>MU269990.1:65716713-66316713 GCA_021432705.1 Caranx ignobilis | reverse complement strand
TCTAGATGTTACTGTTGGACTCCTAGTTTACTCTGTTGTATGACGTTTGGCCTATATTCAGGTAGTTAAAGTACATTAAACCTTATGTGGTTGTGCGCTTGTAATCAACAGTGCTGACACATGATGATGCTGAACTGTTCCTTTAAGAATTAGGAAACTAAACTCACAGCATCTTGAGGATGAGAGCGAAGCAGCCCAGCACCCGGTCGGCCTGCGCTGGCAGCTGGATGGACAGGGTGTTGACAGCCGGGCTGACCAGCAGACAGTCAATGAGGTTGGGTTCGCTGTCTCCCCCTGATGGCCCACTCTTCCGCCTGGTGTTGGCTGAGTTGTTTCGCTCTAGCTCCACCAGGATCTCACTGGAGTTGACGACTGAGGGGGGAGGGGAGAGGGGCAGGGAAGGTGTCGGGGAGGAGATGGGAATGGACGGGTTGGGGTTTGAAGGGGAGGAGGGCAGTGGCTGAGGGGGATTGGGGCTGGTGGAGAGGGGAAGGAGCGTGGCAGGAGGTGGCGTAGGAGGCTCAGGGCGCAGCAGGCGCAGTGGCATCGGGGGTTTACGGTCGTTCTGTTGCTGGCAGCCGTTCCTGATCTCCTTCAGGCTGGGGGAGTTGTCCCGGCTGCAGGAGGGGAGAGAGTGAGATGCCTGGACCACAAACAAAACCTATACACAACACAGACATTACATATCAAAGCACAAAAGTTATGAAAATATAACAAGGGGCCTAAAATAACGGTGTGATGACAGAAGGTAGCGAAGAGAGGTGAGGGCCAGGAGAGATGGCTACCAGAGCAATGGCTCCTCTGTGAGCTGGAGCTTTGGAAAAATGAGCTAAGAAGTGTCACCTCTCTGGGGTGAGTGAGGCTGAGGAGATGGTGCTAATGAGTCGAGACAGCCTCTGCTACGCATATGGAGTCAACAAAAAGGCCCTGTGGAGCATCAGAGGGAAACATGACCACTGAACTAGAAATCGCTGGAGTGAACAGAAAAAAACAACACTTCATCTGTGAAAGCTTTTGTTTCTCTAATGCCCCACGACATGTAGAGGAACAAAAACATAGAATGATTTTACATTTAATTTAAAAAGAGTTTAAAAGAAAATATCTGCTTTAGTGACTAACACAACGTGGGTCACCATCAGTAGTTTTACTCTGGTTTTGCTGTTGTTCTTATTTCCTCTTTACATTATGATGTAACGCTCACAGGAGGAGCAGCTGCTGCCATGAATGGATTCACAGTTGCAGCTGGTTTTCATTGCTGTTCATTGAGATGGTTTTTGTTTTGCCTAATTTATTTAAAGGTATATGATTGATAGAGGCCACTTAACCTGTGACTTCAATCAATGAATATGTTAAGACTGTTAAAATTATTACATAGGGCATATAGCAACATCTATACTGTGGTGCATGAAACCTGATGGGGAAAGCCAGATAGAATATAATCATGTTATATGTGTTTTAATGACTGACCCTTATATATTTGCCTGTGTGTTTGTTTTGCATTGTAAATGTTGGGACATTGCTAATCAGTTTAGAGCTCTAACTGGCATCATGTGGTATGACCGTACAGTCTTGATCTGCTTCCTGGTAACATCTGCAAATTGCCATTTGTGCTGTTTCCTTCAAGATGTGGGGAAATTACAGGCTGTGTGTTTGTCTAATCGATGAAAAAATGGACAGAGGCAAACAAAAGAATGGAGACAACAGCTGAATAAACAGGTCAGGTGCGAGGAAGGAGTCAGCTTCAAAAACACTGGCTGCTGTGGTGAAGCGTCTCTCTCAGGCCTGTGATAGGTGTTTTTTTGTTTTCAGCATTAAGGTTCCCATGCAAGCATTTACTTATAAAGATACACACTTGTCAAAGAAAAGTGACAGTGAGCTGATAGATGAGCACATCAGCACTGTCAGTGGGTCTGTGTGGAGCTGGGGTCGCTCTCTGAGCTGTTGTAGACCTTCAGGCTTTGACAAGAAGGCTTCAGTGTGTGTGTGTGTGTGTGTGTGTGTGTAACTAACCTGTTTATGAACTCCTCATAACAGGAATAAATGGCGGCGAGGCACACTGCTACCAGGTTTGGCAGGACACGTGGGTGAGGGCACTGCCCTGTCGGCCCATGCATGCTGCAACACACAGATTCAGGTCAGATACCTCGGCCCCAGGTATTTACTGAAGGTCCAGTGTTTGTCACTGCACATACTGTTTGTAAGTATGTAGAACAAAGGATGAGCAGTTCTGACTAAATCTAATGACCTATTGACATACAACAGTTCTCACCTGTGGACAAATTTTTTCACCACCTCCATCCCGGCATTCAGCTCATTCAGAGCCAAGATGTACTCCTGAGTGAAGAGACGCAGTCGAGGGCATTTCCCAAAATCCTGTCACAGAGACACACAAAAACTAGCAGAGTTAGAAATATATACATGCTTGTATCAATTTGCGTTCATGTCCATTTGGTTTAGATTGTGGTGATGTATTTGTAATTAGAACAATCAAAAGATTCTGGAGCATTATTAACCTTTTATTCTGCTTACGTCACGTTCGTAAATAATACAAATTAGTGCAGTTCATGAAAAATGACTGAGAAAATTTAAAGTGAAATATTTCATCTGGATAAAATATCTTCTGGAATTTAGCCTGCGATCATGACATCATTCTTTTTTGAAGTATATTTTTGGGGCTTTTTTTTATCTTTATTTGATAATACAGTATGAGAGAGACAGGAAATGGGGAGGCAGAGAGAAAGGGAACGACATGCAGTAAAGGGCTGCCAGATGCTGGATTTGAACCGGGGCCGACTGCAGCGAGGACTGTAGCCTCTGCATATGGGGCGCCTGCTTAACGCACTGCACCACCCCGACATCATTCTTATGTTACTTGATATTTAAAATCAGAGACATGATCTTGCTTTTGATCTGCTGTCAGCTCCCTTTTCAGTCACTATATGATCATTTGCTGAGAAGATCAGAGCACATACATGTTTCATACTGTTACTTTAACTTTACTGTTTTTGGGGCCCATAGCACTACACTGGCTTAACCAAGGCCTCTCTCATGAGCATCACAGCATCAGTTGGCCACACTCATTTGTACATAATCAAAAACACAATGCACCAAACAGACATCATCTATACTAGTGAGTGCTCTGATTGTCTCCTGAACGCTGCCTTTCTCACCATGTTATGTTTGAGGATTCTCTGGACCACTGGAGTGAAAACTTCGATGACGACCATTGAACGCGGCCGCTCCCGACAGTGCTGCAACACACAGCGATGAGCATCAGCAGAGGACACTTTTAAATGCATGCAACTATTTCAGTTCTCCACACAGGTTGAGCTCACGACTGCAGCACATGATCTTACCTTACAGAAGAACTCACACAGGTCAGGCGGTGGGTGGTTGTTTTCCAGCAGAGGAGCAATGGCCTACCCACAAACACACGCACAAACAAACACACAAAGATGAATATTTCCATGTCCTATCTGTTATCTACCCTTGTAGATCTGGGTTGTCAGGTGAAGGAGTCTTGTAAAAAGAGCCCACAGGTGAACTAGAAATGCACAAGAGTAACATGAGGGGGTACACGAGGGAAATCTATATTTGTCTTCAGTTTCAAGATCAAAACTACAGGAGGCTGCACTCTGCAGTTAATTATTAACTTTAGCCTGATTTCACATAAGTTCATAGTAGCAGTGAACTTGATACTGACCACAATGATGTTCTCATGGTCCTGAGTGCTTAGATTAGAGTTCTGTCAAAGGAGAAAGAGAAAATAATGTTTAGATTTATTTGAGTATTTCCCAAAAAGTCGCTGTTCCTTTAATGATTTTAGTGACCTTTTGACCTTTCTTCCAGGACTGCACTAGAAACTTACTAAAGATCTAAAAATAACAATGCAGTCAGTGTGTTGACTGTAAAACAGTTACAGTGTTGTTTTTATCTTATATTTTATCTTATATATGCCATACATACATATACATACATATATATATATATGTATGACATGTATGTATGACATATATAAGACATATATAAGATAAAAACAACACTGTAAAAATTACATAACAAGTTCTGCTTTTTAAATGTTGAAGTTAACTGTAACTCTTTATAAACTGTTCAGTTTAGGCTGCATCATACATACAGTCCAGTACAGTGCAGTACTGTAGCAGAGCTATAAAGTAGTGTAAAACCAAAAATATCAACTACAGTAACTAAATAAAAAATAAAAAAATGAATTCATAAATCAAAAACAAATCAATTGTGAAAAGAAATGAACCTAGTCCATTAAAAATGTTGAATAAAATGACATTTTGTTAAAATGTTGAGTGTTTTTATCTTTATTTTTTAACATGTTTTTTTTTTTTTTTTTTACATGTTGGGCCTTCGAACTTCAATTAATTACACAAGTGAACTGAAGTGTGGTAATAAATATTATTTATGTTCCACCACAGAAAATGTAATTTGTTTTTGTTAAAATTACATTACAAGAGAAAAAATAGAAATATTGGAAAGAAACTGAAAAAAAAACTGTCAGCATTAGGTTTAGATTAGTCTACACACTAATATTAGGCCTCAGCTGGGAATGGTAGGGGCTGGATAAAACCGTTTATGGGTTAGATAAGCGTGTGTGTGAGTCTACCTCAGCCAGCAGGGTGGAGATGATGTGCAGTGGGGCCTGATGGATGGACTCGTCCTGCAGAGGTGAAGTCAGAGCCATGTCCACCAGCGCCCTGATCTCCTTCAGCACCACGTCCCAGCGGCTCGGGTTGTTCAGGACCTTCCGGTACTTGTAGATCTTTTTCTGCAGGAAACACAGGTTGAGTTTCCTCCTCGGTCACTAACCAACACATCAGTGCCTTTATTTTGTGCAGTTGCTGCCTGTGATGTTCTGTGAAACCTGCACTCCTTCACAATTGTCACAATTTCTTGTTTGCTGGCATGGAAAGTTTTCATTCATCATGGTGCATTGAAAACACGCAAACAGGAAATGTTTGTGTAGAATCAGAGCTGTGTAAAGTAAAGCACCTATCATGACACCAGCGCTCTCTGTGTGAAAGCTTTTTCATTGCTGCTTGAGAAACAATGCTGAGTGTGGAGGAAATTAAACACAGGAGGATTTTTTTTTTTTTTTTTTGCAATGACAGGAAATGACTGTGAACTCTGAGCCACTGCAGGAATATGTCTTTGCGTTGCTTTATTTAGCTCAGTGAGTCCAACACAGCTCAGGTAATGACACCTTTGGAAGGCTGAACCTCATAAATGTCTGCAAAATGCTATAAAGTTGTGTGTCAGAAATTGTATTGTGTGTTTCAACATCATCGTGTTGCAATAAACTTCAAAGTGTGGGGTGAGATTCATAAGGTTCACAGAATAAGGGACAATATACTGTGGAAAAAGGGTGTGAGAGTGTGTGTGTGTGTGTGCATGTGCGTGTGTGATGGGGGTTAAAGGCATCAGCATCACAATGCTTTGATGGAGCTGCTGAGACAAATCAATTAATAGTTAAAGACAAAGTGTAACCTTACCTTCCACTGCAGGGAGTGAAACCACTGGTCTCTTAAGTAGCTGTTTGCAGCCTAAAGAAATGCAAACACACACACTTTGTTAAATTGTGATTTCACATACCAGACACACATTTGCTTGTAGTCTGTTAACTGATTGGTGTACAGTCATCTATGCAGTGTCAGGGAACACACAGAGCCTCTCCAGCCCACAGTATGAGACAATGAGTCTTTCCTCTGCTTGTCAAAGGGCTGAGCTTCCTCTTCTCACCAGCTCTTCAGCAGAGAGCTCTCATGAGCCTCATGTCCTCTTTGATAGCTTTAATCGGTGCCACTATCATTGTTTCTGTTATTATTTATAACACTGATACACCTATTATTAGAATCGTTGTAACAAGCAATCTGACGGTGCTGAAAACTCAACCGTAGTGTTCATGTCTGTCACAGCCTTTAAAACAACACAGTGTAGCAGTAGTTGTCACTTTAAAGTAAACAAGAGGTTCATTCTGAGCTTCCTCTTGTAGTGGTATGTTCATCTCATAACATGATCATCCATTCAGTCTCAGCCAAACCTGGCACATCCCTCAGATACCTGAATGCGGCTGATCTCACATTTCACTAACTGAGGTTTCTATTATTTTCGTCGACTCACGCATTAGGAACCCGTTTATATCAAGTCCCCTGGTGGATCACTTTGTACCATTTCTTACAGGCCGTGTGATGCAGTGGGCGATATGCAAAATGTGATATTGTGATGCTGTTCACTGCAAATATCACAATATACAAGAATGGAACAGGGTTTTTTTGTTTGTTTGTTTCCGGTGTTTTTTATTTTATAGATAATTACATTATAGCATTTTATGTTTCAGGTCTAAGTAATACAGCCACTAAACTGCAGTTCAAAGTTTAATGTACGGTAATTAAAGGGGGCAGGGCAGGAAGAAATGGAAGAAGATATCACATGAGGGTGGATACACTGTGATAGTCACTGTTATCAAATATCAGCCCAGCCTACGCTGGAGTGTCTTTATCATTAGCCAATCATTAATATCAATATCATATTTTCATAAGTGACAGGCAGATTTAAACAAGATAAAGGTTACAAAGTAGAGTAGAGCCGAGGTGAATATATCCACTGATGTTATCCAAAAATGACCCCCTGACCTCTGTGATGCCACAGATACAGTCCACAGACATCTGCAGATGGATTTTAAAGCAAAGAACCAGGCTCAGTAATAAAGCTGCCATTCTTCCCATCTGCTTCCTGTGTGTTTGCACTTTTTACTACCTGTGCCAGTGTTTGTTCACAGGAAAATAACTGATCACCACCAGACAAGGTGTTCAGGTTCAGATCAGTCTGTGGTGTGTCTTTGGAGGATGTTATTGCCATGTGCTGCAGTTAAACTGTCTTTTAACTGTGGATTCTCATCATTCTAGTTTACATTATAGCTGGCACTGATGAGCACAGCCGTAGCCAAAACCAGCATGTTTACAGAATGAAGTTTCAGTTACATGTTTCTCACTATGCTTCTAGTTTTCCAGCTTCTTCCAATCAGTAGAGAACTACATCAGGCTCTCTAGTTTTACATGTGATCCCTGGTTGTTGGTCAATACAAAGCAGTGAAGCTTTTCCTTCAGAGCCTAAACTGACTCTGTCTGGCAGTGGTCCAAACAGCTGGCAGCAGGCATAAGCAAACACCACTGAGGAGGTGGGTATACAGTGTTGACCCCCAGTGCCTATAATGGGTTGAATTGTTCATCAGAGTTAATTGGGCCAGTGGGTAACAGAACCGAATGTGCTCACACTGAATCACTCTGGTGAATGTGGAGATTAATTTTTCCCAGGAATTCAGGGCAGTCTCTCAGAGTTCACTGGGTACATGGTGTAAGTGTCTGGTACAGGACCTGCCATTGTCCTGAGCCACCAAACCAGACTGCCCGGTGAAGCTCTTTTTTGACGGTGTAAGACTATCACGGACAATTAACATCAACCAAAAATACATCTCACCAAGGGACCAATCAGGACCATGGTTCCTGCCTCACTGCTCTAATCCTCCAACTGCTCTGTTAACAGGCCGTGCCTCAGGCTTTACGTCTGCTTATAGTTTTTAAGATACGTGGTAGATCGATACAAAGATTTACCAAAGCTTACAGTTTGAACTGATGCCTCTGCATTGAGCAGTAATCATGTGATTGTGTCCTGCTGATACATCCAGGAACAGAAAGAAAAAAAAAGTATTTCAAAGATGCTTTCCAGCGGACACAGGATGTCTTAATCAGCTGAGGGCTGAGCTGTCAAACGCTTACTCAGCTTGTTTCTCTGATAACTTCAGATCCAGACGTCTGGCTACTAAAATCCTTCCTTTGGTTACAACATAGAGTTAGAGGTCTCGAAAGTGTATGTGGTTTAAAGCTTAAAAGAAACACAGACAAACATTACACTGACTCATGATCATAGAGGGTATGTTGTCATTGACAGTCACATATTTCTCTGGTTTGAGAATTGATTGAACAACCGAAACAAATCAACAGCATAAATGATATAGGTGTCAGTGATTTTAGTAATTTAATCTGGAAAGGTTACAAGATAAACCTTCAAATTTCAATGCATTTTAAAGCAAAATGTCTGCAAACTTGTAGTAGCTGCCTGGCTAGCCTCTATTGTTAGTGCTTCTACTCTAGCCTGTGTTATTCCTCTCTGTATTGACAGCTGTCTGGATCTGTCCTGTTTTTTTATGAAATCAATATCAGCATTAACTGGGACCTGTGTATTACCTGCAGCAGGACGGTGCCACCGGGGAAGCTCAGCTGCACACAGTACTTTGGAGCATTGTCCCATGACAGGAGCTGCAGGTCTTCTATGGAGCTGTATGACAATGACGTCTCCATGTAACCGGTGGGCTGTGAGAGAGAGAAAGCAAGAGGATATTAGTCTGTTACTGTCTAACATTTAGAGTACATACTGTATATTTAAACAGAGCTGCAGGATTAAAAGGGTCATTATTTTTACTGGCAGTCAGCTGGAAAGACAAAAAGAAACATATCCTGGGCTAACCTGCCCTGGGTAAACACAAGGCCAAACAACACCTCCAAATACAGCAGATGCTGTTATAGAGAGCACATACAGTAGCTGTCTTTATCAGCTGTGGATACGTTTGATGTCGCTCCAACTGAATAGTCACTGAATGCTGAAACAAAGTGGAAAATCAATTTAGCAAAAGCCATTAATCACACAATTACACAAACATCACCTAGAAGGACATTGCTCATGTGGCTTTGGGTCAACACACACACACGGGGGGGGGGGGGGGGGGGGGGGGGGGGGGGGGCAGTCTGCTGTGCTATGATCCCAGTCTCACCATTGTGAGAGCTGGAAGCAGATGCAACTGAGTTACAGGCCACAACCTGTTTGCTAGTCTCAAAATGATTACAGAAAGGCTGACAAATTACCACAAGTTTCCGGACTCAGGAACAGAGAGTCTTTAGAGAGAAAGAGGGGGAAGAAAAAAAAAGAACCTAAACAGATAAAAATAACGAAAGCCACAAGGAAACCGAGCCTGTGTGTCTTCTAACCCCTGGGAGCAGTTTGCAGAGAGATGTTTAATGCCACGGTGTGTGTCTACTGAGACATGTGTCTGTCAGAAAAGGCAGAAATGGCAGTAAATGAATCACCAGCTGATTTCCCAGACATTAGCGTCACTGCATGACTTAGTAGCAATTATTGTTGATGGGAGACTAACTGTATATCCACACAAATGGGCCTCGCAGACGTCATCTGAAGTGGCTGTCGCTGCACCCGAATTAGGAAGCAGCGCTTTCTGGAATTTATCAGCATTTTTTTTTTCTTCTACTTTCTATTTTTCGGAGGCCATTTTCATTTAGAAAACCCTGTGTTCGTCACTCAGAGGAAGCTGCGCTGGCTTATGTTTCTCTGACTTTTTTATAGACGAGTAAAATAAACTCTCTCAGTGGCAGAGCGCATGTAGAAAGTTTCAGCTGGATGTGGCCGACCACAGTAATGTTCAAAAAAAAAAAAAGATGTTTGAAAGCTTCTTGCACACTTGTGTTTCTTGTTATCAGTGTACAACCACAGATTTTAAAGAGCTTCTGTTGAATATCAACAGTTTCATCTTGTTACCATCTATGTGTCAAAACTCTTTTTAACAAGATGCTGGTTATCACAATGAGTGTTTATGTGTTTTTCATTTTTTTTTTTTTTTTTTTTTTACAGACTTTGTGTGCTTCAGCTTCTCAGTGAAGTATGACACAAAGACAATAGAAGCATAAACAGGTCAACATCCTACCAATGGCTTTGACACTGAGTCTACACACTGAGCATTACAATATTTAAACTGGTCTGTTTGGGCCTGCAAACATATATTTAGTATGGGAACATGAGTGGGACATGCCAGGCTTCTGTCAGCAAAATACAAAGAGCAGAGAATTGACATGAAGTGTCAGTTTTACAATAGAAATATTATATAAGTGTAAATGAATCTGTTTCTCCACTGAGACTTAGATGAGAGATTAACTTAACCAGAGACGTTCTGACTTTGAGTCAACATAGCGACTGGAAACAGACCGTGTACAATACAATACAATACAAATTACTTTATTAATCCCCAAAGGGAAATTCATTGTGGATGGTCAGTGATTGAGGACGCCATGATGTTGTGTTTGCTTTCTGCCAAGTGTGATCTGGTTTCATCTGTTTGCCTCTCTCCTCCTCTCTGTGCTCACACACACTGTCGGGTTTCAGTCCAGGTGAGGTCAAACCAAAGCTGTTCTCACTGACATGTTTTTCTGTTTCTGTTATCAGACAAGCAGGGGGAAGTTTGAAATGGAGCCCGAAGCACCACTGATGTTAACCCAACATGTGAACTTCCAGTGTGATGCTGTACTCCTGATTTTATTAACAGTGATGTCATCTGACAAAGCCGGCACACGGGCTTAAGTGAAATTGCAGTACATGCATGAAAGTGTGGTTGGTAGAGCAACAAATGAATTAAGTTGGCAGCACTGCTTGTTCCACCGTTTCATTCTGAAAGAGGAACTTCCGCCAGGGAAACTCCACTGAGTCTGACCAGTGATATCACTTCATGACACAGTTGGTCAGTCAGTCACATTTGTGTTTACAGAGCCATTCCTGCTGAAATGGTCAAGTCAAATATCTTTGAAACATCAAAAATCCTGTAACACTTATCTGTGCACAGACAAATATGTGAAACACTAAATGCTAATTTGTGGCAAGTTGTGACATTCACACCCACTTTGCGGCAACAGTGCAGATGTGCGCACAGTCTTCTTTCATTCTTCACACAACTTCCCACTCAACACCACAAACACCTCCAAATACAGACTGTCCCACCTGAGCAACTCACTGCGTCAAGACAAGACGTACCAAGACCATTAGAAATGGGACGAATGCTTGAAGTCTCCTGCTGTTTGCCGTAACCATGGATACGCAAATGCAAACAGCAATCATGGGAATAGAGAAAAAGGCCAGATTTCAAATGAGATGATGATTTGTTCAAAGTGGACAGTGAAGTTGTTGCCGATCTGCTTATACCTGGTGTGTACATCACATGAGGCCAAGAGTCAAACAGACTTACTGTCAGACAGGGAAAAGTGCACCTGGAGAATTATAATATTGTCTATAGAGAAAAATAATCACTGATGATGATGTGTACTTATGGAAAATCTGACCTAAACGTCACACTGCAGCTTGTTTGTATAAATGTAAATATATAGCATCCATCACATCCAGATAATTACTCTCATTGTAATATAAACTAGGAGTGTCAAGCTACAGTCAGTGTCTGAGGAAAACAGGCCCCCACAGGCTGCTCTGGTATCACTCCACTGCCTCTTCTGCTGCTGCTGCTGCTGCTGCTGCTTTCCAGACAGATAAACAGCCTGTCTCTGGCCTCACACACACACACACACACACACACACAGAGTCACGGCTCCTCTCAACACAAACACATCTAAGTAGTTACATGGAAGCAGCAGCAGCAGCAGCGAATGCCTGCTTTAGCCCTGGCGTCCCTCTGCAGCGGAGTCGAGCAGACAGGTGGTTCTCTTTATTTGCATCCATGTCACTCGCTATAGAGCAAACAGGCAGCTCTCTCCACTGCTCCTCCCCTCCCCTCCTCCTTCCACTGAAGAACAAACATGCTGTTCCTTTATTTACACCTCCCTCCGTGGCTGATACAGCAAGCTGGCTCTTCTGTCTTACCCCCTACCTCCACACACACACACAATCCCTGTTGTGAAACTGCAGGCATACAGGATTTTCATTACGGACAACATCCATGGCAAATATTGGTTCTGGGCGAGATGTCTCATTTCCTTGGAAGAGCAAACGTCAACCCTGTCTCTGTCTGTCTGTGTGTCTGTGTCTGTGTGTGTGTCTGTCTGTCTGCAGCCAAATAGGGTGTTTTTGCTTGACTTGAATGACCACACCACACAAATGAAACAAAACTGCAAAATAAAGAGCAGAGTAAGAAAGTGTGTGTGGAGCAGGGACATGGGTGGTGTTATGTATTTGAACGCGCAGAGACAAAGCAGGTTGGAGACAAACAGAAGGAACTTCAATTTTCTGATAACCAGCCGAGGTTACCATAGATACTCCATCCTGCACAAGAGCATACAGTGATTGCTTGCCTCCCTCAACCTTACTCTCCATCTCTCCTTTATTCACTCTGACTCCATCTTCCCTTCCTTCATTCTTTCTTTCTCTTCTCCTCTATTTCCCTGCTGTCCTTTTCTCTCATTCTGTCTCTTTCTGTTCTGCTTTTCATCATGGAGGAAGGTTGGAGGAGGCTACAGCTCCTCTTGCCTCTTCTCTTCACTGCTGTGTTGCCATAGAAACAAGAGGATGAAGATGTATGTTATGTTTTTTTTTTATTATTTGTTTCCAGGGAGAAGCAGACAGAGTGAAATGACAGAAGGAGGAGGAAGAAGAAATAAAAATAGAGGGTAAGTACGACTGCGCTGTATTTTCACAAACATTATTATTTTCAGTACACCAGTGCTGATCATATCCCATCACTGCAAACAACTATGGGGTGGCGTGTTCTACATCTGGGTGGATGCAGCTGTTGTAAAAACTTTACATTTCAAGATTAAAGACTTGACATTTGTTTCAGGGTTTCTTCCTTCAGCAGATGTGAAAATGCTTTAAACCATTTACTATAAATCACACTACCACTCAGAGGTTCCAGAGCACCTCCATTTTTACCGCTTTCCCCCCTTAGATTATAAACTTAATTATTAAACACGTAGAATCTTCTTGAATTTAATTGTTGATCTAAATTGAATTTGTAACTGCAGGCTGCTCTGTCCACTTCATCCCAAACCAGCTGCATGGGGTTTGAGCCTGGAGACTGTGCTGCCACTCTGTCTTCTCTGTTGCTTGTCTTTCTCTCAGCATTCTGCAGCAACATCCTTCCTGCAGCACAGTATTCTCCTTACAGTGTAACAGAGGGTGTGACGGTCCCAGCACAGAGAGCTGTCTCTGTCATCAACCTGCACACATTGTTTGCATTTAGACTTTACTTACTTCCACTGATGCAGGGAAACTGGTAGTCAACACATTTCTTGAAACCTGAAAAGCCTGATCTCCATGAAATTCATTTGATTTATCTGACCTGCATTTTTTAAGCATTTCTATTGCTACATAGTTTAGCAGCTCTGTTTACTGACTTGACTTGTTAAAAGCTTCAGCTACTGGTGCACTTACAGGACAAGAGGTTATAGTATATCCTATGAGTAGCTACTTTTTTAACACTGGTTTTTCATTGGACTTCAGCTGAAGTTTCAACAGAAACTGGTTAAATTGTGGTAAGATTTCTGAATCTAAATATCTTTGAGATATTCACATTTCTTTGGGGTATTTTTATTTGCTAAAACAATTACAGAATTGATTACCGTAATATGAAAATGGCTTGAAATATGAGTCTGTTCCAGTTATTTATTAGAAATTCTGTCTCGTTAATGATGATCATTCACACTCATTCATTACACTGTTGTGCTGGGGATTCATTATCATTAACTAATGGCCTATTAATGACCGATTATTATCATTATTATTGTCAAGCACTGGCAAGCAACATGGTGAAATGGTGAATGAAACCTTTCACTTAAGACTTTACTGATATATGCAGTGGATTACCAGACAATTACCTGATGAACAAACTCAACGAGCAACATGCACAACATCCTCACACCTTCTGACACAGTGTGGCCCTCTGAACTCTGCTGAACACATCTTTTGACAAGTTAAAGACCAATATAATGTTTGAAATAACACCGAAAAGAACAACAGCTACCGAGTACTGCACACCAGTGAGCCACACGGATCCACTGGGTGACATGTTCCTTCATCAGCATGAACACACACACACACACACCGTAGTTTATTTTGACTCAATTCCACATACACAGTCCCGCTGCCAGAAATACCCACTAGAGCTCCGTAATAGATCCACGCCTGAAAACAATCTACAGCAGCTGCACTGGTTCTTCCTGTTTGATTCACATTTACTAAACACAGTTCCCAGCTGCTTCATCAGCTTACTCTGCCTTTCTTCGATGACGTTTGTGACCATTTCCTGTGCAGCTTCAGAAGGAAAGCAGTGGCTTTTTCACGTCACAAACACACCGGCACCAAGTCACAAGAGAAACAAAGACCAACTTCTCAAAAAGACAAATATAAAGAGAGAGAGATGTGACTTTGAAAAGCCACAAGTGCAAGCACGGGTAAATGCTGAGTCACTCATCCACAAGGCTATCGCTGCCTGATAATGTTGACCGAGCGCTGCAGGAAACACCAACAGGTGGAGAGAGAGAGAAAGTGAGAGAGAGGGGGGGGGTCAAAGACAGAAGAATGAGAGAAGGGGTGAGGGAGGACGACTGAGGGGTGACACAGCTGAGTGAGCGTGAGTGTGAGCAGCAGCTTTGAGGAGACACCTGTCAGGTGTTCAGCTCCTGCTGCCGGGGTCAGTGCACTGAAAAGGTCAAGCAGCCATTTTAAAGGTCAGGCCACCACATACACTCACACACATCAATGTCTGTTGTGGTGTGAAAGAAGTGAACTGTGATTCATTTAATAATGAGAGATCCAGGGCACCAGACTTCATTTGAAAGGTCCGTCCTTTCATCCTTTTTTTTCTACTCCCTCCTTCTTTTCATCTTTCTTTTCCTCCTCTCCTCTTCGACTACTTCTTTCTTCTCTATTCTTTAACTTACATTTTCCTCTCATTCCCTTTTCTTCTGCTGATCTGCTCCATCCTCCCCTTCTCTTTTAACTCCCTCTTACCATTCTTATCAGCTCATTTCCTCCGTTTCATCCGCCCCCTCCCTTCAAACCACACTTCAGCTCTGCTCCTCTGCCCTGTATAATCATCCTTTTTTACTTTTTCACTTCATTCATCCTTCCATCCTCTTGTTTTACAGATTGTTTTTCTCTTTTCCTTCTCTCTCTCCCATCTCTCCTTCCCTCTCTTTTTTCTTTCCCTCCTTTATACTCATCTTCATTTACTCCCGCACTTTGTTTCTTTCCCCTTCCTCCATCCTCCCACGCACCTCTGCTATCTCCCTTCCTTCTATATAATTCTCTCTCTTCCTTCTCCCATGACTCTTCCTTCCTCATCCTCTTTTTCCTCTCCGACCTCACCTTTTCCCCACAGTTTTTTCTTCTCTTTGCTTTTCTCCTCCTCTTCTTCTCGTGTTTATCTTGTTCGCCTTTTCTCTTAATTATTATCATGAAATGATGATTCATACGTTAAAGAAAAAAAGCTGTGCAAAGCGGTGGAGTTGCACAACACAACATATGTATGAGCGCCTGTATATGTAAAAAATCAGATGTCACCAGGACTACCAACGCTGCGTATGGTGAACCCTCATGGACTTCTGCAGACACCGTGTTTGCTCACATCACACAACCAGTGAAAACCACAACCCCCCTGCCGAGGACAGATAGTGAGAGGATAAGAGGGAATCAGAGCATACAATTCTTCCTGTTCCCGTCATCAGGCCAGCATTATCATTTCACATCCTGTGTTCCCCCGCTCTCATATTTACCAATAATCACACGACAGTAGCTCCCAAACAAAGGCACACTGAGCAGTGACCCAGATTTGAAGGGTGATGGGTGATGTGATCGCCCTGTTTGTTCGCTGACCCTCACTGTATCCAACAGATTGATCACACAGTAATGTAAACAACTCATCCGCTCCGTTGAGGGACTTAGTCATAATGTGGAACTTGTGTGTGACGCTGCCCAGAGTCACTTCCCTGAATGATAAGCTGCTCTAATAGCTTAGGAACAACCCGAGTGCTGCTGGTAAACTGGGGGACAAGAACAAAGCAGAGCTCCTCTGTGGGGTTAGCACCTCTGTGGTGACGGAGCTCCGTGGTTTGACACCACTACTTTCTAACACAATTAAACTCCAAGTAACATTTAAGCCCAAAATGTTTCTCTTGAGTCCCTCAAATGAAGACAGCGATGATGTCTAGATGGTGTCACAACACGATGATGAAACGAGATGATGCATGTGGGAATGTACATGTTAGTGCTGTGGAGAAAAACAATGTAGTAATAGAGCAGTGATCCAGCAACTAGTGAATGTTCAACATGAGGTTTAGATGGTTATGATTCATCAGCAGTTCATCAACTGTTCACTCAGTGTTTCAAGTAAAATACAGTGGTTTCTGCTCCAACGTGAGTATTTGCAATTCTTTGATTCCCGGTCTCAATTTTCCAGGACAGAGGACAGAACACTTGAACACAGATCCTCATTGGTTGAAGTGAATTCATTTTAAACTAATGCAGCAAACCAACCTAACAAAGCAGAAGACCACAAGCAAACATGGAGCACAAATATAGGTAGGACCAATGTTTTTCAGGAGGGAAATGCTTTTGGCACATTTCTGCAGAGATGCAGATGTGACTTAAGGCTGTGGCCTGGTGATGAGCGTCTGTGTTGACGTTAGTAGACTAAATGACTATTCGATCGATAACATACACATGAATGACGGACCACTGATGATTAAATCAATTATTCACTGTGCTCCTGCTCAGTGCAGGACAGTGACAGAAGAAAAGTGAACACACTTTAAACACTATGTATGCCATAAAGTCCAGTCCAACAGGTTTTAAAAAAGAATGATTAGAATATATTGCCTTCTTCTTCCTTATGCCAGGGCATTGGTTTGGTTTTATCTTTTTTGTCATACAGCCAAAGTGATATGCTCAAGTTTCCTCTCTCTCTTTCCTCATTCACATGCACATACACACACAAGGAGCCTGACTCTGCAGAAAGTTTACTTGAATTGAATTTGTGTTTGCTGATGTACTATGGTGGAGTGAAATGGCCTCATGTGCTACTACACTCCACTCACCCGGGACTGGATCCTGGTATGAGGCATAGAGGATCATCGAGTGGGAGACAAGTGAGCCGACAGCCTGTCTCTATTATGCTCCTGCCTCACAGCGGCTATGAGCATGATCAAATATGTATTATGAGAGGAACCCTCCCTTGTTTTAAATGATTCCAGATTTTCATGGGTTATACATTACTTTTTAAATGTTGTGTTAAACTCCCACTGTATCACACTGGGTGCTGCGTTAACACCGAAAAGACAGGGTCAGACAGGTCGCTAGATGCTAGAGACAAACAACTTCACCCTCCCACACAGGCACAGGGAGGACGGAAAGGCCCCTGGCCCACAAGCCGAATCCAGCATCATCTTGCTGATAGGCGACGGTGCTCCACCGTGCCGCCCCCTGGTTGGACTGGTGACACAGAAAGTGCACAGACAGTTCATTCCCATCTACAGACCACTGTGAATCTCATAAGTTGACATTTTACTGCTTATGTCTTTGTTTTCTCCCCAGTCCCCTCTGCTTTCCAGATCATCCCTCATGTCCCCAGTCTTTTATTCCTCATCATAATAACTAACATTTTGCAGAAAACACGAACATAGTGGTCACAATGTTAAGACGATCCCATCCCATACCCAAATCTATGCCTGTGCTGGACTATGATCAATACATGAGTTGATAAGTTAACTATTACTGGCCTCCGGGGGAGGGAGTACACCTGCACATTTAATGACTTCAACAGGTACTGAAAAATCACAATAAACAGACAGCCTAAAAGGTCAGAGACAACCAAACAGCAACTGCTGCAACAAGTGCAACATTAAGCTAAAACCACCAAACCAACAAAACAGCAAAAAGAAGAAATAAAAAGACCACTGACAGCAAAGCCATCACTACAGTGCTAACGGATGTAGAGGGAGTCGGCTTCGCTCAGACAACCAGCGCAACAGCGACGGGGAGTGTAACAGCTGGAAAATTTAAAGTAGCTCCACACGTCATTTCAAATGTAACATTAACCCAAACAAAACTATAAATCAGATTGAGATAAGCCTCACATGTGCACCTCTGATCATCAAGTTACAGTGGAAAATAAGCCTGTAAATTGTGATTCTCTGGAAGAACCAGTCAACACTCAGTGCTATGACACAGCATGGCAGACGTGCACAAACACACGATCACGCCTGATAGTGAACTAGTGGAGAGAACACGTCAGTTGTTCTTCATTTATTTATACAAAAATGTCTCCAAGGAGCAGGGCTCAGTGAGTAAACCCTCCCAGCTACAGTTCTCAATATACAAAACTACACCTACAATCCCACAGTGCTTCCACGGACACCCAGTGTGTCTGTGGGTCCCGCACTGCTCGCTAGATGCGTTGCAACAGCACTGGCACCACAAAAGGTTGGACAATAAGATCCATCTGTGAGCCAGGGGAGAACACTGGAACTGATTATGTGCTTTAAATCCAATCATAATCAATCATTGTCTAGATCAAATGAAAACAAGGTGATATAAAATCCAGCAAGATGTGATTATTTGATTCTGTTTTGAATCTTATTTGAAAAAAAAATAAAAAATAAAAATGACTGGTTGGTTTGATCTCACAGTAAAAACATAAATGTCTGTCTAGACAGCAGTCAGAGTGCTCCTGTTGAGAAGGTACCCACTTCACTTATGATGTAAGACTCCACATGAAGTGCTTCTCTGAGGAGACTTGGGCGTTGCCGTCTCACCTCTTGCTGGCGTAAGACAAAACAAAATAAAGTTGGATGTGGAAGATGATGGTGAGCATCTGTTACCTTATCTCAGCTGTACAAAAAAACAGAAGGCCAGGCTGGTTTAAAATCAAATACAACCACAAGACAAAGAAAGAAAGAAAGAAAGAAAGAAAGAAAGAAAGAAAGAAAGAAAGAAAAGCTCATCAGAGCAGAGAAACTGAGGAGTAAGTCCAGAACTGTTTTACAACCTGAATGAAATAACAGAAAGTAAAGACCTAACTTGAACACCTCTGAGAACCTCTGCTTCATCTGTCTGACATTAAGAGGGCCGTTGTTCATCACTGACAGTTTCAGTTTCCATCAAAACCTGATTTTTCAGACATACTTGCAAATGTAAGAACTGGATCAAAAATGGCAACTGGCAGTAAGTGTGGTGACTTATCATCATGTGAACACACTCAGAGCTCTCAGATTGGTCCAGGATGTAAACAGGGCCCTCTGAAGTTGGTGCCAATAAGGAATCTGAAACCTCCACCAAAGGTAATGACAGGCTTGCTGTAAGAGGCAGCCAATCAGAGCAGACCTGTGTTGACGTGTGTTAAGTTTTTATGTGTCACATATCATAAACTGAAGGTTCAAATAATCTAGTTACGGTTCCCACATGACGCCACAGGCTGAACATCGTGTAACCTCTCCCTAGCCATTTTTCATATCCTCACGCTCTTGTTTCTAACTCAGCTCTGCCTCCACCCTGATGTCTCTGTTTCATTTTCTCATTTAAAATCTTCTTCACACGTCATTTGTGTTTCTAAAAAAACGCTTGTTGGATTAAGGAGACAATCTGTGGAATCGCAAACAAGCTAAAAACACAACTTAACCTCTGACCCCGTCT
Source organism: Caranx ignobilis (assembly GCA_021432705.1). Taxonomy (NCBI): domain Eukaryota; kingdom Metazoa; phylum Chordata; class Actinopteri; order Carangiformes; family Carangidae; genus Caranx; species Caranx ignobilis. The sequence continues at coordinate 66,297,219 of MU269990.1, read as the reverse complement.
GAATGTCAAACGCTTGTTTCCAGTGGTTGCGGTCCAAAACAACACATAGAAATAAAATAGCTTGTCATGGAAAATTTAGTTTCTCTGGGCTTTCAATGACTTCTTAAATGACTCAACTTTATCTCATGTCGGTTCTCAGGCAAAGGAATGACAGCTAGAGATGCAGCTGAGGATGAAAACACGGCATTATCTTATAACAAGTTGTTATATAGCAGTTTCTTACTTACTCTTTATTCTTTCTTCTTCTGTGTTCATTTTGAAATGTCACATCATCATGGCCAAAGAAATATACAGATGAGTCCCCATTGCAGAACTAATTCATTACAGCTTGACCAGTTTTCTTTTTTTTTCATCTATGGATGATGTTCAGGATTTCTATCATTTGGTTTTTCCATGGTCTGAGGAGAAAGCAAAGATGATATGGAGGGCAACACAAATGCATGACACTCACTAGACATGAGGACAAAGCAAAGTTGTATTGTAGATAGTGTTTGCTTTTCCACACAGTGATGAGTTTTTACACCACGAGACATTTGAGAGCATGTAAATTTAAAAATATGGATGGGTTGCAGAGTTTGACCTTCAGCAGAGAAGAAGGACCGGTGAAACGCACAACCATGAGGAGATCAACTGTGTGGTCTTCCTGGGAAAACAAGGCCTCCACTTCAGGAGCCGTGATGAGGGAAAGGAGTCAAATAACGGAGTCCAAGCGCTCGAGCTTCTTTCATTTTTGTCTGAATGTGATGATGATTTGTGTTGCCATCCAGTGAACAACAAGGCCCTTTCTAACAGTTATGGCCATTGTCTATAATTAAATTAAATGCCAGGGGAGCACCATAACAGATGAACACACTGTTAGATCTTATATTGTGGGCTGTGGCGCTGTCAGAAGACACTGCAGCCCTGATCTTTCCGTTTCTGTTGTTCAGTGTTGCGATGGAGCAGCTGTGATGGCTGACTGGAGTCCAGCCCACAGTCAGGGAGAAGGTGTCCCATGGCTCTATTCATTCACTGCTGTGCTCACACCCTGAACTTGATGCTGAACCGTGGAGCAGAAAAGATGAGAGAACGTTAAATATTTTTTAATGTCACACATTACTGGCCTGGCCGCGCTCTCTTCCAGAGCTCCAAAGTGAACACAGCTGCTGGATGAAATATGTCAGGGGCGACTCCCACACATGGCCCCAACAAGACTGGGATTTACTTCCATACTGGTTTACACAAGGGTAGAGAGAGGAAAGTGAATATCAATATGATACATATGATACATGCACTGGTGAGTTTATTATATTGGACTCATTTTTATTGCAAATCGCCAGTTTGATAAATTGATCGCTTTACATCCTAAGGTCCTGAATTCATTTTAATCAAACAGCTGGTTGTGAATAGCAATATTGGATATATCACATCATCATCATCACGTTTGTATAGGTTTCAGAAAATCTGTAACGGCCAAATGTGCTACAGAGAAACCCAACAGTGGCTTAGCTGTGCGGTTTTCAGTGAAGTTTTATAGGAAGTTATGTGCCAGACTATTTCTTGGCTCGGTTGCAATAACTTTCTTTTTTCAAATCACAAGAAATAGTTCTAGCACATAACTTCCCTTTTTAATGACAACTTCCCAAATTTTTCATTGGCATGAGTTAAGATGTACTATTGAATGTTGGTCAGTGAAATCTAGAGGCAGCCATCACAAACGTAGTGACATTAACAAAGACACATAAACATGTGGCATGCTGTCACAGAGGAGGTGCCTGTGTCATATGAACATTAAATTCATGGCAGTGTATGTTATGGTTCCACTATCAGGCAAAGCAGCTGTGCTTGAATCACTAAATCATTCAAATTGGTAGCCGAGGTGCCACAGTGTGACATCAGTGGAAGTTCAAATGCAAAGAAGATTATAGGAAATGTAAATTATAACTGGGGGAAAAAAACCTATAGGGGAGTGTTGTGTATGTGACTTTAACCCCTCTCCCCCTGAACGTCGGTCGCTTGTTGTTAAAAACAGGAGAATGACCGTGTCAGGCCAGCAGTCTGCACGACACTGTCCATCACGCACAGATGCACATAACAATGAAGAAATACAGGTCAAGTCCAATTCTGATCGATTATATATCATAATCAATATCAATATGGCAGAGAGAGCTATCATTCCCAACCAGAACTCAAATCTTCGTGTAATAGCTGCAATGTTCAAACACAACTGGGAGGATTCAATATTTGAATATGAGCATGCATGCACTGCAGCCAGTCCTGGAGGCCTGCCCAGCTCTGTGTGTGTGTGTGTGTGTGTCATAGAGAGCTTGCAGGTCGTAGTCCTCGCCTGTTGTTTCTCTTCCCTTTATTTTGCATGTGGTCCTTCTGCTTTGACAAGCAGTGACGTGCTGTGTGCTCAGCTGACCTGTCCTGGATGTACATGTACATCTTCTGGTTCTGCTTCAGCGGCGACACACAGTCCCCTTATTGTTCGGAGGAAACTCCTCCTCTCCCACCACCTCCGTCTAAATCGTAAACTCACGAACCAACCTATATTCCAGGGTTTTGTCCTGCAGTTCCTTAAAGGGATAGCTGTGGTTATTTGACGTAGGCTGTGTGAGGCGGTCAGTGTGTTACCTGCAGTAGACTGAGATCAGCCACAGGACGGGCAGCGGTGAACACGGTACACCAGCAGAGTGGTGTGCTGCCACCCTCCACCCAAACAATCCAATATCTGTTTAAATGTATGTGTCATGTAGAATATTTTCAGTGTGTAACCTTTCCATCAGAACTGTGTTCCTCTTCTATACATTCTTCTGAAGTAGTGTATTCCTATGCACAAACAAACCTCCAGCTGGCAGGGTGTTACGCTGCACACACAGGTCGACTGAGTGAATCAGATAAGAGTAAATTTCACTTTGTATTGATGGCAAGATAAAACACTTTACATATCACACATGAAGCATACAGTTAAACAAATACTGGACTGTTTTTCAGGAGCCGTCTTGTAAAAGATCAGAATATACAGCAAGTTACATGCGCTGATCGTACAGAACTACCCCACCACCAACTGTGCTTCAATACATATCTTTTAATTTGACATATTGTGATTATCAGATCTATTTGTGCCTTGAATCATTTCCTGTCTTTGCAGAGCCTCTAACCAATCAAACTGCTCTGTTCAGGCCTAGTTCAGATGGCTGAGATGAGAACTAGGGCCATAGTTTGGGCTGAAGCCTTCTTAAAAGAGAACAAGGTCATATGACGCACTATCGAACCACATCAGGAAGCCGAGCTGTATATACTGTCAGTGCTTTTTTCAAGAAGCAGGGAGCTGTGATCGCGGAGCTATAACCAACACACACTGAAATGTAGCAGAATGTTGTTAACACTAAGACGTCACAGATGAAAGAACCAACACGTTCCTTGTCTTTACAAATGAAACATTAAATTCACAAACAGAAACTTGTGCCCTTGTTTTAATGCGACAGCTTTACTTACTGTGATCAGCAGCTTATGGTGGCTGCTATTAGCAGACATAGCATAACCAAAATTACTCATCAAATCACCCAGCTTTTCGTTATGCTTAATATCACTGCTCGGGGTCAGCACAGTCTCATCTGAAGTCACACACTGCTGCTGTTTCACTTGTGCACAGTGGACAACCTCTGGCTTTGCAGGGTGTGATGCTGAAGCCAGAGACTACTATGATCAGTGCCTCCGCTTTATTTAAGGCTCCTTTATGGAGTGAAGGCGACTTGGTGACACTTACTCTGTCAGCAGGCTCAAATACAGCAGTGACACAGTGGTGTACAGGCTCAGAGTGTGTATGATATGCAATAACAGAAATGTGTTTTATTGTTTTGGCATGAGTTCATGAGGGCAACACTGTGGGCATGAGAGAAAAGAGTAAAGTCAGTGCCTCCCTATAATCCACAGTGTGCTCAAACACACGCACACACGCACACACGCACACATGCACGTACATGCAAACACACGCTGTTTTGTTTTACTAAGAGGACTTGGGGACAGCTAAATGAGACTTCAAATAACCAACTGCTACACATCATTTTACTGCTAAATAACATTTCCGAGAAATTTGACTGTTTTTCAGTAAGTCAAACTCCCAGTGATCTTTAGTGACAGCAAGACAAACACCAAACCTGAGCTTAAAGGTGGGGCTGGTGATCTTATTCTGGAGCATTTTTCACTATATTGCTTGAAATGCTCTTCACACTCCGATTGCAACCAATTAAATAAATGCTTTTTCACAAAAGTCAGTCACTTGTGGAATGGACAATCATGGAAAAACAGCATCCAATTGTCTTGAAAGCCACGTTCAAGACTTTCCACAGTGGAAAGTCGCATCGCTCACATTGGGATTACACTGAGTCGTGCCGCGAGGGTAATACCTTCGTGGCTTCACCCAGCGCTGAACAAGCGGTGCGTGTTCCTGTGCTCTGGAGGCGTGGCTTCGGAGAGAAGTCTGAGGAAAGGGGCTTGGACTTTTAATAGTGTGTTTTCAAAATGCGGCCTGCTAGAACCATTCATCCAGGATCACCAACCCTACCTTTAGCCCTGGCGGCTGGGGTCAATGTGCAAAACTGAGGTTGAGAACCTCTGTAAACAACTACAGGTAGGTTAAGGTCCTGTGGGTGTGGCCTGATGGTGTGATATGCTAAATGTATTTCATATGTCAGCATGTTGTGTCTTAGTTTCCTCCTCTCCTCCTGTCTGTGCTCACATAGAGGTTGTATTTTAATCCAACACCTCTGTTTGCATTTCACCAGCAGTCACTAACACAGCAGTACTGGCAACTCTCTTCTACTGGAGGAAGCTGAGATTTGTTCAGAAAGTCACTACATTTTTTTGCAAGGTGTTTTTTTATTTAAAAAAAAAAAAAAAAAAATCGAAGTACTCTGGGTCAGTAAAGCTATAATGACTAGAACACTAACCTAGCAACACTGCCATTGCAAATAGAAACAGCATGTACTTATTCATTTTGAAAGAGCAACAGTCAATGGGAAAACCCCAACACTCACCCAGTGGTGTAATTTCAAGTCAGTCAGTCAGTCAGTCAGTCAGTCAGTCAGTCAGATTCATGTCTGTGAGCCCCCCTCCCCTGTTTAAATGATCTCTAAACGGCTCCAGTCTCTTTCCTTGCTACCTGTAATGAGCCCCTCATGCTCACGCCGAAACCAGATTCCTTTCATCTCAGGCCTTTTGTGAGTGAGGCACAACACAGGAAGTGCTTGCTTGCACTAGCGCAGTTCTTACGCAAATGTGATGTAGGTTAGGTTTCTGACTACAGTTGTGGCAGGCAGGTCTATCAAGGGAAAGACAAGTGAGTCACAGCTCTCCTGCCCACTCTGTCTCACACACACACACACACCTATCCTTAAATAAAAACACACTAATATATTACGGAACATACTAATTCCTCCCTAAATGAGTAAAAATGTTATTTTCTGTACGACTTTCAACAGAAGACAAATGGCGGAGCAGGATTTAAGCCGTTTAATGAACAGTGCTTTGACTTAAATAGGATTCATGTGATTTTTGTCACTGAAACAAATGAACGCTCTTGGCAGCCTCGCTCACTTTCACAAAGCTCTTTTCTCACAGTCATCCGAGTTATTCACTGTGCGTGGGGACGTTGGAGACGCAGAGTCAACGCTCTTTGGCTCCTTGTTGGAAGTTGGTCTCTCTGTGAGAGAGCAGAGCAAATGGGTCAGCATTGTTCCTCTGCCCACATAACCGCTCCGCTCCACACCGAGCACAACAACTCCACTCAGGAAATGCACATTCATGCTTCACCCTGAATAAAACCCTCTTCCTCATATTTCAGCCTTTACAGAGCGAAGAATGTGTGAGAGCCCCAACAAAGCTGACTTGTAGACACATGATCGCTATACTGGGTGTCACCATTCACACACACACACACACACACACACACTTGAAAACAAAAGAATTAGCACCAGCATCGTGATTTCTACCACAGATTCAGTTTCCTGCCATATATTCAGAGCAGGCTAAGGTTCACCAAAGGACAGCTTAGGATACATGACACAATTTAAATATTTCCTAGATGTATGTTTACAAAAAGAGCAGTGCTGAAGGCATTTGATCGAAGCTTTAATAGCAATGAAGCACAGTGTCACATTTCTGTTGGTGTCTGAGGGTTTCACAGGATAACTTATAGGCTGTCAGCTGGTCCTGGGGAGTCTCTGACTGATACATTAGACATTAATAAAGCAGCACAAGAGACCGTCAGAGAGATGCTGCTTTAAAGGGAATATATGGCAACAAATGTTGAATTTACTGAATGAATTATGGGCTTCTCATACATGCAGTAGTTTCACTAAAAAACTAATAGGTTCCATGTGATAGACACTGATCAAAACTCCACTCCAGGTTTTTTGGCTTCATTCAGCTCAGGTGCTACGCCCTGAAAACCAAATGTCACTGCACCACTGCATGTGAACTCTATTATATTTTCCTAATTCATTGCATTTCAGTCAGTCAGCCTTTTACAATGTGTTTATTGCATAAGCTCATATCGCAATGGCAATGAAAACACACTTTATCAGTCAACACCTCCCAGAGCTTCCTCTCCTCTGATTGGCTGACCTATGGTTACTGCAGAGAGAGATCTAAGGGAGCAGATGTAAAAAGATGCATTTGTCTTTTAAGCTTTTAAGCTCCAAGGGAGTTGCACCCCTAATTTCACTGTGTGCCCCATACAATGACAATAAAGGATTTCTGATCTCTGATTCTGATAATGATTGGCAGCTTTTTGACATATTAATGAATATTTACACTCAACTGTATAACGTTAATAGGTACACCTGTGTACTCTAATACAACCCAACAGCTCTGCCATGTATTCTACCTTTACAGATCCTATAATGTTGAGTTACTGCACCATCATTCCTGATCATGTATTCCACTATGAGCTGTGTTGAACTGCATTTGACTGTACAGGTGTTACTTTCTCTATCGATAGGACACAAGGGTGATTCCACTCACACCCAGTTCATGAAAGATCTGACTTTAGTTACTGAAACATTTTTTTTTTTTTTTTTACAAATTCCCTCTGAAGTGATGTGAAAAAAATGTTCTTTCCTAATTGTCACCTCCACAGAGACACGTTCTAGTCATTGGTGAGGGCCGCTGTTGAGAAAGTTCAACAGCTGAACCTGTTTCTTACTGAAACCGCACTCAATAAAGATTCACAGATGCTAAATGGAGCTTACAGCGCACCACGAAAACCACATGTTGGAAACATGATCAGAGCAACACAAAACAACAGCAAATGGTTATTATACTGGACTTAAGTGAAACTGGATTTTTTTTTACAAAATGCCAGTGACAGACCCACACATACAGCGTCGTCTGTCCATATAATGTTGCCTCAAGTGTTAGCATGACTCCTCCCATTATTTAAACGCATACTGTAACTCTAGTAAAACAAAGCGAGTGAGAAACGAACAGGAATAATTGTACAAAGCTTCGTTTTTGCCACACATGACTCAACACATTACGTACAGTGGGACTGATGCAGACGCTGATATCATTTTCTCTCCAACAGACGACTGGGGTGAGCTGAACTTGTGCAACTACCACAAAGGAGAGCTCCAATAGCTTCACAGCCAAGGGGCAAGCAAGCGGTGTATTGTGGGTACATGTAAAGGAATCAGTGACAAGGTCAATTTTGATCACATTTACAAGCAGACCTTTTCTGTCTCGGCTGCATTCGTCATGGGAGGTGACACTTGCACCTACTCATACTTAACCAATTCCTGTGATTTTATCTTAATCAATCCCGATCTATTGACTCATTGTCCTTGGAAATAAGACATGTCACTTAACATCTGTGACTTGCTCCAACCAACTGTATTCATTGGTCCAGTCATCACGTTACACTGCTCCAGAGAACCAGGGGATGTGTCAGAAACCATCTCCACTGAAAGTTAATGATGCTCAGGTTAAGGTCCTTGATAACAAGGCAATAGATATGAATGAATGCCATGCATTAATTTACACTCATATCACAGTGATACAGTGACCTTCTTGCTTTCAGCTGGTGCTCTTGTTGGACAGCAGAGAAAAGTTTGGTGCATACTCAACTAAAGCGATCATTATTCACGCTACAATGTTTGCATATGGCCTCAGTATTACCCATTAGTAATGCTATTAAGCAGCAGGCTGTATTGTTAGGTGGTGTGCTATAATGAACTGCTCAGACAACATATGATTGATCTGAAAGGGGTGGTGACACCAAAGAGCCAGCAGTAAAACTGAGCCTGTAATGTGTATCAACAAACAGGAACTAAGGGAAAGACTTTTATTGTGAGCCACTGACGAGTTGTAGTGAACCACTACAACTAAGTGATGGGATCGGTGCTGGTTATTGGCTGATACACAAGTTCAGGTATCTAAATCAGGAAGGAAAAAAAGTATCAGAACATCTATATCTATTATCGACTATTATCTGGTCGCTGTCAGGAAGTAGCCATGATATAATGCTTCATGATCCAATGTTATCTACCCAAGCATATTTTCATACAGCCATTGATTCATACAGCAATAAATATCCTTTCAGTGCTGGATTAGGCCTATATCATCATGTTACGTCCACAACAACATGCTGCATGCATATAGCCATGTGCACCATTAGTTAGAGAGTTTGCAGTGGACTAGGAGGCGTGAACATGATGTAAACAAGCAGGTGAACCGAGTTGAGGTGAGTTCACCCTTCACTATATCCTCATATCTGCAATAAAAACAGCCTCCAAGACGCTGCACACTGCAGTAAGCAATTCAGCACACTCCTGTAGTGTGGGTGTGATAGGCAGACATCCAAAAACCCTCTAACATGGTGTGTTGATAAAACAATGGGCCTGGCTTTCTGGGAAATGTCACACGTGTTGATGATAACAGAAGGAGAAATAAAGGCTTTTATTATTTCTGCATTATTCTGCTGAATTACCAACAATTACAACCAATCACTAGAGACATGCACCCTGTTGTGTCTGATGTAGTTATCAATTACAGTGTCTGTGCCCAGGTTAGTGCACATGTTAAGGTATGGTGTTGAAAAAATAATGGTGATGTTGCTCATTAAGGTGAAAAAAACATGTCTGGATTCTGGAAATAGACTTTTACCACTGTTTGGATTAGAAATCATCACTACCTCTTTGTCACTCTATGGTGTATTTAAATATCCATGTATAATGTTTATGATGACATACAGGCCTGTTGGCTCTGGGCCGATCAACAACATCATCAACAAGACCTCGGCCGCCACATCATCAACAGAGGAAATATCCACCAACGATACACTGGGCTGTCAGGTTATTTAGAATAATGATGATGATCAGTATGACTGAAGATGGTGCATGATCACAGCATCCTTCCTTTCAATTCAGTCTGCCTTCTGTTTGATAGACAGGAAGCAACACATAGACAGCAGGTTGATGCGAGATGCTGCAGCAGGTTTCATGTCACTGGCCCCTCAGACTGATGGATCTTATTCCTAATGATTTAATTTAGATCACAACAAATCCTCCTGGAGCCAAACAATGGCAAACACGTGCACACACACACACACACACCTCCTCCATCCATGGATCTTGTGCGTCCTTTGCACAGGTCACAGGTGAGGATGTGTTGGACCAGGAAGTGATGCGATGGGATGGGGATGGGGGGGGGGGGGTTACAGATGTGTTGGTTGGAGGTGGCAACCACAGCAACAACGCTGCAGCCGATATTCTGTATACAGCGAGCGGCCCGTGAAAGCGGTGACACGCTGCCTTGTAAACTGCGTCAACAACAGACTGTGCGTAATCTCAGTGCGCGTCTGCTGCGTCCAGACAAGAAAAGGCAAACACCAAAGCTGCCTGTGGAATGTGAAACGCAGCATTATATGCTCTCTCTCTCTCTCTCTCTCTCCCTCAAACACACACACACACAGGAGGCTAGAAAGCAACTCACGGTGGCCGAGGTCAGGCTGCTGTCTGTGAGCGTCAGGTGGTGCGGCTCCCACCTCCGCAGGAACTTGGAGGTGAGGATCTTGCTGAGGAAGGTGCGGGGGTGCTTCACCACGCACACCTGGATGTCCCCCTCGTGGAGCAGCTTGTATCGCATCCCGCTGCTGCTGCAGTGGTGCAGGGACCTCTTGCACGGCCCTGCGCCCAGCTTGGTGTTATTATTACCCTCCGACATCTCTCCCAGCAGAGGCTTGTTCTCCTCGCACTGATAAAACTGGTTGTTGTGCAGCTCGTTTCCTCCGCCGCCGCCGCTGCCGCTGTTGAAATCCATAGTTCCAGTAATCCAGCAGTTTATTGCTTCCAAATGTTAGTATCAGAGAGGGGAGGGGGCGAGTCGCAGCGATGCAAGGATCCTACATGTAGGCTATATAAAGAATAGAAATGTATAAGGTCGTTCGGATCGAGCCGTAGAGAGGGGGGGGCTACCTACCTACCAACCAACCGCTATAACACGACCTCAGTTACTGTAGACAAGGCCAAGACGGGCGCAGAGGAGCAGCCAAACTGTGTCTTATGGCAGGATATCCAGGCGGGGGGAGGTTTTCGTGATACAGTGCAAATAATCCACCATTTTCCTACCCCGCACAATGCCCCATGAATTGTCTCCACTGTGCGCGTCTCGCCTCCCCTCCACCACCAGCGAGCTATTCAATATGTTAGGGCCATGGCCTTATCCATTCCGTCCGCCCCGATGCCAAACACAAATAATCCACAGCGAGGAAGGCAGGGGACCAGGAGAAAACCGCCCCGATATCCAATGGCGGCGTCTCTAGGCTCCTCCGTGGGGTTTTGTGGTCATTACGAGCTGACTGGCACGGTTTCCTTTTATTCAGTCTTTTCCCCTATCTTGGTGTACAAGAGCCAACACTCTCCGGCAGCGCCGCGCCGATTGGTCCCTGCTCGTTCATGTGATACCGGACTGACGTCAATGGGGAGGCGAGCGGATGAGCCGTGTGTCTTTTGCGCTTGACTGTCTGCCGAGGGCGCACGCTCACCACCTCTCCCTCCTCCTCCTCCTCCTCCTCCTCCTCCTACACCCCCAATCCCTCCTCCCCCTCGTGTGCGCAGAAACATGGAGGACGGCGCAGCGACTGGAAGTAAACCCTCCTCTGCTTTCTCTTCTTTGGAAGTGAAGTTTGCTGGAAATCTTTTGGGAGAGCGGGGGAAACTGTGTGTAGGGTGAGTTAACGAGGAGGAAACGTGTCATTTACAGTCAGAGTTTACTAACCTCAAGGGCTGATATTAATCTGTATGACCTAGCTGTCATTATGAAATCAGGCAAGATATAAAAGTGAAGCATTTCCGGGGATACTTGGTTAAACGTTCACACTGCTTTCTGATTTAGGTTACCAAGCACTGCAGCACATGAGTCATGTCATGAACTGGTTGAACTCCAGGGCCATAGCTGGGATTTATTATGAAAGTCATGTGTCCAGTTTTTTCTTTGACATGTGCACGTGTTTTTTTCTGCTTTATGTCTTTTTTCATACCTGTTTTTAATTTGTACTGCTCACCCAGATGAGCCTGCCAGAGAGAGATTTCTGCTCTGTTTCGTTACTGCAAAAGAGGGTCACATTGTGTTTGACCAGAGCCCAACTGATTGTGTTGAAACTGGCTGGTGTGGAAAGGAAGAATCAAGTGCTGAGGGAAGAGAGATGGCTGCTGGAGAGGAGCATACATACGTCTCGCCTCTGACCTGAGATCAGTGGACAGTAAGGTGGAGAATCTTGCAGCTCTTGTGAGGAACTGGAGGGACTTCCATGAGGGTGTTAGTGTTGCACAGAGACATGGCTACACGAAGATAATAATAATGATAATAACAACCTTTACATATCTCCTTTAGTGCTGTATAGATAAAATAATTTAAGATACCTACATAAAAGAAGGAGTGGCAAATAACAACCCATATAATGAAAAATAAAATCAAATTTAAAGTGGCCTTTAAAGTCAGATTGTCAGGATCTTAGTGTTACCATCAATGTCCATAGTAATAGTCTAGAGTGCTGAGATAGCATCTACTGCACCTCAGTTCCCTCGTCCCACTGGAGATGTGTTTCGGTGTAACAACAGAAATGAGATCTGTGTTTAATACAAGCTCAGTGAATATTCATATTTAACTGCACAACAGAAAATACATCAGTTATTACCCCAGTCCTGAACAAAAAAAAGCTGGTTCACACCGAACATGAAAATGAATCTACCCACCAGTCAACAGCCTCACTGTGTGTATAAGTAGTAGACCTGTAGCACTCTGTCAGGTTGGTTGTATTTAGGCTTCACAGTGGTTCATTACTGAGGATTGATCCTGAACCGGTCAGTATGATAAGCCTTTGGGAAAAATCCCATTCACTTTTCATCACATGCTGTCTTCCATCATGCACTCTCTGTTGTTCTCTGGAATTTTCACATCATCTTGGTTGTCGTTTCCACCGAAGAAACATGTGATTAAGAAAATTTTTTCACTCCCATTTCTAAGAAAACTTACTTATATTAAGTTCTGATGAACATTGCAAATAATTGTATTAATGGAAAATGTAAGTCACACTGAATGTAAAGGGCTGCATGTTCAGGTTTGGCTGACTCAAGTGTCCCCATGATTCAGTTTTAGTTCAGATATATTATATTGTATAATATAATGTGTTACAATGCAGTTTAAAGTACTTATATTAATATAATATATTGAAATTTTAGAACTCGTTGCTAAAAATCAGCTGATTCAGCTGTTTTTTTTAAATGTAATGAATAAAAGTAAATAGTAACAGTAGAACACATGAGGAGCTCTTCACTGTAAAAAGTGATACTTTGGATCAAATTAAAAAAATTGCGTCAACTTGTCACATCTAATTTTTTTAGTTTTTCTCAAATTAAAAAAAATTCGTTTGAAAAAAGTAAATAATGTAGTAATGTTAATTCAAAAATATAATTAAAACCAGTGAAAGTTTTCAAATATAATGAACTCAATTTCAACTTGTTACAGCAAAATTTTAGTTTTTCTCAAATTAAAAAAAATTGTTTGAACAAAAGAAATAATGTAGTAATGTTAATTCAAAAAATTAGTTTAAACCAATGAAAGTTTTCAAATACAATGAAATCATAATTTCAACTTGCAATTTTCTTTTTTATGCTTTGCATTAACTTATATTTTCACCCTGGCTTGAGCCAAAATCTTACAGAACTACAAAGTAATGTCATATGAATACAATGTATTTTTTCACTTTCAGAAAAACTAATGAAATTGCGTCAACTTGTCACAAGTGATCGAACTACTTACCTCCAAGATAAAATTATGAAAAGACACACAGTTCAACATCTCACATTACTTTTATTAAATTTCTCACATCACAGTAACCTTTTCAAATGGTTTTGAGGAGAGCTGGGCTATTCTTTGAATAAAATATAAATGTATAAAAATAAAATGAAAATATAAAATTAAATACTTTTTCAATAGTCAAACTAACTCAGCTCAACAGCTCAAACAGCTCAAAATGGTTTTGAGGTGAGGTAGGCTATTCTTCAGATAATATAAAAAAGGTATAAAAATAAATAAGACTTATGTATGAAAATACAATGTAAATATAAAATTAAATATTCTTTCAAAAGCCCAACAAACAGCTCCAACAAGAGGTTCCTCATTCCTCAGAACAGACGTGACAACTGGTGGCAGTAAAGCATTCATATTGGGTCCGGCGCTCCATTCATTTCACAGTGGTAGAGCATTTAGCACACACGCACACAACAACCTGCGCACAGACACGCCTGCACACGCACACACACACACACACACACACACATAGACATGCACACACACACACACACAGGCCAAGTAGTGACACTCCCACACAGCTGCACTGCCCTCCACTAATCAACATAGCGTCAGACTCAAGTGTGAATGCACACCAACATGGCTGCATGAAATAACTGTATCAGCATCTAACAAGGCAAAATTCTAGTGTCCTTTACAAAACAAGTGCCATTTAAATTCCAAGAAACATATGATCCATGTTAAAACCAAGAAACGTGACCACAATGACTTCACACAAAATGTGACCCTGGCAAACCTGAATAACAATGTTTTCTCTTGCAACAGCAACAAGTAATCATCTGTGATGAATACCAAGGCTCATTACTAACAATGTGACAACGATGTGTTTTAGTTCACATGTTTTCACTGCTGCAGCTTAGCGCTGAGGTTCTGAATCCTTCTTGACATTTGCCTACTTTCAATATCCATGATGATTTTTTGAAAGGTCTCAAAGGTATATTTGAGTTAGGGCTGCAGCTATCTTATTTTTGTAATCGATTATCCTATCGATTATTTCATCGATTATTTCAACGATTAATTGAGTAATCTAATAGGGTGTTTTGCCTTATTAAATTGCTATATTAAGTATTCCTCCGCCTGCCTGCGTGGAGGAATACTGAAACAGCTGATAGATGAATTGATCCAGTGCATCGCGGAGCCTGCCTGCGCGGAGGAATACTGAGTGAGTTGGATAGTAGCAAATAAACTAACTTTTTTCCAACCAGCTGATGCATTGTAAGTTTACACTTTATATCGTACTCTTGAACTGGTGTATTGTTTTGAGACGGGACTTCTCGGAGGCGGCGAAAATGCGCTGATTAACAACCCTCCGTTCACAACCTTTCACTGGCTGTGTCTGGCTGCAGTGCGATGCCTCGATCATTTTATGTAATCAAATTATTCGAATAACTTGAGTAATCGTTTCAGCCCTAATTTGAGTTCAACTGGATAACTCAAGTTGAGTGTATAAATCAGGCCAAATAGCATGGCACAAGCCGATGCAGGACAAGTTGTTAAGTACCTCAACACCATCGATGACAAGGCCAATGTCCTTTGGAGGGGAGAGAACGTCACCATCCCGGAGGACAAAGATGGCCATGGCGGCATTTTCAAGTTCTGCCTCCGCCTCTTCCTTTTGGACAACCTGAAATCAGACAATTAAGTTAGTTTAGATTATTGTCCCCGGGGAGGGGAGAGGGGGAGATTATTCATTCAAGAAATTCAATAATGATTAAGATAATTGACACTCAGACAATAAATCATGCAAGTAGTATATAATATGTGCACTCCTCTGATCACATTTTAATTTCAAATATCAAAGGGAGGTGGAGAAAGAGAGAGAGAAATGGGGACAGCTGGATGACAATCTAAAAAAGTTACACTGGTGCTGTTAGGGACATAAATGTCCTCTTTAAACAACATAAGATAAATATTTTTTTCAGATTTTTTTTGCACAGATCTTTCAGTCAACCTCTGTTCTTTCCAAAAATACTGAATATTGTATTTTTTCTTTGGTTTTTAATATTTATATTAGCAATTTAATGAAGCGGTTAGGGTCACACACACACGCAGAGACAGTACTGAACAAATCTATGTCCTCCATATTAAATTATATTGAAAAACCCATTGAAAAACCTAGAAATATAGACTCTGTTTCCATGGGCCTGGTTGCTAAGGGGGCCAATAAAGCACATTGAATTGAGAGAAAGACAGCAAGGAGAGGGAAAGACCCTCTGTGCTATTCTCCTGGATAGTTATTGATTAGTCTAATCAAACGCCCAGGGTCAACAGTTACATTTAACAGAAAACAGCCTGATCTCAGTGCATTGCCATGATTTGCTCATTTACCAGATACTTTTTGATCAGGTGGCTCACATCTTCACCCAGGTACATCACAAGGGACTTCAGGAGGCACTCTCTTCTGATGTTCAAGTCCACACCCTGTAGCAACAAAGACACATATCAAAAGATAAAAAATGTATCAGCTTTCAACTCACCGACAGAGAGAACTGAACTGATAAAAGAGGAAATCAAATGCAATACACATGCATTTCATACCTGATCCAAAGGTTTAAGGGCGTCCCTGGTTTTCTCACAGACAGCTCCACCTTTTCTCCTTATGACCTGAAGAAGCTGACTGCTCTGTTTATCCAAACTGGCCAAGAATCGTGCTTGTAGAGGTACCGT
The DNA here is from genome assembly GCA_021432705.1 of Caranx ignobilis. Taxonomy (NCBI): domain Eukaryota; kingdom Metazoa; phylum Chordata; class Actinopteri; order Carangiformes; family Carangidae; genus Caranx; species Caranx ignobilis. The sequence continues at coordinate 66,281,199 of MU269990.1, read as the reverse complement.
TGTGATCCGTAGGAATTCAGCATTGATCTGAAATATACAAATTAGACAACACATTTCATGTTAAGGCATATGATTGGCAAAGTTCAAAAAGATCAGGAAAATATAGTGTTGTTTGCCTGACAGGACTCTGGACTGGATGGAGTGCAGATTTTTTGCTGGATGGGCATCATCCGTAGCTTTGGTCTTTAGAGCATTGACAGCAAGCTCAGGGCATCCAAGTCCCTTCAGTTGGGTACGGAGGTTTCCCCTACTGGTTTTAAGTCTCTGTGTCCACCATAGCTGCCATTCCAAGATCCTGGCTCTGCCAAGCAGGGGTGCTTCTTGATCAGTGCCTCTGAAACCTCACAAAAGTCTGAGCTTTTCGGGTAGGCTTTATACATGCAAATCTGATCAGACACCTTTTCCAGAATGTCTGACTTCATCCTAGGATTGACTTTCAACTTTGTTCCGTTTGCCTTAAAAGCAGCATTTCCTCTCTCTAACTGGAAGCTGACATTGACAGCTGTCTGTGCAGGAGCTGCGTCTTCATCAGGCAAAGGGATTACTTTGATGGTGCAAAGATCCTGAAGTTCTCCAGTAGATGTCAAATTTACAAATTTACACAAGTCTTTGTCCTGGTACTGGATCCTGAAGTTGCCCCTCAATCCACAAGCTCTCCTCACATCATCAACAAGCTCCTCCACAGATTCTGGAATCCCATTTGGCAGCAACAATTTTCTTTGGTCGTCTTGACTCAGAAAAACCAGCAGCTTTGCAGACTTCTTTCCAGCCATGCTCAAGAGTCTGAGAGACAGAGGAACAGAGAGGGAATAAGATAAGTTCAAGTCAGACTGACTTAACAGTATTAACAGTATACACATTATATACTGTATATCTACTTTTAGAAGGTGGCTGACAAAATTAAGGAGGGAGGTTGCTGACTTCTTGAGCTTGGATTGAAATTCTGGAGAAGAGAGAGAGGGAGAGAGAGAGAGAGAGAGAACAGGGACAGAAAGAGAATAAGTTTACTTCAAGTCAGACTGGCTTTCTGTAGTAGCAGTTTATACAGTATATATATTCATATCTACCTTCGAAGGCTGACAAAAGGTTACAGATTGAAGTTGCAGTCTTCTTGGAGCTACGAATGAAATTCTGGAGGAGAGAAAGAGAATAAGATGTTTCAAGCCATGAAAAGCCTATTTTAGATCATTGATGCAGTAATGCCAGTAATAAACTTAATTGAGTTCAGACAGAGTAATTTCCACAATATAATCATGCACATTTTAAATCATAAAACATAGGTCATAATGTAACCTTAAACATGGATATATCTTTTTGGAACCACCAAGCGCCTCCCCTGAATCGTGTAGTCAGCCAGTGGGTACGGGTCTGTAAGACTGTGGTGTTCAAGAACTTGAATTCCCCTAGCAGATGTGGTCAGTATATAGGCTCTGTAATGTTCAGTGTTCCACGCATCAAGCCGTCTGACAACAAAAAGTGGCTTCTCTTGGAGAATGATCATCTGAATGATCTCGCAAAACTCTGGCAAACCTGCAAGCTCCCCATGTGAAATGATCATGCCCTTCCTATAGTTAAAGGCTTTATAAGTCACATCTTCTGCCATGCACAAAAGATCCAGGTTTGGGTGCTTCTGCTTCACAGCATGTGATATTTCCTCATTCAGAACATCGATGGGAATGGGGGAAACATGTCTAACTTCCAGAGTTGGTGTGGGGAAGCTGTACAGGTGCAGCTGATGGGCCATATGAAATTGATGCTGCTGTGACAATGATAGGAGCACAGTTTTGAAGCAGTTTGTGTGACGCACATGCCTTTTAAAGAAGCTGTGTTTTGCCTCAAAACACATTGTCCATAGTGCAACCAGGGGACCAAACTACTCAATGATTTATATTGAGCAGATTTATATTGAGCATTTATAAAATAAAACTCCCTATCACAGGTGATGAACAAGAATAATACTTATCTTATAATAATCATGACCATAGCCTTACACCTGATACTCAGCTGCACCATTCAAATGGCATTCAAATATGACCACTTACCCATTAAAAGTTGCTGCTTTTAACTATATGACATCATCGCAGGCCTAGAAAAAAGGAGACATTTGTTAATGAGAGCAAAGTAACAAAAACACACACACAAACACAAACAAGACTACTTTCCATTGAAAAACATGCAAACACTGTGTCTTTGCCCTTTCGTTTACACGAAAAAGAAGCTTCAAGTCACTGAAAACATCATTTCCGAAAACTCCAGCCAAAGTGGAGATTTTGAAAAACTCAGTGAAAATGGAGTTTTTGAAATTTTTTTATTATTTAAATTTTGGTTAATTTTTTAATTTAGCCATGGAATTTGAAATTGAGCCCTGGTGGTGCTCCTATGACTTTAAGACAGTAGTTACATATGCACAACATATTGCACAATAGGATTTAGTAGAATTTAGTGATTCTGTGTGCCTCGTCAGTAAATCTGTAAGTAAAACCTGTAAAGTGAACTACACACATTTGTCACCCAGCAGCAAGACCTAACAGCAGTATCTACGTGTTTGTTCTTTGAGTCACATGTGACTCAGTGTGTAATGCATCTGTCAGTCTGCCAGTCTTACTTGTTTTTGATGATGAAACTCACCAGATCAAGACTGGACTCAGGCATGATGACTGAGAAGCACACCTTGCCACACCTTGGTAGAGATTTATCATGGATGCTTCATAGGGTGGATGTTGAACAATGCAGGGCTCTGAAGTCATCCACTTAAAGCCATCCCACCACCAACACTCTTTCACTTTCCATTCAGAGAGTCCATCTGCTCTAATCTACTCCAAGTAGGAGAGGGCATGATGTTATTGATAGCCAGGGCCGTAGCCAGCTATGAGGTCACCGAGGTCTGGACCTCACTAAAAAATTCTGAGAGAAAAAATAGAAGAGGCCCCGAACAGCATAACATATTAAGTGAAATTACTTGAAAATGAGAAGAACTGCTCAACATGGCTCCAGGCCATAAGACACTCTGCTGCAGCCTGAGGCCACACACAGATCAATTATATATGTTCCTTTCATTTCTGTCTTTGACTTAGAGTTTTTTATCTGTTATTGCATTTTTACCAAATTCATTTTATTCATTGATCAAGTCACAGTGATTTTAAATTAGCAAATGTTGCATGTGTGTGTATCTCCTCCTCTTGCTCTATAGAAAGTACTGAACTGAACGTTAAAGAGTTCTTTTTAATTTGTTTCAGTTCCTTTTTAAAAAGTGTATTTGCTTGATTATTACTGTTTATGAATTGACAAAGACAAAAGGTTCCACAGGCCAGTTACAAAATCAAAACAAAAAGATTTTTTTTTAAATTCTGAGAAAATTAGAAATAAATATAAAGGTCTATATAAATGTACTTAATTCCTAATATTTAAAAACTAAAATCAACAATTGAAAATGTAAATATTTTCCCTCTAAAGGAGCTATAGGTCCCTTTACCATAAATCTGTTAAAATTAGGAGGAGGAATGAGTATTGAGACAAATCAAATATCTGAAATATCCCACGGCCTAAATGCCATCATCTAACTTCCTGCGCAGTTCTGCGGACGTGACGTCGGATGACGCTGAATGCGTGTTCTCAACGGCTTTCGACTTGGATACGGGAAGAAGACAAGCGTGGTAGTAATGGACTCTGCTGCGGTAAACAAACGACCCACCACCACACAATGTCCACTGAAAAGTCCCACAAAGAAAAAAAATGATTTATGAAAATTTAGCTTCTTGATCCTGCCCCAAGACCCTTTAAAGGTGATTTGAAATCACTTCTCAAAGAGACTGACACTGTTGAACCTGTAGAAATAATGAAGCTCCATAAGACTTGGATTATAAACACTTTACAGAGGTGTGAGACCTAACCATGAACTGCTGTTTGTAAACAGGCTGAGTTTTTTCTCTTCTTCATCCATAGACACAGTTATTACTGTGGGCCTGTCTGTTGTCACTGAGCATGAGACACTATAATGATATTTATCACATTATCTAAGTTTAGTTTTTCTCTTATTTGTTCTGTTGTGAATCATGTGAAGTTAGTTTGTGTTGTTTCTCTGTTCAGTCCAGAGTTTACAGACCAAGTCCTTCCCTCTGCCTCTCATTGACGGAGGCCTCCATCCTTCATCAGAGCTGCCTACTTCACAGTTGATAGCTTCTTGTGGTTGTTGCTTTGACCTGTCTGAATGATTGCATCTGCATTTGGGGCACTTTTTGAATTATTCACTAAGCTTCCTGTTAACATTTACAAAAGGTAAAAGAAATACTTAAAAATACACTTGGTAGAAGGAAAGGACCTCTGTTATGTGATCTCTCTCTACTGACATTGGTAACTTGGTGGTTTTTCTGAACTATGCCAATAATTGCTTTGCCAGTAAAAATCTGACAATATCACTTTAAAGGGCATCAGTGAGAAACACAGAGAGAGAGAGAAGACAGTGGCCTGTAATACCAGGCTACTGCACATCTTCATAAAACAGACTGATCATGTTTTATATGCTCAGCTTCAGTCCTCTTCTTTTTCAGCTTCCCTCTGTTCTCACAGTTTCTATTATTCTGGTACCTGTACCTGCCTTGTTTTGATTTACCAGCCATGTTTATAAAGCTAGGAAACAACAAATGGCAAACACAATGTCTAAAGTTCAGCAGGCAAACCAGAGTGACACATGAAATATACACAATCCATGTATAACAAGTTAATGCGCCTTCAAATATATTGGGAAAATATATAGAAAAACAGGCTAGGGAGGGGGTGGACCATGGACAGGTGGGCAGGGTAGGGGTCTTTCAGAGGCCATAACCATTTTCATATGCCTCTTGTACAAACGCTTTAGGTCAAACATTATGAATATATATTTCATACACATAGGGGGCAACATTATCTGTCCACTGGAGGTGGAAAAAAAGTCTGGGGTGTGATGACGTTGCTCCCAGAGGAATGAGCCTGAGGGAGAAGGGCTGTAGAAACATGGCTGAGTGTTATGGCAGCGCAGCACAGTGCGACAGTCTGTACTGAATTTAACTGCCAGGGAACAAAGGTTTCACAGTCTCTCATCTCAAGGGTCCCAACTCACAACAACAACCACCTTGGTGTCACCAGCACACGTTCCTGTGGGACGTCCTGTGAAGCCTCTTTTTTTTTTTTTTTAAACCTCCCCCCATCATGTTACAACACGCTGGCCAACCCACCAGCAGATGATCTGCTGTTGTGTCAACAGTCAATGAGAGCCGAAGGGGAAAGAGTGCAGCAAGAATGTGACGTGTCACAGAGTTACACTGAAGGAGTGATTTGGCAATATTGGAAAATATTTGATGAAAAGGCTGACAACTATAAATCAGTGCCGGAAATTCAGAATACGGTTAATGAAAATGATGAAAGTTCTGTTTATAACTTCATACGGCTGACTGGACACACAGTGTTGTGGATAGTCACGTATACAAGCTAACATCTGTCTCTGTGTTTGTCTACATTGATGGTGCTCTGCTGCACAGTTTTTGGATATTGTAAACACTGCACTCTGAGTTTTTTTGTATTTTTTTTGTAGACGGAACTTTCTTTACTGTTACATTTGTTTTTACTGAATTTATACGTATGCATGTTGATAGTCTAAAACTTAGCTGAAAACTTAGCCAGTTTTTTTTTTTTTTTTTTCTTACAGTGAGATGTGTCATTCTGACTGGTTTATAAAAGATCCTTGATCATACACTTTCTGAAGGAAGCTCAGGCTGGATGTCAGGTCAGGTTTGTTTGATGTAATGTAATGAAGGAGGATACATTTGTTTCTTTGTTGGTAACTCCTTATAGCTTGGGTCAGCTTTTCGGAGCGTAAAGCATGGATCGGTCAGAGTTTTGTCCGTCCTGCAGCTGCCACAGAGTGATGATTATTTTTGTTCCTTTTTCTGAATGCATAATCTATTGACTGCTCTCAGGATAGAAGGACAATTTCGCCCAGTATAACAAAAAGTGTTTCTGAACATGATTACCAACCATAACTTTAAAATACAATGCTTTCAAAAAAAAAAAAAAAAAAAAAAACTTATATGTGTTTCCGGAGTGTAACAGGCCCTGACAGAGATGGCCCACAGTCATCAAAGTGCTTAAAACATTCAAGGTCACTAACATTAGTCAGCATTAGATACTGGTCAGACAGGACTAAGTAAGGATATGACACTGACGTCCCCCATGTATGATCAATCCAGGGTTTTATTATTTTACTTTGACAAGTCTTAATGTTTTATTTGCTGTTTAATGGTCTGTGTAAAGTTTAATGTTTTAGGTAGAAAGAACACTACCAACAGATTCTGTCATTAGAGACGCTAAAAGAACTGACTGATGACTGATCCCTGTGCAGCCATAGTCTTGACCATTGTTTAAAACCACATCTTATCTAACCCTCAGTCAGGACACTGGACTTGTCAGTTTTGGCAAATACGAGCCACATACATGAACTCAGTGTTAACTTAGTTCTGTAGACACTTCCAAGGTCTCCTCCCCACCCCCACTCGAGTCACAGGACCTCAGTTTGCTGGAGTCTGGGTGGGGGTCATGAGAGCTGCTCAGTGTTCCTGAAGTGACTCCACTGTGGTCACGCTAGGTAATCCTGTTCTGTTAATCCCTTGTCTAGACTGACCCTGACCAGCACACATACACAATAATTAAATACATGCTCTTATAGATAAACATTAGGAACCCTCTGGACACACACACACACACACATAAAGCTATCCTTGGTCATGGCAGAGGCACTTCCCTGTGGGTTCGAGACCGACTGACCTCTGCTCATTGAGTCTTTCAGGTGTTCTTTGTTTAGTGAATTCTGTAGCTGCGATAAAGCTGCTTAGTTTCCCATGTCTCAAAGAACTGATGTGTTGATCTTCTGGTTGTCTGCTCACCTGTGGTTGGCCTGACCCAGTTTCTACAAGGTGTTTCAGAGACTGATGCCCTAACCCCTCAGTGATCTTTAATCTGGCTGTTATTGAAGTGAAGAAACTGTTTCCTGTTTAGAATAACTGACACTGTTGCTCAGTTCTGAAGCCATTTCCCACTATCACAGTGCTACAGTTTAATATATATATATATATATATATATATATATTTTTTTTTTTTTTTTTTGTGACTTGTGACCTAAAAGAAGAATCTTAAATGACATTTATTTTCTGGTTACTTGCTAACTCTTATGATGTAGAAGTAATTATTTATTTTATTTGCACATGTAAAGTTTACATATTTGTGTGTATATATATATATTTCTAATGTTACTTTTTTGTGTCTATATTTAGTGCTAGGTTACCAAGGTATCAATACAACTACAGTGTATAAAGTCCATTACCTGGGGAAAAAACTGACACTATTTTCACTACACTGTAAGATTAAAGTTTTTCCCCAGAATCAACTGTTTCACAGACCAGGCCTTTATCCCCCAGATCCTAAAAGGCTTGTAAGTAATAATAAAAAGTCAATGAATGGACATCAGAGGTGTCTGTGTCTCCTGTTGACCAGTTTCTTCCACATTGTCTTCTACAAAATAAAACATATAAATTATATGCAGGTGGGGTTTCAAACACTAAATCAAATCCACTGGATCAACCCCCTTCTCTTAACACCTAATCATTATTGGTCAGGCGTCAGATCAACTGTAGATGACATCACTGATATCAACTCCTCTGAAATCAGATTTATAACAGATTTCTACTAAACTTCTCCAACAAACAGGGAACATGCTGCCATGGAAACAATGACTTTAACCATGCTATATCCAGGTATTTTTAGCCCATATTTACATTTTACATTTTAAGTTCCTGTACGAACAGTTGATGAAGTGATAACTCTGCTGGCTTTTGGTGATGGAAGTCAGGGTAAATCAGTTGTGTTTTTTTTTTTTTTTTTTTTTCTGCAAAATTCACTTTTGTACATGTTATTATATTATTTATCATTTTAGTATTCTTTTCTTGGTTTCCAACCCTAACCTCTTATTTTGTGAAGTAGAAGAGACTTAACATAGACCTACATGGGACCACTGTCAATGGCGAATGGCTCAACGCTCAGCAGTGACACCCTCAAGCAAAACCGGGCCCTCGCCATGCAAGAGCAATAGCAGTGGTAGTACATGGGTTTTCTATACCTCCTATATATTAACTTCATAAAATAAAAAAATAGATATTTGTAATGTTTCATGCATGCAAAACCTAAATAACCTGAAAAAAAAAATCTATTGAAATGAAACATTTCAAATGATCTTATTCATCTGACTGTGATCAGTTTGTTTTGATACAGTATGTGAATAATGTAACCTGTGTGGATATATGGCATTATTTTAATGATCTCATGATAATAACTGATGTGCCACCATCAGCTCCAACTTTTTTAGTCTCACCACCGTTTGTTGTTGTATTATTACTGTGTGTTATTGCTTATGTGCCTATTATCAACCCAAGACACTCAAAGTTCACAAACACAACTGCTTGAATTCTTACTTTTGACGTAGGTCCTAATAATGTAAAATGAAACAAAATGTAACGAAATAAAACATACATTTTTAAAAATGTTTTTCAGCTTCTGTGTTACAATATAAAACGGGAAAGTGGAAGAATAACAGATGATATCTGAATTAAAATTTGGTCCAAAATCATTGGTCGAGGTCTACAGGAGGAGCTCATGTGAAATCTTTAACCATTTCTCTGAGTAACAAAATGAAGAATCAGGCCTTTGTGATTGATCAGCAGCAAGAAAAAATAGAAACAAATGGGACATACAGGCAACAATTTGGGTGTTTTAATTCCTTTGACGTAAATGAATGACTCTCAGACAACATCTTACAAAACTTCCTTATGCATCAGTTACAAAAGTACAAACTGAAACAAGAGTTTCACTCCCTGTCTTTCACAACATGACTTTGGTTCAAACTTGCCCGCTTTCAGTTTAGACTGCTGTTAGTCTCCCTTATTGTGTTGTCTAGCGTATCACAACATGGTCATAAGGTGTTGTCACATGTGAGAACAACTGTTTAGGATACAGAGCAGCCCGGAAACTTACTGTAGTATTTACTGTAAATGATTAGACACTATGGAATGTCAAGTGTCTGCACAAATATGAAAGCACAATAATGACAGTCAGGCCTCAGCATATTGGTCCTGCTGCGTTCTAGTGTTCAGAGTGAGGAGCGCTCCAGTGTGTGAATATACTGTATGTTAACTGCTGTGCTGTGTATAATATACTGTAACTGGGGTTCAACACCGACCTACAGAATGACCTACTGAATGATGTCATCCATCTTTCCCTGTTAACAAAGCATTGATAGCAAAAAAATGCAGAACTTAGTTTCAGTTGCTGCCTAACATTAGTCCTGTGTTATTAGTGTACTATAAGACATGCAGCCTGCCACACCTGCTGTGTTGAAGTTCATAAGTTCAACAGAGACATAACCAGAGGAAAAATGTCTCTTCGTTTGAGCTAAAAATACACTTTGTGGGTCTGACTGCATTTGTATAAATTTATGATGCTACTAACTCGGCTTGGTTCTGTGCTATTCAGTTCTCTATTTGGGATAAATGAGCAATTGTGTGGGATTTGATGCTGAGCTTGCTTCTTTCCTGCCTTTACAGAAACATCACTACTCTTCTTTTTCTAATATGAACCAGCCTGGGATTTACTTGTAAACATTTTCTCCACAGAACCACCCCCCCAGGTCCCCTTAACTGTTCAGGTTCAGTCATTTACACTTTGGTAAACACTGGCATACAGAGGTAATCAATAAATGATCTTTGAATTAAACATCAGGTGACATTCCATGGGCAAACAAGTGTGACAGCATTTGGTACTTTCTCTATTAGTAGTGAACTGTGTGCTGTGGATCCTAATAATCTCCTTTTCTTTTCTAAACTCCCACTGTATCAGTTCATACTGACTTTGAGGGTCAAACATTGGTTCAGCAAGATGATGTCACTCTTTATAAGTGCTGCTGAATCTTGAATCTGAACCAGACTTTTTCATAAATATATTTCAAAGTGTTTTGTTACATGATTATTACATTATCTATGTGAGAACGTATGAAGATAGAGTGTTTGTTTGAATATGATCATGTCATGTTTTTTCCATGTCACATGATTGTCATTATATTTTTCCCATTCTAATATGACCATGGACTTTTACAGTTTAAAGACTTTTTGTTGGTCTTTACTGGTCAGTGTGTCTGATGTGTGTGTGTGGCCTTCTTGGTATTATGAGACATGTGTTTGTATCAACACTGTCCGTGCTACGGCTGAGCTGAGGACCGACAGCAGCAGCTGTAACTCACACAGAACAAATGGGGTCAAGGGATGCCAAAACTGTACTGACTGGAAAGCCAGGTCAGAGGTCACGGAGGCAGCGACACATCCAGCTACTCAGAGAATGTCACTTGCAGTGACGTCTATTTCTGAAAAAGCTGAGCGCAGACAGTTTGGACAATGATAACAACTGAGGGTCAAGTAAGGCGCTGGTGCTCTGAACGTGCAAACATTTGGTTAATGAGTGAAAATGTGGAGTCATGTGACCAAGCTGTGATTACTGTCATAATTTACTTAGTGAATGACACTGAATCAAAGAGTTTCTATGGCCCTCACACTGTGTCACTGCGCTGTCCACGAGTAATGTGACATGTGGGAGAAAACGTGGTGAAACTCTACATTATGTGAACTGCACACTTTATTCTGAATCTTTTCAGCCCTTTGATTTGCAATTAGTTTGTGCAGCATTCACACAAATCTAAAGTGCACACCGTACACCAGATCAGCTGATTGTGTCAGACAGAGCCCAGCATAGATGTGCTTGTGTGTAGGTATATGATTGTTCAACGGCTGAAAATATTCAAGATACAGTGTATGCTGTAACATTTACATTAGTTTTTTTCAACAATACCAGATTTTCACTTTGGTGAAAATTCTGCCAGTCTGAAAATTTAAAAGAATTCTCACAATGTGAGTTCTAGAATGGCCAGAGTCTATAAACCGATCAATCAGAACATGACACACACACTGGCCAACGTGCCCATGCCATGCCCACAGCTTACGTTTTGTTTTAGTGCCTTTCCAAAGTAGAAAACTGATGAACATTTCACTATTAACTTTTTTTCCCTTATTTTCATGAAGATTCATCCCTCATCATCACCACGTAGTCAGATAAACCGAAGGCTTGTATCTGTCCAGGTTAACAATCAGATTCTGTTGGAGCCAGTGTATCAGGGTGTCTTGTGCTGTGGCTGTGTTGCATTCAGTATATACCAGCTGAAAAATCTTCCTGTGCTCCCTGGGAGACTGATTTCCCTCTTTACATTTATGTGACTAAAATACTTTTTAGCGACTTCAGCTCCTGCAAATATCTAACAAACATTTATGGCATTTAAATTTGGCCATAAATGAGCAATACACCAAACTACATAATAAGTCCTAAAACGCACGACTGCACCACAGCAGCATAGTTAGTGTTTCCTCTAAAATATGCATAATTCCTCAAGTGTGGCAGTAAGTTCATCAAGTGTTGTTTACAGTTTAAATCCGTCACCAACAACAGTTCACCAGTAAACATTACAAATGAGGAATGTCCATAAAATAGAAATTAAAAAACACTCTAATCCATGTTAAAAAGAAAAAATAAAACCCCTAATGTTAAAAAAATGTGTGTAGATGAACTTTTGTTCTCTCAAGCGACACAAAAAAAAAGTTGAGGCTAAACCCCTGAACGGACATTTCACCATCCTCAACATCCAGCGATTATAATTCTTTAGTGTTCATAAAGTACCAGTGTGCACAAGTGGAGGAGCATGGAGCAGGCGGTCAGACTCGGATTCTGAACATGCCCTGACTTAGCTGAAGGCGGAACAGACGACAGTTGGCGAAGCGCAGTGCGGCGCAGGTTGTCTTGGAGAGGTCGGTGGATAACATGGGCTTGGTACGATGCCAGGTCCCAGTGCTGCGGCGAAACTCCCGGATGTAGTCAAAGCTCGTACCTGTGCGCACAGGAAACACCTCACACATTCAAACACTGACGTTCATTTAATGCCATCAAAACTGTTTGCTGTTTTACTGACCTGTGTCCAGGTCTCCCACCACATAGATACTGGCTCCGATGGGAACAGCACCGTAGACGAAGGATGAGCTGGTCTGGATGCACAGGTTTTGGTCATCGAGGAACATCCACCTGCACACGTCCCATCAACATGGGTGCCAGGATTAATGACAAGAAAAATTATCTGTATCTTTATCAACAAGTGTTCTAGTGTTAGTGTTGATTTTCAATAGGAACTTCAAACAGCCACAGCTGAAGTGACAGCACCTGCATACACGCAGCCATGGTGCTGGAAAACAAAGACCACGGAGCAACATTTATCTCTGACAACAGTAACTTCACAGTGAATATCACAACAATATGTCTCTTAGAGAGACCTGAGAGAACATGAGATTTGCTTAGCCACACAGCACAGTTATATGTGGTGAGCTGGTCATTTTTAACTGCTTGTAGATCTGATCATCACTAACACGTGCACATGTCATGCAGAACTAATAAAAACAAGTAAAATGGTTTTTACTTCCCACTGCACAAAAATGAAACCAACAACTAAGTATCTAAGAGGCTCATATCATGGACACAAGTGTTGTCATCTTACTGTGCTGATGTCAGTTGGAGTCAGACAACAGGGATGGGTGGGGCTGTGGGCCCATACATACGTCTGACTCGATCACGAGTCAATGACTGCTGACATCACAATCCCACTTGATTCTCAGAAAAATAGCCACCTCAATGAACATCATCCTGCTGGGACTAACATCTTTGAGAGGAAATGATTCATGATCCATTCTGCAGCAAGCCACTAGAGGACAATTCAGATGATTTGGCTCCACTTTTTAGGAGCTGTCACACTGTCCATATTTATTACTACTACGATGACTACTACTATTATTACTACTTGGAGTTTAGTAAGAAACAAAACACAAAAATCAATCTGCTGATGACAGTCAAGGTGCTCAGTCAAGAGCTGTTAAATGTCCCTCTGATGAGTCTGTTTACTCAGGTTCTGTCCCCAAGATCAAATGTGGGCTGACACTCAACATTTAGCTCATACTGGGGCAATAAAATATAGAAATGGAAAAAAAAAAGAAAATAGAAGTAAGAGGAAAAGATTTATTTATTGAAAAATCCAATAACTGAATAACTGAGTAATTCACACTGACCTCCTCATCTCGTCATGGTAGAACTCAGATTTGCAGGTCGTCATTTGCCTTTGCTCGGGGTTGTCGGGCTCTTGGCTTCTAACTCCACCAAACACGTAGAGCTCCTGTCCGACGCCACACGCCACAGACCCAAACCTGACAGAAACATAACAGGAAATTGGGAGATAAAATGAGTAATTGAGATAAAATCTAAAATATTCAATATATAAAATATTCAAGTGTGTAACAGGATTAAACACATAAATACAACGAACACATTTTGTTGACAGAACAGGCTAGTGTGACAAAATGGATTCCAGACTGATCAGAATACTTTTCACCATTATTCACAATGATGTGAAGGGATAACACAGGTATCAAAGATATACTGACTCACTACACATATTGCCCACTGTGTGACATTAAAAGTACAAGTCATGATAAGTGGCAAAACTACTCATGATCGAATGTTTCAGTGCTCAGTGACTAAGACCAAGGCATATGGCAACCTTCTTAAAGGTTCAGTGCAAATTTGAATTTTATCAATTTTCTATAGCATCTTTATGGCAGATAAGGCACTGCCAGCTAAGAACTGAAAGTCTGACCACATCCTGAGGTCAAAGGTTTCCATATGACTGGTAAATGTGTATATTTGTGAGTCAGCAGGCTCAGATGCCTATATCATAATGATACCGTGATCATATACATGTGACAGTATGAGGTTTAGTCAAACTAAAACTAAACTGACAGCTCTGTGCGGGTGACAATGGCCAGTGAATCATGTTTCATTTCCTGTTGTGCAGCACAAACAAAAACCCAGTCAGATATCTGTGCATGAAGTTGTGCATTTGACCTATGCAGCAGGTGTGTGTGTGTGTCATGTGACAGAAAAACAAGGTGAAGACGATGAGAGCCATGTCATGATGAGAAAAAGGAACAGGGACTTGTGTGTCAGCTGATCACATCACACATCCGCTTTCTTTTGTCCAGCTCACACTCACACAATCACTGGCTGGATTTACCTTCTCTCTTTCAGAGGACAGAGGCCGGTCCACTGCTGGGTTTTGGGGTCAAAGCTTTCAACAGAGTCAAACAGCTTCCCATAGGAGCCCCCACCTATGGCATAGATTTTCTTGTTCATGGAGGCGTAGCAGCCGACCTGAGGGAGAAGATAAACACAGCTGTACAAAACCACAGTATGTGGAGAAGTTCTACTGTAAAAGAAAAATGAATCACTTGGTCGGAGCAATGGTTGTTATGGCCTCAGGCCCATTTTGCATACTCTCATCACTTTTAGTGTTGGGTGCGCGTGTTCAAACCATTCTGCTGAGCTCACTGGTGTGACAGAACACGGAACAGGAAGTCCATTTGATGTGACGTTTATGATTTTTATTTAGCATAAAAAAATAAATGACTCAGTGGCATAATTAGTCAACAACAGCTTCTTTTGAAGAAATGTTCAAACATTTCTGCTTTTATTTTGACAAAGTGGAGAGGGAGAAAGAGGAAGGACATACATGAATTGACTCCTGCTGAGTAATATGCTCTACTCTCCTGTGAGCATGATGTGAGTGTGTGCTGTACCTTGCGGATCATGGTCATACTGGTCTGCATCTTCCAGGTGCTGAAGTGAGGGTCAAACACTTCCACAGTGATCAGCTCCGTCACGTCGTTCTCTCCTCCGAGGACGTAGATCAGACCGTCCAGCTCCACCACACCAAAGTTCTGACGAGCCTGTGTTCATCAGAGACACAATAACTGAATGTCAGCAACGTCCCACATGTCCAACCACACGACCTTTAGGCTCAAATGTACCAGACAATACCACAGTACAAGTGTGACATCAAAATACATCAGTGGCCTTTCAGTGACATATAATCTGTGGTTGTTGCATATGTCCTTACCAACACACACAGTGTGTTGGTAAGGACACAGGAAAATCAGGCTGTTAATCCTTAATCGTCTTATCATATTATTAAACTCTTCCCTCCTTTAGCTGCTAAGGCACAGGATGATTTAAACAGTTGCTCTTTATTAATTTCATCCCCAGCAGCCAGAATTCATTCGGTTAAAATGCAAACCTCTTCTTACTTTTCTTCTTCATTTGGATGTTTACAAATTTGTCTTCAGCAATCCTTTTTTCTGTAACAGTGACAAATTAGTGTCTGACTTAATCTGGAGTAAAAAGACTCTTAGACTCTGTAAGACTTTTGGTCTCTCCACAGACTAAAATCTCGAGGTGGGGCAGTCCTGCCAGATTTGAGATTTTACTAGTCGGCCTTAAATTTAAGAGTGATCCAGTTTTGATTGTTGTTCATCTGCAGGATGCTCACTCTTCTCCACCATGGATTACAATGGAGACTTCTTCCCTCAGACATTCTCCTCTGTCTATCGTCTCTCTCACAAGTCTCTTCCTATTTAAAAAACATGATTTGGAAACAGTCTGGGTGAAATATTTAGCCTTCAGTCTCCATCATCTTCTAAAGCATTCACCCCACACTTCTTTCCTTGCTGGAATATCTTCATCTCTGCATATTTAACAGTATAAAAACATTTAGGGGCTTGTGTATATCACTGACATATTTTCATCTTTCCAACAATTCGTTCTCATCCAGTTTGGTAAATTCTATCTCGCTTTATGTGTTATGTGAGGCTGATTTGCATCTTGAAACAGCAGATGAGGTCTGGGGACAAACGCGCGCATCAGGTCCAGACCTCATTCTTCTCTGGAAGGCACCGTCTGAGACAGTGTTGAGGTCAGGTTGGTAAAGATTAAAAGGACACTGTCCCCGTCTGTCACAGATGTTGTGACTGTGCTTCCTATGTTTGTTTTACTAGCAGTAAAATGCTCCATTTATGGTTTGTGTGACAGATTTGACCTTTATCAAAAAAACTCAGCACTTAGAATATATATTACACTTGGCCACATTGAGAAAACTTGAATATTTCCATCAATTGTTCATCCCAAGCTCAAACCGGCTGAATGGCCAGCAGGTTAGGTCAGTGTGTGCCTTTAAAAACCCACAGGTGTAACGGTTGTGTCTGTATGTGTGATGATTGACCTGCTTCTCTCCCAGTATCAGCCTCCACACAACCGTGTGACAGGACAAGCTGGAATAGCTGATGAGTCAATAATATATTGAAGTATGATCCTACTACATTAGTATTATTTAGAGCTCAACAATATATGGAAAACATACAATGAGAACTACACCATTTTGATCTCTGAGAGCTGGTTTAAACCCTCCTGCACTAACATCAAGGATTGAAACTGAACTTGCATTGCATCACTGCTGACATCTAGTGGTCATGAAGTAAAAATGTAGTCAGAGCACTGTAGTACTGTATACTGTAACATGGCTGCAGTCGAGCACCTCTAGTGATACACTGGTAATCAGGCCTCCTTGTAAGAAATCATTTTTACAACCTTTACAAGGTCTATTTGAAGAGGAGATTTAACTTTATGGTAAAAAAAAATGAAAAAAGTAGAAATTTGAAGAAAGTATAAGAGAATTATTGCAAATATCTGTTTTAGCTGTTTACATACTTTTATTAGAGGAATAATTCTTGGTGCTGAAATGACAAGTGTGGCCACAGAAAGAGGCAAGTATACCTGAAGCATTGTAGGTATGGGACTCCAGGTGTTTGAGTCTGGATCGTATTTCTCTCCACTATCCAGGATTGTGTTGTGTTCATCTGCTCCACCCATCACAAACAGAAAACCCTCTGACAGACAGGAAACAAAGTGTTATTGCTGACTTGCATATGATGTGCACTGTTCCACCGAAAAGGAATTACACAAAAGTTTAATCTAATTCATGACATGAGTCACATGAACTTCCTGATCTGCACTGACCGGCAGCAACCAGGCCGTGGCCGAGACGGGCGAGGCTCATCGGCTGCAGCTCGATCCAGGCCTGTCTGTTGGCGTCGTAGAGTGGACACATGCAGCGCGTCACAGCAGATGGTTTCCTGCTTCTGTACGGGATAAAAACCACCAGATCAGACAGGATGTGTGTCGACTGTGTGAACTCAACATGCATTTAACCTCTTCCCTTGGTTGTGACCACATTTCAATCTTAAATACCTGAATTTCCAAAACAGTCTTGGAGTTACTCACACATTCTCACAAAGATTATTGCACAACAAACTAAAGTGTAAAAGGCGTGTTGTTGATATTTTCAATGTGCATATTTTCCACGCCTAAAAAGAAAAAAAAATCAGTACATTTACACTGTTAAATGTCTTCCCACAACCTTTGCAGTCAAATGGAAGAGTTTTTGTCATGGCATTAATCTTTGCTTTTGATGCTCTTTATTTTGATGATCTTTATGACAACAGCAAAACTGAGGACAAATAATAGAACAAACAGAACCATGAATGATCATAATGAAGATGGAGGACTTACTTGCGATCCTCTCCCCCGGCGATAACAATACATTCAGAGTAACCTCGGGGTTTGAAGGCGGCGAGCAGAGCCTCACCCTGCAACTGACCATCCCCCAGCGCAGGCTGGCAGTACTCTCTGATCACCTCTCTCATCAGCGGCTCACCCATGGCCTGATGGGATTCCACACGACATAATTCATGGCCACCAGGTTAGACAAAAGAGTTTATACCTCAAAAACCTCTTCTACAATGTCAGATACATCAACCCTCTCTTTGTTTTGTGGGTTCTGTTGATACACCAATGGTAACACGATAAAGAATACAAGGAAATCTGAGTACAGCTTCTCTACCTGCTCTCTCAGGTAGCTCGTGTCCAGGCCCTGCAGCCATACAGCAGACGTCACCTCCCTCATGTGTACCTACAAACAACCACAGGTAGAACAAGTCTCACACTAATGTTTGATGGAACAAACACCAGCCTGAAGCACTTAGAGAATCATCTATTCACTTTTTTGGTGCCTGGGAACGAGCTATAAACACAACACTTATAAATCATCACCTTATAAAATCAATTTTGTGAACAGGTTGTCCTTTTACACATCCAGCAGACATGAACACACTGGAGTCACGTTTTCCACTTAGCAAATCTCCTACCTATCCAATATTCACTCACCTTTTAGTCTCCATCAACTGCACATAAGTATCTGCTAAATGCTCAGTCATGTTCACCAGCTTGTGCCTAACTTTGTGTTGAGCAGGTGACAGAGGCTGAAATTTTCTCTAAAAACAGCTGCCTGACAGAAACAGGGCAGTAACAGTAAAACAAACCATAACATCTGTGAATATTAAAACCATAAAGCAGGGCTGAAGACACTAAACTGTTGCAACTGTTGTTCAACATTGTGAGCAGCCACTTTCAGATCACTATAGTCAGTCCATTGTTAACATGAAACTGTTGATTAGTGCAGCTTTCACCATAAAATGAGTGAAAAAACATTATGACATGATTAATGAACTTCATAAAAGAAAAAAAAACATGTTTTTGAAGTATACTCCTAATGCTGGTTAAAACTGCAATATTCAATATTTTTGACCAACAGCCCAATCTCCTACTGTGCAGAAATCAATGGAAACCACTGGATAGAAGAACAAATTCACATCTCTACAACTCCACAGCTTGTCTGCAAACTTGTTATCCGTGATGACTGTGGTTTTCCTGCTGGTGTTGTTCCAGAAATAATTCCTGTGAATCTGGTGTTTTTATAGGCTGAAACAAATTGCTGACAAGTTCACAAATGCAAGCCAACTAATCATATGAATCTTTTAGTTCACAAAATCTTAACCTTACCCTCCATTTTGAATGATGTTTTCTTCTGTTTGTAGAATATAGTGGTCTATGTGCATACAATTCTGCTGTGTGCTTTTAAGTTGGTGATGATTCTCTCTGTATATTAAGTTTGACAGCAAAAGCTATCCATCTACATTTTTGATAACCTCTCACTGACGTTGCAGTGTGTGCTACCCACCCTGCGATCCTCTGGGTCATGTGCGAACCATCGCACCACAGCCTCCAGCACATGCTTTTCATTGCCCACGTTCAGCTTTTCCATGGCAAGCAGCTCACAGAGCCGGTCCGGAGGCAGCTCCCTGAACTCCTCAGTGATGGCCACATCACGAAAATGTGTCTGCAGGAACTCGGTAGCAACATAGTGGACGTGGTAAAGGCAGTAGTGCAGAGAGAAGAGCCGGATGCCAATGCAGTTCTCTGCAGTGATGCAGCTCTCTAAGAACTGACAGCACAGGGACTTGAGGTCTGTCATGAGGAGTAGGTCAGAGGCCTGCACCATATCCTGGATGGTGTCTTCACTCAAAGTGATCTGTATGAGTAGGACATGTAGGAGGTGTGCTTATCATACATAAGACATAATCATGTTGTTGTTTATGCTTTTTTTAAAGCCCCCAAACTCACTTCACCACTGAAGATGTAGTCCAGGATCTGTTTCATAATCGCCATGGAGACCCCTTGCAGTTCAATTTTGTATGTAGACCCATCTTCTTTTGGAGGATTGTAGTTCAGCTTGGTCCTAACAGGAAATAACACAACTGAATATGAGAAATCATGGGAAGAAAAAATGGAAATATTTAACATTGGTAACAGTGCCACTTCACACAGCGAAGGTGGACAAACCCATGTTGTGGTGACACTGACAAGACAACAAGTGCATAATCATATCTGGGCTGTGGCCAGATCAAGTGTGCAGTTGTCTGACCTGACATAAGGGCTGGCAGCAGCCAGGATGTTTTTCTGGACAGGAACCTCCTCTCCATCCACCACCAACAGCGCATCGTGAAAACTTTGCTCCTGCCAGAAGGTGCGGAGGACCCTGAGCAGTTTCTGGGAGTGCTGCGGGTCTGAAACCCGTGAACCAGGCTCAGTCGATCTGGAGTCGGGCATGTCTCTGCTTGTGACGGCCCGAACAGTACAGTTGGCTGCTGTTGACAGAGAGCACCAATCAGTCATGACACCAGAGTAAAACACAATTTAGGACAAACTACCAGGAGGATTCAAGGATTAATTTGAGTTAAATCCATTTAACAGCTTGTTGGTGGGCTACTCATTTAGCTAGCTAGTACCCCACGTTAACAATAGATACTGATTCAAAGGCTTGGGAGCAGTCTGGTTGGAGTTAAATTAATATAGGGTTTGGCTGAGCATTCATAATCACCACCGGCTGGCTTAGGGTTAGGTTAAAGGGCAGTGGACGGGGAAACGCACTTCACTTTCCCCAGGATCTGTCCCGAGTCCTGGGCTATAACGAGAACCGCACCACAGCTCTGTGGGAGGAAGCGACCTGTGTCATGTTAATAACACAACACGGTGCACTGGACTCTTTACATGATTCAGTCGTCTGATGTTTTCTAAATGTGGTTTTTCGGAGCTGCAGGTGAGGCTGGTGTGCACCGGCTAGGCTAGTAGCAAAACAACCGACATGTGGCCTGACGACATTCCTCTGACAAACACTGTGAAATCTCACCGCAAAAGTTACTGACAAGTCATCGTCGAAGAGGTAGCTAATGTTGGCTGGGAAAATGACTGGCAACCGGGGAGGGCTAAAATCATGTTAACATAGGAGAGAGAGCCCTGCGCTGCGTGTTTACAATGATTCAAAGTTGTTATGTCAGGTTTTTACCCTTACACAGTTCGAGTTTTGTAGTTCAAGAGTCTTACCTTAAGACTGTGAAATGCGCTTTTCTGTTTTATAAGCGAAGGGTACACCTTGTGAGCAACATCTAAGACAACATTTAGGCACTGGAGCGGCGAATGTTGCAAGTATACCAGAAGAGGCGTGCCGTGATGCATTCAAGTCCAAAGAAAATGTAGTAAATAATGGCGTCCCTGTATTAATTATATTCATTCAACCCATATTATAACTCGGAAATGCATTGAGGTGGTGGTTACAATAACAATTGATCCAAGCAAAAGAAGAACAGAATCAAAGAGACCAAGAAACACAACAGTGGACGTTAAATCATATTAATATATGATTGTTTTTGCTGTCTACACAAATGAAAATAAAAAATTAAATAAATATGCTTATGCAAGACAACATTCAGTGATCAAAGCTTCCACAGTTTTCAAGACTGCCAATTCGTGAGATACATTTTAACAGGTTTCATGACGTACATTATTATGGCGCGGTAGTATATATATTTTTTTAACTGGTCACGGCAACGCAACATCAGCTAGGCGGAAACCTCGAAACCTGTGTGAATAAGCACCGTTCCAACACTTTAAGAGCAAATTGTGTACCAACAAGTTGTGAATACGTCAATGCACAATAGGTATTTCTTACATCATATGAATAGCTGATGATTAATTTACTTTTGAGATATGACAGTAATAAAATTTGTTCATATATATGTTGCTTACATTTTGAAATGGATGTATCAAGGAAATATTTAAACGGTATGGAACGCGACCATTAAACAAACCGCTACAATAAAGCTATCGAGGATACCACCAAACAGTACTTCCGTTATGAGCTACGCCTTCTTTTCCAACTAGTGTAGCGTAAGTATACTTTTATGTAATATTAATCACATCAATACAACGGGCATGTGAAGGTTAATAACTATACATATATATATATTTATTTATCGCGTATGTCAATGACCACTCTAGTAAGTACAATGGTACATAGACGAACTTTCGTGCTTTTAATTTGAAAGAAAAAAACTCGTCTCGCGCCTATTCTTGGTTATCTTCCGGCAAATTGACTGTCGCCGCCATGACTTCGGTTTAACGTAGTTGACGGTATTTTTCAGACTTACACAGGGTTACACAAAGGTAAGAGCTTGTGTAAACTTCTATGCTATGCTAGCGTAAAAGTAAAAGATATTACGTGTAAAACCGTCTGTAATAGTGATGGGAGTAATTCGACAGTTAACGCGCCTTTTTAGGTTTGAAAACCCCCTCTAACAACTGAAACAAAATATGTCACGGTAAACTAACGAAGTCATATTTTATAGTGGCTCATACATTATATGTCTTTCTGTTTCTAGCCCCCATGGTGTTGTTGTGATGGAGGAACCTTGAAGCGTCGTACAAGTTTGCCCCCCGGAACGTCACTGCGCACACAGTTTGAAAACAACATGCCGCGACCCGGTGGAAACAACCCGTCTCCGTGGATCGAGAAACTGATCCTCAGCTACGACATTCAGCAGGGGAAGAGCAGCAGCATCGGTCGGCTGAAGGCTCATGTCATCGGTGTGGGTCAGATGTCTCAGTCCCAGGCTCAGGGCTCCGAGGGTCCCATAGGGCTCCTCATTCTGTCTGACGGGGTGCTCCAGATCCCCGCCGTACTCACAGCATCAGCCTGGGATCATCTCCAGGAGCAGGAGGACCGCGAGAGCTTCTCCAGCCTGGTCAACACCACCGTGCGCATCCAGGACTACCAGCTGCAGTTTCACATGGCCCTGGAACAGTTTAAATGCAGGTTCTTCTTATCGGTGGGAGAGCTGGCTACGATGGCAGCCGGCCTGGTCAAAGAAAACACCCCTTGCTGCAGGACCGTGCCCTCGATCAGGATGAAGATTTGTGAGACATGGAAGGCCCTGTCAGGCCAAGATTGGCAGAGCCTCCAAAGGAACCAATGCGGGTTTGATCTTTCGGTGCTGCTGTGGGAGTGGCAGGATGACTATGTGCAGGGTGTGCTGGAGGGAGTTCGAGAGAGACTGATGGCAGCCAGCAGCCGCCCTATAAGCCCACAGCCCTCTACCTCAGGATTGACCCACTCAGACACATTCACTGGCACAAGCTGGGATGTAGACAGGGTTAGATATAAGGGACAGGAATCTTTCAGTGTCCCTATTAAGTGCCTTCTCATCCCAGAGGAAGATGCTCAGCAGCTTCCATCTCCTCCTAAAGCTGGAGGCAGAACACCAAGCAGGCCTCCTGCTGCCTCTGAGGACAGAGAGACACAAGTCTGCAAACCTCCAGAGACTGCCCAGCCTTCTGTAGATGACACAGAGTTGCAAATCGCCATGCCAGCTGTTGCAGAGATAGAGACCTCGCCTTTTCCTGAAGAGCATGAGGACATGACTTCACAGATAATTAACAGCAGCCCTGAGCTTTTAGACAACCCTTGGGACATTTTTCCACCTCCAGTTTTGTCCTTCTCATCCTCTGATGCATCCCCTGAAGCCTCACCCCCAAACCACCCTGCTGCTAAATCTAAGGCTAATTGCACTGCGGTCTTAACCAGCACGCAGCTTCCTGACCACAACCAAACAGAATCCCAGCAAACATCAGAGCACAGCAAAGAAGAACACAGCTACTTTCCACCGTACCAGAAGCCGCCACACTCCGCCAGCCTCGCTGCCACTGCAGGCTCCTCAACTTCAGCTTCTGTGAGTCCTCCAGGCCCCTTTATCAGACCCTCAAATCTGTCACCTGCCACAGACAGACACTGCACCAACGGAGCACAACAGAATCTGTCAAATTTGGACACGGAGGAGACTATTGAGAGAAGATGTAAAAAGGCAAAGAGGAAGAGAAGTGAGCCCACATCAGAAGAACGAGCAGAGGTAGCTCAGACGAGTGCGATCCCTCCATCTTGGCTTTTTGAAACACAGGCAGCCTCAGCTGCTGGGGAGGGAAGCAGTCACAAAAAGAGTCTCACTGCACCAGCCACCATGAGAAAATCCCCCACTGTTCACAGCAATGGCCAGCCGTTCTCCTACACCTACCAGGTGTCTGGACACAATCTGCTGGACTTCAGTCGGTTCAAAGTAGCTGAATCTTTGCTGCTCTGGGCTGTGAAGTATCTTGTCGTTCCAAAGCAGACAGATGATCCACACGCTGTGCCGGCAGCTCCTGACATGAACAACGTCGCTAAACTTTAGGTTCACAATGTTGAAAGCCAGTGAAGCTGGTCTGTTTGTTCATCATCGTGTTGCTGTTGCATCGAATGCTGACTCATGTTGTTATACCAGAGCAGCTCTGAATAGATGAGTCTTGACTCCATGACTTATCTGAAGCACTGCAAAAAATAGTTTTGTAAAGAAAATACGTGAAATAAAACAGAAGTATGTTTTCACTCTGAATTTTTTGTCAACCACACATTAACACCTGAACACTTTATGGTCTTAAATCCTCTACCAGCTTTTTCTTCAGCTTGTGTTGTAATGTAAAACTGAATGAGGTATTTACTGAAGGTGAAATAAGATGATACATTCATTTATTCGTCCCACAGTGAGGAAATTTCCACATTAATATAGACAGAATGGTCTGTATAGTTCATATTGTGAAACCCTACCTGTAACCTAAACCTGTAATTCCAACACATCATCTGAGCAAAACATGTGTCTCTTCAGCTGCTCAACGCATCACTGTGGTCATCTAACCACTGACCCTCTGTCTGTTGATTGGTTCAGGTACAGTGGGTTTATCAGAGCTAGAGAACAACTCCCTGGTGCTGCTGGAGATCAGGTTAATGAGGGGTGAGAGAGAACCATAAGAGAGAGGTCAAAGAACTGCCTCCTCAGTGGCTGCAGTTTTTTTGTTTGTTTTTTAATAACTATTGAAACCAAGTAAAAAAAGGGAGGCTTGTCTTTTTCAGAGAGTTTAAACATTTGTCCATTCAGTGTAGGATTTTCATGTGTTAATCTGCGACAGGACGTCCATTCTCAACTCAAGGTAAAGGCTGTTTTTCAGAAAACATATTTGTCATTAAATCTGAAATGCTGCAGTTCGAAGGTGTCATGAAAGGCTCAACACTTCTTAACTGTATGAAGTTAATGATAAAAAGATCACTTAGATTTGTCTCAGGATGCTGGGTCTTTATCTGAACACTCAGCAGACAGTATACTATGCCAATGTAACATCACAGTGGCGCCTTTGACAGTCAAGTAGTTTTCTATTTGTCCACACGGTGTCACCAGATTCATGTCTGAGCTTGGATCAGAAACAGAGTTGAAGTGAAGTGGGACCAAACTGGACACCAGATCCAACTATCACCATTTTTACCACAGTCACAAAGAAGAGAAGCTCCTTATAATGATAACAATGACAAAGAACCTGGTTGCTGTTCTCACACAAAGTGACCTAGCATTCGTGGATAAAGTCGACGTGTCTATCATTGATTCCCAAACTGCAGATTGAGGCAGCATCTACAAATACCTGTTGTCATTAGCTCAGTGGTTCACTTGTTTGTGTGTCTGCGTTTGTTTGAAATTATAGAGGGACTATAAACAAGTGCAGATTAGGTGTTAGCCATTTGTGTTGTGATGAGTTTTCAGAATTGTCAAAGGTCAACCTCTGCTCAGAAAGGTCTGAGCAGGCTGAGGCCTGAGCTTCATCGTGCAGGATGATGTCTGACGAAAGACACGTCGATCTGGTGCAGCGGTTCAGCAGCTTCTCTGTGCTCTCGGTCGAAGATGTGCATATAACAACACATCCTTTAGCCCGAAGGCAACACACTCAAATGTGATGTGTTCCACCACTCACACACACACACACACACACACACACACTGCTCTGAAAAGTGAGGAAGGAGACAACTTGTGTCCAGCTGTTAAATTTCTGAAGTGGAAAATCAGACAGAAACTAGTGTTAAAAACAGAACTATGTCTTGAAACATGGCAGCAGGTGATTTTCAGAGTTACTGCAGTGCTGCGTCCACATATACAGAAGATCAGAAAGTTATATCTTTGAATGTTTTGGGCATGTATTCATCCATTTTAAGTGATTTTCAGTGAGCCTGGATCTGTTAAACCTTAAAAAGCCTGATTTCTCTTTGCCTATATCAGCTGAGAAAGGAACAGATGAGCTCTCTGCCTCTGATAAAATGTACTGGGAAGTAAAGCGAGAGCTCAAATTTGGGCCTTTTGGAGATAAAGGAGCTGTCTGGTAACATATCAGCCTCAAAACTGTTAGTGGACTGTGGCATCCTGGGTAAAAATACAAACAAACAGATATCGTGTTTCCAAAAATAAACAAACAAACAAAAACAACCTTGTGTAATACTTACATGTTCAGACTTTATTTAATGTTTCTTCTCAACTGAAATGAATGTGAATGATGTGAATTCTCATCCTGACTATGTCAGATTCGTTACAGTGTCAGCTGATCCAGGTATGTGTGGAGATGAAAGCTGCTAAATGTTGGAAACAATAACAGTTTTATGAACTCAGGCTGTAGTATTAATATTTCTCTTAAAAGCTCCCTCTGTCCACATCACAGTCGCATTAGTCCAGTGTATCAGCTGATAGACTGTTGCATTAATATAAATTAACACATAAAATTGCGTCCTGAGCAGTTGTTGATGGAAAGAATCTTCCAGCGAGCGGCCTTTGAAAAAGTCAGATCCTGCTCTCCGTGGCCCGTACACGCCTGTTGCATGTTAGTTTGGTTTTATTTGCTAATGAATCACCATCTGCTGACAGAGAAACAGAGAAAAGAAGGACTTCTGAGTTTATCCACTGAAAGCTCCAAACCCCTAATGTAAGCAGGAGCCAGCTGTGTGCACTTGTAAAGTTGTTATAATCCTCCTTTGACCTATAAACAGGAAAATACATAATATAAAGCATCATGCTCACATCTACAAATAATACACTGTCCATGTTGTCCTTGTAAGGCAGTACAGTCCAGAAGCCCTGTCTGCTGCCTCTCCACAACAGTTAAAGCACAGGAACATGCAAGAATATGTAGCTGTATTATATAATTGTCGTGATATATATTTCATGTTCATGTGTGATGATACTGTGTATTTTCTGGAAGCAGAAAATCAGAACCGTAACAAAAGGTTATGTGGAAAATATGTGTTGACCATCCAGCCCTCAAGTAACACAACAGCTTAGCCACACATGACTTGACCAAATGGAGAAAGAGCCAACTCTCACATTACAAAAGCAGGTTAAGGTGATATTTGGAACTCATGCTTGATGAATCAGCTGCATGAATATTAGAATTGGTTATTGATTTTCTGTTGGTGGACTTGTATTCACTCCTGTGAGGCACCACCTGACAATAAAACTCCCCTAATTATCTTATTAATCTGCTTGTTAACACTTTATAAATCATTTATAAGCTGTTATAACACATTGGTTAAACGGAAACTGTTGCTTGCCAAAAAGTGAGCTCACATGTATCTGTACTCTTTGAACCTTGTTTTACTCATCATCATCTGTGCTGTAGCTGCTGCATCATCAAATGTTGGATACTTTATTAACGTCCATTGGCATCTTCATGGTCTGAAAGTTTCATTCAGCAGATCAAGTACTGGCAGATCAAACTATTGTATAAAATGAGCAGACTATACATTGAGGCCTTGGCAGTGGTCATAATGATCACAGGTGTCGATCAGATTGTTGTCAGTGGATGAGATGCTGCTCGTTGCTGGTTGGTGCTCACTGATCATTCAGTTTCTGTTCCATCGTTCATTCTGATCAGCTGCTTGTTGTTCACTGAGTTGATGCTCCTCGTCATCATCGTCATTTTTCTTCATCTTATTTTTACAATCATTTATTAATGAGTTACCAGAAGGCTCCTTTTGCCAGTTATCAGAAGATTAATCAATAACTTGGTATTGCCAAAAGTGAGCCTGGGTTGATGTATGAAAACTGTGTTAGCCTGTTTGTAATTGTTTATACTCTAATTATAAAGCATTTATAAATCATTAATAAGGGTAGCCTGCTCCAGTTATAAAAACAACATTAAGATCGGCCATTACCTTTACACAGGTGTTGTGATCCATGACTGTAGCTTATTTCCCCCTTGAGCTACTTATTTGGAACAGGGTTAGGGTTAGAGCAAATGATCCAGCTCTGTCGATCTGTTTGTTTCTGGTTGTTTCCACAACCAGTAGGACCCTGGGGTCCTTAGGTCACTGGGGGGGGGGGGGGGGGGGGGGGGGGCGTGTAAGAAGCCAGTCAGTAAGAGAAGACATCTTTACTGACTCTTTACTGAGACAAAACGATAAAGGAAAAAGTGAATTTAGACTGAAGCATCACAGCAGCAAACACAAGCACAAGAATGGACTTCATAACCACAGTTGAAGTCTGGCTGGATGAACCTGCATGTTCTCTGGTTCATCTGGTCGCATATTTTGCAGCAGATGTGAACAAAGGAGATGATTCTGCCACTTTGACAACATTTCTTATTTCACAGATAATGTATTTGTTTTTTTTTTTGGTTTTGTTTTGTTTTGTTTTGTTCAGCCATGTTCATCAGCAGCTGGAGAA
Source organism: Caranx ignobilis (assembly GCA_021432705.1). Taxonomy (NCBI): domain Eukaryota; kingdom Metazoa; phylum Chordata; class Actinopteri; order Carangiformes; family Carangidae; genus Caranx; species Caranx ignobilis. Next base: position 66,252,862 of record MU269990.1, on the reverse strand, counting down.
CACTGATCCTCTGAGGTCACGTCCTCCTCACGACTGTTTCCTGCTCCTGTGAAGGTCTTTATCACTGATTAATATCACATGGCAGCTCTTATTTTTAGAGCTTTATTTCTCACAGTTTGACTGTATTAGGGCAAAAAGAGTTCATGTGAAAGAATAATAGAAAATGTGAAGTCATGTAAGTTTTTGGTGCATGATCAAACATTTCCACTTCTTATGATGGTGATAATGATGGAAATGATAACAATAGCGATAAAACAAGTACATTACAGCTCTGATTCATAAATGTGTGGAGCACATGCAGCTGGGGTTGTATCATTTCCTCTCAGTCACCCATCATTTGCTGTGTCCTCAGGTATTTGTGAATAAAGGTTTTATCTTTTTCTAGAGGGAGAGAGGGAGAGAGAGAGAGAGAGAGAGACAAACAAAAACAGCCCCTCTGCGCCCACTCTCGCGGGGCTGGGGGACAGACGAGGCCCTGACATGAGTTAAAACTGTTTAAGTTATTTTCCCTTTTATACACTTTGTTTTCATTTGAGCGAAGCCACAGCAACTCCCAGAAAGGACTCGGCAATGTTTGCTTGTTCTTTCTGTGTGAGCAACTCTCAGCGTCAGGGGTGGACGTGATATTTCAAACAGCACATCAGTGCGTTTATGTATTGGGTGCCCGGAAATTTTTCCAAATAAACACAGCTTGATTCAACCTGGGTGGGCAGACTTATCAAGCGACTAATTCTATAAACAGATGAGGGAATAACCCGGCACCTCATTGGTTGTTGGGCCGGGGGAGGGGGCGTTGTTGGGGGGGGCACGAGGTAGTTTCAGCGCAATGAAATTTTAATTAATGTGGGTGGGCTGAGAACACCACAGACTGTTTATGATGGACAATTTATTCCCCGGTGCAAAGTCAACATAACACGGCAAACGTACAGCAATTATTAACATTTTTCTGGGGCCCTCATGAGGCCGGAGAGTCAGTCAGTGGAGGAGAGGAGCTCCGGGAGCAGGCTCAGCTTTCCCCGGGACACATCCCTGCTTCCTCGGCGCTATGACTCTCTACCATGGCCGTCTGCCGGCGCTCGGAGTGGCGTCCTCGGCTCTGAGCCTCTCCGCACCCCCGCTCATCTACTTGTACGGCCGAGAGAGCGCAGGGGTCGTGCCCGCCGCCCTGAGCTTCGTGCCTGCCCGCCAGGAGCCCCCGCAGAAGCCGCCCTACAGCTACATCGCGCTCATCGCCATGGCCATCAAGAGCGCACCGGAGCAGCGCGCAACGCTCAGCGGCATCTACCAGTTCATCATGGACCGCTTCCCGTTTTATCACGACAACAAGCAGGGCTGGCAGAACTCCATCCGCCACAACCTGTCCCTGAATGACTGCTTCATCAAGGTGCCCAGAGAGAAGGGCCGGCCCGGCAAAGGCAGCTACTGGACACTGGACATCAAGTGTCTGGATATGTTTGAGAACGGCAACTACCGTCGGAGGAAGAGGAAGGCAAAAAGCCAGCAGGAGGCTCTGGACTCTAAAGCCGCTGGACACAAGCGCACCAAGGTCGCGGGGCCATCCAGGGACCCCCAGACCTCTGTGAAGCACCAGACTGGCTCGGAAATAGCAGAGTTACCTGCCCGGCAGGATGCTGAGAGCGTGGACGCGCGACCAGACACAAAACCTGTTCTCGCTGAGTTTAACCACGCGGAGCAGCTGCAAAACCCCCAAATAAAAAGACTCAAAGTGCTCCCCAACCATGATGCCCCTGCACCCACCGGGAGGAGACTTGACGCCCCGCAGGCTGAGCCGTGTCCCGCCCCGAGGCACGCTCCGCTGTGGATGGATGGAGCGCATCTCCTCCGCTGGGAGCCGGAGGAGAAGAGGTCAGCGTTCAGCGGAAGAGAGAGAGACAGAGGTCCGCTCTGCGCCGTCAGCTGCACAGCAAACACAAACGTGGCTGCTCCCGTGTTGGACAGACCCAAAGGAAACGTTCCGAGCAGGGATAAGTCCAAAGGGTTTAGCATCGAGAGCATCTTATCGAGGAGTGAGGATGAAACGCGCGGCAGCATCCTCGGCAGGTCAGCGGAGACGTGCGCAGAGCGCCAGAGTCCAGGCTTCAGCTCCTCTGTGGTCCTCGGTGCGCGGCCGCATCAGCTGTACCAGATGGGATTCCCCCTGTGCTCCTACCTGTCCCTCACCTGCCCTGACAAAGTACTGCATTTCAAATGAGTTGAGAAGTCCATGTCTTTTACGCACGGAACGCGTCAAGTGTAGTTAGTTTTACATGATGAGTTGCTATAAGACGGCTTATTGTTTCCAGGATCTCTGCTTTTACTTAATGTTTTATAGTATTCATTCATGGAAGAATCTTGAATGTAGCCTGATGACTGGGCCCGTGTAGCCTGTACTGAACTGTGGAGACATTGTACAATATGAAGTTTGTAATCAAAGCTGTTTTACATTCCACTCTGCTCATGTGCAAAAATAAAGTTTAGTTTGGTAATAAAATGACAGCATGGCTTGTTTAAAGTCGGAGCTGAAACACTGTTGGAGGACTAGAGGCTGCTGCTGCTTGAATGAAATGTCACATGAACTTATGGTCAGAGAGAAAGAGTAAGAGTGGGTTTGACTTTCAGTTCTGCAATATAAAACCTGTGATTATTAACAGTTAGTAGCCACTTCAGTGTTTTAGTTTATGGATCTTGGTTGGTAAAAAAAAAAAAAAGACTTATCCAAAGTGATGAGATTGGCTACAGATCTCAGAGATAAGTTGAGGTTGTTTCCATGGTAGCAGCTGTATGGGGCTCAGATGGATTATAATGAATCCCCATTAAGGAAACAACGATAAAGACAGTTTCAGCATCAGCAAATATACAGACACATTTTGTCCAAAATTCACATGATAGATCCACTGTGACAGAGACATATACTCACTTTTAATTTCTAGTATTTATGCAGTTTTCCGTGTCTGTGGCTTCTAGTAAAAATTCAACTCAAACAACTTAGTCTAAGACAAGAGGTGAATTCTTGAGCACTTGATTCTCCTTTAAAAGGGTTTTTTCAAATGACTGTGAGCTAATTTTGTGATGACGTCCAACATTTTACAATCTTTTTGTGTTGCAAAAACCTCTGACAGTCACAGTGCACCCTATTTAAACCTCAATAGTGACTAATGGCTCACAGTTAAAGTGATAATGCCGGTATATGTTTGTATATCAACTACAAACTTGTAGTCCTCATTTAACAATCAGATTAACAATAATCAGATCAATAAACATGTATCAATCAAACTGCATCAAAAATCGTCATATCTGACATCAAATCATTCAGATCCTGGACCAAGAAAGAAAAATCTGAACTTAAGGTCCATTAATGAGCTTTTCATGAACTTTCAACCACATCTCATGGTCCTTCTCCTTCCTGGATGGAGGTCTGATAGATATTCTGACTGAGCAGCAGACCCCTTCCATCTGGAGGAAGTATTCAGATTTAGTGTAAAAAATACTGCACTACATGTAAAAGTCCTGCTTCTGAGGTAAAGTATTAACAGTAATGTAGTCAAAGTATTAAAGTAAAAGTTCTGGTTTGGTCCCTCTGATAGATATGACATCATCAGTGATCAATACTGAAGCATCAGTGTGTGAGCAGCCTGTTGCGGCAGGGGGAGCTACTTCATGGAGTTTTATAAACTGAGACCAGATACATGTGAGGGGTCATCAGGGGAAAGAAGAAAAAACTTCATCATGATTCACAACCACTTTTTTAAACTTTAATTTTTGTATACATTAAACATGTGAAAAATAACTGATTGGTGGAGCTGTTAAAACCTCACAGACATGTGATCGGTCTTTTGTCGGACATCAGAGGGTTGAGGTTGAGAGGGTTGGAAACCTCAGACACAAGCACCTCGCTCTGTACTGGAGTAAATGCACTTGTGCACTTGCAATGTTACTTTCCACCTCTGGTTCTCCAGTTAAATGATCTGAATCATACATGATAGAACAAGCAGAACAGTGATGATGGAGCCGTGCAGTCATTATAAGTGGTTGTGTGGATGTGAAGGCACTGAAAAGTCAGATGAGCTTCCCTGAGCTGCCACACCACAGACACCTGCATGAAATCAGAGAGCGCTGCTGACAGCATCATTACAAACAGAGAGCAGCCATGTCTAAATATAGGCCTATAGCTTAGACACATGCCCGTCTGAAAAAGCTGTGTGAGGCCGGCGCTGTGCAAATCAGGAATGTTTGTTGAAATAAATAAACCTCCCCACATTTGAGGAGAGGAACTCACAATCACAAGCATTTCCTGTGTATAGGATTCTTTTGGTCAGACGTGTAAATAAAACATGATGAAAACCTCAGAGGGGAAAAGAATGGAGCGGAGGGTGAGAGACGAGTGGAAAGGAAAGAAGTGAGAAGTATCAGTTTAACTCAACACTTGGCACTTTTGTCTCTTTTGGGATTTTGGCGCAACTAACACATGACCCATTGTGATTAGCTCCGCCGGCGCTTCATCCTCCACAGTCTCCTAAAAGCCAAGCGAGCTAATAAATGTTAGTTATCTGACGGTCACCGTGGGTGTTTGAACAGTAAGAGATCCTCATGAGAAAGCAGCTCAGACTAAAGGGAAATCCTCTGTGTTTTATTCGTTATGTGAGAAAACAAACTGTGCTGATGGGCTCAGGTCAGAGCATCAGAACCAGTCTGGACCGAGGTCCAGCAGCGACACAGAGGAGGTGCGGGTCAGTCAGGTGGGCGGGGACCTCTAACTTCTCGTTCTGGACCCTGCTGCGTTTATTTATACGTCTGTTTTTCCTGCAGCTGTTCGCAGTCTTTCTGTAACTGTTTTAAGGCCCCAATCATTTCCATCTTCAGCTGTGCACTACTTTACCTTACCTATGTTTGTTTAGAGCATCATGCTCATTCATGCACACTTCATACAGAAAGGCATGCTTTTAACATGACCTTTTCTTTTAAAGATGTTCTTGCACCATGTTTAAACATTAAAACTGTTGAAAGCTAGTCAGATGAAAAAAAAAAAAAAACAGCTGTAATAAAAGAGGTGCAGTGATCACAGCTCCCAATGTCTCCACTGCTCTTCAAACTTCATGTTTTCACCACACAGAAGCCTTTAGTGAGTGATACTGAATGCAGATGTCCCAACAGCTGTCTGCTCTTAGTATTTTCTCTCCTGTTCTCAGGACTCACATCAATGCACACATGAGACAGTTCTCCTTTACGTAAAAGTAGGAGCAGATGGCCTTAGGGCACGGTCAGCAGGAGAAGCAGGCAAAAGATAAAATCAAATATAAGGGTTCCTCTGTGACACTAAGTGAATCATGATGTTAGTGGTTAAAGAGGTTATCTGAGGGGCTGCACTGAGTTTTTAGGTAACTTGAGGCATTCTGTGTCAAAGACATTTGTATGAGGAGATATTGTTTTGGCTGTGAATCTGTGTTCATTTCTTTGTCCCTGTTTTTGTTCTTTAAAGTTAGTCTGACTGTGTTGAGGGGACAAATAATATCAGACTTGCCAACTTTGTGTAAGCCTTGTTGGTCAGAAATAATCTATTTTTTTTACTCTTCGGTCAGTCAGAGTTCGTGTTTGTGTTGAAGAATATCCACCACAGCAGTGTTTCCTGTCGCTCTTTCTTCATTTCTAACAGCAGAATCAGTGCACCGACTCAAGGTGAGCAGCTCAGTCACAGTGAAAACATTTAGTGGCCCAAATATTTTAATTCTATCATCAGCGTAAAGTCCTATGTGAACAGACGAAGTGGTTTAGTGACCTGGTGTTTGGAGAGAGAGGAGCAGATGCAGCTGTGTGTGTGTGGCCTACAGTATGGGTGTGTTTGAGTATAAGGGCCCTCTCTGTGATGACACCTCTGCAGTTAAACTGAGTCTGCATTTGTCACATGTGCAGCTGTATCTGAGTGTTCTGGTTGGATTACGGTGAATGGATAAAGTCTGAAGCGTCACAGGTTCAGTGAACAAAGGTAACAATATGTCTACCTAACTGACTACTTTGTTCTTTATGTTGCGGTAGGCCTACTTTCTTTCCAGACACTAGCCTGTGATTTAGTTTCTAGCATGTCTTCAAAAGAAGAAACCGTCATACTCGTCCTCCTCTGTCTGCTACAGCTACACACTCGCTCCTCTATTGAATCCAAACAAACCAGAAACAAAAAACGTATCACTTCCTGTCTGACAGAGGAGTTTTTCCTGAGAAAGGACCCACCAGACTGTGTGAGTGTTTAGAAGATCAAATGTAAAAAGCTTTCAGGTTGAATCACAGTTCAGTTATAGTAATCAGTCAAAGGAACAGAGAAACACGGACAAGTCTTTACATGAGCATGCAGATTAGTTTTCTGGACTAAATTTAGCCTCCCAGCAAAAAGATCCAGGAAAACGGATGCAGAGCAAAGGCACATTCAGCACCTCGATGAAGACACGTCAGCTGACTGGTTCTTTTTATTTGCACTATTTGATTTGAGGTAAATCATTTCATTCAGCTACATTATTTACCAAATTAGAACGAAATTAAAATGGAAATAACTGAGACATGAAACAGTAAATGTCTAAATATCTAAATGTAAAGCACATTTATTGTATTTTAGATGTGGGAGCTCATGTAGGAAGACTGCCACTCAGCCCAGCTCAGGATCAGTAAGGTGCTGAAGAATCACGTGTATCAGAGGCCAGACGTAAGGTATCTCCCATAAGAGAAGTGGGAGCTCAGACACAGGCTCAAAAAGCTGCTGAGTTCAAGCTGTCTACTAACAGGTTAACTGTGAATCTACTCTCACAGCTTTGGTGCTTGTTTGTTGTGTGTTGTCTCTGCCTCCGTCCACCAAGTGTTTATGAACTTGGATTATTTAGTCTGATTAAATCAGACTCTGGTTCATTTTCCTCCTTGGTTTGAATTGTTTGTGCTGAACGCAGCAGTCATAGACCAACCGCACCAAGACCTGCTGAGAGAAGGTGGTGTTAGTCTGGTGAATTGTGAAGTGAATTGTGGGACAGTTGGTTTGTGGAGAGAAAGTAATGTGAACTGTGGAGGGCTCTCTCACCTCCCTGAACTCAGCAAAATTCAAGTTCAAAACACACCAACAAAGATGAATTGACATGATGATGATGATGATGATGATGATGATGATGATGATGATGATGATGATTCTTGATTCTTATTATTATTATCAGTCATGTTCAGTTTGTGTTGACACTGTTAAAGAAAGCCTTACGGTTGCTTCTGCAGGTTGTGCACTGCATTAAAGCTGGATCATGTTGTGTATTTCCCCTATTGACTAAGAGGTATTAAACACACCTGACTAAGATGTAAAAGAAGAAGAAGAAGAAGAAGAAACATCCGTAGATTAAATACATCAGTCTGCATTCTGTCTCAGCTGTGCCTCTGTTTTGCTATCCAATGTCAGCATGCTATCATTTGATATCAGCCACACTATAAGACAGTTGACATGCTAGCTGTAAACTCACAATAATTTCAGCCCTGCATAAAACACTGCAGCCTCCACTGTTGGTTGAATGAAACACATTGCGGCTGACAACACAGTGAGGCCTAAATCCAAGCAAAACAACATCAACAACATCAACAAAACAAACAAAGAGCGAAACATTTTGAAACAAGCATTGTGTTATCATCTTGCAAGATGCTACAGAGGCCATTTCTAGCACACATACACTGTATCTGAACTGTTGAATTTTGCATCGTGCTATTTTTTTTTTAATAGCACGTGAAGCTTGTTGTAACAGTGACAACACCTCTGCTTCTATCACTTTTAAGTAGTTTGAGGACAAAGGGCAGTGGGTGGACTCCTGTAGCTACAGTATGTGTGTGGAGCTGTGGGAATAAGTGTAGATTAGTTCAGAGCATTTGAAGGTAACTTAAAATATCTTCATCATGACTCATGTTTAGACAGAGCTGAAGTCTCTGTAGTCACAGCGAGAGAGGGAGGGAGAGAAATGAAGCTGTAACTCTGGAAAGTGTCATTGCTCCTGTTTCATGTGCAATCAAGTCCCAGCTCAGCCCTAAATCACACGGTTTAAAGCTCGCTGCTTCAAAAGACTTCCCAACGCAAGTGTTTATTATATTTTTTCACTCTCTACATAAACCGGCTTCACTTGTCTACACACACACTCAGCACCAGGGGAGGGCGGGGCCGTGATGAAGATTGATAGGCTCGGTTCAGGCCACATTAACTGCTAATCAAGTTAGGTTTCCTGGCACTGAGGGCTATACATCATTATGGGCCTAAAATGTTCTCCAGACCGGGACTGATGCTGTTTACAACCTGGACACAAACACACATACACACACACAGACTACGCTGCACATATGCATATGGACAGTACAGCAACATGAACACCTGTGAGACCTCATCACATTAAACACAACAGACCTGCAACACATCAGTCATGTTCACTTCAGTTTGTGTTGACACTGTGGCTGTTCCTGCAGTTTGTGCTCTGAATTGTAACTGCATTATATTACACTGTATATTTTCCCCCATAGGCTAAATTATATCAAACACATCTGGATAAAAAAAGAGAGAAAAGAATGGAAGAACGTGATAATGAGTGAGAAACAGAACACATACAGATCTGTGCAAGTAACAAAACTTCACTGGATAAAGTGGTGAATATGAAAATCATGTCCACGTCTCCTGGACTTGAATCACAGTAGAGAACCTCCTGCTCTGATATGACTCATTACAAGTGACAGCTGTTCAGTCAATGTTTTACTTGTCTGTTGGATCATTTTATGGATCCACTTTTCCATATGCATGAAGTATTTTATGGTTTTAAGAACAAAAATTAATAGTTGTATTGTTCTACAGTCATCCACATGACTCTAAAACAACCTGCTGAATGAAGAGCGGCATAAAAAAATCCTCGGAAGAATCACTTGACCAATCAGAGCATAGAGATGACAAGCTGTCTGCTGCATTGGAAGTACAAGAATTAAATAAACTTTACAAACCTCAAATGTCAGTGTTATAATTTTTCTTGCCAATAAAGGAGTTTTGTCTTTCAAAAATTAAAAAACTTAATATGAACCTAATATATATAAATGTTCATACTCTATCTATGAACTTCATAGATGTACTGAAGTGTCAAAGGTACATTAAGTAGTTACTGTTCTGATGAAAATAATGTGGATCGTATTGTGTGGCACAGTCATCAGTCATCTGAGCTCAGCTGATGTTACCAGTCTCTCCAGTGTGCCCAGGATGTCTTGGATTACTTTCCTCAGTCTCAGCTCAACTGAGAGACAACTTGTCTTTATAAGTGACAGAGTACTGGCACTTTCAGTCACATCTGAATAACCCATAGCTCTACATGGATTTCAGGAGGTCAGAGCTGCTAAATGAGTTAAACCTCAGTGGGTCTGATTATCTCAGCTTAAGTAAAGGTCTGTGAAATAAACAGGGGGAGCCTACAAAGTCTGAGCTCTTTCTCCAGTTGTTTTACACAACCTTTCAATGCCCTGTCATCAGGTTCAACAGCTGAAGAAGCTCAGAGGTGTCCAAACACTCTCCAAATATCAAATCATAATCAGTCAATACAACGAAATTGATTCAGCTAAAAATAGGACAGGGTGAGATGAACAGCACAGAATGTAGACACTATAAACAATGAGATAATATGTGACAATACATGTGTTCAATTGTTTTTGTGCAATATTTGTATAGATTTGTATTCACACCAGTTGACACAGGGCAAGGATGGGCTACACCCTGGACAGGTCAGCAGTCAAACAAACAACTTCACACACTCATTCACACATTATATGGGCAAATTGCAGTCACCACTCAGCCTCTAGTGTGCATGTCTTTGGACTGTTGGAGGAAGCTGGAGAACCTGGAGAGAACACACACATGCAGGCACAGGGAGAACATACAAACTCCACACTGAGGTGACCACTGCAGTTCATTGCCTTTATGTCATTGGACATTGTACAACGAAAGTATTGTCTTGAGAAACTCGTTTATCAACTGGTGTATTATTGTCACTGCCATATTCTTTCAATTGTTATGTTTCATTACCATGTATTGTATCTGTGGCCATAAACTTATATCAAAATGCCCAGTGCTCAGTGTTCAGTATGTAAGCTGGTCACAATGGTCAGACTGTGGTATAAGGATGAGGTGCAATAACACGTCCGCTCAGTGGAGTTAAACACCATGATACATAAATCCTAACACTGCTTGTGTTTCTAAGACCCATCTCACTTCTGTTGCCTTTGTAATCATCCTGTATCAGTCAGCACCAGTGCTCACATTGCACATGAGGCTGACACGTCTAGTTCAAGTATTTCTGTTCACAGTATGTCTCACTGGTTGATTAACTCTCTAAAACCGGTTCTTTATCTTTCCCTGTTGGATGTGAAACCCAAACAACGGAATTATTTCTGCTCGTTTAATACACAAACACACAGCAGTGGACTAACACACAGAAACAAATATTTATTTTGAGTTTAACATGAGTGTGTTGTAGCGTTTCTCAAAAACTGACATTGTAAAGACGAGCCATTTCCAATCCAGCGGATGACGGGGTCATTTGAACCAGACTTCAGCCTCTCTGCAGATTTGCTTTGACCAACTGTAAATAAATACACATGGTCTCATGAGGCTTGTGTGTGTGTGTGTGTGTGTGTGTATATGAACACTGGCAGGAGGACTTGTACTCAGCAGCAGGATTACCACCCCCAGACTGGGACCACCCTGACTTCAACACGTAATCCTGGAGGAAGTGAAGCTTCATCACAGGCTCACTTAAGGCAATTGCCTTCTACACACACACAAATACACACATCTATGCAAACTAGGAATCGTGTTGCAATTGCGTTTGGAGTTTGTGTCCTCATACACGCAAACATACACAGAATTAATTAGAGCACTCAAGCTAAAACAAACCAGTTACAATTTATACTGCACAGCTTTTCTTGTACAAATCCCACATGTCTGCTAAATGTGTTGTTGACAGAGTGACTGTGATGCATCATAGTTGTGTTTGTGTGTCTCTGATGTAACATACATCTGCGCTTGAACAAATGTCTCCTTGCATTCAGAAGAACAAGCTGAAGGAAGTCACCTGATATTAGACATCTGTGATAATCCATATATACAATTTTGTTTTTGAGGCAGATGATGAGGGAGTGGGAAGAGAAGTGGGTTTGACCCTTAACATGCCTCCATGTTGTTTGTCAGAGGTCACACAACAGTACCATAATCTCAGAGGAAACTAAACTAAATGTCATCAAAGAGGATCTGAAGAATGACGACAACACGATCAATCACTTCCGAACTTTGTCACAAGAAAAAGTTTCTTGCTCTTCGACCACAGTGACTCTCCTTGTATTTCCAACCCAACAGTTTTGGTAGCAGTTTCTGGCCTCTGTGATTCCCCGTGCTGACTGAGGAATGATTGGAGAGGAGTCTGCAGCCATAAACGTTGTTGTTTTGTCAAACATTTGCTTTACACTAGCACCACGATATTGCACAACTGCAACAGACTGAAACAAAGGTGAAGTTCATGAGTCACTCAAAAGTTTTCTTCTGCTGCCCTTCAACTCTGATGCTTACAGTACATAATGGCAGTCTAAAAACAAGGAAGAAAAACAGTATACATTCAGGAAACAAGTAAAACAGTGAACTGTTAATCAAATCATTATAAATTCAATATATAAAAACCGACACAAGATATATACACGTGAAGCTTTTGCACATTTACTACAGAAGATCATTCAGGATATAGAGAATGGGTTTAAAGAAACATGAAATACACGGCTGTACATATCTACATCGCAGCACACGGGATGTACAATCATCAATATGTGCATTAAGATCCAAAGTCTGTCAGGGCAGAGAGACAGACACAAAAAAGTGACAATACAGAACGAGCATGTTGCATAACAGTGTCACGTACGCTGAGGTCTGCTATCAATTAGATGGAGGTGGGTGTTCATGGTGTGACACTGCTGACTGGCCTTTCACAACTCATTACATGGTGTCCAATCAGAGCGCAACTAGCATGACTGCTGTTTATTTATACACAGAGCTGGAAATGGCAGAGTGCAGGCAGCTGGGACAGAAACTCAAACACTGTAACAGTCCAGCACATTGTACTGCTGCAGAGGGTCCCAATCAACACCCTGCTGCTATCGACACGGACATATGCAAGCGCTCTCATACATGCACACACCTACACATAGAAAAAGAGCATGAATGTGCAGTATTTTAATAGGGTGCTTTCTTTGTTTCCTCTGAGCTGACATTACTTTTACTGCTGTAATAATATTTTCTCAAACATCAATAAAATCTCTCATTGTTTTTATTATAATGGCATCACATTTTATGGTCTTTCACAGGCTTTTCTACTGAGGCTAAAATTCGAGTGGGCAAAGTAACAGTTTTTTTATATAGGGAGTTAAATGTGCAAGAAAATGTGTAGTTAGTTGAAAATGCAACACATAAGACGTAAGAAGTGTATTGTAGATGAACAATGAAATTATGTTTGGAGCATCTGAGAGATCTATGGTGTTATAAACAGAGAATAAACAGAGTCTATCCACCTATCTATGTCGCACAGAGACATGGACAGTACACAAGTACAAAAAGAGATCCACAAAGGTAACATCAAAAAATAAATTTATTACAGTTTTAGCAACTTGATTCAACATTATAACATGTTCATGCAAATTTAAGAACAGCACAATAAAATAAAATATCTCTGTCTGACTTGTGTTCAGAGGCATCTGTATACAGCACATACACACAAAAGCCATTATGTTCCCAGCCATTATGCTAGTATAAGTGCTAAATATTATGTGACTTAGCGATTTAGGCTTGATTCCCAAATACTTGATCTGCTGTGAGTTGAGTAGTTGAGTGAGCTAGTGTCACCACTTCATATAGTAAAATAGATTTTTGTCCATAACCACTCACACCTCCCTACTCACTATGCTGGAGTTCAGTGTCTATGACTTCAGGTGAGCTCTACTCTAAGTACATGTATTTTCATGATGCATTATGGGATACTGAGTCTATAGAGTGTAAAACCTCTAATTATACACTGTATAATTAGAGGTATATAGACCTTGTATAGTGGAGTGGTGAGTGATGTCAGACAGAGCCAGAGTCATGGCAGTTAAACCAGTGTCTTCAGCTTTACAACACATCACATCAATGTATATGTCAGTACATTTTGTCATGGTAACAATGGCAGTAGCCTATGATAGGATAACATGCTATTACTGTTTTTAATGAACCAGTTACCACTGTATCTCTCACAAAATAATCATCATATAAGCCACTGTGGTCTCAGATGTTTTCATAGTGATATGGTTATCAATGTGAATCTAATGATAAATTAGCATGTTCACCTGAGATAGCTAAAGATTGATTTACGGCCTTTCATTTTGATTTGAATAATGTTAGCTAGCTGCCATCACCCAACACACTGTAGCCTAAGCTTAAGCATGTTAGCATGGATCCCCAAAACTTAACAGCAACTGGAGACACATGAACAATATCAACACTGCAGTTTCACAATAACCTAATTTACTCCTTTAATGATAAACTTCAATTGGTTGATACATTACATAAAAAAATGTTTGGTAAAAAAAAAAAAAAAAAAAGTTCCACAAGAAGAACTACCATCAAGACTTACATATAGATATGCCTGATTGAAAGAGAGAGAGTACTGGCCATGCAGAACAAACATAAAAAGCATCAATGTTACTGAGAGGAAGATGGCAGAATAGAGATGCTGAGATTTATGTAGTGCAACTGGCTCATGCTGAGCTACTAAGTACAATATACAGGTCAACCAACCCAGAGGTCAAAGGTCACATCAGGGAAAACAAACATTAGGGAACCGGAGGCGTTAGCTATTCTGCACATCGCTGAGAGGAAGATGAGATTCAGAGACATACATGCAAAGGGACACAGGAGATAATCACAGTTTCCAGGCTTTCCATAAAATTTGAATTATTAGACTGGGAGAAGAAGGCGACATGAAGACATGCCATTAAGCTGCGTTTACACTGAAGATTATTGCACAACACTATATGCAAACACTGAATGACCACATTAAACAGAGGTGGGCTTCATGGGGGCACTTCAGGGTCATAACTACAGTTATTTACATGACTACAGACATTTACTGCATGTTCCTCATGGACACAGGGGTCACAAAGCACTGGTTCATCTATTGTTTAAAGATCTGAAACTGAAGACCTACAAATTCACAGCAGCACATAATTCAATTACACAACATACAGAGAAATATCTACAATATTTACACAATGACTTCATCAGCACAGTTGATTAAATTATATGAAATGGCTTTCAGGAAGAGCATCATCCTTATCCTTAAAATGTAGACAACCACATTTCATTATCCAAAAGCACACAGATTGATATATTCTTGAAACAGCAGGGATGGGTTTTTGGATTTAGGAATAAGTGCTTTGAATGAAGACACAATGCTGCCCCACTGTGGCAAGATGAAGTACTACAATGAAGGAATGTCAGCCCACAGTTCAGTTACTTGGTTTACAATGGCTTGATTTGCACATGCTTGATATACATAGATAGATGCACATGTAGCAGAGCAGGAAAGGGTGTGTATAGTGAGTCTGCTAAACTGTTGCCAATACAGGTCAACTAATGAAAATTAACCACTACTGATAACAACATAGTGAACTGTAGTTACAACAGTTAAAATTTAGGGAATCACGGAAAAGTGATCTTTGCAGGCTCTGCATTAGTGTTCAATCGAGGGAAGCATTAGAGGATCAAGACGAGTGTATTCACTTTAATGGAAGGCACTTTGGATGGAAAATGTTCCTTAGGGTAAAGTTTCTTATTAAAATCTAAATCAAAACATATCATTTCTACTACAAGATGACAAATGTGTGTCAGAGTGAAAGTGGCAACAAATGGGATTGAAGTAGGCTGCAGTATTTCTCTAAGGAAGCATACAGAAGGAAGACAAACACAACAGGAGGAAAAGAAGACTCATACCACTGTCTGTGTAATATGAAGCTACAGCTAGCAGTTAGCTTAGCACAGCTTAAAGACCCCAGGTTTCAGCTCTAGGTTCAAGTGTGAATGCAACCAAGGTTCACTGAGGCTGCATCTGGTACTCAGACAACCTCCAGAGGTGGTCTGGACCATTTCAAGGGACCAGACTCAACTCTGTTCCAGGTCCTCTCCATAGTAACCTGCCCACCCCAGCACCTTAAACCTCACCAATTAACATGTCATATCATGTCTGTTTAATCCACAAAACATCCCAAGTGTGAACATGACAGGTGTAAACCATCTCACTCCAAAATATGCTGACTGTCATTTTTTCACTTCACCTTTAGTGTGGATTAAAAGTACAAAATGTAATGCATGCTAACTTGTGAGTTTTAGCAGTGCTGGTAGCTCTTTCCAGGCTTTAGGCTCAGCTAAGCTGACAATCCCTTTGCATCATATTTCCCACACAGACATGAGAGTAGTATCTATCTTCTGGTTTAACTATGGGAAAGGAAGCATACACCTATGTACGTCTTTAACAGAGGACATGGAGCGTTGTTGTTTCTGCCTTTTTAAAATGACAGCAATTAAGTTGTGTCATAATGTCATCATATGTTTTCAAAGCTGTAATATCTTTATATGTGTTTAGTTGATCTGCTACAGTGTTACAGTATTCAGTAATCAAATTTAGACACCACTTCAGTAGCAGATTGAAACGCTATGAGCTGTGTACCTGTCAGTTTGACCTGTATGTGGACGTGTATGTAAAATGCAACAAGGCAGGTTAATACTTTGAACAGTTTTACAACAGATGCTATTAGACTAATTGTAATAAATATGGTTACCAAGGAGACACAGTAAAACAACATATAAGATGTCTATGCATCACACGTATCTGCCTCCATACAGAGCATGTTCAGATTATACTTGGTGATTTCACTTCTAAGTTTGGTGAAGCAGGTCACAGAGGTTATTATTGCTGCTGAAGGACCAGAATGCAGAAGATCACAACCAAGCTGGACAAACAGTGTTTGCTACAACTATGGCACAGTTCAGTGTAGATGATTATGCTGCTTCTTGGCACTGCACCACACATATGCAACAATAGTCACAATGAATTAATCACTATGATGAGCTGAAAAGAAATGTCTGTTAGGCCTATCTGTGCGCTTTCAGTCTTCAGAGACTTTGAAATGTAACCGTTGTCTTCAAACTCACTCTGCTGCCATTTTCTCTATGTGGTCACTCAGCAACTTGTATTGTTCTGCAAATAAAGAAAATACATGTTTTTTGCAGCATAATGGTCAGTTAAATGGACATATCATCACCTTTTAAGTTGAACTTGTAAGCAAATATGTTTATTGGCACATGCATCAGGATGGAGGAACATAGTCATTCATTTGGTATCATGTTTCTGAAGTTGTTCCTCTGGTCTCTACCAGCTCCTGAGGCATAGTCTGGTTCTATACCTGTCTGCTGTTTGGTGTCTGATGTTAGGCAAAAGTGGGTTTCAGTGTGCTCAATGTGCATTTAAACTGCATTTACATAACAGGTCTAACAGTGACACTGCACACAGTCCTCTGCTTTCCAACTACAAATATGAAAGAAGAGAACTAAAAGTTCAAGAGCTTTAGTGAGAATTATCCCCTCAGGGTTTTACCTTCATTTAGGTTCCCAATGACTGCCTGCTTCTTCAGGAAGTCATTGCACAGCTTCTTACTGAGCCCAAACGCCAACATGTTGTGGGTGAATGTCCTGAAAATACACACAGGACCAAAAACACATGAGTGCAAATTCAGTGTGTTGTTCTATATTAACTATTTACAAAAACCTGACTCAATAATTAGCCTGTCAAAAGGAGGACAATATGTGAACCAATAATAAATCACTGATTAATGCAGTTGAATTTGCAGTGGAGTATTATGCTTCATATTCTATTTATTTAGATTTACCTGCTGTGTTCGTCTATTTTTAGATACTATAGCTGCCCTGTGTCACACACAGTCCTTTCAGTGTTGATATAAACATTCTTGAAGTAAAGATTACCATTGGGACTTTAATCTAGTATCAATTAATACATATCAAATTTAATGTGCTGAAGCCGCAGGATCATCATGCGTGACAGTTAAAACACTTGCAGTCTGGACCATAGGTTGGCAGAGGGTGCCCATCATCAGACCAGACCAGTAGGATACATAACCAGATTCATTTTAATTTGATATATACATTGTTTTGTAAGTTGATGTCAGTTTCAGGCATAGACAGTGGTGATTGGTTTGGGTAAGCCAATCAGAATCAAGGTAGGGGCGAATCTTTGACCCCTGCAAAAACACCACCACTGCCACTATGCTGCAAGGGCGTGAACAATGCATGTGTCCTGCATTCAGCCTAGATGTACTACAGTAGGATGAGGTAGTATGAGCAGTATGAGCTAAGAGAGCAACAGCTATGTGTCTGTGGTGTTAATAAATGTCCATGAGCATATTCAAAAGCCTCCATGTGCTTTATTCCACTGTGCGAGTACACAGACAACATTGTGGGGACTTCCTCACCCCAGTTGGCCAAAGACAATGTTCTCATCGATTTTGGAGCTGTCGTCTCTCTCCTCCTGGGTCATGTGACACCACTTCTCCCTGCAGCACAGACAGAGTCAGAGTCAGGCTTTAATTCTCAAATCTCAACTTGACCTTGAGCGTGTCTGCAGAAACAGGCCAGGGTTGGGTGTCAAAAAAGATCTCCTTTCAATCTCATGCTCACTTTTTGCAGCAACACCATGACTTTAAAGGTCCCATATGTGGTCAGTGATTATACATTAGGTCTTGGTACTATTTCAGCAATAAGAAATTATCAAAGCTTCAGTTCACAACGAAATGCACACAGCCTGTAGCAATCAGGACCTCTGTAACTTTGTGAGGTCACAACAATGCAGTCAATGTCCCTAGTCCCATCAAGAGAGACTCAGAGCCTCCTCTCTTCTGAGTGGCTGACTGACCTGTTGTTACTAAAGCTGTAAAACTACACCAAGATGATTTTAGTTCTTAAAACCACAGATAAATCCTCTGGATCAACACTTCAAATTAAACACCACAAAAGTCTATAATATGGGACCTTTAAAATTCTGGTTATAGGGATTTTTAACCTTTCACTCTATTATCTGCCTAGTGGGGCCGTGACATCCATCCCTGTAACTGCTCATTTTTCATGAGAATGCAAAAGCAGATTACATAAAATACATAAAACAATATTACAGGACAAGGAACACATTAACCAGCCATCAGCGAAACAATAAAAGAACAAATGACTCATTCTCAAATTATTATCAACAGGCAAATGAAATGTGTAAATTCACACTGTGTATTAATGACTGAATGTGTTCCATACACCAGGGTTGTCAAAAAACAACAACAACAAAACAAACTAACAAAAAAAAACAGGATGTTGCTGCACTCTGTACTATTTCACTGCTTCATGTGACCATGAAGAACAGTGTGTTGATTTCCTGAACAACCAAACAAATTACTTCTATTATTAGTGATGCTAAAATCTAAAACTTTTATAAAACACAAAGGTTGTTGCTTGTGATTGGTTTAATCTTTTCGTTAATACTCTGGCCAGAGGCTAACGTGCACATACTGCAGATACACGTAACACACTAATACATTGTGTTACATTACTGTCATGCCTTTCTTTTGACAAGAAATGTAAGAAGCAACATTTTTTTAAGCCTTAAGATTGTGAATATGTATTAAAATAATTCACTCTTCCTTGCCTCTCAAGGCCTCTGTAGTTAAAGCTCTCCTCACTATAAAAATATTAGAGGGATCCAAAACTGGCTGAGATATCTGACTAAATGCAATTTGGGACAGGGTCACCAAAGGTGATGGAGCCACACTTACTACCTGGTACCAGAGTTTGTTCAGCTCTACAGAGCATTTAAGCTTTTTTGTAGAACCAGGCAGCAACAAAAAATATCAAGTCTCAATCCACCATACCACCGTACAATCACCTGCTCAGAACCAACACAGCTGACAACCAACTGGAGAATACAGTGTTAAAGAAAAAAAAAAAAAAAAAAACAGCTATGAAACCAGATATTTCCCAGCAGCAGGTGAAGACCAAGCCTAAGCTAAAAAAGTAAATAGTAAACTAAATAGAAGTACAATATACTCTACTGTGGATCATCTGAAAATGTCTCAACATCACACATGGAAGCACATTAGCTGCCGAGGTGTTGTCAGAAATGAAAAATTACACATCTCCAAACATCAATATGCACCTGAAGTGATTGTATTTATGTCGTGTGCAACAGATCTCTTCATATCTCTACTATCAATCCACAGTGGAAACACAAGTGTGCAAAGACACAGTAGAGACTGTGAAGGGAACATGCTGATGGAGGTAGAATAAACCATCACATGCAAGAAGCGTAATGGTGTGAGCATGCAGTGAGCTGTGAAGAGACAGGCCGCAGCGGATCTGCCGCCTCTGGATAGAAACACCACCCCTAGTACTTTACATGGTCTCTTTGCACATTCAGGATGTTCACCATCTGTGTGAAGCTTTTACTTGCCACAAAAATCATTTCAACAGCAGCATGACAGAACACCCAGGTGAGTCACGTCACGTATCAGACAACCACAACAACATGCCCGCAGACGCAGAAATATAATGAAAGGGTGGACTAGAGAAACAACGTTACACAAGCACAGAAATCCAATTATAAGTCAAACCACGTCCAATTTATAATTCTAGGGATATGGACAGTTTCAGCTGCTGTGATATTAAACAGATTATATCTTTTAATTTACACACAACACAGTTTCATTTCAGACTCCAGTCATCCAGTCTGGGGATTTGCCATTAGTGACTATCCTATCGCTTTTCACTCGAGCGCATCTGACAAACCGCAAATTAGACCCCAGGCGACTCCCAGACCTTGAGTCTCACCCTGAGCACCAAGCTGCTCTCACATTAACCCCCGCCTAGCTGCACCGTCTGCTGGACTTTGATTCACTGTCTCTCACACTCAATGCAGCTGCTAAAGAGGATGTGTATTGCATCCATCTTGGCAGCTGTGGAGTCTGGAGTGTGTCAGTTGTGTCAGTCACAGACTTGTACCATGTTTAACTAGAATTAATTAAGGTACTGACCCATTTGAAACAAGTGATTGGTTGAGCATTAATAAACTCAAAGTGTTCTGTCTTCAAATGATGATGAAAACATGATTGTTAATTATATAGCTTTACATTAAAAAAATATTCAATTACTGTATTTAATCATTTATTTCTTTTGTTTTCTGCTTTTGAATTTACAGTCTCCTCTCTGTGATGACTGAAATTCAAAGATAGCTTGCTATAATAGGTAGCATGATCTTCTAAACACAGTTACATTTATGTTGCTTTCCACATAAAGCATAAAATGCAAAGCTGATTTTTTTTTTTTTTAACCTGCCACCTGTTGTTTACATCCATGTGTTTACTGCTTTTGTTTGTGTGAATAGTATGAAACTGACTCTGCATCCCATCCATATGTATATGGATATGCCACCACACAAAACACACACTCATTGCTCCATGGCACTACTGGCAAAAACTCCACAGGGTAATGTAAAGGAGCTCAGGAGGCCTCCCAGTGTGTAACAAATCAGCTGTCAATCAGCTAACCCTAGCAATTATTTACGTTTTTAAATTGATCAATTTATTTATTGATTGAGATTAAAGTATTGTAAAAATGTTTTTCCTATTCCTACGGCACACTGTGCTACCAGGAGTATGAATGATTTTCATTATTTGAACTGGGTTTATTGGTGGATGATTTTCAAAGTAAAAGTGCTTCGTCTACCTCTAAGTATTATTTTTGAATACTGTCAGTAATATTGAATTGTCAGTGACAGAAATAATTTAAACAAGTGAAATCTGATGCATTAATATCCCAATGTGTATCACCTTTACACAGTACACGGTATATAAATTGTTATTATATGTCTTATGCACATCTAACACCCCCAACCATCACTGTCACACTCACCTGGTGTGTCTCACAGTCAAACTACAACTGTCTGGCCTGTTGTGTAAACTCTTAACAGTCTTCATGTGTATCCGAATACCTGACGCTGTTTCTCGGATCATAAAGAACCACACACAACCGTCTCCTCAGCTCTGACATCAGTAGCGTTTCTAAAAGATCTGTCATGCAAAACTGCACAGACTCTGCCCTTCTGCTCTTGTCTGCCTCTCTCAGTTTGACTGCGCTCTTTCTTTTTGGTTTTTAGGGCAGCGGACAAATAGAAGGACAGACCTCTCGTCTTTCTCTTCATCCTGCGTTCCCCTGCCCGGCAGCAAGGCACAAAGAGACAAAGTCAACATGCAGAAAAGGTAGAACAACAACAGAGAAGAGAGAGGAGAGGAGAGGAGAGGAGAGGAGAGGAGAGGAGAGGAGAAGAGAGAGAGAGAGAGAAGAGAGAGGAGAGAGAAGAGAAGAGAAGAGAAGAGAAGAGAAGAGAAGAGAAGAGAAGAGAAGAGAAGAGAAGAGAAGAGAAGGTGTGGGGCATCAGGAGACTGAACAGCACTGTGAGATCTGTCTTTGCTGAAGCAGAACATCCACACAGGACCTTCAACCTTAGATTATATTTGAATGAACAGTTACAGTGGCACAAAGAGAAACAGTGCACTTAGGTTTTATACTTTATAATATATCATATTAACAAATAGTTAATTGTTTCATGTATCTGTCCAGATTTTGCATCTGCACTCACCTGGTGGTTGGTGATCTTTTCTTCCGCTCACAATGGACGGCATCAAAAAAAGCAGCGTTCCAAAATCTCAGCGTGTGCCTGACAGAGAGAGCAGAGAAGTTTATGGCTCCACTACTTCACTGTGTCACATGAGATGAGGCTGGGAGAGAATGTCCCAGTTCCTCTTACAGGACAGCAACAAGATGAAACATGGCAAAATTTGCCATTTAGTTGCATACAAGAATCTATGGTGGCCTGATGGGGTCAGAAGACCCTGGATGTTGATTTAACAAAGTAAGAAAGAAAAACAAAGATTAAGCAAGACATTGTTGTTGTTGGGCTTGTATGTGTGTAAGGGCTTACTTGTGATAAACCTGTCCTTTCATCTTTAGAGAATGTTTTTCCCTTTCAACTTTTTGGCTGATTATTATGACTGGAAACTCTTTCCTTTCACTCTCTCCATTCTCTCAGGTCCCCCTTCCTGCAGCAGGAAGCAGTTTATTTATTTATTTATTTTTAAAAATGCCATCTGTGCACTTCCTGTCCAGCACCAAACAAAGTCAAAGTCACAGCAGCACCTTGTCACTGCTGCATTCGGCTTCTCTTAACACTGTTTTGTGTGATGTGACATAACACCACTGTGCATGAATCAGAGACCATGACTGTTTGGGGTCCCTACTGGAAAACATGCTAAATATGGCACTGTGTGATTAGAGACTGTCAAGCCCATAGGTCGTTTGTGCAGCAGGTTATTATGACCCATAGTTAGGTTTTGTTGCTAGGGGAGAGGTGTGATGACATTGGGTAAAGAGAGAAAGCAGGGGGAGGAGGTTTTGGTGGAGATAGGAGTCGACAATGTGACACAGAAGAAACAGCAGTTTATGTCGTACCCTTGACAAAATTATCCCCGATGTTATTATGGTAACCGTGACAACAAAGATGGTCTATTGCTGAGGAAGCACTTATTTTCGCTTTTACATTTTTGTGTCTAAATCTAACCAAGCCATGAACGATAGAGTAAACCAAGATCTGGTATACCTCTCACTATAGTGGCAGTGCACTGTCTTCATAAAAATGGCCTGTGTGGGTTGTTCAGGTCTGAGAGACAGTCAACCTGATAGCAGCTGTAGTCATGGGTGTAAGATAGCTACAGACCTTTTAGTACCACTTCTTGAGCCAACAGGCAGCATGTATTCAATACTCAAATCGTGGGTTTTCACTGGAGTCTTCTGATATGAAGTTGACTTTATTCTAATCATGTCTTTTACAATGTTAACACAATATCTCAATGACTTACCAGATGGGCTGCTGCTTCAAGTGAGTGTACAGGTAAACCTTCTCTCCTTTCTTTTCCTCTGGAGCCTCAGTCACTGTGTAGGAAGAGAAAGCATGGGTCACAGGTCACGGATCAGTGGATTTCTAAATCACAGCTTATAAACAACAAGTTTATAAGAAGTGACGAAGGAGAATGATTTTCTGTTGCATACTTCATAAGAGCGCTGTACCTGGAGATTTGGGCTTTGTATCACCTGGACTTTCACCTTGTCTAGGAAGAAGAGAAAAGGAAGATGTGTAAGGAATTCAAATCATATAAGACCACGTGAATGAAAAGAAGTGAACTAAGCATTTGCTCACTCGGTCTTGGGAGCCATAGAGCTTCTGAGCTTGCTCTCTAGGCCTCCAAAGAAGCCCTTGACATCAGGCTTGGGTGTAGTTTTCAGGAGGCGCTCAGCGGCATCCTTTTTTCCAGTCAGCCATGAGTTGGCCTTGTTGAGGTATGAGTCCAGACCAGCTGGAGGTCCACCACGATCCAGCAGCTCTGACGGAGACAGCTGCGACTTCCCTTTTAGAAGAAGAGCAGAAGGTTCAAAATGATGATTTCTACTTGTTTAGGGATTTGATGAGATGTTGGTTTAAATGTCTGTGTAGGTTCTCAGTCATTCAGGGCATGGTGGCCATTAGGTGATAAAGTTGAAGGCAATTAGACTTCTTTTCAGTTCTTGAGGATGTTTCACCTTTCATCCAAATTGGTTCTTGTTGGACATTACAGACAAGACTCAGTCCAACATCTGCATCTTCAGAAGGGACACTCCTTTGAGGATCCTAAATGTCCACATTATGGAAATCATTAGGGCTGAGGTTCTTTAGAGCTGAAGAAGCATTTTGGATGAGAAGTGAAATGTATCTGTAGTATCTGTGGTCTACAGCATCACAGACTGGTCCAGGTTAGAGTTGAAAACACATCACCTCACAGGATTTTTCCAAAGCCAAATGTTCAAGTCTCTGAAGCCAGGATAATCTCACAGGTGAGACACCATGAGGTGTTTTGAAAAATTAGGCCTGTCTGACATTTGATGGACCATTTAGCTTCACCTGCTCCAGCTGTGAGTCACTGGGCTGGAAATGAAAACAATAATTAGCCCGGCAGCTTCAGACAGATCCATCAGTGCTCACAGACTGCTGGTCTCCGTCTGGATCAGGTGCAATGCTTTAC
Organism: Caranx ignobilis; assembly: GCA_021432705.1. Taxonomy (NCBI): domain Eukaryota; kingdom Metazoa; phylum Chordata; class Actinopteri; order Carangiformes; family Carangidae; genus Caranx; species Caranx ignobilis. Next base: position 66,228,604 of record MU269990.1, on the reverse strand, counting down.
AGTTTGAATCATTTGCAAGGATACTTTTTACAGCCAGTCACTGGTGAATAAAGTTGCATGTGCTGCTGGTTTATATTTAGGTAAAAACAACACATTACAGGAGAGCAGACTGCAGACACATGTTGTTGCACACTGTTTGACTAATCAAGAAAAGCTTCCTGCCCTACTAGCACATCCTTCATGCAACCACGCAAAGTGATGGCATATATGTTCTTGTGGTGTTGCTGCAAGACAGACCACAGGGCCAATATGTGGTGGTGACGCACTCTGAATCACCACTGAGGAGTGATCTCCACCTAAACATGCACAGCTGCTATTTCTTCAGCTGTGCAATTCTTGTATTTTGTAATTACGAGCTAAGTTCACAACAGCCCACTGTGTGTATGTGAACTGGTCTGACAGAACACCACAGACACAGAAAGCGAAAATGTGTAGAAAGGCTGAATTAGGCTTTACCAATGTAGTAGTATGTGAAGCACATAGTCATGAGGTTTTTGGCCGGGCTGTAGTCATCCATCTGGTAACATCTGTAAACACAGCAAGTCTTTAAAAATGAGCCTTTCATCACCTTGCTGCAACAGCTTTTGTCATTTACTGGATCTATTTGACTCAAAAGGAGAAGTGGATGGTATTACACTGTTTGCTTTGTTAACAAACCCATGAATAGAGTTGATACTACCAATCCATTGCTGTCTGTGTAAACATATCATTGAGGCACACTGATACAGGGCTGTAGTTTGTTCTGATTCCTGCTGCTGGAAACACACAATAGAGGGCAAATGTGTATTAACCTGCTAATGAAGATAGGCCCCCTAAAATGCGCTGCTAACTCCAGTCTGAGCAACGTTTGCCAACATCTAGCATGTCCAACTGATTACAGAGCCTCTATTTTAAAAATGATGCTTACTTTGCTTTACATAGTATATTTGAACATGTTTCTCAAGGCTTATGCCCTCTATGGGAACAGACTGAGTGCTGCTGACAGGATACCAGAATACTGAAACATTTTTGCTTTTCATGGGAAGTGCTAACAGAAACAATCAGATTATCCCACACACGTATCCTTAACAGTCACACAGGTTAAGATCATTACAGCATGTTGGTCCATGAGGACAAGTCAATCACATGTGGACTCACTCGAACAGGACAACTGCAAAAGACTGCACCAGTCTGTAGAAGGTGGCTTCACTCACACATTTGGAGTGGCAGCGCTGTGAATATAGTGCAACACACACACACACAGTTACAAGCTTGAATATTTAAACTCAGAAACCATCAGAGTCATACAAATGAAACGAACCTGACTGAGGACTCCACCATTAACCTTATTTGATTTGCTGTGCTCACATTGGTTGTAAAATTCCTCCCTGAAGATCTATCCATTTTTTAAAGTTCATCCAAAAACTACTCATTGCTAATCTGAGGTGTTGTCCTCAAACGCAGTGTTACCTGAAGTGAGAGAAACATTAACTTCTTCAAAATCAAGGAAATTAGTTGGTCTTGTTTACAACTTGAGCAGCCAGGCTGTTCAGATTCTGCTCAGATTCTACTATTTCTGAAAACTCTGCTGCGTACGCCTGAGGCTATTTTCCTTAACCTTCACACATAATGTCTGAACAGTTATCCCAATATTTCCCCATTTTCACCTGTGCACTGACGTATTTGGCAAACCACTCCCTGCCTTTGCCAGCCTCTCCACTGCACAGCTCTCCAAACCGAGCCTTCTCTTCCTGGTCAAAGTCCTCCCTGTGAAAACATGGTGTGACATACAGATCTTGTAAATGGTTTGTTTGCTTAATAATTGCATTTATTTCACAATTCAGAAAGTGACTGTGTTCCACAAAGAACAAGAAATGTCAGTCTCTAACAGTTGAACTGAACATGTAGAGAGGGCTGAGGCTCAGGTCATCACCAGGAGACAGCAGACTGGGAGGTTTCATGAATTCTTTTAGACCAGATGGATCATGATACTGAAGAGCAGGTCACTGTCAATTTACCACCTCTAGACCTGGACAAAGAGCTCAGTGACCAAAAAATAGAGACAGAGCTCCAGCACCCAGCAGGTTCTCTGCAGAGAAAATGCCAAGAAAAAGTTGAAGAAATAAGTGTGAAATTAAATATGAAGTTGCCCTGATATTTAGACATGCCCTTTTCACATTTCACTGAACTGACACTTGATCTGTTGTCAAATATTTATGTGTCAGTCAGACCGCTGTCCCCCACAGGCCTCTGGTGGCGAGTCACAGGAACCTCTGACAGGGTGAATCTGGAGTCATTGCGGGTGACAGAACTGGAGCAGTGTTGATCTGAATTGATCTGAAGTGAATAAAGAATAAACAGCCCAGAGCAGGAGCAAACACCAGTCCTGAAAAGTCAGTAAAAAAAAAGAAAAGAAAACTGCTGACAAATAACAGCAACAAAAACTGGCAGAAAGGTTTATAGAGGGACGGCTGGCATGAACAAGTAAACAGGAAAGTGTAAAGACGCACTCAGTAGGGTAATGTTGTGTGCTGAAAAACCACCATCAAGGTTGTTAATACCAGAGTTCAAAAAGCGGTTTGACAGTAACACTGTTGAGCTCTCACTTGTGAATCTCCTCAGAGAGTGTGAGCAGCTGAGAGGCAATTTCACCTCCGCCCCTGCACCCATAAACCACACCAAGTGGTGGGTGTCTGTAGCGCCCCTGTTAGTGACTCTGGACTGTCTCTGCATGATTCTGTGCTGGTTTGTAGAACCACCATGTTTGGAAATAACATTGAAGTAGGTTCTTCTGAGCATGAAGTAATTCCATCAGCAAATGTCATGATGGAGATGCTACAAACTATAGGGAAGCAACTACTGATTTAAGAATGACAATCCGTGCAGAGGGCGCAAATATTGTAGTTTTTCCATGTATTCTCCTTCCTCGTCTAAACCTGGTACCTTCATTGTCCATAAGGGGCTATTGTTCATTTAGGGGCTAATGCAGCATACAGCATAGTTGAGAACACTCACTTCTATCCACAATCCCTAATTTTTCATTGTCAAGAGTGTCGCCAGTGCCAAGATCTGTAAACTGACTTGTGTGGTTCCATGGCATGCCAAAAACAAGTCTAATCATCATCATCATAGGCCACAAAAGGTCACCAAGGGATAAAGTGCCTGACTACAAACAATCTAGGGTTATATAAAATTTTAACTATTTGTGTTAATTTTCATCAGAATTGCTCAGTGAAGTCTTGAGTAACTGTTAAAAAGTGTTTCCTGTGCTCACTGTGACCCTTGACTCCCAAAATCTAGTCAGTTCATCACTGAGGATGGATGTACAGATTTCGATGGACATCCTGAAAAAATGGAAGTGTAGAAACAAAAACACTGTTCCTTACTTTCCATGAAACACCTTCTCTACATAAGCCTTCATGAACTGCCGCCTCTCCACCGTCTCAGCGTCCGCGTCTTCCTCCCGGCTATGAGAGGATGAAGACGATGACCTCCTCAGCTCCCACATATGAGAGGGTGGGTCCATGTCGTTCTCGCTGTCTGCTGACTCTGTAGCGTCACTGTCATCGCCTCCTTCCTCGTGGTGGTGATGGTGGTGGTGATGAGAGTTGGCCTTGGACGGTGCCATGGGCTCTGGCAGTAAGGGCTGCTGCTGAATTCCCATGGAAGATGTTGGCTCAGGGGAGAAAATGTCTGTGTGGCCTTCATGTTGGCCTCCGTCTACACTAAGAGCTGTGGCCTCTGAGGGCAGGTCAAAGTCTATCAGGTTTTGCACTGCTACGCCCTCCATATTGGAAAGAAGTCCCTTTTTTATAGCTCTGCAACAGTGTTGGTAGAACAAGCTATTCAGTGCTCTGCAGGAGCATGGGGGCGGCCGCAGATGAAGGAGCTAGGAGGAAGTTTCAGCTGAGGTCAGTCTTTATTGGGTTTTGATCTTGCAGGACCTCCCACCCCTGAGGGTGCTGACATCAGGTGAAACCACAAACCCGATGCATCTGTGGAGACAGGAAGGAGAGAATCAGCAGTGATTTCACTTGCAATGACAGATCCACATGCCAGTGAGGATGTCTACAGCTACGCTAATGTTAGCAGCTCTGTTAGCACTGCTGTGCTGTGCTTCTAGCTAATCCTAACATCAGTGTGTTAACATGTTACTGTAACAACATTAACATGGCATTGAAAGTAGAAATATCTGACACTGGTTTGTCCCCTTTTCTCTGGACACACACACAGAGAAGATTTCACTAGTGTGTACACCTGACCCCATCTGTTTGCTTTCATCATCATAAAGTTTATTGGCCTTTATCCCAGCAGAAATGTTCATGTGGATGACAAATACAGGTGGAGGCAGTGATGTCAACAGTGGCTGCAGGCAGCCTCTGTCAGTCCACAGTCCTCCTGTCATAGCTGCCGACCACCTCAGTGGAACAGATGAATGCTGTGTGTTGCACCTGTGGTTTTCTCACATCCTGATAATCCAACTCTGCTGACTCAGCGAACACTTCCACATATCATGGCCATACTCTGTATCAGGTAAATCAGTTCTCAGGTACTATGCTTGATCACTATAGTACCTAATGTTCCTGAACCAACCAGTAATAATATTGGTCAAAATATCACCTGCTAAAAAGGTCTACTATCATTTCGTCCTGTTTCATTATTTTGTCTAAGATGGTATAAAGACTTTAAACTAACACAAAGATAAAAGTGACATGCAGCACATTGTTGCACACAGGCCTAATGACAATCATTAAATAATGATGACAGGAAAATCATTTGTTAAATTGCATTATTTGCCTCGTGTGCATGTGTGTGTGTGTGTGTGCTGTGTCTTGAGTTTTCCATTAGAATACAGTCACAACACTGACTAAAAAGGGAGGGGGTTTACTGTGTGTCAGCGCTGTCCAGCAGAGGGAGATGCACTGGTCTGCTCAAACTAACTACACAGTCATTTGACTCTGATTAGGTTTCATGAGGAGGTGAAAGGAACTTTGTTCGTGGCCATACAGGTGTTCCACTCTCTGCCTGTTGGCCCTCAAATTTTGATGGGAAACACCCAGCTCCTCCTGTTCAAGACAGTTGTTTCTTTCTTCTCATGATGCTTTCTGATAATTATTACTTTGAATGTTTTTTTATGTAATTTAAAAATATGCCTTAGTCAGGTGATTTATATACTGAGACAGACTGATGCAATGTCATGCTCTTTACTGTACATCCAAACTCATATAATATGGTGATAACAGCACAGATCACATACCAGACGAGTCACAGGTGCCTCTTTCCCTTTCAACCATCTACAAGACACCACAGTTAATAGCTGGGAACAAGCGGAATAGACTGGTCTAATAACATGTTATTAAATTGGGACTGGCAGTAACAGGATGTGTTTGTGACTGCAAACCATCTATCTTTACTGCAGTTTTTAACCACCATCTCCTGCTGCTGCCGCCTGCTCTCATCTGCTCTGCAGGCCAGGAGCAGAGCACCATCAATAAGCCCTGTCCGCAGTCCCACCCCTAAAGCTGTGACCAGACCAAGGACTGTTTTCCATAATTTTAGCATCAATGAGGTCTTTACTTTACTGATTCTTTCCAAAATATGCACAATTATTTTTCTTGAAGCATCTCTATATATTACACTGACTTTATATACATTCATTCTCTTATGTCCATATGATTGACTGTACTTATACTTATACTTGACATTTGTATTTGCATTGAGATTTTCCTTCCTCCCTTGTTCTTTCTGATCTTCCTGACTGTTTTTATGGTCCAGTTGTTTGTTGTATCCACATCTGCACATTTTGTATGATATTTATTGTGCTTAATTGTTTGACTAATTAGTTGGGCTAGTCTGAGCCTCAGGGCCTCCACATGGCTGCATAACACTCCACCTAGGGCACATTGCCAGTCCACCTATATCTGGTTTAGGTGTGGCCAGCCAATCAGATTCATGGTGGAGAAAAAAAAGCATCAGGCAGAAATGAGTGTGGCCTATGCTATACCTCATAATTAAGAAGAAAAGTTTTTAAATGTACAATGAGTGGTTGGTGTGTGTGCACCATTTTATAGTTTCTCTAGCTTTTTCTTTTCTTTTTGTTTCTTTTTTTTTTTTTACATTGCGTGCTGCAGTACTAACAGGTCACCCAGCTGAGCCCACTAGGGCTGGGACCCCTAATGCTGCACTCAGCAGCAGAGACACCAGTGCCCTCTGGCCTCGAAGTCCGACTATCTCAAGTAGGAATATTAGTTGTTCTTAAAAGAAAAACTGCAGCTGTGTCATCAGAGAGGAGACACGGAGAGGAAACAGGAAGCTCAAGATGTTTGGGCCACAGTGATTCAGAGAATAACTCCACTGCAGAAATGCTCCAAAGATACAGCATGGACATTTACTTCAGTCTTTCTTGTGGTGGGCAGTGGGGCGGGGGGCTTAAATATTACAGCCTGATGTTACAGCTTGAATGGTGAGAAGGAGTTTGACCATTTGGCTTCAATATGAATTTGAAAAAACAACATGGGGCATGTGGACAAATAAGGCTATACAAGCGGAAACCATTCTGACAAACTTTTGGTGCACCCTCAACATGAATATGTAGCTGAGGTGTGAAAATGTATAAGAGGTCATATGCTGATCAGTGATCAGTTATTCTGCTTTAAAGGGCGTTACCTAAGAAAGCAGGTTTTGTGGCCCGGCAAAAAACCCCCAGAAAGATTTCCTGATAGGATTCAGTTGTGTTTCAGAAGGAGAGCTCCTTTATTTCTCACAGTAGTGGGACTGCCACATATCAGTGTCCAGCTCACAAAACATGAAAGAGTGGGATAAAAGAGGAGGAAGTATTTGGATGGGAACAGGACACGTCCCAGAATTGAATTTATTATGATGAGAGTCTGGAGACTCCCATCAGCGAGAACAGGGTGTTACAGCTCTAGCTTAGCCATTTCTGCACAAACCTCATTCCCAGTGCAGCTTTAAACCTGGACGTCATGACCTTTACTTGTACTCATCTAATCTCAAGAAGAGGTGTTCCAGCTAGTTCCTTTTTATTCAACAGTCAGCACTTACATCTGCTGATAACAGGAAGTTAAAATCATTGATTGAAAACCACACAGACAGGAAACTAAAATCTTAACCTTCATATCTGATCTATTCAGACTATTTCCCACAATCACTAACTGTGACTGACATCTATTGTGTAACTAACACAGCACTGCTCTCAGATCTGAAGAACATGACCCAAACTCCCACACAGGACTCTTCACCCCGACCTCATACTCTCTGAGGGAGGAACAGCAGCAGCAGCTGCTTGTCCTTTATACACACACACACACGCACACACGCACACACACACAGTCCTTGAGCTAATCTGTTCTAGCTCCTCTATCACAGGGCACCGTTTGGTCTTCTGACTGAACACACACAGATATAACATTGGTAGACTACACAAGCGCGCCAGTCTGGGAGCCCTTGGGCCTGTGTTTGGTCTACAGCTCTAAAGATGAAGTGGTTATATAACGCAACATTTAGTGAGTAAGACTCAGGCTGACACACACACACACACACACACACACACACACACAAGCATGCATATCTAAAGTGCCGATACAAAAAAGGAGCAAACATTGGACCTCCACATCTGTCCGTCTCTCCACCAAGTAACAGTGGCAACTGTTGTTGATGTTTCCCGGGATAAAAAGCAACACTCCACTGATCTTTTCGAATGTTTTGATGCAAATATTTTCTTAGATGAGATGATTTCTATTGATTAGATGATTTTTGCTTGTAGCTACTTTATTTCTGTTGAATTTTAGGCTGTTGTTTCTGATGGCTTCAGATATTCACTGTTATATAAAATATTTCTCCCCCAGTTTGTGCACTGGAGTTTCTATAACACAAAAATATATTTAAAAAAAGTCTTCAAAGTCAATATTTGTGTGTGTGTTGACCACTTTGTACAGTATGACACACTTCTTTCACTTTGATGTTGTAAATATGTATTTTGATCACAGGTAACAGAGATCTTGATCTGGGTAATCTCACAATTTCCTCAGTATTTCATGTTGAGGAGGCAGAGTCAGACCTCGGCCCTCAGGTGGTCATAACTCCCTGGTGAGGAGGGATGGCAGCAGCATGGTCACTTGCCGGACAGTGACGCTATTTGGCCTGATTTTAGCCTCCTGTCCTTGTGTGCACACGCACACAGAGTCACGAAGACACTGGGAGACTGGAGATCAGCACTCCATCACATGACAGAGCTTTTATTTTGCTTCCATGCGCAAAAAAAAAAACATAACGCATACAAAAACAAATGCGCACTGACAACCTGCTACCCCACACACTATCTGTTGAGGTGTCATACACATGGGTGTGGAGTGAAAAAGCTTGTGTGGTTTGGAGGAGAGGACATCTGTTTGTTTCTGTCAGCTGGGCACCACAGACTCATCAGACACATCCTGCACCCTCCTCTTATCTTCAGTGGATACTGCACTTGGCATGATTCACGCACAGAAGGCAGCACCGTTATGCAATGTGCCCCCAAGCCTCTCCCACCCCCAGGAAGTGTTATTCAGCACCCTCATCCACAAAAACATCAGCTGAGCAAGATATGAGCTCGGTGGTGCTGTAAGCATTTCACAGTTCATCTGTCTCTGTCACCTTGGTTTTATGAGCAATATGCAACAAATGCAAACCCATAAATTAGCTTCTCTTCTATGTCAGATATGGTTTCATAGAATATCAATCCAATGTATGAGGAGGGTCGTTTCAAAGTCTCCTTTTCAGGCCACTGGTCCATAACTCACATTTCTGTTTCAAACATTCCTGAACACACCTCATCCTGGTGGAGGATCCAGTGTCCAACGTGGCACTTCCCTGACCCACAATCCACTGGGATCCCTGTTTAACTGGAGAGGGTAAGTGAGTGTGAGTCACTGAAGGTCAAGCAGTGAGTACATTCTTTGTCTTCAATTCTTCATAGATGAATATGTTCAAACAAATGAAGCCATTAGTGACACCTCCTGAGGGCTCCACTTCATCTGCTAACATCTCATTTATGTCAAGTCACTGTATAATCAATTCTACACTGCCTGTTATATTCAGTTTCACCTAGATTCAATCTGTTATCTTTGGAAAGTATGGCATCTGCATTTGTTTTCAAAATAAAGTCTGAGATTTTGAACATTGTTAACTCTTTATGATGTAAATAAAGCTTGCAAAGTTCAGCAATGTGCTAAAATATAATGAAAGTTAATATATTATTGGATTGCCAATGAGCTATGACTGCAGTAAGAACTGTGAGTCGAAGTTTAAGCTGGAGCTGCTCTGTAAACTGTGAAAAACGTTTACAAAAGACAGTCTGAGTTTTAATTCTACCGTTCAGCTCACTGTGAGTTTGTCTAACAGGGGGTTTGTTTACAGATTGTCTTGTCATATGACTGCACATGTTTCCTGTCCTGCTCAACTTCTTTTGACAAGTTTTTTTTTTCTTAGAGTCGCCATGATCCCAGAGCTCTGCAATTTACTGCCTGAGTATTATGTCATTATTATTATTAGCTATGGGAATAAAACAGCCTTTCCTAACCACAACTCACCAGCTAAAAATCTCCTTGCACTATTGAATACAGTAGATGTAGCACTTGATATTCACACTAAGGTTCCTACTGCGCTGAAGCAACTGAACTCAAATGACAAAGTGCAATGCAGATGAATGACAGCTCTCAGTCTCATCATTGATAGTGGTACAGCTGTCCCCCAGGTGAGGTGGATGACACCTTTACATGCAGCAGCGTTCAGGACCACTGAGATGTTTTGGAACCACTTGGCTGATACCAAGTACCAATCCAGCACCACTGTGCTAAACAATCCCCTTGAAGAGTTCCACACTATTAAAAGACAACCTGAGGCGATAGTATCATGACATTTTAGGTCTAAAAGAATGAATCTGAAGATTTTTTTTTTGTAATTGCTCCTGTTTTGCAGTAGTTGTGTCTGTCCCCGCATCGCCACAGCAGCGATGAATGGGAACTGATAGCATTTCCGCTGTTGAAGCTGTTTACATCCCTCAAAACTGCATTTTTTTCTCCACAGACAGCATCAGATGGCTAGTCAAACATACACCAAGGGCCCCTCATGTATGTTTGGGTGGCCAAAAATCTTCAGATTCACTAAAACATCATGATTCTATAGCCTCAGGTTGAAATTGCCCGGAATTGTCCTTTAACCCTGCCTGGATGTCATATGCTTGCTGTCATTGTTGTCTGGCTTAGCTCAAGTTTGAAACCCTTGCAACATGAGCATTGATTCCACATGATCTCTCTTTCAGTTTCTTATGTGACTGCCAGTTATAGATCTAGGAATACCCTGGATTTCCAGGAACACAGTTGTCCAAACACTAGTGCCACCCTCTGAAATCAAAGCCTTACTGTGCATTGTCTTTTTTATTGCAGGGACTTTCCAGTGTTACATGTTGCCAAACTGCAGATATTTTGCTAACGGTCACAGTTTTTACCAGTTCTTCTGTGCTGCTCAAAAACAGGAAACGCCTGTGGCTGCACACCATCACCTCCTGTGGGCTACTGACATTTTATCCACTTGTTATTGCTAAATCACATTGTATCTGATTGGTGCCTAGACTTGTGTATTCACCTATTACCAATACAGTATTTTAGGCATCGTCAGGGGCATCTCAGATACTGATACTGGCACTGAAACAACACCAGTCTGCCACAGACTCCACAGGAGCTCTGACACTGTGGACCCAAACAAAACGGGACTAATCAGGTGTCCGTAATGGTAACAAAAATAACTCTTATCAGCTTCACCCACAAACAGGAAATATGGCACTATAACATGACCAAAAGCAGCAATGAAGGCAAGTCCTTCCAATGAAGGCTGATTTATTATCTTCGTAGTGCATTTAAAGTGCAGGGCACCTGGACTCAGCAACACATGAACTGCACAAGCTCACATCAGATGGTTCAATAGATGTGTGACAAGCAGAAGTGGCTGATGGCTGATAAGTCAGGTGGAGAATCTCAGCTGAGGCGGAGGCCGGTGTAACAGCTGAGGGGCACTGCACTTACAGATGTAATCTACACACCACAGGCTACATTCCCAGCACAACACTAAATCTGCTCTCAGATGAGGGGCTGGATTGCAGCAGACAGAAAAACGGTTGGACTTTACTCCATCATCACCTCAGTGATCATGAAAGCAGTGAGGTGCACTTTGTCTAGTACATCTAACAGAGAAGTGTTTTAATGCACTCCTCACTGAAGCCACCGACACTCAATAACATTACAGAGAGGTCATAAAGAGGTCAAGGAGGGCATTGGAGCAATCTGTTCCACACCAGTACCATTACCACCTCTGGACCAGGCACATCCCTTGTGCCATTTTGTCCTTGTGGTCTATTACTGGCTCAAGACAAAATGTCTTCCAGAGCAATTCATTCTGATACGGAGGGAAATATTTCAAGCCTGAGCTCCAACTTTCATGACCTTAGTGGACGATGGTGCCAAGAGGAAGGATGGAACTAAAGATAAGCTCACTGTTACTGATAGGCACAAACATGAAGAACCAGGCAACTAAACAAACACTGCAGAGTCAGGGTGACATGAGCGATGGATGCTATAAAACAAGGAGGGACGTTTTCCTCCAAGAGAAAACCAAACACAGCGCCTAAGCCCAACAATACTGGGAAACGTCTTAGGTCAGTTAAAGAAAAACAGACGTTAAAGGTCTGCATGCTAATGTGCAGTATAGGGATTTGCTAATAATACAGAATGATGCATATTTTAAAACCCACTGAAAACATCTGTCTCCCGTTTCAGCTGCTGGACATTATACCAAACTCCATTTAAAAAATCTGATAGTTTTACAGTGCACTGCATTAGCAAGCCTATTTAAGCTATACACGAAATGCAATGCAAATAAAAAGCAGCCACTTACTGATATAATTCAAACAAACAGAACCCTTTTCTAAAATGTAATTTGTTATAATTCAATGAATCCTGATCACTGTGCAGACGCGAGTTGTTGGAAGCTGCTGGTTGAACTTACATAGGAATGAATGGAAAAGTTGTCACCTCCTATAAATGCATTACTGTTGGTGGATGATACAAACGCCGAATATGAATATGCCTCATTAAGAATGAGCATAAGACTCCGAGACTCATTTTGTTCAGCATTTAGCTGTGTCAATAATCAAGGCCGCATTCAAATTACCACCTTAATGAATGAGGTCGGGTTCCCATTGACAGATACGAAAAGTTAAAAACATGCAATGAAATAAAATAAATAAATGGCAGGTGCATGGAGGTGCATGGAGTCGCAGGGTGCAAACCACCGCCTGCACACAGTGTGGTAGGCTGTGCAGTTGGTCGGTGCTGCACCGGGCGCTGCTGACAGCTGAGGTAGGAAGCGACACTGAACAAACGCTGACGTTTCCTGAATCGTTCACGGCGCTGATGAGAACGTGAGTGTGGAGCCATGTTCAGGGGAGCGGGGATACCGCAGGTCGGTCACTGAGGTCCAGTCACCGCTGACACCGACCGCACGTCAAAGCAACTCGAATTAAACGAGCAAGGTTTTCAAATGAGAAAAAAACATGACGCACAGAAGGGCAGCAATGAGGAGCTGTTAAGCAGAGCCTTCCTACTCAGATGGTAAGTAAACATGGCGTTTAGAAATCTCATCAGAATAAGTTCCGAATGACCGAACTGATGTTTTAGGAACAGAAAATGTCAGTAACAAGTGTACGTACGTGGGGGCTGCCTGCTCGCAGGAGACGGGGCTTCTCTTCACTGTTTGTGCGTCGTTGCTGCCGCTGCTGCTGCTGGAGACTCAAGTCTGGACTCGTAACTGCGCACGCGCAATCACAGGCGAACACTACGAGGGGGGAACCCAATGACGTCAACGAGCAGCTCAGCCAATGAGCGCGGCCGAGCAGCCGTGGTGCTGCGTCAAGTTGTTTCCTTCACAATGAAGGGACTAGATCCATGAATCCTCCAGCAGCACCGAGTCAGAGAAACAGCTGATCTGACGAAGGTCATCGAGGATTATTTTAATATTTAGGTTAATATATGGAATCTGAGAAAGAGAATCAATGTAGAAAACCGCTGATCCTGGGTCAACTCATCTCAGTTGTGCTGCTTTTGACTAGTCTTTACTCCCCCATTTATTATTTTTCTCATGCATTTAGCCAATTGGTGGACATTCAAACTTCACCACACAGAAAGCCAGAACCTTCTTGCTGTGATGCAACAGTGATGGTGAGATTAATCTTGACGGAAAGTGGTATGAGAAAAGTGCTGCCTCATTTTAACAAGAGCAACATCTGTTGGTCAAAATGTACGACTGTGGATCACTGCATCTCCTGCACAGATACAACCTGCTCATGTTCACACATTTGAGTCCTTTCGTTTGTGCGTATGAGAAAAATAACCAGGTGTGAGGGACAGTTCAATAGTTAATTCTAATAAAAGCAAAGCGAGGACATGTGTGTTTGGTATTTTCACTATTGTATTTCAGACTAATTCATCTAACTAACTGATAACCTGCAGATCACCAGAGTTAACTCAGGTGACCTGCAGGTTATTGTTTCACTTCACTGTTTACTTCACTTCATTGTTTCATTTTCTTTCCAACCAAGCAGCAGCAAACCTGCTGAACACATTGTTCAGATCGAATGGACCATGATCTTTTAACAAAGGAGACATTTCCTCTTTGCATTGGGACAGTTTCCTTTAATTTCAGCTAAGTCATGAGGGAACACACTGACATGGAACTAATTATCAAAGATGTACAGTACATCTATTAAGTGAGAAGATATAGCCTATAAAAAAGTCAAACTTGCGATGAACAGAATCAGTGTGGGATCTTCCAGAGATCACTTCCCAGCTTTGGCTGCTGCAGCTAACTGTTCCAGCTTCTGAGGGAGGACGACAGTGGCAAAGTGGACTCTGTCCTTCTTCAGTTTCTGTTTCACTGTCTGCGTCAGGCCCAGCTCCATGTACTCCTCCTTCTGTCTGGTGTACTGAGGCCAGCTGACCAGACCAGGACCGTCAGGAGAGCTGAGGAGACATTGGGTCGTGCCAGTTACAGACCTTATGCTCGGCTACATGTCTACCACTGAGCCTTTAAATGAATGTCTGTTTTTTAAAAACATCTCATCTTGATGTGAATGTGAGACGAGCTTCATGTCAAGTGCAATGACATTTAATTTTGACTTTATTTATTTGAATTAATCTATCAATATGTTGGGTCTTTCATTATATGTCTATTTAATATTATCTGTTCATTTTTGTCTTTGTTTCTATGTGACTGTATTATACATGATGTAGAGTATATATTTCACACTTTTGACTTTGCCGACTGTATTTATTCAAATTTGCATGAATCTGTCCTTAGCCTGACTGTAACATGTGACTATTTCCTGCATCTACAACCTCATTTGTATATAGGCTGCTGTGTATATAGATACTATATACATGTTCTGCTGGCTGTTGCCATCTTCTCACTGTGTTGTATCAGTGTAGTGTCCTTGCAACAGGTTACAGTGCTATTTAATCTCAACTTTTGGTGATGCAGCCAGCCTAGTCACCAGCCTACTAATCACTCGCTGAGATTGAAGATGTATTTTCTAACTTTTTTTGGTTTGTTTCTTTTGGTTCCCAGAACCCAACAGAGCACTGACATGTTACTTGATAAAGTAGTTAGCTATGTTAGCTAATGTTAGCATGTTAGTAGACTAACAATTGCATTACATGTGTTTTTACCCACCTGAAGAGTATCATTTGAACGTTGTAGCACTGTCTAAACTTTAAATAGTGCTGAATGTTCCACTAGCTAGTGATTACATTTGTTTGAGGTTTGGTGATGGTGGGCAGGTCATGCTCAGTGTAATTATGTGACTGATGAGGGTGATGTGACGTGCAATGATCTGAAAGATGCTTAAATCTCCATAGAGCTGGGATGACCTAATCATTCTCTGTGGTGTTGTCTCTGTAGACGACACCTCCATGTTCCTTCATTCTTTTTTCTGTTTCCAATTTAAGGATATTCATCAGTGCTGCGTCAGTGACTTTGAGTTTTGTGTTTACTCACCCTGTACGGGCAAAATTGGCCCAGTATGCCATCATGGTCCTACAAAGTCTCTCATCATCCTTGGTGATGTTGCCTGATGTTGAGACAAGAGGAGTTTAATCACAAAATCAAATACTTGTATCCATTAAGGAAAGACAGGAGCAATCAACTTGTCCTGTAGTAGGACTAAGTATCTACTAGACTAGAGCATATGACACCTACCTATGATCCTGATAAATCCATTCCAGAAACATCCCCCAAACACAAATCCAACATCATCTGCATGATCTGCCTTAACAAAGCTGGGTCTGGTGTGTTTGTGTATCTCAGCACGGTGCACAAACTCATACATGTAAACTGGAGAACCTGCGTCTAAAAACAAGACAAGAGGCATGTGCTCGGGTAAAGATGAAGGTTAAAGGTCAAGACGGGTGAAATGAGATTAAAGGAGCATCACTTACCTAGGTGGTATCCAGCCACTTTTACAACAGGCAGTGTCATTAGCAGATCCCCTATGATCTCAGTGAATCCATCTCTGATGTCCTCTGGTGTTTTACTGTCTTTCAGGTATTCATCTGCAATCAGGCTGTTGGCACCAGAGGCCTGGAGCAGGAAGAGAGGTGGGACTATCAGGAAGAGCTGACCTCCTACCAGACACTAAACTACAAACACCGGTGTCAAAGGCAGAATTGGAGATGATCATTCATGCTTTTATTTTGTCTTGTTTAGATTATTGTGTGTTTTGATTTGAACAGGAATAGTTGGTTTCTTGCATAAAAAGTGCAAGGGTTATTCTAAAGACCAGTCAAAGTAAAAGATTTGGCACTTTGTGAAATAATGTTGCTTTGCACAATGATACTCAGGGGTGGGTTGGTCATTATCATTATCCCCTGAACATCTCAACCTTTCCCTTGTATCAATAATTTGTTTGTGTGTATTTCTGTCTGCAAATCATCTGTCTGGGTTAATTTAGGGAATGCATTAAGTATATTGACTTGCCATTGAAAACTACCATCAAGATTTGCATGTTAATCATTCAACCATCATCATCAACATCATTATCATCAACAACATGGAGCTCACCCCTTCAGGATTGAACATGTTCACAACTGCCAGTACGGACTCTCTGTCCATACCCGTCTCCCAGCCAGGTGGAGCAAAGCTCTGAGATCAACATGAAACAATGTGTCAGGGTTATTTCCAGGTGAGAGAGAACAAAGCCACCACAGAGCCATCTAAAGACTGAGCAACAAACACGACAGGTGATAGTAACATTGTTAGCATTTGAAATGAGAGCACTGAGATCTGCGTCACCTGAGGTAAAATCCATCCAAACTCATGGTTGGTTATTCCCATTATCACTGGAACCTTTAACACCTCCTTCCTCTTGAGAAGCTCCTCTGCTGTATCAGTGATAAACACACCGTCCACCACAGCTCCCAGGTAAATCCTCATCTGGACACAAGACACAACAGTGAAGTAATGTCAGTCAGAATGACACTACACCCCTCATTAGGAATCAATCTATATATGCATGCATGTGTTTTACATACTGCATTTTTGGTTAAGACAAATATACCTGTGCAACTGTAAAGGACAATAAAGTTTTATCTCATCTTAGGACATTTCTATATGATGTGGTGAAGTCATATCAATATGAAGGGGAATCACAGAGTAAGATTTCTAGCTTCAATCAATGACATGAAGAACAGTTGGTAA
The DNA here is from genome assembly GCA_021432705.1 of Caranx ignobilis. Classification (NCBI taxonomy): domain Eukaryota; kingdom Metazoa; phylum Chordata; class Actinopteri; order Carangiformes; family Carangidae; genus Caranx; species Caranx ignobilis. Next base: position 66,211,825 of record MU269990.1, on the reverse strand, counting down.
GCACTCAGAGTTTCTGTGGTGTTCCTAATAAAGTGAATAATTCTCAGAGGTTATTTTACAGCCAAAGGTGTCCACATACTGCCATCTTGTGGCTAAAGTTAGTACTGACTTTCTTTACACACTTAGGCCGAGTAATTCTTCAGAACTGTATAACAAACAAAGGATTGGTCCACAGTTAATCCTCCACAATTCACACTGACACGTAAAACTGATTAGTTTTGGCCTCTTTATCTGACTGAAACTCAGTCAGTGATACAAACATAAGGATCCAGGAAATGCGAGATAGAATAGAACACAATCAAGACCATCAAATTAAAGGACATTTTTAACCTCTGCTTGTATATCTTCACAAGATCATTAACCTTTTTGGTTGCTTCAACTAACTCTTCTTTACTTTTTTCTTTCATACACTGGACCAGTTCCTCTGTGCTGCTCCGGTCACATCCAGTCAGGTTGGCAACAATCTAGGTATGAGAAAAAGATGAATGAAAATCATAAAAACAATAATAAACATACCCTGAATCAACGGTTCTCTGTTAGTGGTGAAAATCCTTACTTAGTTTACTCTATTGAAGGTTGCCATGTACAATAAAATACACACAGTCTGACCAGGACCTGATGTCTTGTTGAGCCGCAGCAGTGATGACTCTAATTTTCAATTTGTGTGTTAAGTTGCTTCCTCCAGCTATTTGACATGTGAAATTACATTGTCGTTGGAAGTTTCAGTTGTATTGATATTTTTCAAGGTGATAAAAGTGAAACTGCTTTTCAACACTGAAAATATGATTCCTGTCATTCCTTACTCTTTACACACTATCCCCACATAGATAAATCAGTATTTAACAGCTGCACAGTGCTGTCTGTCTGGCTGTGGAGGCCGAACGATGAGTTTATAACATTTGAATTTTTTTTTCTGTAGTAGCCCCTGCTTTGAGAACATGCACAGAGCTAACCTGTCTGTCGCTGTTTTTTCTCCTTATTTGAGACCAGAACTAGAAGAAGACTTAATATTAACCTCACAACTCCAAAACTTTATGATGTGATCACATAAAATGTTTTACTATTGTATCAATCCACTGCCCATAAATAGCAAAACAAAAATCATTGTATTTTTATATACTGCTGCGACAAACACACTCACTGGGCTCTTTATTAGGACTCATAGTTCATGCAGTTATCCACTCAACCACTCATATAACAGCATTGCAGTGCTACAAGAGTAGAGGATCATGCCAGGTAGGCTGCTACTTCTGTCAGGAGAAACTTGAGGCTGTGGTGGGCATAGGCCACCAAGTATTAGTATGGTGTGCATGTGCATGCTCAAAACAATAAATGCAGTTTACAGTACTGTACCTTGGCATAACCCAAAGGATGGCTTGTAGTGTAGGTTCCAAGTGTTGCTACGCCGCTTTGAAAAATTGCCCTCTGAAACAACCCTTTGGCTTGTGGAGACAGAGTCTGGTCATAAGGAAGGATAAATACAAACATTTGACTCACTTAAGAAATATTCAACATGTGTATATGTATGTTTGAAATCACATTCCTGGTTTTCTTTACCAGTATGGAAGCACTGATTCCTCCTGCAGATTCTCCAGCGACTGTGACAGCTTCAGGATTACCTCCAAAGGCTTCAATGTTTTCTTTCACCCATCTCAGAGCTGCCAGCTGATCCAAGAAGCCCCAGTTCCCCCGGGCTTGTTCATCCCCAGTGCTTTGGGACAGGAAAAGTCAAGACACTTTGGATTTTTTGGAGAATCCTTATATTTAGAAAACAGTCACTAATATGATACAATGGATGGTCTCAGTCTTTAATTAAAACCTGAGTCAGAAATCTGATATTCAACACAATCTCTTACCTCAGGAATCCCAGAATGCCGAGACGATACTGAATAATAACCATAACTATGTTCTCATAAGCAGCCAAAGGAGAACCGTCATACTGAGAGGCTGCGCCCACTGACAGACCTCCTCCATGGATCCACACCATTACCTAACACAACACAACACAACACAACACAACACAACACAACACAACACAGGAGCTGTGCATTACAGTCTGACACAACTGACGTAAGGTCTCCTGTTTAAAGAACTCTTCTTTTTGTCGTCACTGCGTGGTGTTCATAACAAGAACTTGACATAATACCTGAAGTTTGTTTAAGATGTAAACAGTTGAAATATGTGGTCCTAAAGTCACTGAAATATCAGCTGAATTCTATTAGCTAATAGTAATTGTGTGCACCCCAGTACATACAGACTGTCTCCTTCACCCACCGGCAGTCTGTCTGTTCTTGTTGCTTCAGCTGGAGTGTATACGTTCAGATACAGACAGTCCTCTGAAAGCTCTGGTAAAGTGTATTGCATTGACATGGTCCTCGAAACATTCACAACTATTTCTGGATCCTGGATGCACCTGAGATAGACACAGACAGAAGAAGTGTGAATTCTGGGTCACTCAGGAAAGTGAAAAAATATGTTACTTCAATGTGTTCATGCTCTCTAGTAATTCAGGTTTCATCCAGTATTACATGGGGGGCTGTCGTGTGGCATCTCTCTCCCCCTCCCAAGGCTCTACATCCTGGGGGGCAGCAAGGCGAAGGGGCCCCACTGGGGGCCGGGCGAAAGGGATTCCCAGGTATTGCTTCACCCTCCTCTCTGTGCCTTTCACGGTCACATATTCTCCTCTGATTTGGCCATTTTTCAGCTGGACCACAAGGTCAGTGCTCCCTGCTGAAGATACAAGTGTGTATTTAGTGTGTTTGAGATTTTTGCAAGGTTACAACCAATGTGTACTGCACGTTACATTACTGCAAGACATTCTCCAAGGTTTACTAAACCTTATTTAGACACTTTACTGTTCCTTATCCTGCAGAGACTTGGAGAAACTAGTCTGAATTAGATCGTGTCTGCATCAAAGTCATTTTAGTGTTATATAATGATGAGGACTCAGACATGATGAAGGGTATTGAGTCTCTGGGTGGTTTGTGTACAGTTAGTGTGTTAAAATGACAACAGCTGTATACTATTACAACTACCACTAATAATAGCATATATATCTCCATTATTGTGAACTGTTAAGACACTACATTTCTTGTAAAGTGGTAAATGCACTTGTATGACCATGTTTTTGTGATGTCATTTGAAACTCCAAGGTTGTTTTCAGTGTACATACTATAATACATGCTGTGCTGTCTGTTTGTGAAGTCTATTTTACAGTGACTATCAACATTTCCTGAAAGTGATGAGGGACTATAACTTTCCCCCTTCGCCCATTTTAAAAAAGTGAACTCACAATCAACACATGTATGAAAGCAAGTGTAAAAACAAACAAGGCAAACTAATAATTATGTCAATCCAGGGATTAGCTGGTGGGTTTAGAATATCCCATAATCCACTTATTGTTTCATGAAATCCCTTATAAACTCAGGACAAACCACACATACAGTTGTGAAGCTACAGGAAAGCTGTTATTGGTAGCCCGTGAACAGGGTTTGCTTTAGCCACATGGCAATGTTTCAATGTGACTCAATAAAACATTAAAGACATGGCAATCCTACAAACTTCTTCTGTTGCTTTTGTCCTTATTTTTCACTGGGCTCCAAAAACATTACAAAACTGATCGATGTGACTCTGTCCGCTGCTCAAGCTGGCCAGTGCTTCAGAGTGCCCTGCTCTAATACAAGGTGAAATGCAGTGTTTCTTACCTGGTGTTGCCTGAGCTATCTTTGTCAGTGCAGGAAGCAGATAAACAAAGAGCAACGCTGTTCTCATCCTGACTCGGACTCAAAGAAAAGACAGAAAGAATTGCAGTGTACTTCCACAGAAATAGCCCTCTGCCTCTATCCCGGCCCTCTGGTACCTCCCCTCACTCACACACACACACACACACACACAAACATACACACCCACATGCACACGCACACACACACATGCATAGATACATGTGTTTCTATCTTTGTGAGGGCACTAGTTGTCATGATACAGCACTTATTCTCCTACGCTAACGTTATATATCACAGCTGACCCGTGACCCAGTCTTACGCCTCATACAGAGCCTTGAGGCAACAGGGACAAGTCAAAATACCACAATGTCCACAAATTCAGACAGGTCTTCACAAAGATGTACAACAGTTAAAGTAATCAGACAAACATGTACGAACACACGTGCACTTTCAACCAACCTCACACACGCACACAGAAACAGTGTAAACAAGTATATTATGTCACAACTACTGCAGAGCATAAATAGTACTCCCTCCATTGATTTAACCTCCAATGCAGCAGGACTCTGGACACTGAGTCACAATTTACAAAAGCCTGCTCTTTGACCACCACCGCTCATTGCTGCCAACCTTCCATTACTTGTAAGGACTGGGAACCAGTGTGGCTGAAAGGCAGTGAATAAGATAAGACTTTTAATTTTGTGAAAATGTGAAATGGAAACTGACAAGAGAAATACACGTCTGTCAGTTCTGACACAGTTTGTATGGTTAATATTTCTGAAACAAAGATCCTACTGGCAAAGATCACGCTGCTGATATTAGGTATTTATAACTTGCACCATTGAGTTATGGTGCTGAGTGATCTTGAAGGTACAAGGGAATTACTGGAATCCACAGATAATGATAGACCACCACACACTGCTCAGACCTATTTGGGATCTTGTTGTTGAGAGGTAGTTAATTTGGTTGTGGTCTTCTCATGGACATTGTTCAACAGTGAAACAGTCCTCTCTTACAGGGTCCTTTGCTAACAGAATCTGGAGCTCAGACCGAGACCTGGTTCCCTAAGACCAGACACTTTATGTGCAAATGTCACACAATGCCCTGCTTTTGATGATACACTGTGAAACCCTTCACTACTGCTTCACATTATAGCTACTACACAATAACACTGTATGTTTTTTTCTTTATTATTACCATGGTCACTATGGAGATGTTGTTGGTACAAAACAAATATCACAACCCAAACACAAAAAGATCGAGGCGTACTGTATCTGCAACCAGAGGCTCCAAAACAATCTCACATGAAACACGCAGCGAAGTTAGCTAATTGTTACAACAACAGTCTTCTTGTTTTTGCTGTGTAAACGGTCGATGTCCAAGGTGGCATCAGCAGTTTTACATTTTGGGGTGTCTGCAGTGCTTACGCAAGCTGTGATTGGCTGCTACTCCTGCTCCCACTACCTGACTGGACAAACAGCACTGGGAGCGCTGGATTTTTGCAAATATGATTACAGGCTGTAGTTGGAGCCAGAGGAGTTGGATTTGGTCCTAAATTACCCATGTCATGTACTACTGTCAGAATATTTAAAATGACCTACTAATATGACATTACATTTGAGTTTTCTTATACTGTTATGAAGCTAATTCAATTACCAATTGAAAACAAACAAACTGCACTGCCACTGCCAAATTCACAAATCACACACAAATTGTAGCAATGGCCAATTAAACGTACTGCTTAAGTGTTTTATATAACTGTTACATTTATTTTCAAAGTTAGAAACATTGTGGTTGGTAGATGTCTTCAACACCATCATCCACTCTGCCACACCTCCTCATTGCCAGATTGTCTCAGCATCCATGGCATGGGTTGAGCAGGTGCCCCCTGGTGCACTTTGTGGCCTCAGACTTTCTCTGTGATCCATTTTGTAGTGACAGTGTAAGTGATCACAGACTGCTGCTGAGGGTGTTAAGGTGTATTTGTGCTCATATATATATATATATATATATATATATGTGTGTGTGTGTGTGTGTGTGTGTGTGTGTGTGTGTGTATGAGCCCAATTATCACTTTCCAGTAGCAACTCACTGCAGCCTCCAGTCTGCCCTGAAGATGAACTACTGCTCAGATACTGTAATTATAAAGACTGTATTGTTGGCTGAAGCTTGTGTCAAGAAACAATCACCACCATCTGTTCCTAGCAAGAAACCCTTCTCAGCTGCAGAGAAAACTTTCAAATGGCTGCTTTTAATGTGAACGCGAGAGAAGTAACACAGCAAGTGGGTGCAGATCAACTCTGGGTGTGTGCAATGTATAGTGTTTTATATAGTTATGAAGCTGAGTTATGAAGGAAATTAGAACTATAGGCCTGTTTCTAATAAAAGCCAGTCTTGTTCTCTTCAGTCTCCTACTGACTTATCTAAGCAACCATACTGTAGGTTTTTTATCAAGGCTGAACTAATTTGTCAAGTGGTTAAATACAAGTATTAAGCCAGACCATGACAAGCTGTTTCCAAAACGCTGCCTCAGACTTATCAGATTCTTCCAGCTTGACACTCACACTGAAAACCCAGTGTACCACTTGCTTTGGCTCAGTCTCCATTAATATTTTTAGCCGTGCATCAAAAGTGTATTTAAGTTCACTCGCGTAGCTCAAATTTATTATGTAGATGAGGCCAAGTCACATGGTGCAGTGATGTGCCATCAGGGTGTCAGAAATGTGTGCACCTCAATTATAGTCTTGGATCTGTTTGACAGGTGGAGAGGGTGGACTTTCTTCCTCCCAGAGAAAAAAACACTTCTCAAATTCATTCTCAGCGACCAAACAGATAAAAGAGAAGACATTTGTTATTTACTTTTTTCATTTTGACTTGTCACTGCAGGAAAAGTGTAACAACAACCATTTATAATATCTCTGCCCCCTCCTGCTCGCTCTGCTGTGATCACTGCTTTAATGCAGCCAAACCTATGATCTAGGAACAAGGACATAAAGCAGGGTTTACTATAGCTCGTATACCAAAAGTCCTAGGGAGGTATTCTATGATCATAACATAATCTGACAAAAATGAGCACAAATACACCTTAACACCCTCGGCAGCAGTGTGTGATCACTTACACCGTCACTTCAAAATGGATCACAGAGAAAGTCTGAGGTCACAAAGTGCTGACTTCACCTCTCCACCATGTTCACTAGCCAGGCCTACATCATCATCTAAAAGACAATTTCTCCTGTAAATGTGACTTTACTTTGATTATGCTAAACTCTGCAGCCAGAGTGTGAGACCAGAGGCTGAAAGGTAGAGGCAAAAGGGTGTCTGACTGTTACAGAGTGCAGCATTTCCTCAGCTGCACTCAACACTGTCTTCAGATTGTCTTGCTGAGTGCTACAATGGGGTGGCCTGTACAATTTTATGATAACTTTTAGTACACAGAACAAAACCACAACCCCAGGTGTAAAAATGAAAATGTTTATCACTCTTTATAAATGACATACTGTGTGATATCAGGATGATTAAGCATTTAATAATGCCTACCTAAAGCTTGATAGTGCATATTAAAAAGTGTTACCTATTTTTTTCTTCTGATTTTGAGCACAGAGGACTCATTAGACTGGAAGTCTAGTCTTCACATCTGATCGGATTATTATTATCAGACACACAGAGACTGAGGAGGAAGCGATTACAATTAGTCTGAATTGGTCTGTAAAAAGTAGAAACTGATGTGCATGTTTACTACAGTAAAGTGTCACAGAACCAAGAATTGTGGGTAAATAGGGCTTGTGAAGAGTTTCGCTGCACACATCCAGTCACCAACAGCATGAAGCAAATGTTTCATATTAACAAATCACTTTGACATCAGAATTACATAAATTAGAATAGGTGAATATAGACACAACAGTGGGTTTATCACTGTGGCTATGACAACCAGCTTGTGACAGTACACAGGGAGGTTTGAGCTTGCCAGGGCTGGCCTGAAGCATAGGAGATATAGGTGGTAACCTAAGATGCAAAATTTAGGGGGGCACCTGAGGGAGGTTGTTTTTGTGTTGTTGTTTTCTTTCGGTGGAAGTGCACCCTCCCTTGGTGAGAGTAGGATAGTGTTGCTTTTCTTTCTGAGTACCTGTAACACATTTCTATTAATCATGGCTAATCTAACAACAATATCAAGTTAAATGATGCATTGCTGTTTTTATTATCTCATTCTCATTTGTATGTAATGCATGCAAAAATACTCTTACACCTGTGTGCTAAAGTATTGGTTTTTAATTACACTGTGAGAAGGAAAAAATATTTACATCATCATCAGTGTATGTACATGACATTTACATTGCAAGTATGGTATTGTGTACTGTATATGTCAAACAATCGAGAGAAAATAAGTTGCATGTGTTACAGAAAAATGAAGCTTTGCCCAATTTAATCAGGAAGATTTTGTCTGCTCTGCTTGCATTCACAATTAAACTATGTCTTCCAAGAGCACCTAGCAGGTTGCACTTTAAGAAGCCTTCACAGTACATTCAGACCTGTCAGAGGCTGCAGGTGTTAAAGGTGTTGGTGTTGCCAATAATCTTCAAATGTCTGATATGATCAGAGAGCAGATCCATGACTGTCAATTTGGTCTTCCACCCCAGAGGTCAGGTTTGACGATGCTGTGTTTGCCTTTCCATAATCAGCAGAGAAACATCATGTTCCATCAAGCAGAACAAACACAGTGAGCTCTATGAACTTGGCACAAGGCCACAGTGTGGTAAAATAGTCAACATCACTGTGTTTTTGGTGAATTCACTCCACAATGATGCTGCAGTTAATTTAACAGAACAGCAGAACAGTAGTTTGACCGAGGAGCAATAGATATCAGCAGACATTTTAAGGTGTCACTGAAGGTAAAACCCATGTGCATCTATTAACATGAATGATTGCTCAATTCTGTCACATATCTAAGTCCCGTCATGTACAGAAGTAGGTCCTGGAACTGCCTCAGTCAAATGGAAAGCAGCTATCTGTAATTAATGTCATTAATTACACCCCTACTTTTCCTGCTGAGACAAGTCAAATTATCTTCCAAGAAAAAAAGAGTCCATTCCTTTGAGAATCTGATGGCTGATATGAATGATACAAAATGCTTGAAGGTCCCATGCTGTATAAATGTAGATTTCTGTGTCTTCTTCCTCTTATTATTATTATCATTATTATTATTATTATTATTATAAAACAGGTCTAGATTCTTGGTTATAGGTTGAAAGTATCAAGGCCTCAGTCCACAATGAAATGCACACAGTTTGTTTATGGAAACTGAGCCTTGAGACCAGCCATTAGGACTTCTGTAACTTTGTGACGTCACAACAAATCAGTCACCACCCCCAGCCCACCCACATGGACCCACCATCCCACTATGCAGTATTTGGTTCCTTTGAACATTAACCTGAAATCTGCTCTATTTCTATTGGATAAAACAGACAGCCACGGCCTCCTTGCTTCTAATTGGCTGTTGTTACCAGAGCTCTAGAGAGAGGCCTGAGACAGGAGACATAAGACTTCTCTTGTTTTTTTGTTTATTATTGATTTCTACTTCTTCTTCTTGATCTTTTTAAGCAGCAGTAACCCTCTACTAGATAAGAAACTGGTGCTGCCCCATACACCCTGATCAGTTGCAAGGATTTGGCAAGAATCATAGTTTATCCTGAGGGAATATGTGTACAAAATTCAATAACTATTGATATTATTGGTCTGAACTTGCTTTATTGCTACTTTCTGCTACTGACACATGTGTTGTCAGTCCAACCACAGTCTGTCATCATTACTTGACAACTGAAAACATAACTAAAATACATGATCAAGATTTTCAACTGACCCCAAGAGAAACAATCTGGAATTTGGATTATTAGCTAAAACTTCCAGTAAGCCACACAAATCCCCAGAGAATTACCCACTGCTGAACAAAAGGTGAAAAACTAGATTCAGAGTCAATACACTGTATCTAAGTGGAGGCATACCACAACACACGAAAGGCCTATAAGCAATGAATGATGCTCAGAAGTAAACAACATGCATTCAGGTGAAGTTGAAACACAAAGGGATCACAAATTTAAGAAAACCTATCGAAATGAGAGCAGAAATACAATGAATGCAGCTGTTTCCAAACATGGTGTAAGCACTCACTGAATGGTTTGATGAGTATAAGGAAGATGTAAATCATAAGCTTCACAGAGATGTGCTATACAGTGCTTCCCACACCTCACAGCAAATGAAAGAACATTGTCCTGTTCTGCTTCTGGAGGCCCACAGTCGTGCAACTCTTTAACAAGGACATGCTGGGTTTTCCGCAACCTGCTGTTCAGGTCACAAGAAGCTAAGGTTTTAACTAGAAGCTGGTTTAAACCTTTGCTTCTTAAAGCAAATCTCGTCCCAATCCCAGAAATTGAATCTTGGTCCTGCCAACATGGCTGATTTCCATGCTCCTGCTTTGTTGAGCTCCACAGGTCATTAAAGCATATGATGTGTTTTGTCACACTTACCTCAGTGCCTCTCTGCGAGCTGCTCACATGATTTGAAACATGGCCACTAGGTGGCACCAGAGAATTTAGCTGGTTACAAGTGAAGTCCAACTCCTCTCCCTGGTCCTGGTGAAGCTAGTAGCATATTTGGAAAAGAACGTCTTTGACCCCAGAGTTGCTAGTTCAATTCCCCAAATGTAATAGAGGAATTAGATAAACTGTATATTAATTCACTGTCTTGGTGGTTCATTACTTTGTAGTGAAAATTTTCAGTAGTGTGCTGCTATTTTTTACGTGATGGAAATGTGACATGAGGCCAATTAAAGGTCATCTTACCTTGTGAATTTTAGAAACTAAGGACCAATTTACCCTCAACATGCACCAAAGACTAATACTGCTATTGTTCTTGCAATGCAATAACTTTAATCTGAGTCATCCATACAGGAAACCAAAGCAGCCTGTCGTCAGCCCAAAAGGAAATCCCATCTAATCTCATGTCTGTATCACTGTTAAACAAGAATTCACATACGGTACAATGAAATCACTCCACAGTATCTACTATGTATTACTGAGACTTTTAAATAACATATGATGTCATATTAATTTGGGGGTGACACACTGCTCAGGTAAATCAGGCTATAAGAGAGTAAATTTTGAGTTTCACAAGTGCCAAGAATTTTATTATTAATGGTTCTCATGAGTTTAGAAGAAGTAAAATATTTAGAAGAACAGTTTTTCACCCAGCATCATAAAGCTTACCTTTTAATTGACATAATCAAACATGTCAAAGCTCCTTTTCTTTATTATTTTTTATATTTACCTTATATTTTTGACATTTGCTTGTAATGACAGATAGGCCTACTGTATATTATTAAGTGATAAAAAAAAATCTGAATATTCAGTTTGACTTCCCAGAGTATATATTGTTTAAAATTGTTTTTTCTTTTTTTTTTCTATTATACGTATGTATTACATATAATTCTTAAATAATAATCAAGGGGGTGAAATATAAAGTGTGTACTTTTTATTTTATTTTGACATGTTTAAAAAAAATGCTTGCTTCACGAGGGGTAGGTGTGAACCAATAGGAGACGAGTCCGGTGTGCTACGTCAGACGTAAGAGGCGCGTCTGCACCTAGTAAGCGGAGTTGACTGTAGCGCTGAAGCTCCATTGAAAGTGGCTCCCCGGTTCAGAGACAGTGCAGGCGGCCGAGGGGGCGGACCGACCGGCGAGAGGAAACTTGACAGAAAACAATAGCAGTCACTCGCTGACCTCCACCGAGCTGTTGTTATCTATGTGTGTTGATATTTGTGAAGACAGTCCACTGTGCTCGCTAACAGACACGGTAGCGGGTGCGGCGGAGGGGCACCCGGCCAAGGAATAACGATAGCAGGAAAAACGGAGAGAAAAGTGAGGTGAAGGCACGTTTGAGAAGGGGGAGAAGAAGAAGAAGCAGAAGAAGAAGAAGAGAAGAAGGCGGACAGTGGCAAGTGAGCGGACTCAGCCACAGGTACACACACACACGTTAGCTGTCGTGGCAGAAGAATCAAAGTGCAGGCGGGTCATGCGGATTTCTCCGGTCGCTGATCGGAGCGCAGCGTCAAAGCAGTAAAAGGTGGGGTGAGAGGAGAAGAAGAAGAAGAGAAGAGAAGAACCAGACCGCGTCTCTGCCGCTCCGCTCCGTCAGTCCGTCCAAGCGGGCTCCTGACCAGAGGGGAAGAGCCACCATGTCCCGGAGAAAACAGAGCAAACCCCGGCAGATAAAACGTAAGGCTCAAACAAGTTCACTGTCTCCTCGGTGTTGTTGTGTTGTTGTGAGCGTGGAGCCTGTGTGCGCCGTGACACGCGCACCCACGGTGGAAGCCGCACGTTGCGAGCGACGCCTCTGTTGAATGTGCGTTCACCGTGAAGTTAATAAGTAGTAAGAAGCCGAACCGACCGTCTCCACAGTAGCTTTACGACGCCGCTTTTATGTTTAAACATAAAAAGCGTCTTTAACACAACGCGAGACCTGCGCACGAGAGCCCACTTTGTTGCGCACTTGATAATATCCTCAAATTGAATCTCAAAGTTGAATATATTTCACATGCAGGGGTTTCTCAGAATAAACACCGACGTAGCTTCGGTCTGCACTTTTGCTTTTTCTTTTCAAACGATTCAAGTGTCACTGTTGCGGCCTCACTTATCTGGACTGTACAGGAATATAAAAAAGTTTTCATTTAGCCCATTACCCTGCAAAGAATGCTTTTGTCCATTGGCAGCTAAAACTGTAGCCGTGGCTTCCTGTTTAATTCTGTTGTGGAAACGTCAGTGTTCTCTGAAAAAGCCGATGTGAACAGAGATAAAGCAGCGATCCGATGTGAGCTCAGATAAAGATTAAAATTGGATCCTTTTTATTTGTTTTCTGTCTGAGCCAGCGCCGAGGCCGCCGTTGCATTTTTCCCTCTGGCTTTTCACTTCTCTTTTCCAGAGATGGGGCGTCAGATAGGCTGCCTGGCTGATCTCTTCTGCTGATAGCTGCTTACAATTGGATCTTTTTTTTCATCTATCCTTTTAACTCAATAATGCATCTTAGGAGCCGCTTGACAGGCCTTTTTCTTGGTCTGGCGCTTGGCTGGTCTCCGTGCTTGACGAGTTGTTCCTGTTTATAAAACGTGTGAAGGCTTATCGCTGCTGACTGATGTTCAAAGTTTATATAAATGCATATTAATGATGTTGTGATTAACCCATGCCGGTGCTTTTTTTGAAGCCTGTTTCACATTGAGCTGATGAAGAGTCTCAGTCTGCATTTAATGTAATTATGCATGAGATTAGAGATTAAAGTTTAAATGGAAGAGTGTGTGTGTGTGTGTGTGTGTGTGTGTGTGTGGAGGCAACAGCTGGAATGGAAACCATGACATCAGCTGAATAGTTTGTTTGGTAAGTTATCACATTGAGCAAATAATTATATCTTGTCATCAGTGATTGTGTCAATGTGTTCCCAGAAAACCAGTATCTAAAGCAGCGTTTGAAAGTCTGGGCTCTGTGCTATCACAATACTTAGATACAGCTATATATAATATAAGGTTGATGCTTGAGTTGACATTTCTGACTAAATAACCTGATTTAGTAGCTGGCCATGATGACAGCAGGTGTGTTTTCTCTTTGGCTTTCACATCTAGAGGTTTTTAAAAAGATAAATCAGAGAGAGAGTTTTTTTTTATGTATACAGCCGACAGAAGAGATCAACTTTTTTCTCTGGGCACACCACACCTGTGAGAAGTGTTTGTTTGTATAAAGTGTAGGAGGTCATAGGGAGAAAGGAGCATCATATCATACTGTTATGTTGCAGTGTGAAAGCATTTCTTACGTATTAAAATAGTGTTTGTCGAGAAGAAAAAAAGAAAGGAAGATAAGAAAGTATCATTTTAAAATCCATACAAAATTGTTTAAAATCAGATCACAATTAAGGATGGCTTATATAAACAAGGAGAGGTAGCCTATGTAGTTATAATACAGCAATTCACTCAATTGGTCAAACTTCAAAATAAAAGTTGTGGTTTGTTGTCTGGTTCATATGATGGTGTTGGCTCCGCTGTGTCTTTCTGCCTCTCAAAAACTCCAGCAGAGCGGGAGTGCCTGGCTGCAGTATCAGGTAGTGAGTGTGCTGGCTGGTGGCTTAGTAGGTTTGAACGTGAATATGGTACAGTTTTTTATATTGTTGTTTCAGCTGTAAATTGACTTGCTGTGAAGCGGCCTGCTCCCTGTCTGTGAAACTGACGTCAACGTTAGCTTAAGAAGCTAAAGTGCAAAACTATCAACAGTGTCATTAGGGTGTGTCAGGACATTATCAAACATTGTCAGACATGAGTTAGTTTAGTTTATGTCATAAAAACATCTCACACACACACACACACACACAGAGCACAATTATCATAACTGGGCAGCCACTTACTTGATACCAATAGTTAAACAGTAATTCCACGTTTAACATGTTAAGTTTTCTATAGAAATTACACTGTCTTTATTCAGATGTTGACTTTGTCTGACTGAGCAGTTTGGTTGTGTGATAATGCTTGGTGCAACTTTATCTGGTCTGAAACTATATAAACCACAACCACACACCTGGCTGCTGTTGTTGAGTTATTTCCCTCAAGTTATTCAGTCTTGCTGCAAACTGTCAAATCAGTAGCATTAACTAACCTGCACTAACAAATTTGACACGTACAGTTGAACCTTTCAGATGATGGTGAGGTTTTGATACACAGCTATTCAAAGCTAATGTTAGCTGCTCACTTCCCTGGTGCAGCTGAACTCACTGATGACATGTTAGGTGATCAGGTGTATCTGCTAGTTTGTCATTCAGGATTTCTCTCGAAAATCTCTAGTGTGCTACTGCAAGTAGCCTATATACATATGGTTTGTCGCTTCCTGTTTTTTCATATCTGTTTCCATAGAGTGGCCTATCAGCTGTGAACTCCCAGCAGGCACCTACAGTAAAGCCAGCAGTGAGGCCTGGAGATGTATTCCAGACCCTGAGGCTGATAAATCCAGACTAGACTTAGTGTGTATGAGAGAGTGTGTGTACATGTGTGCGTCTCAGGGGTGTCATGGCCGTCTTTATCAGTGCTTCTGGTCCACCATGCTTCCCTGTACACCAGGTCCCGGCTGCTGTTGAGGCCAGCCAGGCTCTCAGCCCCGTGACTCTCTTGTGATTTGGCAGACATTTTGATAGGAAAGAGTGAGAGTGATAAGGACTTTGTTTGGCTGGGGGTGTGTGGAGGTTCAGCAGAGGTGGGGGCTAGTGGTGCCACCACTACCACCACCACCACCACTACTACTACTACTATTACCATTAATGCAGTGTGTCCACCATGTTGTTTTTAGTCTGCTGAAACTGATACGACAAATATGGGTTGGAGTTGAGAGACAGTTTCAGTTGAGAACAGCTTCCAGGTTCTCAAATCTTTTTGAAATATATCAGTTTGTTTTATCCAGGTCACGTGTTGTGACCATGTACAGTTACTGCACAAAGTTCCCCAATTTACATTTGGGGAATTACAAATGTACTACTATGACGAGAGGATGAAGTAGAATGATGGTCCTTCTGGTCACTAAAAGAAAAAGTGAACTGCAGGAACAGTAATCAGATAAACTTGTGTTGTCTTTTCTCTAAGGTTCATGTCAGCACATAGCAGAAACATGAAGTGGATGTGCAGCTCTCTCTCTCTGGAGAAGAGAAGCACGTGAACCATGTGTCTACATGTATATGCTGTATGACTGAGACACACACTGCACATCACTTAAAAACATGATTATCCACCCCTCTGTCAGAGTTAGTTGCAACTCTGCATTGGGAAGCATTGGACCGATGTTGACTATTGATTAAATATTGCTGATTTGATCAATTGTTGACAGCCTAGGCAACGTGGCTGCTCCTCCCTGAAATGAACAGACCTGACGCAGCTCATTAAAGACAAGTAATAAAACTGCAGCCGTAGCCTGTGGGCTTATGTTTCCACACTCTGACCACTTTCATGTTGATATTCACAGCTCAAGATTCAATAGAAAACATCCAATAAAAGTTGTTTTGTTTTAAAGAGGAGGAGCAGCAGGCTGTTTCTCCCACTCAGAAAACTGATCAGGAATCATCAAAGGATTAAATTGAAAAAGACCAGATTTGTTATGGGAGTATCAATTGATTCTGATCAATTTCTACAACAAATGTACACATTCCAGCAGCAGTTCTATTGTCACAACAGTACACCTCTAACTTCCTGCTTGAAAAAGAGTGACATGATGAAGCTAAATTCGAGTGATGGATGTTTGTGTGTTTTACTGATTAGTCGTTTTCTTCTTCACGGTGTGTGTGGAGCTAAATTACATCAAGTCCAGGTTGGGGTTTTTGGAAATTTGGTTCCTCCTGCAGATGTGTTACAGTGAAAGCTTTGCCCTGAACAAAGCCCTGAAAGGCAGTGACACCTGTGGTGACAGGTCAGGAGTAATCTGAATCTTTTAGCGGTTTTGACATGAAAATCAATTTGACATGTTGCATTTGAATATGTGCCACCCAAAACAGCCTGAAACACAGGCTGTGTTTTTTTTCTGTCATTTTTATTTGCATGCTTGGCATATCCATGCCTAGGTTTTGGGTTTGAGTCCATGAGGTTACGAACAGACTAGTAACTGTGTTGATTGAAGATTAGACACACTCTTTGTTTGTTTTTCGTTGTTGTTGAACCAGAGTGAGGAAGTACTTTGAATTCAACACCACAGATGGGAAAAAAGCTGAAATTCTTTTTCTGCAGAAGTAGGGTGTTACGGGTAACCACTAGTAGATGAGCTGACATGCAGCGCTGATATTTCAATAAGGTGTTGTATGAAGCCGGGTGTCAAACAAACTGATGGTTTGAGGAAGAAGAAGTGTCAAAATCTGTGAGAATAAAAGAAACAGCTCCAGGATGCATCGGCCTCAGACTCAGTATCACCAGCTCAAGGAGGAGCTGTGAATAAGACGCATGTTAGTTCTCATCTGGATTTCTGAGAAAGTGCTCGTTCGTGATAGAGGGAAGGCTACAGGTGCTTCCTTCAATAACCTCCAGTAGGTAAACACATGATAAGGGCTGCCTGTTTACCAAAACGTGTCTCTGTTAAATGCTGGACGTCAACGTGCAGCGCCCTGTAATCCTCATGATTCACTCTACCACCAGACAGTTACTCACTTCAGTAACCATTTAGCCAATATCACTCACACTGATTTCTTCTACAGTAGCAAGGGGCTGCTTTGGTGTTGGTCCAAACCGACGTCATGAAAAATGAAAAATCTATACACATTATGCCTCCCCCTCCGCCTCCGCCTCCCCCTCCTCCTCTCCCGTGTGTTGTAGGTGGGTGGTGTGTAGTGTTATCCCTGATTCTCTGACGCAAAATAACTTTTGTTAGAGCCACCAGAAAGCAACAGTTGACAACAGCAACAACAACAACAAGCCCCCCCCCCCCCCCCCAAAAAAAAAAAAAAACACACACACAGTCTCTCTCTCTCTCTCTCTCTCTCTCTCTCTCTCTCTCTCTCATTCTCACACAACAACAACAACAACAACAGTGGATTAAGTCCAGGGCTTTCTGGAGGCCCATAGCAGTGGAGGAGAAGGGGGTGTTTGTGTAGCTGATAGATATTTGTCTGTGTCTCTTTGTGCGTCATCCTCCCCAACGGTTGGTGATCTTTCAGCCTGATAAGGCTCCTCTCCTTGATTGGGAGATAGGAGGCAGGCAGGCAGGCAGCCCACTGAGGCTGGATCCCTGGGCTTATATTTTGGCGGTTGAGATGGGAGACGTGATAAAACTTGGCGGCGATTGCTCCTGCTGATATCGCAGAAAGCAAAAGAGAGGGGGGGAGAGAGAGAGAGAGTGAGAGAGGGGAGGCTGGGCAGATGGAAGGAGAGATGGAGGATGGAGGGCACATTGTAATTACATCTGGCAGTTGCATGCCATTTTGCCAGCATTGTCATGTTGTTGTTGGTGGTTTTGTTTGTGATTGGCTGGGGGTGGATCTCTAGATAATTAAAAGAAGAGAAAAGGCAGAGGGAGAGCAGGAAAATGTGCTGTGATAAGAGGGAGGAGAAGAGGAGGAGTGGAGGTAGATAGTGGGAAGAAAAAGATAGAGAAAGAGTGAAAAAGTGTGTGGAATACAGAACTGGTAGATGAATGTGTTGTGGTGTGTTTTTAATGGCAGCCCAGCCAGCTCTGCTGCTCCCCCACCCCTCTGTGAAAGATGTGTGGGGCTGATAAGGAGGCCTGCTGATGGTAGATAGATAACACCTTGCAGATCCACACTGCTGATTGGGTGTGTGTTTGTGTGAGTGTGAGAACGCTTGCTTCCTATGACATCAGTGCTTGGGCTCAGAGGTCAGCATGAATAATACGCTGCCTCCCACAACTTAAAGCAAACCAGGACGCCTGCAGAGGCCAGACAAGGAAATCACCACACTAACCTCATCCTCCTTTTCTTCTACATCTTCTCTTTTTTTAGGCTCTCTTATAAAACAGTGGTTTGACTTCTTTAAAGCTAACAGGGAGGTGTTTTTTAGAGTCTTCACGTCGAGATAGGTTTCAGCGTATTGCGAGTGTGTTGCAGCTGTGAAAGGAATGTGTTGCTGTGTTGTTTTTTTATCAGATGTCTGACCAGGCTCGGGTCACGTGATTGTTATATGGACTCGCAGTTGAGAGATTAATTCATTCTTTGTGAGCCAAAGTGAAATAAAACACACAAGCATGTCTAAATTCCAAGGACCCCCCCCCCCCCCCACACACACACACTCACTCACACACACACCCACACACACACAGAAGACTCACACAGTGCCTTGGTGGCTTTCCCTTGTTTTTTTTCTCCTTCTTTGTTCTGCTTTTAGCTTGATGTGAACTTTCGATAAGCCGCGGGGCCTGATCTCCGGTGCAGATAGAGATCGCCAAGTGTGATTAGAGTTCTTATCAGGCTGGAGCAGGCCGGAGCTGAGGCTCCACTGCAATAACAACAGGCCCAGGCAGGAGCAGTCGGGGTTCGGACCCTGGCAATCAGTTACAGTCCTAATGGGATTAATGTTGTTGTATAATTAGATGATAGGTGTGAATGCATTTCTTTTCTCCCTCAATCTTTTTCTCACTCATTCAGGCCCCTCCTCCTCCTCCTCCTCCTCCTCCCCTACCCCATCTCCCCCCTCTCTCTCCTCCCTAACAAGCATTGTCATTGATTAATTTAATTAAAATTAATACTACGTATTACTCATTCCAGATTCCGTGTAAGATAGCACAGACATGTTGCGAAATTTTGGTGTTCATCGATGATTATCTCCAGGGTGATTTTTTTTTTTTTTTAATATTCTGTTAAAGGCGTGAAACTTGAAGCACGTACTGTAAGTGGGAGGAGAAGAAAAAGAGGAAAGTAGCAGCATCAGCAGAATGACTTGCACAGAGTTGATTCCACTGACAGATATTAAACTGGCTAGATGGTGACTGATTAGGTATCGGACGTGAACGATTCTCATGCTTGCTATCAGATAGCCTCATGCGAGAGCTGCATATGACTGCAATCAGTCATACCCACATATGTATGCAAATATTGTATCTACGTGGGGTCACATTCAATAATGTGCAGGTCATGTCACCAGCATATTATTGAACTTGACTTCTTGAGTTCTTTCACAATTAGCTCTATAAAAGCAGCAGAGGTGTTAGTGTCCTTACGTTAGTGTGTTTGCACATAAAGAGAGTGAGTGTGTGTGTGTGTACAGTCAGATAGACCAAAGGGGGAAGCTGGCAGGGTTACAGAGGAAACACTATTTGTGTTCAGTGTGTGGATGAGTTATTACCCTTTCCTGCTATTTACCCAGGGGACAGCCTTGTGGTGAATTATGCTTCCCAAACTCAGCACTGTTGTAAACGGTTTCACCCTTGACCTTGGCGCAGACGGCTTCATAGATGAGGGAGGAGAGAAAACATTACCTCCACCAACAGTAGCATAATCTACGTCCAAGCAGCTCGCTCTAGCAATAATTACCACTCTGCCATCTCTTCCCAGGGAGCTTTGTGAGGGCTTAACTCACGGCTGACGGGTTCTCTATTAGAGGCAGCAGCCCTTTAACCTGAGTAACCAAAGAATTCATGCGCTCTCCTCGAGCTATACTGTCCAGCTGCTGGTTTGCGGACGCATGCGATGATCAGGAACCGAACTCATTAGCGATGTTCAGTTGTTTTCATAAATGAATGATGCAAGCAGAAGAAATGGAGGTCGGGTGCTGGGGTGTTGTGGTTAAAACAGCTGTGTGTGTGTGTGTCATTGTGGAAGTTGTGTGTATGTGACTCTGGGCCACGTGGCTCTGATCTCTGGTCAGTGTGTGTGTGTAGAGAGACAGCCAGTGTTATGACAAGGCCCCCCAGCGGCATTGATAAGACAGACCATTTACTCCTACTGTGCTGAGCGCTCTGTTCCAGGGTGTTAAGGCAACCTGGACAAACAATACCACCTGACCTGCTTTTACAGCCACACACACACACGCGCGCGCGCACACACACGCACACACACACACACACACACACACACACACACACACACACAGCGCACACGCACACACATAAATGCAACGGTAGTTTGGAGCCGTGAGCTTATTCACTGATATTACACTGAATTAACAGTCAAGAGGTCAAGGGTCAAAGGTCACAGTGGCCTGATGACGCGGAACAATACCCAACCATTACTAAAATGTGCTTAATACACACATTCATTCACGCTGACCTTTGAACCCATGTGCACCTGCTCACTCAACCCTCAAGTGAAGAAAAGCCTCCTCACCCACTGAACTGCATTTAGTCTGTAATATTTAAAAATTATTAAAATGAATTAAAAACTCCCATGACAAATTCAGTCAGCTTGTTGTGTCCCACCTTTAGACCCAGTCTGCAAAATATTCAATTGTCAGTCTCATAGTTTTTCTTGAATATCAGTTCATCAGTTCATAAATTTCTAAAAAAAAAAAAAATTAGTCATTTCCACTCCCACAGGCTTTGTCACAGCAGCGTGCAGGATAAATTTGGGTTCAGGTGCATGAATACCTGTGTAAATATAGAGAAAATGCAAAACATTGACAAACAGGTGAAATTGCATTTTTATTGGTACATACATTTATATTAAAATACAATACTGGCTGTCTTTGCTGTGATCTCAATTTTATCCAAACACCTTGATGTTGTAGAGAGATGTGCCATCTTAAGGAAAAAAGCTCACATATGCAGAGAGTAATG
Source organism: Caranx ignobilis (assembly GCA_021432705.1). Taxonomy (NCBI): domain Eukaryota; kingdom Metazoa; phylum Chordata; class Actinopteri; order Carangiformes; family Carangidae; genus Caranx; species Caranx ignobilis. The sequence goes on along the minus strand of MU269990.1, from coordinate 66,190,829 downwards.
TTGTGCTGTTGTTGTGTTCTCAGAGGCCCAGTGCATCCCACAAAGAAGAATGTAGGAAAGGATCAATGAAGCGATGACGATATAGAGAAAGTCGATCAGCTTTCATTTAATCAGTAGTACACCAGATTTAAAATGAACTTTACTGAGCGAGTGTGTTGTGACACATGCAGAGAATTTTAGTCCAGTTCTCAGTAGCTGTGTGTTTGCACACAGTGCAGAGAGCAGATACACAGACAGTGAGAAGACAAAGTCACTGAACTGTTGGGAATTATCTTGTTGTTCATCGATGAGTAATAAAGTGTGATATATCTGATCTTCATCTGAGAACCTGTCTTCATCTGAGTCACAAGTAGCTCAAGTAAAAAACACATTTAACAGAACATGTCACAGTGCTGATTGGAAAAGTGAGTAAGGCCTCTGTTAATTACTGGTCAAACCTCCAGGAGCTGCTGCTTCGACCTGTACAGTGTTCAGGAGGAACTTTGGACTACTCCTTATACAGATCTGCTTCAGCTCAGACATGTTCTCAGAGCGTCTGGTGTGAGCAACTCTCCTCAGCTCACTGGGTCAAGCTCTGGGCTCTGATTCTCTTGGTTTGAGCTCATTCTCTAGTCGATTTATTTTGTTTAAGGTCGTTGTCCTGTTTCATCAGCAGCTTCTCCTGTGCTCCGGCAGCAGGTGGACAGTCAGCCTGATATAATCCTGGAGGAGACCTTGATAAATTTAGGATCTTCTCTTTTCCTCTACATGATGTGGATCTAGTGGTCGGTGTCTTTTTAACACCACACATAGAGCTGCATGTTCTCCCCAAACACTTCTCACTTAGTTCTTTCAGTCCAGAAGAAACATTTTCCCAGTAGTGCTGTGCTGAGTCAAGCTGCTCTTTCACAAACTCCAGGTTTGGGTTCCAGGAAGTGAGTTTAATGAAAGCTGTCACCACTGATGAATTATTTTAAAGATTGTTACACGTAAACATTTCTGACTCCATGGGGTTATAATCGAGGCTCAGCTTTTTATTTACCTGTCGCCGTGGTGATGGTGGACCTGTACTGTTTTTGTGTTTTTTTGGTCACCTGAGCCTGGTTTGACACCTGTGAGCTCCCACTCTTCAGAGGGTGAACTTTAGAGGGGAATGTCTCGACCCTGCTGGCAGCCAGGCAACCCAACTTCACATAATGAATATTTTAAATAGAAAAGGTTAGAAAAATGACTCTAATTTTATGACACAGATAACTGCTTTTGATCCTGTCATGTTTATTTTCAGGACAAAAACGTAGCGTAGCGTTTTGAGTTGTGTTGTTGACTATAGAAAAGACATTTAAACAGCCTTTAGATGATTAAGCAACAGGAGAGAAACGCACCACACAGCTTGTGCAGTTATGTAAAGGAGAAGAGGGTGAGGACAGAGGAAGCAGACCAGGGCAAGAGGGAGGAAACGGGGAGGACAGGAGCTGAGGGGGTCGTATGGGTGAGTCGGCGTCCGAGACAATGCTAGGAGAAAGAGGAGATGCTGGAGGAGCCTCCTGGGAGCCACCTTAACAGAGGGGGTCTAGACCAGTGGCTCCTCTCTCTGTCTGTCTGCACACACACACACACACATGTGCAAACACAATCAGCTTTAATAAAACCAGCATTGTTCCCTTAATTCAGCACTGTCAGGGCTCAGGACTCTCAGAGAGTGGGTCTGTGGTGCAGTACGGCTCTAATTAGCCGTGGTCAGTGATGACCTGGGCAGGAAAATAAATATGAGGGTTTTCTGACTCACTCCTCTGCATCACAGTGCTGCACCTTTTTTTTTCAAAGCACCTGAGCCGGTTGTTGTTGCAGTTCCTCCGGCTGCCAACAGAGGATGATAAAAGTCATCAATAACTTGTTTCTCATCCTAAATTGATTGACTGTTTATACATTTGATTACATGTAGTGTAGTAAAGGTGTAATGTACGGGGCCGTGCTGGTGAGCAACGAGTAACGTACCCCCCCCCCCCCGCCTCTCTCAGTATCGTTCGCTCTCTCACGTCTCAGTGTGTACATTATGAGTCATGTGAGCCAGTAGTGTTGCAGTGATCCGGGCCTTTGGATTGCTTTGTGCTTGTGTAAACCGTGGTGCTCTGGCTCCCTGGCTGATAAGTGAGCTGCCAATCAAATGGCTGTGTGTGTGTGTGTGTGTGTGTGTGTGTGTCTGGTATGTGTATGTGTCTGTGTGTTTGTGGTGTGTGGGTGCGTGTGTGTGCCTATAGTATGTTCACAGACTGTACGCTATGTGCCACAGGTGAAAAGAAATCATATTTGGACTTAGTATCATTTCAGATCATTATTACTATCTTAATTATACCTCTTAGTGTTCCAGCACTGTGTCGTCTTTATTTTGAATGTGAAAGCTACAGAGCACTTTTAAAACAGTGAGGGCTTCTGACAACATGGCTTCCAGCTTGGAGGATGTGAATTAATAAGGGGTATAGTGACTATCTTTAGAAAAACTTTAACTGCCCAAACTGCTATTTTTCTCATTTTGTCCCCTCCTCTCTCAGAATATGGTGGAAACACACACTGGACCCCTAAAAAAACAAAAAGCAGTGTTCCTCATATTTGTGAAGAAGGGAATGGGGAATGTAAACAATGAATTGATCATCAGAGTGGTTACTGATTTACCTTGTGCCAGCTGATTGTTCAGCTTATCACCATTGGCGCAACGTCTATAATGTGGTTTCATTTTATAGCGTGCACATGCACGCTGCAGTATGCAGATTTTGATGTAGCGCATGGCATGCACCTAGTGCTGATGTATTTCATCTAAAACCCAGGAGAGGTGCGCTCTTATTCCGGCGGTCAGTTTACTATTCAGCTCTGTGGACCCAGAGGTGTAATATGTTTTTTGGTCATCATTGGCTTGTAGAGCACAAAAGGGAGAATCTGACACAAACATGTTACTGCTGTCATTATGGGAAATGTAGGATCCAGGAGCCTGGTTTGTGCTGGGATCTATATCTGTGGCCCCACAGCTTGAAATATGACCATCCTCTTGTGAGTCTCCCCAACTTTATAGAAGTGCCACATAAAACCCTGTCAGACAGATTAATTTTCTAGGCTTAAATGTTGCAGCATAAAATGGCCAAATTTAAAAATAGTACACTTTACAGTAGCTGCGGCCAGATTGTTAGTATCTGCTGTGAAAACTCCTTATCAAAGTCTTTTTAAAAATAAATCAGCACTACTTAATTCCATCCTGTCTTTGTATGTTTTGGTTCAGACTGTTGGGAAAAACACATTTGTGTAACATCTTGACACAATGGTTTCATCTTCTGTCTCGATGCAGACACAGATAAAGCCTGAGTGATCGATATAACTAACTTTCTGTAATCTCTCAGATTAATGAAGCCCTGTTGTAACATCATTTATTATGGGCGTGTTGATCTAATATAACTTAACAGCCCAGAGAGGCAGGAAGTGAGACCATAAACACTCCTCAGTCCTGTAGACTCAACAGCAGAGCACAACACAATGTCACTGCCATGTATTATAATATTTAGTCCTTTCCATCTCTCTTTTAAATAATCTTTTCTCCCTTTCCTCTCGACCCTTTACCTCTATCTCTACTCTTCCACCTCCACTTCTCTATCACCTCTTCTTTTCTTCTACCCATCTATAGCCCCCTGTCCTCCCCCCTGTCTCCAGCCAGACCCCTAGCCTTGGCTAACCAGGTCTTGGCAGTATGATAATGTGGAAAGTTGAACTGGCCCCATTACAGCGAGGCTGATGGTAGGGCTGATAAGGCTGTTGATAATGGGTGCAGATAGCGCTGGCACAGCGGTCCAATAGCCTAGCCCTGCCCCCCCCCCACCCCCAACCCCCCCTTCACCCCCCCCACCCCCCCATTATCATTCCTGCCCACCGATGGGCTCCCAGAACGCTATCTCCTCTCCATTTCCACTCCTGCGACAGATAAGAATGGAAATACTGACTTCATAGCTGACTGATTAAAGTGTCTGCCTTTCTTGATAATACACAGATAAATTATGTTTTTTTTTCTTCCTCTTCTTCTTTTTCTCTCCCTCTCTCTATCTAGAAAAGGGTGGGGCGCAGCAGAAAGAAGAAAAACCCTCTCCTCTTTTCATTTCTCTTTTCTTTTGTGGAGCTTTTTTTTTTGGAGGAGGAGGAGGAGGAGGAGGGAGATGATGTGCAGAAAGGAAGGGAGGGGGATTCTGTAGTGGTCATACAATTGGAGGAAGAGTATCGAGATGTGGAAGTGTATTATATTTGCAGATCCTGTTGCCAATAAAGATGTGTGAAAATGGCGCAGGCACAAAGATCATCTGAGAATGGCCATCAGCACCAGCAAGAGTGTAAGAAAACTTGTATTACTGGCTTTTCGAGTCATTATAAAGGCAACAAGCGTTGCTGGAGGAGAGGAGGGAGGGGGGCACAGATGGGGCGATACAGAGAGAGTAGGGGCAGACAGGCCTATTTGCAGCCCAGTGAACTTCCACTGCAGCTACAGCTGTTTCCAGGTTGACTTTTTATCACTGATCGCTCCAGTTTGATACCAGGAAAGATCCCTGATGGATATGCTCCCTGCATCCAAATCCTCTAACCCATTTGCTTTTTACCCCCCCCCCCCCCCCCCCCCCCCCGACCCCCCCCAACACACACACACACACACCCACACACACACACACACACACACACACACACACACACACACACACACACCACAAGCAACCGCTATCTCCCTCCCCTCTCTTATCTTTAGCTCTCCAGCTCTCTGTCTGTCCAACTGAACTTCTTTCCTCCCCCTTCCTCCTCCTCTCACCTCTGTCTCCCTCCTTTCCATAAGGAGAAATTCCCCATCTGCACTATCACTCCTCAGCCCTTGATCAGGATGGTGGTGGTGATGACGCTGTCTGTCGTCTGTCAGTAGCTGGGTTTCCATTCAGGTTGATGGATGTGAGTTGTGATATATTGCACTGGAAGACATTATGGTCAGTTCGGATGAGGTTTCCTCACTGTTGGGAGGAAAACGTTAAATACATACACCCCCTGATGTCATTAAAGAACACATGCTCATTCTTAATCAATTGTGGAATCAAATTAAATGAACTTTAATTATTGCTGGAAGATAAATGCTTTACTGAAGAAATGATACCCAAGACAGCAGCAGCAGCAGCAGCAGCAGCTGCAGTAGTATTAGTTTTGTTCTGTGCTGCTGCACACCCCCCGCTCCCCGCCCACCCTCTGCTCCTACCTTACCTTCTGTTTCAGTGTTGTGGCAGGTGGTGAACATGGGGCAGATTAAGGGGTGTGACATGCAACAAATGCCCCTCTGTGTTATAAAGTTGCAGTTGTAGTCTCAGTCGTATGGCACATGTCTCAAACACACTACATACAGTGTAATACAATGATATATTTAGTTACATAGTTTTTTAGGCTAACAGCATCCATGTGCCCCAGAGAGTTTCGGAGTGTGTCTGTGGGATTTATTCTAGTGGTTAATGATAATTTTGATAATTTAACCACACCTTTTCAAATGCAGTAGCCCACCCGTGTGGTGCCGGTGAATGAGGGACAGAGGCTGAGCAGGGACATAAACGTACACCAACCGACGTGTCTCAGTTAAAAGAAAAACAGTGATTCATAACAATCAAGCCCTCAACCTCAAATGAATTCATTACAACACAGTTACATTTATTTGTTAGTACATTAGAAGTCTTGTCAGCTTGTCATGGAGTCGTCCAGCAGCTGGGTCAGTCAGTCATCCCTGCAGTGAGCCAGTCAGATGTTGTGTTCTCCAGCAGGGAGCAGTGGGATGGAACAACATGCTGTTTGTCCAGGCCACACTAGCTGACCTTGATAGATTAGACCCAGAGAGGCTTTTCTGTCTGACACAGAGCAATGATAAGTCTGTGTGTGAAATAGTTTTTCCTCTTCTCAGAAATATGGCTGCAGTGTAGGCTGGGACAAGATTGTGTGTGTGTATGTGTGTGTGTGTCAGTCTGACTCTACCAACCAATCTTCCTGTCTGTGTCTGTTAATAAGCAACTCCCCTCCCACCTCACCAGATCACTTATCTAAATATATTTTCTTTTCTAGCCCACAGCCTGCTTTGCTTATACTGTATGTGACCAGATCTATCTTGTCAACAGCGTGCGCGCTCCTGCTGCTACGTTAATACACATTAACCAGAATAAGGATGCAGAAAATCGGCATGGTTGCAAGGTTAATTTGACACCAAAACCAGACTTTACTTTTTAAGGGCAGTGCTTTTTTTTTTTTTTTGTCCTTTTGAGTCCACAAAGAACGGGGAGTGGAAAGCTGAAAAAGAAAGAAAGAGAGAAAAAAAACTGAAACTGTGATAAAAAGCCCAGATAAGAGAATGACTGTGTTGTGTAGGAGTTGATATCAATGTTATCTATCTGTCTTTTTTCACTCTGTGAGCCCTTCTGTTGTTTTTTAGCCCTTATCTTGCTGCACCAAAATGCCAGGAACAAAAGGGGGAGAGAGAAAGAAATTACAGTGTGGATTATTCATGGGGGTTGGCTGATAAAATGTTGATGCTGAAATTAAGACCAATACATGGAGCCACTTTTTTTTTTTTTGCTCTGCAAGTGTTTTTTCATAGTGATATTTGTGTTTTTGTGTGTGTGTCTGAAGGTTTTTGCATTGTGTACAAGCTGTGCATTGATAAGTTCTTGCTGTTGCTTGCTATTAACAGATTAGACCTCATTTAACTCTTTATGCCCTCCCTGACACCAATTCATTACGTGTACACCCTACACACAGACACACACACATTCTGGTGGCCCTAGATAAGCTCAGTTCTCAATCTGTCACTAATAGAGAGGCGAAAACCAGCAGCGGACAGGTTTGAGTTTTCACAATGACAGACTGAAACGTCGACAGCGGTGGCAGGAAAGGCGGTGGTGATTGGCTGCTTTGTGGCATGGAGCCGTTTGGTGGTGTCCCATCAGAAGACACGGAGACAGGCAGGTCACCAGCTTGACCCCAATTTACATCTGAATCCCTAATTGCTCCTGTGCTCAATACAATAGCTGTGAATTCCCAGCTGACTCACTGTGTGTGTGTGTGTGTGTCACTTGTTCATTTGCACAGTGGCAGTTGCAAAAATTGCATGATGCAGGTTTTAGTATGAACTCAGGGAGGCTCCTGGAGCTCTGAGCATCTGTGTTAAAGTTGGGACAATGTCTCTCTCAAACAGGGGGGGAGGAGGAGGGGTGTGTCACTACATGGTCATATGGGCCACTGAAAAAAACTTCACAATCATTAAGGTCTTAACTGACTGTCCAGACAGTTACACCTGAAAACGCAGAGCACTCACGCACACTGGGTGCATGCAAGGTGGTGTAAACAGGAAGTAGATCAGTTGTCTGATCTGCAGTTTGGATAGTTGCACAAAATACCATGAAGGAGGCAGAGTAAAGGCAGCTGTAGCATTAATACACCGAATATAACTGCACATAACAGTTGCTATCAGAGACAGCAGTGTCAGTAACACCTGTAATTTACAGTTACTGTTTGTTTCACCTCTGGCAGATGAGGCAGTAAAGACCCAATCAGGAGTGACTCTGTTTCCAGTGGCCTGTGGTTTTATTCCATACAGACCACAACACAACCCTGGAGTTTCAAATCGAGTAGACACCACATATATGTAGATGTCAGGAGTAAAGATGCATTCAGAAACCAAAACACAGTAGTGTCTCGCAGCCATGGTGGTCAACGTCACTATTTGTACTCTGATTGGCTAAACACATTCAACTCCTGTTTGTATCCCACCTCCAGTGACGATGAACTGGCTCGGTTTTTCGGGCTGTTCACAGTTAAACGCCATCAAAAACTGCTCATTTGCATGGTGCGCTGTTTGATTTTATAGCAGCGCTATATGGTGCGGCTCTTTTCATTTTCGATACAGTGGAGTACACTTGTAGAAACGGTCCGAAGAAATCCATAACTGAAATAATGGGAGACTGTAGGAAGATTAACGAAATGAAATAAAGAATGATAAACCGTTAATTTGATGTCTTCGGGAAGACGTTTTATTAGGTTATATTTCTTATTTTTTAAGGTTAGATTTTATTAGGTTATTCTAGCTGAGATTAGGATCTCTTATAGAAAGAGGGATTTTATTAAGTGGTAAACTGCCTGTCTGAGACAGAGAGAGAGAGAGAGACAGAGAGAGGGAGGCAGAAGAGAGGTGCTTGAGTTTCAGTTTTGAACCTAGTTTTAGAGGTCATCTGGCTCGCTACTCTCTGCCCCCTTAACCCTTCTCTTAGCTCAGGTTAGCAGCGAGCAGTGTGTGTAATTAGCATGAATTATTTTGAACTCGTACGGTACAAACCTGACATAGCATTAGGTTTCTGAGTTTGCGAGCCTGTGCTCCCACAGAGGACTGCAGAGGTAGGATAAGGACATATTGGACATGGGCTGTAATTTCCTTCAGCTCATCACCGTTTCCTTGCCCTTACCTCTTTGTGCCTCTTTGCCCCCCTCCCTCCACATTCCCACCACCAGCGAGTCTTCTTGTCTGTGTATTAGTATTAGCAGCAGCAGCAGTGTCCCCTGAAGTAAAACAATCTGCTGTAATCTATCAGCGTGTTATCGGCCCTATCTGAGAGCCGAGAAAGCCGGGGCCGGGGCTGTGGCGCCGCTCTCCAGAGCTGATAAAGTTTCAGAGTTCAGCGATGATGAATGTTAAGAAACTACACCCTCGTTACCGACGATGTGGACTTGGCAAGGCGGAGCGATAGTGAGGGGTGTGTGGAGGTGGAAAATGGAGAAAAGGGGAAGAAGAGGAGGTGGCAGTGTTGATGGGTAGGGGAGTCAGACAGGAAAAGAGGTCTTTTGGCATTGGCTGAGGGGTCAGGCCCTGGTGGGTGTGTGTTTTTTTTTTTTTTCTCCAAATGCTTCTTCTTCTGCTTTTGCTGGTGGATCAACTCTCTCTTTCCTCTTTTTTCTGTCAACACTGGGATGTTTGAATATTTATTTATATCTATTTAAAATTCCCTGTTTATATTCATATCTGGTTGTTTCACTGAAGATGTGTGATAAACTATATATTGTTTTTTTTTTTTTCATGGCAACACCATTTCATGGAATGAAAATATTCTTGGTTCATGGCTTTATTACCTTATCACACAGATCCAGCTTTAAACTGGGATCTCCAGTGGAGTTCAGGTCTGAAGGTCACAACAACAACAGCTTCACAACATACATTTGAAGTCAGAGCTGAGATTATTAGTCAATTAATTGATAAGTTCATCAACAGAAAATTAATCAGAAACTGATCTGATTATCCATTAATGACCATTTAAGAATTTTTAAGGTAGAGTGAATCAAGTTATTAGTTGTAGCTTCTCAAATATGATCAGAGTTGAGTTAAAAAATAATCTGTAAAATTTGAAATACCTATTTTTTTTTCAGAGACTGGATCATTAATTCTGAGGGCTAATGACCTTTTTGCAGTGTCTTCAAGATGTTCATTAGATTTCCCATGTTTTTAGACTTGGTTTATGCAGGAGGATTAGATTTTAAAAACATTGGAGGCCATAGATTCAGTAGGATTATTTCAGACAAACACAGAGGAAGCAGATAATTCAGTCGAGACCGGTGGTCTAATGAATGTGAAACTGAGACAGAAACCTTGATACTGACATCCATGATGTCGTGATATCAGAAGATGCAACCGCAACAAACTAACGTTACTGTTATTAGTGTGCAGGTGGTGGTGGTGAATTTTTTTCAAACATTCTTCATTGCCATGGCGATGCTGTTTCATGTTGATATAAGTGTGCTCTGGACAACACATTAACAGTAACATGTTGCCAGACTCCTATGATATTAATCTTATGTTATATTATATCTTTTCATGGCAGAGTTTTGCAGTTCCTCAGTTTTTCACGTCAAGTCCTCCCAAAATATCCGGCTCCTGGATGAAAACAGAGCTCCCAGCCCTCCCCTTGCCCCCCCCCCTCACCTAATGCTTCAGGGTTACCTACCTGCTGGCCTGACTGTGTCGTGTTGATATCAAAGTTCTCTCAAACTCTGCGGTCCATCTGTCTCCCAGCAACCACCCGACCGTTAGGCCTCAAAGTCCCTCCGATTATGATGCAGGAGATAAGAAAGGCGGTTCACAAAGCAATGGTACAAATAACTGATAAAGCATTAGGTAGTTAGTCGACTAACGATTACTGGACTAGTTCAAGTGTGCCATATCTTTTACACTCATGCTATTTTTAAATCCATGGGAGGTGTTTTTTTTCTGAGTGGTGCACATTTGAAGAAACCAAGTGCTGATGGCATATGTGACTCAAACTGGATGGTTGCCAGTTTGAGTAGATGTAAGTAGAAAAGTCATCTCATCAAAAAACAGCTTGAAAACAAAACTGGAGCTGCTTGATGATGACTCACTATATCTGTACTGTAAGGCTCAGCATACAGTATGACAGCATGCATGAGCTGGAAGAGTAACAGAAGTACTCTCGGTCATGCAGGGCTGAGTGATTTCAGAAAACATACAGATTGAGTTGATTTCAAGAGGAACAGTCAGACAGCCCTCAGTGCAGGGAGTCTTGTCAAAATATTGTGGAAACACTGACAGGTGGATCATTTCATTGTATTGCCTTACACTTGGTGTGTAATACAGCTGAACCATGTGCAAAAACAAATATTGCCATATGAGTCGTGATTTCAGTTGGAAATATCATTTCACCACATTGAGCTTTCAATTACATTTCAACCAATTGTGCATCCCTGTCTGTTTCTCCTTGACAGCTGATGCTGTGAGACTGGTTGTACTGGGCAGCACCCAGTATGAATGAGTGTAAGGCAGAATGCTGTTAGGGAAAACACACACACACACACACACACACACACGGAGCTTTGTCAGCTTCCTTGTACAAAATAGATTTTTTTCCTTCCATATTACAGCAGTCTTTTTGTGTATATCATCTCATATATCCAATCTTTGACTCATGCACACACAGACACACAAAGAGAAAGTGATGTGGTTCTCTGGTTCTTAAGTGCACAAAAGGAGACTAAAAATTTGCGAAAGAGAGAATGGGGGGGGACCATTGTGATTGTGACAAAGTTCATGAGCGTATAATAGCAGTTAATGCGTGGCGGGGCGCAGGCAGCTTTGTTCGCCAAAGTGCCAAGCTCTTAATAGAATCTGATAGATAGACGCCTGTCTCCTCAGGCCTGTTACGGGGGTGTTGGGGTGGGTTCCACTCAACAAGCCAACAGTCTCTCACCCCCTCTCTCTCTCTCACTCCTCTCCTTGTCTTACTGTCATTCTATGAAGGAATAATTTGTCAATAATTGGCCGTGTCATTCTCGTCAAGACGGTTTGATAAAGCGGCGGCTCTTCGGGGGTCGGGCTGGAGAATATCTCAAAAATGGGGGAAAGCAGGGAGAAGGCAGCATGTGGCAGCAGATCTGAGGCAGCGATAGGGCCATTAACCGCTTTAGAAGTATTTTAGCTGAATTCACACAAAGCAAAAATAGATAAATAAATAATGAAAAAGGAAAAAGTGGAACGTCAACTGTCAGGGAAGTGATACAGACTTTAAGAAATCATTTGGGAGGGTGAAAGATAAAAGATTATCCCTCTTTTCTGCCAACTTATTGCCTCCTCAGCCATTGCTGAGGCTAATTCGCTTACTCAAGCAATCATGCGGACATACCGTGTCCCTGTGTGTGAGTGTGTGTGTGCATGAGTGTGTCTGTGTGTGTGCTTATACCACAGCCACATTGCCTTCAAAGTGCTGCTGGGAAGTGCTTATACCAGCAACAGTATATTTAAACTTATATATATGGGTGTGTATGTGAATGTGTGTGTGTGTGTGTGTGTGTGTGTGTGTGTGTGTGTGTGTGTTTGTGTGCGGTCTATGTTGCTTGTGTGAATCTGATCTTGCCTCCATCCACATCACTCAGCACTGGATGGCATCCATTATCTACTTCATTGTAAGGGGCAGGAATTTTCCAGAGATCTCCCAGAATGCTTATTATCTCTAAAATATCTCTGGATGGCTGACACTCATCTGATTGGCTAAATCTTCCTCAGTAGGCACATTCCTCTGAACCCCCCCAAACCCCAATGACTGCAATGTCAGGAGACCCGTCCCTATTCTGGAGCTTAGGCCCGTGTGAGAAATAATATGGGAATTGTAACCACACTAATCCGGTCATCCCCGGAGAAACAAAAATGTGGGGAAAGATATGTCGTATACTGCACACTACTACTGCTACTACATATAAACATAACACATACATATATCTATATATCTATCTGTCTATCTATATCTCTATATATCTATTTAATATTAATTGGCTGCTAATGATTTTACTCAACATCTGACTTTGTCTTGAGTCATTGATAAGTGCATGAAATCCTCCCGGGCCAGTTTCAGAGCCACGCAGCACACAGGTTACAGCTCAGCCACCACATGACACAAATCCTGTGGTGTAACTGCATTTATTTCAGTGTGTTTCTTTTTTTTTTTTCCTTTGAATTCAATTTTTTATTGAACCTTTCATAGGCTTGGTACATGGCAAACTTAATATGGTCCTCCATACAAGAGCAGGAAGTAGTACAATATTGCAAATATGAACTTGTTAATTAAGTGCCAAACAGTATATATTCTAAAGCAGCTGCATTCAGTCATTAGTCATTCAGTGTTGAGCACCATGTTAAACACACATGGATTTGGAAAGGTTCATATCGGCTGTGATGTCTCGGAGTCAGTTGATGCAGGTGTTGGATGTTGGTTAGAGTTTGAACAGATAACACCTGTCATGTCTATAAATAGTTTGGCGTGGAGCTTCATGAGGTCATCGTGTAGTGCTCTAATCCACCAGTGGAGGGAAAAAGGGAAATTTCCCTTTTTAGTATAGTGAAGGAGTGCCCCCCCCCCCTTTTCACCCTCCACCCATTCCCCCTCCAAACACTATCAGTTAAGGCATCTGACCGATAACAGTCGGCCAGGTTCTGCTCGGCTCTTTTTTGGTTGCTTGGCTTAGCTGACCTTTCAGTCAACTGGTCCCGCTTTGCATACCTACTCGCCATTTCCCTGGCATGCAAATGGAGGGAGATACAGAGCAGGCTTCCTAGGAGTGGGGAAGGCCTCGCACTGAGCTCTGGGCCCTGAGCAAAGTGGACGCTGGAGAAGAGGAAGATATTGATTGAGAGCTGATAATTAACTGGCTGGTGAAAGTTGACATTGAAATGTGAGAGGTCCGGGGGTTTTAGAGTCACTATGTGGATCATTTGCACAAGCAGTGATGAAGCTCTGTTTTCTCACATCTTATTATACATTAGTTCATGGTGCCTGTTTTACATGGTGTTATATTCAATATGTTTCCTCTTTCATGAAACATCATCGCAAAGCCAATTGGTAGAAATTTGACAGCTGCATTGTTTGTTCCTCATTGCCTTTATTGGTTAATTACTGCACTGTGCATCTCATTATCTGTGTGACATGTGGGCACGCTTAATATGACACACACCCTTCTAGAAACATTGGGGCCTAGTACAACATGTAAGTGGCCTCAGTAGACCTTGGTGTCAGTTCATTTCAATACCCTGTTTCATCATATTCACACCTGAATATACTGTATCTCACACTGCCCCTGCAGTGATGGTGTGAGGTTCCACTGAGGGTACATTAGCCAGCGGGCAGTGATCAGCAGCTACACTCAGTTTCTCATTTCCAGTTTTTCTGGTCAGGAGGTTAGTCCTCCTGCCCGCCACTTTAAAACCACAGCGTGGCGTTTTAAAGTGAGGAGGAGGTAACCCTGGAATCCAGCATTCATTATTCATCAACAGATAGCGCTTCCACAGCACCCCCCCCCCCCCCCCCCATCCCGCAACGTAAAGGGCCATGGTGGGCAAAAGCTGAGTGGGAATGGGAGAAGGTAACGTTAATGTTCCCTCTCCTCAGAGAAGAGGGGGACATCTATCGCTCTCATCCTGATGCTTTTATTTCACTCTCAGCTCATCTTAAATTTCAATTATTCATCACAAAAAGCCAAGCCAAGCCTGTTCACAATGGCTGTTTGACACTGATGGGCCCCTCCTCTCAGCACACATGCGCGCGCACACACACACACACACACACACACCTCAGAGGACCATGTGGAGGACTATTATTAATCATGCTGCTATCAGTTCCTCACATCTTCGCCACTATTTGCTGTTTAATCACTAAAATAATACGAAGGGGAGGGCGGTGGTGCCGGGTTGGGGGTGTTGGGTTGCCATGGTGACCAAATGGAAAGGTCAGCCGTAGTTTATCTTATCAGCGATAGGGAATGGTTACTAATTACAGATAGGTACTACCAGAGCTTGGTCCACTGGGCCCTGCCTTAAAACACTATCAGCAATCCACACCGGCCCGATATTAAAATTATCTCTCAAGTCATCCAGACACACACACACACTGGCTATGCTGCATGACTCTATAGCCCCAGAAGACACCAGACAAGAAAGGGCAAGGACAGGCCAGGCTAAGGTGCTTTCATCATGGGTGTCACCAAATGACCAGATACTGAGTCCATGAGTTAATCTAGTCCACAAAGCCACTCTCTTACTGCATGATGCAGGTTCAGCTCTTCAGCAGGCAGAGCTGCTTTTGAGCAAGACACACGGGCCCAGCCCAGCTTAGATTAACTGCTGTGGAGCTGATCCCATCTGGCAGGAGAAGGGAAACGGTCATCTCAAGGTCTGTTCAACCCAAAAAAGTTTTTAAAAATATCTCCCTGTTACATGACTGGAAAGGACAAAGAGCAGAGATGATTTATATATTAATTGATTTTAGAACTATTAGACAATAATTGCAAGTCCAGATCCTCTGTTTCAGATCATTGTAAGTCATTTGAAGACAATGACTGTGGGTTTTGTTGAATTTGTTTTTTTTGTCTAGTTGACCTTATTGGAAAAAAACAGTTAAAGCAGCTAACCATAATGTTGCAGCCACAGATGGAGCTGATATCTGGTCACTACAAGTAGATTATTGGGGTATAAATAAACAAACAGAAACAGATCTTCCTGAAAGGTTGTGTGTTTTTGAACACGTGTGAAAGAAAGACAACCTTGGGGGTTGGATGAGCTTGTCCTGGTGTCATATCAAATGAAGTTGTAATAAACGTTCTGCTCTAACAGTGGCAGTCTGTCTGTGTCCCTGTCTCTATAATAAACCTCTCCCATGAATAATTGCCGTGGTCCAAAGATTGTTTACATGGCAGGTGGTGAAGTTACTTAGACAAGCAGTGAGGCATTCATCAGCCATTTATAATGTGACCCCTGTGACCTGCTGACAGGTGTGACTACATCACACATCACACACTTTTGGATCTGTGTTTGACAAAACAAAAGGCCGTTCAGTACAGAGCACCTGGTCATTAAAGGGATATTCCGGCAGTTTAAGTTTAACCCATGGTCTATCACACCATGAGACCGAGTAGAACACCCCCTAGAGAAATCAATTATGCCGACAGCAAACTTCTGTAGTTGTAGTGACCTCAGCCCAGACAGACACATGGCCCAATACTGCTGTCTTTGTAGCCAAAAGCCAACCGCGATCAAAAAAACCTTTGCCTCATTTTTCAATGTTTTACCTGCTTGTCTCATTGTTTCATTTTATTTTGTTGAAAAATTGTAATACAAAAAACTTGATATTTTTATCTTTATCATTATTAATAGTATTATTTTTACTTGTCAGGGGGAATGTGGTAACAAATGTCAAATAAACTCACCACACAGATCTGCACTTCCTAGTTCACTTTTGATTTCTAAGTGATATCAACAGCTGGAGAGCAAGTTCTTCTGGACACAATTGGGTCGACCTTCAACCAATCAGAGCAAGGAATTGCGATGTAGCACAGACAGGGGCCAGTTGGTAAATCAAAACTTTTGCTAAATCCTGCCAGTAGTTCAGTGAACACATCTTTCTCTGGACAGGTTTCTCCAAGGAACTTCTTTTGCTTTCTTAGTTGTTTGTGAGCAACTACACATGAACTCACTAACTGACCTAGCATCAACTGGCCAATAGAAAAATGATCAGTTCATGTAATAAGCTGAAGCACTGATCCTGTGCTCTGTTTCACGCTGGTGAATTATGAACTCAGATCTGTGAACAGAAACATTTTGCTTTGTGAATCACCTCCATGTTCTCCTGATGGATGAAACGTGCCTGACAGAATTCAACTTTGCATGTTGTATCTGACTTAAAAGTAAGGAAAGTTTGAGTTGAAGTGAGCTCTTGGTGAATGATGGGGCAGTGTTGATAGATCTGTAGCCTGTTGCTGCTTTTCTCGGTTTCATATCACTGTGAACTCAGTATCTTGAATATTTGAACTGTTTTTTTTTCCCCTGTCATATTGAACCCTGACGTGAGACTGAGCTGGACTTTTGTCCGCTGGTCAAAGGAAATGTTCACAGTTTTCAGGAACGGTGTTTTTCAAAGTCTGCTCTCTTGGTTACAGATGACATGAATACTGGATGTCGGCTCTGATAGATTTATCAAATGTGAACGTGACAGTTGCATCTCTGGTGTGTGCGCGCGTATTTGCATGTGTGCTTTTATGAGTGCAAGTGAGGAAGAGAGTGTTTCTCTGTGTGCCTGCCTGCCTGTGTTTGTGTGTGTGTGTGTGATCTTGTCTCTGCACCCTTCCATTTATCATCTTTGACATTTGGCTGTACTCCCCCTCTATCTGACCATCATCTGAGGAAAGCACATTTTTCCCATCAGAAATCCCGTTGTGACTTTTTGCGTTTGGAAGGGGGCGGGGGGTGGGGAGTTGGGGGGGGGTGCTGATACTTCCTTTGGCGAGGCAGAGAGATACATAGATGCGAGTGAGCACATCTTTTCTTGGCGCTACTCTGTTTGTGTGTGTGTTTTGTGTGTGTTTTCTTCTCCATCAGTGTGTAAAAGCAATCGTGTATTTCTGGGCCTGCATACTTCTGTGTGATTTTGTTCGATCAGTAGAGTAATTATGGATATGTCTTTTACTCTTGCTCTCTCTCTTTCTCTCTCTGTCACACACACACACACACACACACACACACACACACACTCTTAACATGGATGTTATCTGGGCAGTGAGGGCTCCAGTGATGCCCTGCCTCTTGAAAATACCCCCTTTCTTTGCTGCTGCCAGCCATGCAGTGGGTTATATTTAACCAGATATCTGCTTTACATCCCCTCTCCATGCTCCACGGGGCTATCGCTGCAACACTGCTGCCACCATCTCACTTTATTTTTATTTTTATTTTAAGCCTTGTGACAGGAGGCGGAGATAACAGATGCAAAGCCAAGTTGTGAGTGGCGTACCCCCCTCTTCTCTATTTTGCGCTCTCTCTCCAACAAAAAGACCCCCCCCCCTCCCCAACCGCCACCATCTTTCCATATCTCTTCCCTTGTTTTTTCTTTTGCTTTTCTTGTCTGTCTCCTTATCTTTATCATTTCTCTGCCCTTTTATCCCCCCCCCCCCCCCTCTTGGTATTTCTCTTTATTTCTCGCAGAGGGTTTCCTGGTAGACCCTTCCTCCTCTTGGCAGTGGGAGAGGCAGCTGTTCACAAGGCAGCCAAAGATCACACAGATGTGGCACGACACATCTGTGTGATCATTTCTACATTCACCTCATGTGACACATAAAAAAGGAGATAAAGTCTCCTCATAATAAATTTACTATTGAATGCAGTTGTTGGTAAAATAATTACAGTGAATGACATACTGAGACCAATAATAAGCTCTAGGTATTAGCTTCTTGCAGATATTACCATCAGTTGGCTGATAAATAACTAGACATTTCAACAATGTCTGACAAGGTTTGATGTCATTTAAAAAAGTGTCATTATGATCGGGGCAAACAAGGAAGTCATGTGACAGTGAATGAGTGACACAAAAAATAACAGAAATCAGATCTGAAATAATATTTTTCTCAACTGAAAAACAGAACTAATGAAAGATGTATAACCTTGGTAGACGCGATGACAAAACATTGGATGTGCAAGATGGCTGTTCATTCCCATTTGAAACCCATGGCCATCACGGTTACTTTTAACCATGACTGTTACACAACATTAAGTGCATGTTTGTTGTTGTAACCTTATTTAAGCCTACAACCTTGTGCAAAGTCGGAGTGAATGTGGGGGACAAGAGCTGTGCAGATGTGCGTCAGACACCCTCCCCTTTAATATGGTCCACAAATGGCCCCAAAATATTCATAATTGTGTTGTAACAGTTAGACATGGAGTATCTTATCTTGTCCAAGTATAAACAGGAAATCATATCATGGAGCCATTTTTTTTTTTTTAAGAACAAGGAAGGATGACGATTCCTTGCTCTCTCAAAACTTTCACATGGTGGTTGTCCAGCCTGGTGTAGCTTTTGACACCACCCACGTTGAGTTTGAGCCCAAAGCTACCCACAGCACATCTATAAGATCAACCTTGTGTTTATTATTACATAACCATGACATCACAAAAATCAAGTATTCTGGCACCAGTACATGTGGTTGTTCAGGAAGAAGTGATGCTAGATTCCGTTGCAGTTTCATTGATGGTCGCAACATTGATCTTACCTGTTAATTCCAGCTCACATATGACATGTGGACTAATGATGATGAGGAGAGCAGATTAAGAAACACGTCTGAATCCATAACGGCAAAGACATGCAATTTAAGGCTGAAAGAGCGCTCCTGACATCCATTCTGGGAACAATTAGTTATGTTGAGGAACGAGAGAAAGATAGTTGTTTGGCAAATCAGACCTTTAAAATGATTTATGTCCTTGAATTAATGGAATAAAATCATCACTGAAGCTGTAATCACACAAGATGTGTGAGGAAAAAGTATATTTAGAACAAGTGCTCTCAAGTGTTTGTGTGAGAAGATTTGGTTGCAGTGTGTGTGTGCATGGGGTCTGCATGTGTGTTATCAAATCATTTATAGTCAGTATGTTATTAGTTATTAAATAAGATCTTGCTTTAAATATGAGTACCTCCTTGATTTTATCGATTACCTGTGACCCTACAATAAATAGCATCCTATCTTTGATAGGTGGTTTATACTGACAGTTTTCTTATATAAACTAAGGACATTGAGCGACAACAGTTTCTGAATCTTGCTTCTTTGTGTAAATGACCTTTCTTCTTCTTCTTCACCCCTGGATGTTTGCATTCTTCCGGTTTCACGCCAGTTGCATAACAGAAAGATCGTCAGCACGTCGCCCACTTACCCTCTGACAATTCTCTGGACAATGACCTGCTCCATTCACACGTCGGCTCGCTTGGACATCACGCTGTTTTCATACCAGGGAGCCGACAGGACTGAGTGCGTTAAATGTTCTGATTTGGACATTTGCGTGCTCACATGCAGCTCCTCCAGATAATGTCTGGATAAGTTCAGGGTTGTGGTGCTTGTGTGTCAGACCATCCCCAGAGCCGTTTCTTGTTGTGTTTTTGTCTCTGTTTGCCAGAGCTGTTTTCCCTCCCTCCCTCAGTGTGTTTAGTCTCCGGGACAAGCAGAAACATCTGCGTGTGTTTGTGCTGTGTAGCTGTACGGTTAACATGAGACTTCAGGGTTGACACTTGGATAAAAAGCAAAAGCAAAGGCCATAGTGGGTGATCAGGAGGAGGAGGAGGAGGAAGGGGAAGCGGAGGGGGAGGAGGATTTAGCTAATCAGGTCAAAAGGTAGTATGTGGCTGGACCGTGTATCATCAATGTGTGAAACTGGTGACGTGGTTGAAAACAACTGTGGAAGGACAGTAAACAACAATGCAACGTAGCCGAAGCTGCAGGGAAAATGTGAAATGCGATGTAATTCATCATATTCATGACATCACTGCGTTGCTAGCAGCTGCTAATCTGTACTGAAAGTCTGGGACTGTGGGTCAGTACTGGTGACACATTAGAGGAAGCTGTCCAAAAAGTTTCTAAAACTTCTCGGGAAAGAAGAAAAAAAAAAAAAAAAAAAAAAAAGGTTTCGGAGTTGATAACACTGACTGTAAGTGCCCCTCATGACCTAATAGAAACTGTTTCTGCCAAGTCAGTTTGAAACAACCAGTGGGGAAACTCCAAGACCCAGCGTGATGATCAGCAGTGTATCTTCATCACTCAGTCAGTCAGTCATCCAGTCTGGAGGGCCAGCCCTGCTGTTGCTGTCCAGCCAACAGGGAAGGAGGAAGAGAGGAGCCAGAAAATATGGAGAGGAGGGAAAATAATAAATCTGGACACAGAGCGACAGAAAGCCTCTAAGGATTGTTCAGGGAAAACATGTATTTAAAATTTCAGTATATAACAAACACATCAGAAAAGTCATGTGGATGAGCTCGATTAGCTCAAGACCTTATTTTTCTCCGCTGTTAGCATTTTTCTCTGCTGCATTTGCAGTGACATGAACACAGAGCTGGTTCATGTCAAAGATGTGGAGTGAGAGGGCGAGCGAGGGAGGAAAACAGTGGAGGGAGTCTTTCTCTTTCCTCCTGCATACCATTATAATCTCTCATCTGCCTCCCGTCTTTATTCAAGGTTGAGATCAAGGGACAGGGATTGCAATCAGCCTTATTATATCATGCGTACACACACACACACACACACACACACTAAAAGTCAAATACACTCAACAGATTCTCCCACATACTGCATCTACACTCTGAGAAATGCCTCTCATGTTGCTAATCTGGCTGTGCGACCTGGGTCTGACGTCTCCTGTAGTTTTCATCTGTCCGCTCTGTTAATGTGACGCTTTATATCAGCACATGACACACATCCTTGTCATTACCCAACCACAGATGCAGTTTGGATCATTTGAGATGTTGGCCTTATTGGAGTGTGTGGTAACATGTGTTTGTGTTTTCCTGAGGATCGACTTTATCGTCCGTAATCCAAAGGCTGTACATTTATTTCAGCCCACAGAGAGGCGTGAAAATCAAACTAAATATAAAGAAGTTTAGTGAGTAAGTGTTTGTTGTTTGTATATTGTACTATTTTTCCATAGACCTATACACTGCTGCTGTGGAGCAACTTGAATGACAGTCACACTGGTGGCAAACAGTCTGAGCACAGACCTTGTGAATGAATTCTATCAATAAATCTCACAGCCAAAACCATGTCGTCAATGACCTTATTTCACTAAACGGTGTGTGTGTGTGTGTGTGTGTGTCTGTATCTGAAAGTGTGTGAAAATTCTCACCGTTTTACTCAAGGCCAAGTCTCTTAAATGGAGGGAGAAGAGCAGAGATATGGAAAGAAACACTGTCTGAAATGATTTGAGGATGAAACAATGATGGTTACATTCACATCATTTATGACTGTGTGTGTGTGTGTGTGTGTGTGTGTGTGTGTGAATAAAATGGTTAGTTCTCTGTGACCTTCCCTTGACCTCATCATGAATCCTATTGGTTATGTGAACTTTTAAATTCTGTTGTGTGAGTTTATGCTGATAATTCCCTATGCGTGTACAGTGTATGCACCATTGTTCTGTGTGTGTGTGTGAGAGTGTGTGTTGGTTCCCACTGGTCATGGTGTTTCCAGGGTATCACAAGCATTCACTACAGTTTTTAGAAGAGTCACGGCATTGTTCAACAGTGGGAACCCTGCTGCTGCTGCTGCTGTGCGTGCGTGCGTGCATGCGTGTGTATCAACCTCGTATCCTTTCTCCACTTGCGGCCTTGTTGGGTTCTGGGAGGGGGGTGGAGGGGAGTAGGGTGTGGGTTGTGGGGTAGATAGGAAGGGATTCAATAAGTAGTTGAATCCCCCCTCCTCCCCCTGTGGATCTTAGGACGGTGGGAAAGTTCAAATCTGCTGCTATTTTCTATCTTTTATCAGCCGGGCTTATCGGCTGGCTTTCTCGTCTGCATGCCTGGCTTCAATAGTCCAGGGTCTCAGTTTGGGCTGCATGGTAACTGTTCTCTACTCCCCCCCTCCCAAACACCTCCCCTCTTTCTTTCCATCTTTCTTTCTTTTCTCTCTTTTTTCCCCAACCACCTGTTGTTGCATTAAAAAGCAGAATCATAGTATCAACAGCTCTGTTTTTGTTCAGTGAGAGCTAAGACAGTAACAAATTAGATTTTCCTGTAGATCATACAAACAGAATGTGGAGCTCATATCATGTCTGAAATAATTTTATCTGTATTTTTGGCCTTGAGTTTCTCAGCCCTGAGCTTGTGGAGGATGTGCTGACAGAGACATGGGTAGTTAAATGTAGTATTTGGGGGTGTCCTGGTGGCCAAGGATGGGGTGCTCCTGCTGATCATTCTTCTTCTCTTATTTCCTACCTAACTGAGCTAAACTGGACCAAAACATTATGTGGTGAATTGTCCAGGTCTTGCATGAAACACTTTCTCCTGTGCAGATAGTCTGAAAGTAATGGGCCTATTGAACAGGCAAGTTGATGTGAATCATGGGGAACTGCTGCCTTTGTGGCAGTGGCATAACCTCTGAAATACTGTAGATATATGAAGAGTCTGATCAGTTTGAATTTACATCAGTTGCATGAAACGTGCATGGTTGCATGGTAATTCTTTATTTTGAGAAATATGTGTGTGGAAAAAAAAATACCCACTCTGTCATAGCTGCAGTCTCTTATCATAACACACACATGTTCACTTTTCTTTAGATTTTCAGAGGAACACAGGGTTTTCACTGCATTTAGACTGTACACTGCTGCTCCTCTGTGATGTATGTGGGAGTGAGGCATCCCAGTGGGAAATGAAACAGTCTGTTGGGGTGAGTGTGTGTGAAGTGCTGCCAGAGAAGAAACAGTTGTGAAACAGAATACCAGAGAGAGACGTGATCAAAGACATCACGAGATGTCTCCACACGCATGTCACACAGGAGACGGATGAGACGCCTCGGTGAAATAATGGTACATGAAAACTCCACAAACTTCATTCTTATCAACCTATAGCAACATTTCTTTTTTCTCATAGCCTCTGTTTAATGATTAATTAATCAGCACGCCTTGAACAAACTATATCAAGACACTCCACATTACTTATACACAGTCAGTCCAAGACTTCTGACTACACTGGCACCTGATGGCCAGCAGTTCGTTGTAGTATTTCTATAGATTTAAATGCAGGAGCACAGAGGTAAACTGCTTAATTCAGACCACTTA
Source organism: Caranx ignobilis (assembly GCA_021432705.1). Lineage (NCBI taxonomy): Eukaryota > Metazoa > Chordata > Actinopteri > Carangiformes > Carangidae > Caranx > Caranx ignobilis. The sequence continues at coordinate 66,167,701 of MU269990.1, read as the reverse complement.
AAAAAAAAAAAAAAAAAAAAAAAATATCGGCCATTTTGAGACTGGTCCACATTCTCTGCAAGTTCCATTCACTCAGCTGCGGCCGTGCAGCTGACTCTTAGCTACACAGCTGGCTTCTTTAAGAAATAAATATAAACATCAGAGATATGTTTGAGGTCATTTAGAATCAGTGTGTTTATCACACACGATGTCACCGACAAGTTCATTTGCCCTGATTAGATCATGTATGTCACAATTTTGTAAATGTGGAAGAGGAAGAAGAAGATCGGTCAGTCCGCTGATTAAGAAGAAGTCATTTGTACATTTGCATTTGTGGTGCAGTTTTGTACCATTTTCGTTTGAAATTGATCAGACAATGTGATTAACTGTAGAATAAAATGGATATGAGAAAAAGTAAGCATCGACCAAAAGACATTACAATGAATTGCTATTATTGCAACATATTTACAAATGAATCAAAGACTAAAAAAGTAGGACGTTGTCAGGTTTTAAGATTTTGCTGTGATCAAAGTGTATATTCATCCACAACAGAAAGTAGACCCCTGCAGCTCTTTTAGATAATAATATAGTTTAGAGTTTTTTTTTTAATTAAACTCAAACAACAGAGTGGCAGACCAAGGTGTTAGTAGTTTTTGACAATAATAAAAATACAGAGCAGCATTGGCCCCACCAGGCCAGTCCATAATGCTCTGACAACGGTGATAACGTTAATGTGAACATTTCAGCAGTAATTCCAGTTATTCAGAGGGACCACTTTCTTCACCCCAGAACGCTTTGACAAAGATGTGTGTATCTGGTCCAGCGTGTGTGAGTGTGTACAGTGTTCGTCAGGCTGCAGCTACAACATGTCAGAACCGCTATCAGCTCCGAAGCAACACGGTGTTCCAACATGGAAAGCAACAGCAGGGAGATTTATTTCAGTGGGCTCGGCCCGGTGAACAGTCCTCCTGAGAGGCGCTGGACTATCAGATAGGCCTGCTGTGAGGAGGCTGCTGATCCTCTCCTCCAGGGCAATTTTTTCTCTCTGGGGGCATGAAGGATACCCCGCTACTGGACCATCCATCATGGCCAGCGCTGATACACACAGCGCTGTGGGTTTCTGCGGCACTATAGGGGGCGGGATTGTTGCTGGTTCTTTACCTGCCCTCCTCGTGTCCGAGATGCAAGTATCTCCACCTTAAAGGAGGAGGAGGAGGAGGAGGAGGAGGAGGGGGTTCATTGTTACCCCCGCATGGTGTCAAGTCTCTCTTATTCTGTTTCGATTACACTCCATCCCTCCATCCAGCGGCCTCTATCGCTTTCTATCTCCCCCTCTCTGTCTCCATGTCTCTCTCCCAAGGTTCAGCCAGTGTCCCACCCTGCCGTCTCCCCAGGACCTTTATCAGGGAGACGGCTGTGCTCATTAAGGAGTTAATTTTCTCACTCCTATCTTTGATTAGTATAGTCAACCTAAAGTACTGTGAATTCTTTAAATTTCCTTCCTTGTTATCAAAAACGGAGAGAGAGAAAAAAGATGGGAATTGGGGGATATTTAATCGTTTAAGTAGTCTTTCTGGGGAACTAGATTTCTCTCTCTCTCTTTCTCTCTCTCCCCCCCTTTTTTTCCTCTTCCCAGCAATGTAAAGAAATCTAGCTGAAAGCCAGCCTAGCTCAGTAATGCAGTTTTTAAAGCGTGAGGATGGAGGGAGGGGAAGGAGGGAGGTGGTGGTGGTGGGTGGTGGTGGGATAGGGAGGGAAGAGAGAAGGAAAGAAAAAAAAATGACTTGATGAAATTCCGCTATCAGCTCTGAACCAATATGCAAAATATCTCGCTGGAAATCAAATAGCTATTATGTTTTCATTTCCACGTCGGCGTATTTGCTTAATGAAGAGGAGACAGATCAGACCGGCAGAGAGAGTCTGCAGGAGCCGATAACCGCCAACGGCTCCCAGCTATCCGCACAGAGTGACGCTCCCAGTCACTACGCTTTTTCACCGAAAAAAAAAAAAGAAAAAGGGATGGAGGGGAGGGAGAAAAAGAGAACGAGAGAGAGAGAGAGAGGGAGGGAAGGTAATGGACTATAAGGGATAGAGAGAGAGAGAGTGCCAGTGATATTGAAAGGGGACAGAGAAGAAGAAAAGAGGTGGTGGTGGTGGTGGGGATGGGGATAAGAGGGGATGAGGAACGGAGAGATAATGACAGAGAGGAGGAAGCGAGAATATAAAGGAGAGACTGCAGGTTAGAAAGGAGAGAGATGAGGGATGAGAGAGGAGTCAGAGACTGAGTGAATATTTTTTTTGGTTGAGAGGTGAACAGAGCAGCAAAAAAAAAAATAAAAACAGTCTGAAAGTCTCAAAAATTCCTGGAATTCTTTTCAAGTGGAGGCCTCCAACACAAACACTTTAAGAAAAATGACTTTTCACTGGTTCCACACGTCGCCGTTTGCTTCCACGTCTCCGTGTCCTACGTGGAGGCGACACCGTCTCCATGCAGTTCAGGCCTTTGATGTTTGGTGTCCTGTGTTCACGTGCGTCAGCTCAGTGCGATCAGTCATTGTCATGATGTCTTACCCTTGGTATTTCGCTGGTGGCTGTGATGGACATTTTTTTTATACATACACCTTTATGCAAATCTGTCTTTTTTTTTATTTCTGCATTTTTTTTATTTCTCTTTTCATTCTGTCCGTTCCTTCACACTGCTGGCGAGTGCTTTTTATTTCCTGTGGGTAAACCTGCTGTGGCGTGGAATTAAAATGTTCCTCACAGAATTACATGGACACTCTTCTGCACAGCTGCTGATAATCACAAGCATCACTATTCATGTATTCTTTACATGTAGAGTATTTGTTGGACACACCTCCACTGAATCACAGGCTGATTCATTTGGCACTTCCGTAACGTTTCCTCTGGCTTTGGGAGTTAACTGACACATATTTTTGTGCCTGTCCTTTGTCATGCAATGTGTAATACAGTAACACAGGCGTTGGTGTACTTTAATGCTGCGTGCAGCTCACTCTGAGGTGTATCATATAAAAAACAGTATGTCTGCAGTCAAAGGTCGTTGTGTTATAAATCATGCACCTCCTCTGTTAGTCATTTCATATTTGGGTCTTTGAAATGTCAGATCCTGGTGAAAAGTCTCATTTTGCCACTGCCCAATTAGACATCCTCAGAGTCTTTGTCTCACACCAGCAAAGACAAAGAAAAATAGTGTATTCTCACAGACCGGAGCAAGGTGATATATTTTATTTTTTTTGTGATTAGTTATGAAAATATCTGCTGATTTATAATTTTCTGTAGATCGGCTTATCAAACCACAACTGTCAAAGCACCCCCGGCTCTGAGAGCTGATGGGTGTGTTGCATTATTTTCTGCAAATGATTACGTGACCGAAAAAAAAGTCATAATGAAAACAGGCGGTTGCAGCCTGTGCCTCTGTGATATTCAGAAACAGTGCAGTAAACGGACTTGTGCCACATCTGCTTCAATGTAGAATTAATGACATGAAATAAATGAGTGGATGTTTAAAATTTGAGCACAGATGTGTTACCGGCCGCTCCACAGAGCAGTTAGACATGTTTGTGAGGAAATGTGAATCTTGATTTAACCAACGCCACATTTTGAAATATCGTTGATGTAACTTTAAGAAGATGTGAGATGTTGCAGAGGCCTGATGGAGGTCGACCACCCTGCAGATGTTAACCATCAGGTCTCACCCTCACTCCCAGCAACCACCATGTGTCACCCCCCACCCCCCCCCCACCCACATCCCCCATCCACTGCTCTGCCACCACTTTATCATCTTCATATTAGATGTGAAGATGTGCAGGATGGTCAATATGTCCCTGGATTTCAGATGTGTAAAAAAAAAAAAAAAAAAAAATCTATTTCTTTACTTGAGTTTGTCATCCCTGGAGTAATCAATGCGTGGTCGTTAGCAGCTCAGATCCCAAAGGCTGAGGAGAAAAAGCTGATTTTTATTGAAGCTGAATATAACGGATCGATATCGTGGTGCTGTGTGGACGGTGCCTCTTGTAGGGAACGGTGGCCATGGAGCTGTGATAAGAGCCCATGCGGCGTTTGAGCGAGATGTTGTTTAAAGTGCAAAGTTGATTAAAAGTATTTCCTCAGTGGTGGGTAATTCTCTTCACTCTGATCAATAAGTGGCTCCTCTCCAGTGCGTGACTCTGTGTCAGGTACCTCAGCTTCACTCTCTCTCCGCCTCGCACGTTCTCCTCTCCTTCCCATTCTCTCCTCTTTTCTTTCTCTAAATATCCTCTTTTTATGTTTCTCTTCACAAGTCTGTGATTTTCTGATACAAGTATGCCTCTCCCTCCCTCCCTCCCACCCACCCACTCAGTCTCTCTCTCCCCCCTCCCCCCTCTCCTTCTCTTGCTTTCAGGTCTAATGTATTTTTTGTGCGGCGGGTTATTAGCGTGAGAGCGGCGAGGCTTGCGCGTGTTTAATCAGGCTTGTTGAGCATGCAGGTTTGATGTGTGTTGTCTCTGTGTTTAATCAGCGAGCTGCTCGCTGCAGGTTTGATGTGGACGGAGAGTTAATAAAGCAGTATCTTTGGTGCCTTCATCAGCTGCAGCACTTTGTTCTGCCTCTCCTCACACCTCCAAGACAGACAGCTGCAGAGTCTCTGTGCTGGAGCGCCAGCTGTGTGCTCTGCTAACACGTCTCGTCCTGACGGTGGTGGACTGCTGGATTTTTCCTCAGTGATCAGAAGCAGTGATTTTATTGAAGGATCAGATCTCGTTTCTGTTTGTGAGAGACACCTTTTTGTTTTCGTTGTGTTCAGTCTCTTTAAGGCGTGAGCAGAGTGTCACACGGCAGCAGCAGTCAGGTCCCTGAGCTGGACGCCTTCGTGTCCTTTACTTCAGTTTGGTCCCAAGGTGTGAGAGTTGACTCTGAGTATGTTTTAAAACTGAATCGAAAAAAAGACAGACAAAGAAGACCTCTGCTGCCTCACAGCTGTGAACCTGAGAGCATTAAAAACAATGACCTTAACTCTTTATTGATTATTGAAACATTTATTTTTAAGTGGCTCAGGTCATTAACTGTTTATCTTTACTGTTGCTGACTGACTTGAATTTAAACAGGTAGTTGACATTGTCAGTTCTTAGTGAAAAATATCAGCTGATATCAGCTGGTTATTGTTTCTCAAATTTGCCTTTGAATATTAATAGATCTGGAAAAGAGAACAAAGGTGTGTGTGGTCAGATTTATAGTTCTGAAATCCACACTTATATCCAAGATAAATCCAGGAAACCTCTTTTTTCAGTTTTTATTAATGTTCATATTTTAAACACCACCACATCTTGAGATTTGATAGAATGAGAAAACAATAATTGTCAACACTCTGGTTTTTAATTGAAATGACAGCAGCCCTGGTTTCATGTAAACTGAAGCATCTGGGGTTCATGAAGGCTCCACAGTGGTGTGTAGAAATTTCACATAAGAATCTGTCTTAATAATTTATATATTGACAAAGTGCTTTCTTTACACTTCACACTTAATAACACTTTTTTTTGTTTGGCATGAAACAGACTCTGTGTTTGTCGTGTCTTTTATTATGTGAGTTGTCTTTAACCTGAAGTAATTTGTGTCGCTCCTTTTGAAGGCAAGTGTATTTACCTTCAGACACGACGCACGTTAAGGCGCTTCACAGAGGCATGGAAATACATTAGAAACAGAACATCAAGCTGATTTTACATCTGTATTTAAAGCAAAGGGCCAGTTCAATGTGGAGAAAACCTACTGAGCACTGCACTGATCAGGTTGACGCTGTTCTCTTGTTCTCTGTCTGCAGAGATCTCGGTGGAGGTTTTCACATTGCAGAGAAAATTCGTGGAGTTCCTCTGTGTCCAGGAACATGTGTGAAGTATTTCCTGAATTTCATTTTTCAATGTTTCGCTAAAACTTTTTTATTTGCCCCAGAACCATTGTGAAAAAATAAATAAATGGGAGCTTCAGGCTCTGCTCATGAACAGTTTAGATCCTCCTTTAGTTGAGCGCTGCTGTTGGATAAGTCTCAACTTAATTCATGTCCCTCCTACAGAGATACACATGTGGGCCATGTCTTTTATTATTGCTCCATCTGGTGAACGAGTTCAGTCCAATTTTCCTGTGGATATCATGCTGTAACAATTAATAAGGCTTTAACTTTTAAAACTGGCAAATGAAGTAGAATGTGCTGCACTTATCACACAGGCCCAGCTATCCTTTCTGCCAACTATCCGAGACAGGACGAGGAGGGGAACGAGAGAATATTTCTCCTTGGATAAAAGAGGGGAGAAAGTGGAGCTGAAACTTTTCCGCACAATTTGATGTCTGAAAGCAGTGATGCAGTGATTGATTCATTAAACCAGAGCCGTAATGAGGAAAGAAATCATAATTCAAACTTACATTTTAAAGAGGAAATATAATTGCAATTTTATACAGAGAAGTCCCTTTGTACAATTATGATTAAAGGAAAATTAATTGTATGAAAATGTCCTTATAGATACTGAAAATTAGATCTAGCAAAGCTCAGGCGACATAGACCTAATTCTAAAAATATTGTGTACAGGATCGATCTTTTTTTCCTCTCTCCTCTACTCTTTTTTTTTTCTTTATGAAGGTCCAAATCTAGCTGTGTTAATTTTATCTGAAATTAGAGTGAACCATGCAGGCGTGGAAGTTGAAATTAGCCTAAAGATGTTTCATTTACAAAGACAGAAACACTTTCTCAGTCGGCGATTGTTTCCCAGCATTATCTCTGCTTGCTTTTAATTGCTTTGGAAGTGAAATTAACAGAATTAGAAAAATTGCCTCTCCCTTTTTCTACAAGCTTCTTTATTCACGGGTATTGTTGTGTGCTTTGTATAGATTATAGACTCCTTTTGTTCCAGTATTGTAAATATATACGCCCCTAGTCACGGCTTTAGCTCTGAAACAATCCCCCTGTTCGTTCGACACAACCTAATGGAAATTAATTTACAACCTGTCTGGATTGAGGGAGAAAGGTGGGAAATGAAATCTCTGTATTAATTTCACTCTGACTTAGTTATTCAAAAACAATATGCCCACCCTCCTTGACTTTCCAGTGTACCGTCATTATGCACGTTGAGTTGTTTTCACCCTCGGCAGTCTGCAGCATATTAACCATTTCTGCTCCACTGTGGTGATCTCTAATCCTCTTAAAAGAAACGGTTACCTCGAATTATTAATTCTCTCGTGGTATCCTCTCGGGAGCTGAGAATTACGAGTGTCAGCTGATGCACATGAGCATAATAGAAATTGGCTTTTTTTTTATAATCAGCAAGCCTTTAGATGCAGAGAAGCAGCCGGTAAATATGACATTAAATTTCAAGGTTCAGACCGTTAGAGCACCCTGATGTATTCATATTATAGAAGGAGTACCATTAATGAAGCACTTCAAAAAAAAGTCGCATTAAATTCATATTAACTGACTCCATTTTTTGGATGTAATCTTCAAACAGGCTAAAATAGATCAAAAGTACTGTATAATTACTATGGTCAGCAGGGATTATGAAACTGTAATTGATATAGATCAGCCCTGCACTAATCACTCTTTTAGCTACAATTTTAGGTATACTGTAATTTGGCTTTAAGGTCCCCCTTGGCTTCTTGCTATTAATCTTCTGGATTAGATTGTTCAGCATGTCCAATTCTCCAAACCCTTTTTTGAATGAGTCCAGTTTAAAAAAATGGATCAGTGTGTTTGGGGTATTTTTCTCCCTTACAGAACATACTGCACATACATAATCATAAGTAGCTTGTTTAACAATCTAACTTCTTTTATTTTTCACCTCTCCTGCTCCGGTCTGTTTGGACTTGAGGCTCAAGGGAAGACAATTAAACTCAAATCCTTCTGCTGCAGAGCTGAAGTCTGATTATATTATTCAGTGAAACTTACTGCTCTTTGTCCACAGACACAGATCTTTACTTTACGAAGCTCTTATTTTGGTGATACTTGTACACATATTAAGATGCACTTGGTGCTGACCTTTTATTTTTGTTATTTACTTAAAAATACTTTTGGTATATTTTATGTGGCAAATTTGATCATTATCTCAGATGTAAGTTCATCTGTAAAAATCAGGGTCAGCTCTCCAGATGTTGCAGGTATCTCCCCACAGGTTCTGAGCTGTCCTTCTCTTCCTCATGCAGGCTCCCTTGGGGATCTTGACGGTGGCGAGGACAACATGCTCGACAACCTCAGCCTATCGGGAGAGGAGGGCGGAGTCTCTGACCCCGATGATTCAGTAGAGGGTGACAGCTCCAGCCCCCCACCGTACACGCCGCTGTACAATGAAGGTGAGAATTATAGTGTGTGTGTGTGTGTGTGTGTGTGTACATGTATGTCTATAGAGTATATGTGCCTGTTCAAAGGGGCTGATTGCTTGGCCTGCAGTAATCCTGGCCACAACTCCATGGTAGTGTTGTGTCATCATTATGCACCATGTTCTGTAATCATGTCTTCTGCGCTTCGATCAGCGTGGTTGATGCTTTCTCAAGAACAGGTCATCCAATATATCACAGGAGATAGATGTTGTGCCCTTCCGTATGCTCCTGACGCTTAGCAACCATAACAACACACAACTTTTTTTCACAAAAACATAGGTTTAAAGCTCCCACCACTGTGACACAGTCAATCCTCATGGCCTCTGAAGGATGCAGCCCCTGAATTAGGACACTGGAACCACTTTGTACCAAACAAATAGATGCCACACGTCACTTCACTCCTGCACTGTTGACAGTTTATAAAGAGATTGTCTTTTAACCATAGGCATCTGAATGGTTCACCATCCTTGCATTTGTTGCGGTTGCATTATCACACAGTAGCACCCTGTCTAATGATATCCCTGCACTGACAGTATACCTCAACATGTTTATTGCAACTCTCATAGTAAAATAAACCAGATGTCTAGTTCACTGGCGGTTGTTGGTGGTTATTACCAGAATTATCTGTCTGTTATCTGGCAGGAGACAGTTAACGTCAACCCAGAGACAACACTGAGGAAAAAAAAAAATGAAAGAAAGAAAAAACAAGACTGTTGAACCATTATGAGGTTGCAGCTTTCCATTTGTATCACTCTTTTATCTCTGAATAAAAAGAAAGAAGAATTCACAAGGTTCAAGCTTGGCTTCAGTGAATCTGCCCCTCATGCACCTCTTATCCCGAGCCTCCCCCCTGTACCATGTGATAGCAGAGTTTTCAGTCATATTCTTTTGACTTATTCAAGATTTCACTAGCTGTGTTTTTTTAATCTCAAAAATTCCTGCTCTTGTGAAATTTTGGGGCTGGAAGTGATAAGCGTCTGTTGGTTGGCTTGGTTTGATAAACCCATGGAAATCCTGTCAGGTGCTAATCGAGACGAGATTAGAGATTAGCTAGAGGTGTGTGTCTGTGTGTGTGTGTGTGTGTGTGTGTGTGAGGGGAGGGGGGTTGTGTGTGTGGGGGGGGGGGGGGTAAGGAGTGGGTTATGTGTGTGTTAGATTGTATAAGAAGAAGAAGATGAGAGAACTCAGGCAGACTGCACATGTGAACACTGACTTGGTGTCTTTATTGCTTTATTTATGCCTGTGTGTTTTAGCCTTTTGCTGTCGCCGACACCAACTCCCAACACACACACACACATACACGCTGTTGATTTACTCCTCCTTCTCTTTCTCTTCTCTGAGGTTCCTCGGGTTGCCCAGTGCTGCCATTATCAGTTCTCTGTAAATCAGCCATGTTTGACGAACCTGCTCTTTCAACCTAGGATCAATACCAGGTCTTTATCTGGCCAGCGCTGGCTAATAAAGGCAAGGCCTCTTATCCACCATCTGGAGGAGAGAGAGAGAGAAAGAGAGAGAGGGAGAGAGGGAGAGAGGGAGAGAGAGAGAGAAACTGGTGATAACCGCCCTGATAACTTTAGCGAGAAAAACACAGGACCAAGCACTCTGTTCTCTCCATACCCCCCCCCCAACCTGAAAGAGAGAGCCAGTATATTAATGCTGATACAATAGATCCACACACATACATACACACATGTACACACAACTTTATTGAGGAGGACTTGCGCATCTGCTGCTCAGTACATCTCTCTCTGTTGTGGGTTTGTTTTCCATCGCTCTCTCTCTCTCTCTCTCTCTCTCACTCACTCTCTCACTCTCTCACTCTCTCTGTCTCTCTCTCTCTCCCCCTCCCTCTCCCTTCCTCTCTCTCTCTCTTCTCAGAATTGCTCTACAGTTTCAGCGAGTTGCTGAAAACAAGTGAAGTTCCTTTTTTTCAATCACACTTATACATCACAGGAAACCTGATAAAATCCACTTCTGGACTGATTAGTCAGTATGTCACCTCCTTTTGAACTCTAATTGCTGTGCCCTCATTTGGACCAATGAGAACGATTTTTGTAAACTGCAGGGGTTTTTTTTATATATACATTTTTCATCAGAATCTGATCAGTGCACTGACATGGAAAGTGTGAGTGATGCATAAACAGACAAACAACCGAGGTCATAATCTCTTCTGGTTTTCATTGATGATGGACAGTTAAACACAGCATTAAACACAGTTAATTTGTCAAGTAATTAAAAGATTATAGACGCGATAAGATAATAAAATAACATATTTGCTCATTTCAGCTTCTGTCATGTGAGGAAGTGCTGTTTGAATTGAACATGTCGATACTGTTTTCTGTTCTCACACCAGCTGATGGATTCAAAATCGTTGATTGCTGTTGAAGCATGATGAGAGAAAGATGGTTTTTTTGGGTTTGTGCATGTATTTGCATACAAATTTAAACATTATAAAACATCAATACTGGAAGAAAAAATCTTATTGATGCTGTAATATTCATTTCAGCCACGCTGGCCTGTTTCAGTTCCCACGGCAGCTCTTTTATCAAAGCTGCTGTTAATTTTTATCAACATGCATTATCAATAACCTGTGAGTCACTAATACAGTACTTGTACTTTTGTGTTTTCCACCTGACTTACTGCAACACTGAGGTGGGTGAGGTGAGTCTGGGTGCAGCAGCCTCTCTGGAGGAAGCTGGAAGCTCCACACCTCCTTTGTTTTGTTCCGCTTCATTTATGTCACCACATTGATCAATGTGAAGACTGTTAGCATGAGACCATGAGGGAACAGACATGCGAAGAAAAGATGTGAAAAGCAGCTTTAAGGAGAGAGACAGAAATGTATAGTGGGTTGTAGAAGTTAGGAGGCGAGATTGTTGGGTGACTTTGCCCTGCAGGTGTGACAGGGGAAGTTCAGCTTATCAGATTGATGGAGACTGTCTTGCTATTGGGGCGGGGGTGGTGGGGGTGGTGGTGCGGTGTTGGCTGGCAGAAAAGTGTCTGTCGACTCCTCCTGATACCTGCCTCCCTGTCTGAGATGATATGGGAGATAATATTGATAATATTAAACGCAATAACTGTGTCTCCAGCTCCCCTCCCTCGCTTCAGCCCCTGCAGGATAAAATCAATGTGCCATTCAATGTGATTTATAGCTGAAAATAATGGCACTGTTTAGGCAGGGGGGGAGGTGTGTGTGTGTCTGTGTGTGTGTGTGCACACTCACATGTGTATGTATGAATGTGTATGTGTGTGTGGGTCTGCTTGCTTTAGAGTGTGTACAGTATGTTGCCATGTATGATTGTTTGTGTGGATGAGGTTGAAAGGTGGATGTGACGTGAAGATGGATAGTGTGTGTAAGTGCATTTGTGTGTGTGTGTGTGTATTTGTGTGAGTGTTGATTTATTTGACAATGCAGATCCAATCTCTCAACTGTTACATTAATAACGACGGAGTGTGACGGCGTCACGTGTTGATGGGGCGTTTATGGCTACTATTGATCGGGAGCTATTGCTGTTTATCGGAGTGGGAATGCAAGGGTAAACACAGTCTTTGTGCAGACAGCTGAGGTGTTATCGGGGTAGGAGCTGAAGATGGGGTGGGATTTGTGGAAGGTGTGGGGGGGTGGGGGGACAGGATGAGAGGAGATGAGGAGAAAGCAATGAGAGGGGCAAAACTTAGAAGACCAGGGATACACACAAAGGACAGGGAGTGAGTGACTGAACAGTTTTTTAAAAACAGAGTTACAGTGATTGCCTTTGTGATAAACCATGGAGATCTCTTCAACTTAGGATTCTCATAGCTGATATGTTATTAATCACACCATCAATTGCATTATTGATAAGGTTTTTATTATGTGAGGTGTGTTTTTTCATCCACTTTCCTATATAATGTACTTAGATTAACAAGTTGTTCCCCTAAATCCTAAACACATTTTATTCCTTGTGTGTTACACTTTTGGAAACATGGGAAACGTTTTATTATTATTATTATTATTATTGTTATTATTATTATTATTATTATTATTATTATTATTATTATTATTATTATTATTATTATTATTATTGTTTTATTATATTATTTGAGAACAGTTGCAACAAGACCTTAAACCAAAATGACCATATAGGTTGTTTGTCTTAATGTCTTTATCCATAAGTTAGTAGAGCGTACAGTACCTGTGGCATACCAGGTATACTGGGATCTTTGATCATGGTAACAATAATACAACCCAGAGGACCATCTGTTGTCAGAATGACAGGATTATCAGGTTATGTTTAGGCACAATGACTGCTCGTTCAGGGTTGGATCGTGGTTTGGATGAAAATAATTGCATCTTTAAGAGCAAGACTGAGTAGCAGTCTGGTGTGTGAACGTTGTGTCTATCAATCCACCCTGAACTCCTCCTACTTTACAGGTATATCTTAGGTCATCTTAGGTCACATAACAATAAAATCTAACCATGTGACCTTATCATAGTTTGTGAGGAGCAGTTTTGAAGCTCAGAGCGAGCTGTTCCTCTTTCACTTCCTTGGCAGTGTCTGACTCCCAGCTAATCCAAAAAATGAGCAATGAGGAGGGGCGTGAGTGGAGCAGAGAGTTGGGTACATGGCAGTTTGAGGCAAGTGTATGTTTGCCCACCTGTCACTCAGAGAAGCCGCTGCCTCAGACATGCCAAACTTAATAAAATGTAAACAGGTGAGTTCTATAAACAGGCATCGTGAAGGAGAAAATCAGCTGTAGAGACCTGAACTGGTTCTGTGCCAGGCTGTTAACATGTTCATTTCTGCTGTGAAGTTGGACATTTTAACATGGGAGGCTATGGAGACACACTATAGTGGTCAGGAGAGGAGCTGAAGTTTATAGCATGCCAGTTTTGACTCGACTTCTCAGCCTTGAAAGGGAATTCTTGGTCTCAGTAAGCTGCTTGCACAGACAGGACAGTCTCTCTAGCACTGATAAGAAAGCACCTTGCAGTATTTATAATTATTATATGATACTAGTTTTCTTCAACTGAAAAACTGGGTCGTTCCATTTTGCTGTAAATTATCAGTGAGGTTAATAGTGACATGTTTGTGAACCACTTCCACGCAGTCAGTCTTTGAGTCACCCTGACCCCTCTGATGATGATGATGATGCAAGACCAGAGAACAAGGAGAGATCCTCAGCACAGATACCCTGAGGTGCTGTGATGTAACTATTAATCTGATCTAACTAATCAAGAGTCACACTAATAGGGAGGGACTCAGCAGTGTGATGAACTGACTGATACCAGCTGCAGAGACAAAGGTCAGGGTTCACATATCCTGTGTATGCTGTATAAACACACACACACACACACACACACATGCACGCACACACGTACACACACACACACACACACACACAGGTCCAGCCACGTGCAGAACCACACATGGATCTCTTTGATCAGCGTGCAGGAGGCAGTGTAATCAGCTTGATCAATGGCAGGGATATCAATGCTGATTAGAGGAACACAGGCAGCCTCAGTCTCTGCTGAAGGTGACAGGCTGAGGGGGAGGAGGGGGAGGAGATGGAAAGATAGTGGAGAGAAAGATGGAGGAAAAGGCGATCACAATGAGACCCACCTACGTTTAGTGAGGAGAACCAAAGAGAAGGATACTGGGCACAGATGGAGATCAGCAGAAAGAGCCAAAGAAAGACAAAAGTGAAGGTATAGAGAGGGAGGACATCGTCTGATCACTCTTTGATTCTCTACGGTTGCGATGACAATCAAAGGGTCCATCTCACGTGGCGAGGTGTTGTGTTACACAGAGTCATTTTCACCGCTGCCTTTGATCAACAGACAGGAACAGCCATTGGCCAGACACACACGCACGCACACACACATTTTCAGTGGTTGGAGGGTTTTGAAAGCCAATGCTGAACCTCTGAACTGAGGCTGTGAGGAGTCAGTAGTAAGTTCGAGAATGTTTAAATGTGTTTGTGTTGTGCACCCAGAGCCCAAGACGCAGGACTCTCGAGGAGGCACCAACAATGAAGACGAGGACTGGGAGGAGCGAGGTCCGACACACAGCGGTGGGGAGGAGGAAGAGGAGGGGGAGGAAGAGGAGGAGGTGTTACACTGGAGGGGTCCAGGTCAGTTTTCTCACAGCATTTGGATGATTTATTGATCTGATTGTTTCAATGCATCAGAACAAATCTACTCAGACTGACAGGCACAGACAAATGTAACTCTTGGCCTCATGAGTTTAACTAGTGAAATGCAGATGAATTATACACAGATTTGTCCACAGTGTGATGATGAGTGTGAGTACGTCTGTACTGATGATGAACCACTGAAGAAGGCTTCACACTCAGTGCGAACCAAAAGAACACAACTTTCATAACATTTAATGGCATGGTGAACATTGATATAAGTCTTACTTGCTCCAAAAGCAATTGAACCGTTGTGGGACCTGCACTAAGGACATGTTCAGGATAAATGGATCTCATAGAAGGACTTCAATTCAGATTGTAAAGCAATGTGCAATATTCATTGAGGCAGCAAAGCATGACACAGTGTGCCTGTTTCACCACAGACATTTTCATGTCTCCTGGTGATGGCAGCTCTTGCTCACGTTCAGATGTTATGTCAGTGGTCACAAGTAAACAGGCCAGTAAAATACCAGTTAGGAAGCGTTTACTTGTCTGGGTTTGGATTTGTGTCAGCAGCTCTCAGGTTTTTGCTATTTGTTATTTTTCAAAATCGAGGTAAATGCGCCAGCACAGCACTAGCCTCTGCTAACAAATTTCCTAATGTCACTGCTGCATGTAACATAATATTATTTTTGATTGTAAATATACTGACGGACATGCTGGAGTCTGACGACGCGAACAGAGGACACTAACTTACCGCAGATTAAATTTAGCGTACGGAGGACCGGCCTTGAGGTGCTCTACTGCCACCAAGTGGACCAGAGTCAGGACAGTCTAACTTATCATGCTCCACTCAGGAGTGTCTGGTGATTCAAATGTGACACCTAGTGGTAGAATTTCGTGCACGAGTCTGGCCTGGTGTTGGGCTCAATGTCAAAATACTTGGAAAATGTTTCGACTCGCTTACCGACGTGGTGCTCTACCATGACGAATCTTAGATAAAACAGGTTTCCTCAGATCTGTGCAGATGCTAAATGTTGCTCTTTGTCAGTAACTGCGACTGAACCTGACTTGTGGGGTTTCCATTTTTCACTCAGCAGTTTTGTTCAGGACTCATTCAGGTCTTATTTTTATGTGAAGTGACACACTCCACTAATGTAGGAAATGATTAAGCTTAATGCAAATTAAACATTCAGGAAGCACAGGCAGAAAATTAAATATTCAAAAAGTGCATAGTACTGTTACTGTACTGTACGCTCCACATTTTGAATCAGTTTATTTCTAAATAAATATATGGAAACTTTGTGTTGGTTAAAATACAGTTAATGTTGAGCAACTAAAACACTTAAAGATGGATCAGAACAAACGGATACTAAGCATTTTATCAAGTGTTGGGTGGGACTTTGGGTCATGGCTGAGGGCGCTGATCACTTTGTTGTGACATCACAACGTGGCAGAAATCCAGACAGCTGGGTTTAAGGCTCAGTTTCTGAACACAGGCTGTGTGCTTTTCTCTGTGAACTCAGTCTTTGATGTTTTCTCAGTATTAATACAGAACCTACACCTGCTTTGTAATTCCAAAGAGACACGGGTGTCTACTTTTATACTGTACGGGACCTTTAATGTGCTCTCAGGTGGATCTAATCGACACTGTACGGCTGCATTTGTGTGTCTGCGTGGGTCTTGAAGGCGTTCTTTCGTGTTTCCTCTTGCAAGTGTCTTTCAGGGTCCATTGTGTCCTAGTGTTCCCCTGTAGGAGATGTAAATATGACAGGCCAGGGGAAATTTATTCAAGTCGTAACAAACACACATACACACGCGGCTAAGAGGAGATAACAAGTAAATCGCCATAATTTTATTATTTATTTCCTCTCTTATCAAGGTTTGTTTGGTTATTTATTTCTCTCTGTCTGTTGTCTTCAATGAGTTAAACAATGCAAGAAGATTACCGCACTATCTCACATTATTTCCTTTTCAAGCTGCGCACGTTTTATGTAGGTCTATGCATGTGTGCGTCTATACAGTGTTGTGTGTGTGTTTACGAGTGTGTGTGTGTGTGTGTGTGTGTGCACATGTATTTTAATTCCTCTGGTGGGGAAGAGAGGATGTGTTCATTATCGTCCTGTCCCAGCCTTGTCCCTTTAACAGTAATTGGAGCGATATTAATTGCTGTGCGGTGGCTGGTTGATGGTAGCACTATGATGCGCACTGATAGGGCCCATCGTTTTTTTTTTTTTTTTTTCCTTCCTCCCCTCCTCACAAACTAACTGCCGGGTGAGTGAGGCAGGGGAATGGAGTAGGAGGGGGGAGAGAGAGTAAGGGAGAGAGATAGCCCCTCTATCAGCTCCGGAGCAGGCGCTGTCTTTATCAGGAGCACGATTGGCAAAAAGGAAACTTTGACCGGTCTGAATTTTTCTCTTATCGTCAAGCCTCCCCTTCCTCCCTCCCTCCCTCCCTGCCTCCCTCCCTCCATCCATCCACCTTCTCCTCCTCTGGTCTCTCCATCACCACTAACAACCCCACTAACAGCCCCCCTCTCCCTCCTCTCCATCCTCCACCCCTTAACAACATACATCTATCCCCCTCTTTTCCTCCATCTTCTCATTGTTTCTTCTTTCTTCCTCCCACCTGTCATGTGGGACCAGAATCACTGGCTAATGTGCACTTGTTCTTACAAAATGTTCGCCATGTATCAGACCATTCCCATAAACAGATGAGAGGAAAAGTGTATTGGCTGCTATGGAAATAAACAGGGTTTTATCTCCCGGGAGTGTTGGCATTCCTCTCGTTTCTCACTGTTGTTGCCTCTCAGACACTCGTGCTCCTGGGACCACAAGTTTCAAGCTTTTAATCTCATGGGGTTTTCGGTGTGAGGCCAACTATGCCTGAGGCCCAGCAGTGTCGCTCTATCCTTTATGCACAACAGCTTGTTTGTGTTGCAAAGTATTTACACTTTGTTTTATTTATTCCACTTTATTTATTTATTCTATATAAATGTTTGGAGGAATGAAGTGTGTGTGTGTGTGTGTGTGTGTGTGTGTGAGAGAGAGAGAGAGAGAGAGTGTGTGTGTGTGTGTGTTTGTGTGTTCAATCATTATTACACAATCATATGTTATTTTTTTTGTCAACAGTGACAGCAAACCAAAACAGGAAAGAATTTAAAGATCACTTTTAATGAGACTTTCTTACAATCAGTACAATTAGTACAAATCATCTGACTGAAAATACTGATGAACAGTAATTTTGTTAATTGTTTCTTTTACCAAATGTGAAGCTTTGTCTCTTCTGTCAGTTTTATATCTCTGATGTGGAGAATGAGCTCAAAAATGATTGACATCCTTTCATAACAGAGAGGTTGTTTTTTTTTTTTTTTTTGTTCTTATGGATGATAATTGTAGAAACTAATGTTTTTTTTTTCAAACTGTTTTGTTTTCCAAATGCAGACAATGCTGCAGTGTACAACTTCTCAGAGCCAAGTATGTTTTAGATACATAACCTGTTTAATAGTTAATCAATGAGCTATGATGTGTGACGATGTCCTCAAAGTGCAGGGACAGGAAACTAACTCACTGCCCTTTGCTTAAAAATATGCATAAATGTCTAGATGTTGATGAAATTGTTCTCAGATAACTAAAGGAGTAAAACTAAAAAAAAAAAAAAAAAAAAAAAACTTGAGAAAGAAATTGAAGAAGAATTGGAGGATGAATTAATTTCAACACTTCTTATGAACTGGAATTATTTTCATCATAAATAAACGAGGATATATTTTTTCTTTGCTGTGGTCTGTCTTCATGGCAAAACAGTTGATCTGATCTGACCGCTCGAACTCTGTATTGTCGTCATAGATGTTCTATACCCTTGGGTTTGGTTAGTTAAAGAAAGACAAAGAGCACTCTTAACCTGTGTTAGCCTTTTGTTCCTCTTTAGTCTTCATTTGCAATCCATTCTCTTTCTTCATCTGTTTCTCTTTCCTTCCTCTTCATGTTATTTTTCTTATCGCGTCATTCTGCATTCAGTTCTTTTTTCTTTTTTACCTCCATCTGTCTTCTGTCCATTTCTCGGCTTTCTTTATGTGTAAAGCTGCTTTGTGTAATTGGTAATCTACAGTATATAGTAAGGTTACCTTGGTAGACATTTACATTTACATGACATTCCCTCCTCCTTCAGTACAGTAGTCCATATTACATATAGGCACATATTTGCAGGCCAGTTTAATAGAAAGTCTAAATTCACTGAATATTATTTTTCCAACTATATTCCAAATTCAATCATGATAACATATGGGTTTTTTTCTCCTTTGAAATGAAATAATTCCTAGCTGAAAATTTTAATTTCTTTTTCTGTGCACAGTTTGTCTTCTAACCTTATGATGATAATCTTTTAGTTTATTCAAATAACTTATTCACATAATTCCTTGTCGCAGTCATTACTGTTCAGACAGACTGATATTAACATAAAACAGAGAAAATAACAACAGAACATTTCAATTCATCCTCCGCCTGTTTTTTTCTTCCTGCTTCAAGATAATACAATTCATTACTGGACACACAATTTTTCAATCAACTATTTGACACTGTCTCCAGTATGTAATGAGTTGTTTATATGTCAATCTGAATAAATTCCTTAGTCATTGATGATAGCGATTCTTTTTGTTTCTCTGTCTCTTATTTTTATATTTTACCATTTTCTCCAAACACCGGCTATCAAAGCTTCGGCCGTGTGGCTCCCATTGATATGCAAAAAAGAAAAGAACAAGCATTCAAATTAAAGGGACAATGAGCCTGGAATGGCTTAGGCTTCAGCAGTTTTCACTGTATTTTATCCAGTGTGTTTTTCTTTTAAAACGATGCTGATGATGTCTGTTTGTGTGTCCTCAGTCAGTTTGATGAAGGTGTGGTGGTGGTGGCGGCACAGTGTTGAGAAGTCTAGGTGGGAGCCGGTCCCTATCAGGGATGGAATGATATGCTAAAGCAGCCTTTTTAATCTACAGTGTGTCCATACTGCATGATATGCAAAATAAATTATGAAGAGAAGGGGAAAAAAAGTATCTTTTGAATGACCTTGCAGGCTGGAGGGTTTGATATTTTCTCCCTCGCTGCTTAAAATTCTTGATATGCAAATGGATGTCACAGTAATCCCTTGTCATTCGCTGGCTGGCTGGCTGGCTGGCGGTCCCCACACATTCTCTCCTTCCAGTACTGTGCGTACACCCTTTGTCAGTGGCCAGAGAGAATGTATCAGGAAATGGAGGAAGTGTTTTGTATCCACAGCGATGGATAAAGAACTGAAGCATAGCTGGAACCAGTTAGCTAGAACGGAAAAACAGGAAGTGTGTCAGATCTAATGCGCTTCTTAAAAAGGTTCCTTAGTTCAGTCTTAATGACTGGAGTTGTCACGATGTCATCATCCTGAAAATATCATGACGGGACAACACATGATCCCGTAGACTAATAATAAAGCTGGGTGTGGCCTCTGTGATGCCACCCACAGGTTTGTGAAGAGACGTTTTCGAAGCTAAGAGTGAGCTGCTCCAACGTCGCCATCTTGGCGTCAGGCTACTTTTTTTTGCTCAAAGGCTTTACAGTCGATCCCACAGGTTCTTTGCATCACTGATCAACCTGCGGGTTATTTTGTTTGTTTATAAAATCTTATAAAATGTGAAAATGGACCATCGTGGTTTCCCTGCTGACATCGTTTGTTTTCTAATCAGCTCTTATTGCATCAGACAGAAAAGCAGTAAGTCCCTCACAATGAAGAAACTGGGGCTGAAGAATATTTGCTATATTTGCTTGACAAATAATTTTGATAGTACTACACTCACCCAGTAGCAGGTAAATCGCTGGAAAATGTGCATTCATATTACTGCAGCAGTGCTGAACTCAACCTCACCATTGAGTAGCCCAGGTCGTTTCTCTTTCCAGCCCTCTGCTGTGTGACATGAATGGCAAAGACTGTCCTCTCCAGTCACACCCTCTGACAACTAGTCTTCTCCAGGGGCCCTGGAAAGTCAGCCGAGCAAGGCAAATGTTTTCCTGCTTGCCCAGCACTCCTGGCTCCTTATCCCCCCCAGCAGAGTTATTGAAAATACCTCCAATAAAGCGTTGCGGTGGCAGTAACAATAATGGTTATTATTTACCAGGTTGTGTGTGTGTGGGGGTGTGCTGGGTTATCATAACAGCAGTTAATTATAATGGAGCATGAAGGTGCAGTATATGCATATTAGAACTGCTGAGAATCTCATTTATTTGGGTGGAGGGACGGGAGGTGTTGGCAGTGTCACATTTGCATACTGTGCATGACAACTTCTCCCCCTTTTGAAATCATTGTGAAGAGGATAAGGTGCACCCTCATCACTTTGTCCACATGCGATAAGACCTTTGTTTCTCACTTTGATCTATCTAGTCATGGATGGCTGGATGTAGCAGCTCAAGGATAAGATGTTTGTGTAAAAGCTTCCAGTTTTCTGCACTGCCGCTGGTGCTCATCTCTTCGCGGCGTGGTTCACACAAATCCAGGAACCTCCAAATGCTAATATCTCTGTGTCCCAGAAATACAGGACAACGCCTCTTTTTTTCAACTTTATTCCACTTTTTAAATGCTTTGCAACCGGTTTATTCACCGGGTTTTAAAAGGTTTTAATCACTGTCCATTAGGGATTTTGCTTCGTTGAAACTTTTTCACTGAATCATCATTATCATTCTTTCAAAACCAAACCAAGAAGCTGATTCATTTAACAAACTGAGCAGTTTCTGCCTTTTTGATGAGAAGCTGAGATATCTGTGGTTGTTGCGTCTCTATGCGCTTTATCTGCTATCTGGTAAACAAGGAGCATTGACAGTTAACTCCCAGGGTTGTGACAAGATGTCATCTCGAGGTTAAAGGGGTTGAACTTTTCGATAGAAAGATGAAGGGTGAGAGATGAATGAGGGGTTCAGGGTAAAGGAAGATTAGAGAAACAGGAGAGAAGGAGCAGAAAGTGGGAGGAGAGGACCAAGAGAAGTGGTTTGGAATAAAGAAGCACAATATTGAGTTTGGAGTGCAGAGATAACTAATGAAGGGTGAGAGAGGGGTGAATGTTTAAGGATCAATGAGAGCCAGAAATTAGGGGTTGAGATATTTTAAGAGGTGCAATTCAGATAGTGAAATTAGAGGTGAGGGAATGGGAAGTGGGTAAGGTTAAGAGGTATAAAGATGAGGGAGATATAATATGATGAAATGACAGTTGGGGAATCTTGTTGGCTCTGTGTGACGGTGCACAAAGCATGAGAGGATTGAGTTTGACACAGAACGTTTTCAGTAGCTCTTAGTGCTTGTCTTTAAAGAATGGTTTTGGTCAGGCCTGTCACACTCATGGAAATTTAGTTGACAGTCAGTTTCCATATAAATAATTGCACTTAATGATTTAATTGTCTTTTTAAAAAAAAATCATTTTATGCCACTATTATAGTATGAGCCTGAACATAGTTTAATGCTACTCACACACCTTATGAAGAAGAAGAGCCATTTATTGGCTTTGCAGATAAATCCATGATGCTAACGTCAGTACAGTAGATGCTCATCGAAATGTGGCTGTCGAATATTAGAAATTAAGCTCCTCCAGATGAACAGTTTGTGGCGCTCCACTCGTGTGTCATTAAACCATAGAGGAAGAAGTGGGCGCAATGTGATGATGTCATTAAAAGAGGACCAGTCAAACCTCAGATGGTGGGAACAGTGATGGAGAGATGACATTTATGTTAGTTTCACGCAGCTGTTTTTATACAGATGAATGAAAACCATTTTAACAATTATACAAAATAATTGTGGTCAGCTCAAACAGTTGCCATCAGGCGATTATGTAATGATTGTGACAGGCGTAGTTTTGGTTTATTGCAAGTGTGGTATGTCGTGTTAAAGAGGAACTATGCAAGTCCGGTCACTTCTCTGCTGCTTTGCTAACTCTACTCCGGGCCATGTGCATTTGTTTTTGACAAGGCTGGCGAGAGAGCAATCCATGGAGCGGTGGATAACGTCATTTATCACGGTACGATGCGTATATCTGTGTAGTCTTGTCTGTCATAAAGAAGAGATTACAGGTTACGGGGGGCGTTTGTGTCGCGGTGTGTTGTCATGAAATTTTGTGCAAAGGTTCTTTGTCCCTGGCGGATCAACCCTCTCATGTGATTTCTTCTCTAGAGCAGTAGGTTGACCCTAGTCCTGGGAAATATCTCTGCATCAACAACAAGCTTACTGACTGGTGATCACCTGACAGGTACCCATCACTCTCAAAGATCTGTAGTTTAGTCATAACCTGAAAATGTTGCTGAGCCATTTAACTTATTGCAGGTGGTGGATAAGAAACATTTTGCCTGCTTAACATGTAAGTATCATCACTGTGTGTGCTGTGATGCTCAAGTCAACATTTAGCGAAGCAGCACCAGCATGGCTATGGACTTGTTTCACAGTGTAACTAGAAGGTGTGTCTGCTAAGTCTGGACATATTTGTAAAACATTCAGGGAATCATGTCCTGTTTTTCCTGCTCATCATAAACTGAACCGTGACTTAACAATTTCATCATCGTTTTTGTATCCATCACAGCACCTGCTGTCAGTTTAGGCAAAGATTCTGGTCTTGGTTAAATATTAAATATAGTATAACTAAAACACGATTTTATCTCTAGCTCAGTTTGTCCTCAGTGCTGCTGTGGCTTATGTGCCAGGTTCCACCTGAAAAGATCTAGTATGATATTATGTACAATTATATGATAAACATGTTTGTACTGTTTATATTGCTCATTAGCCTACTGGTTGGAGCCCTTTGTATTGAGATGTTGGAAAGATGTATGGTGGCAGGAGTTTTCAGATGATCTTACACTTTGTTTGAAGCATCTGTGAAATTAAAACGATGGCCACAACTGGAAAATGATAGTGGAAGAACATGAGCTGAGACATGGTCTCAGGTATCCAAAATGAATTGGATGATATTGATGAATCAGGTATCCAAAATGAATTGGATGATATTGACGGTCTGCTAATAGGAAATACAGTGTGCTGTTACACATGTGCAGTGAGCTCCTCTAGAACAGGGTTGACCCACATCCATCCATCTCTCACACACTCAGACATACTGTACTCTCCCTCTCTGTGACCTCCCTCCATATCTCCCGCCTGCAGACTCCCATGTCTCAGAAGGAGCGTTTCCCTGCAAGCACCCTGTCAATTTCACCTGTCAATCAAAATGGTATGGCATAGTGATTGGTTGTCATTTGTCCAGAGGGCTTGTTTTGTCAGTGAGGTTGAGATACCTTAGGATACAGTGTGAAGTTTGAACTGAACTCAGAAGAAGTTTCCTTCTTCTCCCATGAATTCACAGAAGTAGTTAATGTGTTTTTGTCAGCTGTCTAAACCAGCATGGCGTCTAATGTTTAGGGCTGCAACTAACAATAACTTACTATTGATTTTATGAAAATGTATAATATAATTATTTATATTGTGGTATGTATAACAATGACAATAAAGTAAAGTAAGTAATCAAATATCAGAATATTTGTCCATCGATCAAGTAATTGATTCGTTGATTGGCCGATAATTTGTTAAAAAAGATAAAATGCAGCCACCATGCAGCTGTGTCTTCTTCAATTGATGTCAATCAGCTCAGTAGCTAAAAAGTGAAACATTAGAGAATGTAAATACTCATGTTTGTCATTATGTAGTGTTCATTCGTAGTCATGATATGGCCTCATTGTTTCTATCTTTGGAACAAAACTTATTTCATGCTGTATCATCGAATGGAGCCACAACATTTAAAGAGGTAATATGCTATACAATGACAGTGATACAACATTACGACATTTTCATGTAGAAAGCAACCACTTGAGCTAAAAGTGTAACTCAGTATCAGTAACACGACTTTTTAGTGCTTATTGTTGAGGCCTGTTTCCCATGTGTGGTATTACTGGTTTCTGAAGGTGAAACAGCTTCCAGATGATTATTATTAAACTTATATCAGCAAAGTTTCTGTTTGTACTTCTTCATGTTACTTGTTTGTCCTGCAGTCTATTGAGCATAACTGAAAAACAACTTGGTCTGTCATCTTAATGTTAAGCAAGAGGATGTGGTGTGACTGTACGTACTTGGAGTAGGAGCACCAGAGAATTACTTGGCTGCAAGGCTGCAAGGCTGCATCGGCCGCTGCCTCCATCGCCCGCTCTCCATCTACGCCACATATTCTGACTGACGCACACACTCTGTCACACATCTCCTCTCTCATCTCCTCTCTCCAGCCTGTCTGTGATGTGTCACTACCCTCCTCCATCCCTGATGATTGATAGGTGCGAGGCCCTAATCTAAAGGAACATTTCTCCGTGCTGTCCGGCTGCTATCAGCCCAGCTGCTCCCATACGCTCAGTGTGTGTGAGCCCATGGCAGGCCTGCTGCTGCTGCTGGTGGGACAGGACATTGGCACACTGATTACCAGCCTATCAGATTCCTGGCCTCTCCTGCAGCCACCACATCACATCCTGCATACCTCGCACACAAAAATAAACTCATTTGAGCTTCTCTTGTACTTGTACTGTATGAATTAATTCCCTAGACATTTACAAAATGTTAAAGCCAGACCTCTGCAGTATCTTGGTGCTGGTTCTGGATAGAAACTTGCACATAGCAGTGAGCAGAGTTCATCCAGAACACGATGTTCTCCTGCTGGTGCTGGCCCACACCAGACTGGGTGTAGCAGCCCTGATGTGTTTTATTAATATTTCCCCTTTAAGTCACTGGTATAAGCAAGGAGTATAACACACTTGAAAGCACAGTGAGGTATAAACACACAGGTTCTGTTCTTTAGGCTGCTTTGATCCATTGCAGCAGTGAAGCAAAAAGCTCACGTTGCAGAGTTTTCTCACTTTTCTGTCCTGGTCTGGATCCTCACACCGTGTAAAAAATAGCACACTTCTTCTGCTTTCGGCTCATTTTCCCCATCCTCATAATATCTCTTTCTTATCATGGTCTGTCTCTTTCTCTCTGTGTCCTCCCTAGTATCTCTCTCTCACCAGTTTCCTTCCTTTATTAGACAACAATCACTTGTTTACCCAAGTCTTGAGGGAGTTTTTATGTCTGCAGCAGCGAAAGGGGGGAAAAAACACAGGTTGTTTTAGCCAAATGCTCTTTCATTTCAGTCAGCTGTAAATATTATCACATTATCATAATCACCTGCATGGATTTATTTCCACTTTGTCCAGCTTTGACTCTAAATGAACCTTTCAGCTTTGCAAACTGACCGCTCATACTCGTTATTGTACACCAAAAGGAGATCACATCAAACAAGCGTAGATACCCAGTTGTTTTCTCTGTATAGCAGCTCTGTTGATTAATTAGATTTCTAATAGGTGATGCAGATTCACCCTTGGGCTTCAGCAGCAAATCTGAATATGTGTTGTAGGTATAGACTCTAAATGAAGATGGACACCTGACTCTCAGCTAGTGATTCACCTCCCATACAGTTGTCATGAAGGAGGACATTTGGTGTAGAGACCATCAGGCTGTGAACTGTGGCCCTGTCATATTTCTGCTGTATTTCTTACTCATTTTAATCTAAGAGGTGTCTGCAGTTGCAATCGCTTTTACATTATTAAAATTATTATTGTTCCTAACTGCTGTTACTGTAGTTATGTGCAATCTACAGCTGAGCAGGGGAAATCTCCTCCCACGGCAGAGATGCCTGTGCCTACGTGATGAGTCTAGGTAGTCGACAACACAAAGTTATGTCATATGTATTGTCAGGATGCTTTGTCATCTTTTCCTGTTGCGTAATGTGCACTACCTGCATGTGTACTCTGTAATTGTCCTGTGTATTGTACACTACATGTAGTCTGTGCTGTCCAATACACATCTGTATCAGCACCCCTGCCCAAGTCAAATTGCCTGTCAAGGACAAATAAAGTTTATCTTTGTCTTTAAAGTTGGACATTTTAACATGGGTGTCAATGGGGAGTGACTCACCGACCCGCTCTAGCATCTGAAGAAGTGCAGTTTTTAGCACTTTTAGCATTTCATTTCTGGGAGGTTGCTGCTTGGTTGGTGGTCAGAAGGTGAATTTTAAAATCTTGCCCTCAGTAGTTGCCTGACAACTTAGAGACAACAGACATATTTGTGTACTCTTTCTAGATATGGACACTAACTAGAGCACTGTGCGGGAAAAAAAAGAGGATATCTGTGTTGTACAGCAGCTCTCATGTTCCTTTGTGTGTTCACTTCACTCGCTGCTCTCTTCATGCTCTTGTCTGTTTAATTGGTGAACCTCTAAATGACCCTGAGTGTGTCGAGCAAGTCTATCACTCTTAAACTTTTCCACGTCTCCTACCCCGGCCCCGCGCTGCCGATACCGGCCTGATTGAAATGTCTTTTTTTTTTTTTTTCCTTTCTTTTTTTCACAGGGAGCCAGAAGGAGTTGTTAAAGCAGACATGAATTAATGATTGAATTAATTATTGGAGTCACATACCGTACAATTAATTTTGCGGCTTTGCCTCAGTCTTTTTTCCTCTCTCCCCGTCTGTGTGTAGAGAATGTCAAGAAACATTTTCTAATTAATTTATGTGTGATTATCAGGGATAGTTTCTGGAAGGTCTCCACTTTCAATTTTTGACAGGCTACAGACGAGGAGAGAGGGAAGAGATGGAGGTGGGAGTGTGAACAAGGGAGGGCTGTGCTTGTGATGTACGTGCTCACTCACACGCTCATTAAGGTGCACACACGCAGGCACTCACATTTGCTTTTTCTTTCTGACTCATACACTGACACTGACATTAGAATTGCTCCCAACCCACAGACTGACAAAATCCAAACATATTTTTTCTGGCTGACAGCTCAGCTTGTAGTTTGTAGACGTCCAGCTCAGATATGAGGCAACAGTGATCTGTCAAATTAAGTGTGTGTCTTTGTCCTGGCAGTGTGCGACCGACAAAAAACTATGAGGAGGAGACCTTTTGCCACAGGTCTGCAAGGAAGCGCTGAAGAGATAATAACATGAAATTTTAGAAGAAGGAAAACAAAGATCAGCAGAGTAAGACTTTGCATTAACACTGATCTTTTACAATGTGAATAGTTCTGAATAAGCTCTGAATAACATTGCCATTGAGCTGCCAACAGGTCTGATGTTTCCAGTAGGAACAGTTGAAAAATCAGAGCTTTGTATGAGGACGGCATGTTCACTGCTTTAAAATCAGCATATAGGCAACAGGTGTTTTTTTTTTGTTTTTTTTTTTGTGACTATGCAGATGATGCTGTTTTATTACCTTTTTGCAAAAGTCCATCTTGGAGAAGAGATCTGTGTCAGAATCAGGTCAGAAGTCTTTCACCACATATAGATTTATGCTGTTTTCCTACATGAATGTGTGTAATCAGATTACAACAACTCCCTCCACTATAAGCACCAGGCGGTTAACATACAATGATTATATATTTATTTTCTTTTTAATAAACATAGCAATTTCTCTTGAATTTCTTTCTTTTCTCTTGAAAAGGTCAACAAGAGGATTAATATGAATACACAAGAAGAACTATAGGATAACCAGGTCGAACACATCGTTCTACAACAGTGTGCTGTTTTCCTCCATCTGTCTTATGACTGGTTGGATAAGGACTCGTTCTCAAGGAAACACAGGCATATTTTTTTATCGTCAATACATAAAACTCCCCAGCAGCAGCAGCAGCAGCAGCAGCAGCAGTAGCAGTCAGGTGATTGAACTCCAAAATGAAGTTTTTTCTTATGACTCTTTGTGTTCTTTGCATTTGTTTGTTGTCAGTCTTCAGTGAGGAGGAGGTGTGGGAGGAAGGAGGAAGGAGGGGGGCTCATCTCATCAACAGCAGCCTTGTCACTTGTTCTTTTTTTACCCCCTTCGTCCTCTGAACGGAAAAAAATGCTTTTAGTCCCCCCCCCCCCCATTTTATCTTTCTTCGCATATTTGTGAATTTGCATGTTTGCTTCTTGCTCTTTTCTGGTGGTGTATGTATTTTGTAGATAAAAGTTCAGCAGTGCAGTTAAGAGAAATTAGTTGGGTAAACAGTGGTAAATGTCAATGATAAAGTTCTGTTGAAGCTCATCTGATTAGCAGGGCTACGCAGGTGTCTTATCTTGCCTGTGCAACAGAGGGTAAAATGGAAATGATTGCGTGGTCCTGAGCAGTAGATGTCTATCCCAGAAATGTCTATCTGCCGCTGAGCCGAGCCTGCCGGACTCCAGGGACCCAGGGGTGCTGCATGGAAGATCGCGGCGAGAAAGAGAGAGAGAGAGAGGGAGGAGAAAGAGAAAAGAAGGCTCAATCAGGCCATGCTTGTTGTTAGACGGAGGCCTTTTATCAGCCGGCCTTTATAAATAACATAGATGGTCATTAATGTGAAACGCTGGCTAGAAATACATGAATGCAAATTCAAGTCTTTTCAAGAGCTTCATCACAATAATGAAACAAAGGTGATAAATTGAGCTGTGACTCACTGAACACTGATAACCACGATAACAGCAACAGCATCGAATTAATTGTTTAGCTGCATGAGGTCCAGATGTTTTATGTGAGACATTAAGATGCATTTATTTACCTATTTTGGATAAAGGCTGAAGCCTGCCATTGATTTGTGATGAATAATCCTGGCTACTGTTGAAAATGCATTTCTGTGAATTCTCAGATCCATAAAAGCTTCAAATGAGACTTGTAGATCATTCTTAAAAAAGACTGCGGAAAACAACACATAAAGCTGCATTAGCCAGTATTTTATTATATTGATATTTAATCAAGCAACTCTGTGAAATGTGATTATTACTTATCACTCTTTTAATTTGTTGGTTTTATGGCCTCGTAGTGAATGGTTTAGTTTCACTGCTCTCAATAATCCTGTCACATATCTGATGGAGGCAGCAGTTATGAATATTGACATTGGCCATAAATTTATAAGGTGATAATAGCCTACACTCTGTCAGGGTTGCAGGTTATTTTAACTGCTCAGGACAAGTCCTTGTGCATGTTAACTGGACAGAAGACATCTGCATCCCTTAAAATGTGTTAGAGTGATGCTACAAACCAGGTTGCTCATTTAAGGTGGTTGTTAGTTAATCCAAGAACTAACAAGTTTTTATTGATTATGAAACGACAGTATGTTTGCAGATTGTAGCCAAAACAAGAAGGTAACCATGACAACTGACACACATGTAGCATCAAGTCATTGTGTTGACAGAGGGACAAGCTTGGCTGCTTCTCTGTGACATTAAAAATGTCTGAATGACAAACATCAACAATAGAAAATATTATTTCTTAAGACTTAAATACTCAAAAGCTGAAAACTATCAATTTCCAGCTCTCTGAGGTTGCATTCATTGTTATATTGTTTATATTATATTGTTATAATTGTTATATTTGCAAATACTTCAGTTCAGATATATGCTGAGGATGTCTGATGTGAGCAGCTCAGAGTTCAGGTCTGAGCTATGACAGAGACCTCCAGAGACAGGTCTATCTTTGAAGTGTTTCTGTATATATTTACTTTGATGCACTTCACTTTTTGTGGAGAACAGCAGCTTCCTCTGTGGTGTCCATAGCAGGGTCATGCTTCATGCAGCCCCTGACTCATGACCCAAGACATGAACCAGGTCTAATGACTCCTTTGAGCCCCTGGCTGTAGATAGTCTGAGCTTCTATGTTAATATTTATTCTGTGTAGAGTCATCTTAGCTGATGTTCACCTCTAGAGAGAGGAGCCACTGAGCAAAATTATCTCCATTTATAGACAGTTTATCATCAAACTGTGGACTGATTAGTATCTAAACTCTTACAGATGACTTTGTAACCCCTTCATTTTTAAACATTTCTCTTCCACCCCCTCTTTGCAAGACATGGTTCATAGCAGCATACTAAAAGATAGATAACTTTGATTGCTTAATTTTGATGGTGCATCGCAGTACAGGCATTTGTAATACAATTTGTAATACCATGAGGCCAAGACACAGTATCCCATAGTTTCCCCCATTAACATAACTACAACATTTGTCATGTTTTCCCATGAGGACTAGAGAGAGAGCAGGAATGGGAGGTGTTGGGATTTGTCATTCAGCAAAGGTTAAACCCCACCTATTAGTGCGGGGTCGGAGCAGCACGCAGATAAAGATTTCCTGTTGTGTGGTGTCAAAAAATCAATAGCTCTGCTGCGATGTGCTCATTTGATATCAACAATAGTCTTTTTAAAAATCAATTAGGCTGGATAGAGGGGAACATCAGTGTTAGGTTACACCTTTCCTTTTTTTTTTTTACCCTTATTTAACACTGATATCCAATAAGGCTGTTGAGGTTACTGGTCTCTAAGTACTGTGACTTTATGGAGCTCTGTTGATCCACACAACTTCATCTGGATTTGGTGCAACTTTAATTGTGTCAAATCTAAACACAAAACTGTATTGTGATGCAGATGGTGAGGCCTGGTTCATATCCCTGGCCATAATGGTCTTTCCTTCATCTCCTGCACATTGGTGTACAGTCTGCCATTTTTGAATCAATTATTTGGTATATAAAAATGGTGAGGGTGAGTGTTAAAAGATCCCATATTTTACTCAGACTTTGTCTTTGTTTTGTCAATTCAAAACCAATTGCAGCAGCACAGGTTTGAGAAAAGAAAGAAATCCTCACATTTCAGGGGCTTGAAACAACAAATATTAGACATTTATCTCTGTGTGCAGCATAAATGCATTATGTGCAATAAGTAAATACAGTACAAGAACATGAGAAGTTGCTGCGAGTCATACTGAAAACAAAAGTGGACCCAGGATACTTCCATGTAGGGCCCCACATGCTGTCACATGTTGTTTTCAATGTAGCACCCACTGTGAAAAGTGATAACTGGCTCCTACTAGAAATATATAATGTGTTTCATACAACCATTGTTTCTAAAATAAAAGAGATACTTTAATAAGAACCACCAGCTTCCTAACAAGCCAGAACATCAGCTTTTCCATCTTTGAATACAGATACAGTTTCAAATTCTCCCCAAAGTTGTGGACAGTTTCTACTTGATGTCGTGTAATAATAATATAATGTGTCGAGATGTTAAGATAACAGCCACCTGCAGATTTAATTAATTCTCCCCCCAGAATGACTATACCCAGCAATGCAACAATTAATCTACTTGACGAAGTACAGAATAACACTGAATGTCCTTCATGTTATTTCCAATAGGTTGTTTCATTATTTCTCTTCACTGCTATTATTGTATTACTCCTGATTTCCATAATGTAATTTCACTCTCTATGTGTTTCATACGTTTCCTCCTGAGATTTATTACTTGGGAACATGAAAAACTCACTCATTAGACCATGACATGTGTTACAAGCTTTGACCTATGCACACTTGACCATGTCCAACCAACAGCTTCATCAACTATCCGTAAGCACGCATTAATCAGTATGAAGTCTATTACATCACATCTGTGTTACACGAAAGAAGCATAAGACAGTCAAACACAACATTAAAACTAATGACTCTAATGCTGTGTTCACTTTTATTTCAAGTCAATGGCCTGACATGACATCCCATTTGAGGCCACAACAAACCTGTAGTGCAACAGAGCAGGTGCGGCTTCTCGCTCCAGGAGGCAGGCAAATTCAGAATATTCAACTGCAGCGAGAAGTCTGCCCCATGACAGCTGATCAATGCTGTGTTCTGGGTACTGGGGAGCTCCAGGTAGAGCTGGAAATGGCCATCATCCAGATGCAGTCCCTGGAGAAGGTGAAACTCTCCAAGCTGTGTGCATCTCCACAGGATGTTGTGCACCCAGACACGATGGCATTTACACAACTTTGTAGCTTGGCTGTGTATACAGCTTAACGATAATGGGTGGACTCTTCCTCTTAGATGTCATTTGTGGTTTCTGTGCATCAGTATTGCAATTAATAAAGCCACAATATGCAAATTCTAGAAATGAAACTAGCAATGGCATGACACCCGCCCCCCCATCTCCCCACTCTGTTTTGCTTTGTTCAGGCCTTCACCGACATCCTTGTTGTGCGCGCTGCCTCAGTTAATTCAGGAATTAGAAGCTTAGTATCCTGCCACGCAACCACAGCCTCCAGCAGCTAACTGTAGCTTGAACAGTGCGTTGACATGTCCAGTTCCCTCCACTGACACAGACCTATAGTCTTTTGTTATTTTCTGGATCACAGGGGCCTTTGACAACACCTCTCCACATTGCTGTTGCAGCACATTTCAACTAAAAGATGTGACAAAAAATTTCCATTGACAGATCTCACTCATTTGTATGAGTCAACTCCAAAAACCCCTGTAACAATATCGTCAACACCATCCTGCTCTGTTCCTAATGGCTGTCTGCCACCTTCAGCTCTGTACTCTACCTCCCCTACCCACTAACGCACACAAACACCTGCTCACACACACATACACACACACACACACTCTTCCGTTAATTGCGTTAGTCATTTCATTAATGACAGACTGATTGTTTTATTGTGTTGGCTCATCAAAGAGGCCTGGACGCCCCAGTGGCTGCTGAAGCGTCCGTATTGATAAGCTTTTGTGTCTGTGTATATGTGTGTGTGTGTGTGTGTGTGTAGCCAGTGACAGGGCGTGTATATTAGTGTGATGATGTGCAGTGGTTGATTGTGTGATCCCAGTGTATGTTTGCCTGTAGTGTGTCAACCTGTCATCTTGTGGACCAGGGTGTTTGTGTGTGTTTATGTGTGTGTTCACATGCACTTATAGTGCCACAGGTGACTGGGAAACGTGTTAAGATGTTGTCTAATAACCCAGTTACCGGAGATCTACAAAGACATACAGCAGATCAATCACCAGATTTCTCCTCTACCTGTAGCTCATTGATTTTAACTGTGGTGGAAAACGCAGCCAGTGACGCAGTGAACTGTCTGAATTTAATGAATACAAAAATGTTCAGTGATTGAAAACCCCACAGAGACAAACTTTTACTGGCGTCTTTGTGACTACTTTTAAATAAGAGAATACATCAGAATATCCCTCCTCTTTCAGGAGTCCAGTGTCATATTTTTCTCTGTGTTTGATCAGAAATCTACGTGTGGTATCAGGTTCTTCTAATCCACTCCCCTCATTATACACACTGCTTTCTTGCTTACATGACAGTTAATAAATCATCCAAGTGCAAAGAGCTGACTATAACCTGCTTCCTTAAGTGCATGTAAAGGCAGTCATTGTGTGTCTGTGTGGGTGTGGGTGGGTGTGTTTGTGTGTGTGTGTGTGTGTGTGTGTGTCAGAGCTAAATCAGTGAGGCTGTGTGGATTTTGTGGAGCTGGTTGATATTGATAACAAGCCCATCCAGCCCTGTGTTCTTTGGAATGGCAGAAAGAATGATGTGTGTGCGTGCGTGCGTGCGTGCGTGCGTGCGTGCGTGCACTACAACAGTGATGGCAGTAGTATCATACAGTGCAGTGGTTGTAGTAGCAGCAGCAGCCAGTGCAGCCTTATTGATAAGGAGCACTGGGTTATTATGCAGGTCTGTGGTGGGCAGGAGGGGTAATTAACAGGGATTAGGATTGTTGGAGGCCTCATGTTACCCCAGCGAACACTGTTAACCTGCTGGGATTAGCAAACTGTACTCATTAGCAGAGGTGCACTGATAGCACTTTCTCTCCACCCATGTGAGAAGGCAGTGCTTTATTAAACAGACTCCCTGACAGCTACTTATCCCACACCCACTGGTGCTCCCTATAATCGACCAGTTTCATTCCAGTATTTGCATAAATGTACATTTTCTAATAATATCACCAATAATAATAATAATGTTACTGTATCTTAACAATAACATGAAATAGGCCTGATAATGTTAATCTGTAGGCCTCTATCTTATTTAAAAAAAAAAGATTAAGATGATGCAGTCATGCCACCAGCTCTGTGGAGCCGTCAGACACAGCTGTGCTAAGATGCACACATGGACATGTTGTGCAGGTTTTTATGTGCAGGTTGTTTTACCATATTCACCATCTTGGTTTAGCATGTTGTCATGCTAACATGTGCTAATTAGCAATGAATCACAAACATATCTGAGGTTGTGACTCTCCACCCAGTAGCTGTAGAGGCACAAAATGAGCAGACATACTATACATAAACCTAATCCTACACTATGACTCAGTGGTTGACAGGCTCACAGGTGATTTCAGATTTGTCGTCGTGGTAACATCACAGTTGGCAGGCAGGTGTTTTTTATTTACAAAGGTAGAGGACAGATTTACCTTTTATCTTAGATTTTTCTGTTGCTGGTGTTGGATGCCTCTGCACATTGCTGCTCAGCTGGTTTTGTGTCACAATGACATTTTACAAATGTCCCCACTGGAGGACAACACGCTCCACACATGACTGCTGTACACTGAATTTAGGCTGTGGCACTTTGTTGGAATATTTAACACTCCCTCTCACAGCTGCACAAATTATGAACAGCAACAGACAGGATATTGGCACATTACATTAGACTGCATCTAATTCTAACTTGAACCAAACAGTATCATCTGTGAATATCTATGTACATCACAGAGCAGACAGTACCAACACTGTTCATGTTATTATCTACTCCGGGCATTCATTTATGAGGTGTGTTTTCTCTAAAAAAAAGAAAAAAATGTCAGTGGAAAAATAAAAACTAACAAAAATAAACAAAAAGTTTTGTGGAAAAAGAGAGAAAGAAAAAAAGGTTTTAAGGCGTACCCAAAAGGAGAGGAACTCGCTTGTTGTCTGTTGTCACTTCTCTATTGTGATCGTTGATCCAAAGAGAACAACTGGATCCAAAGGGATGGAGTGAGTTGGGCATGTTTCTGAGTAAAAAGCACCCCAGAAGGCTCTGTGGAAACATTTGGATACTGATTTTGGACCATGCTGCAACAACAAATGACCCGTTTGATTCATCTGAAGGTGAGAGAGTCTGATGCAACAAGTCATTAAGGATCTCTGAGGTTTGAGTGTTCAAATCCTCACAGTGTTTCACAATGAGGGTCAGTGGTGCTGGTCAGGCTGATAAGGGTCCCATGTGGTGAGGCTTGGCCAATGGGACGGAGGCAGACTGGACATTGATGGAGTGCAGAGATAAGGAGGGTCAGAGTGGCCAAACTGAGGCCCCATAGGACGATAGGAGATTGGATACTGGTTGGACAGACACTGGACTTCAGACTCCGCAGGCAGCGGGTCAGGCTGTCTGAGGCCTCATGTTTGGGGTAGTGCTTGACCTCAGACTGAAATCTGACACCAACAGAATCTGACAGTGATCTTGTGTCAGGAGGCCGAACCCCAGCAACCCTTTTTTTTTTCAATCCTTCTTTTATCGGGGTGAATTCTAACAAAGAAGTACAACAACGTTTATTTGTGAAATCAAGCATTCAAATTAAAAATTCAGCCCAACCTGATACAACAATAGGTCAGCTCAGCTCATATTGCATCTGGCATCAGGAACACGCTGTCATGTGCACTGGAGCAAGAGAATGAAAAAGTAGGGCTGGTTACAGTGTGACATACACCAGGGCTGGTAAACAAGTGTGCCGGCACCTGCTCCTCTGACTCTGACTTACATCAGAGTTAGTTCACATTTTTTAAGTGACTAAACCTGCTCAAAAAGACGACCGACTGATTAGTTTGTCAGATGAGTTTGTCTTGGTGTTCAGAGCTATGTCCACAGAGTGAGACACCTCTGTCTGTGATTGTGTGTTTCACCTCTGAATGCGGAGTAGCACCGTGCAGGTCAGGTGACAGGTGTGTGTGTGTGTCTGAAACTAAACATTATGGCACAGAAATAATATGGCTGCTTCTTACTCACTTGTCCGCAGAGTGGATATCCCAAGTGCTGCTGCTGGTCCCTCAAGGTACCTCATAGATGTGTTGGACATGTTCTATAATGTTTTAATTCCCCTGGTGAATAATATCATGTTGTGTTTTATGACTTTCTCAACATTTCATGTCTCATTTTAATCATATAAGACCAGGATGATACTGATAAACTGATCATTTTGCTGGGTACAATCATGATACCACATTTCTTTGCCATTTCATGTCTACTCCTCACACGTCTCTGACTTTCCTCCCTCAAACCAAGCTCCTTCCTGCTCCCTCCACCCCTCCATAACCCAACCCCCCCTCACTGCCACCCCACTACCACCCCCCTCCCTCATCCCCCTCCCCATCGGCTGTGGGAAAGCCATTTTATCAGCGTCTGTCCGTTGTTCTCTGGTGGGGATAGATACAGAGAAGATAGATGAGTGTTTTGACATGGAGAGTGTTAGACAAACACTCTTATCAGGCCTGCCACTTTAGACCGACCCCCCGAAACAGTCGCCTGAACCGTGGACGAGATGAGAAGGGGTGGTGTGTGTGGGAGGAGGGGAGG
The DNA here is from genome assembly GCA_021432705.1 of Caranx ignobilis. Taxonomy (NCBI): domain Eukaryota; kingdom Metazoa; phylum Chordata; class Actinopteri; order Carangiformes; family Carangidae; genus Caranx; species Caranx ignobilis. The sequence goes on along the minus strand of MU269990.1, from coordinate 66,130,894 downwards.
TGAGATTTTTGTATGTTTTGATCAGAGTGAGAGGTAGATGGTCATAACACGAAGGCTTCTCCAGAGGCAGACCCCGAGGCCGCTCATGTTGCTGACGCAGTTGACATTAATCCCATCAGTCAGTCAGAGGAGTTCCCACTGCAACACTCATTAGCGCTGCTCTCCTCCGATTTTGAGAAACTTCTCTAAACTGCAGACCGCTGTTCCTCCTGCACTCCCAGCTGTCTTAAGTTTTTAAATAAATGGATCAGTCCTCTGTGCCTCGCGGCTATCTGGCTCTATCTGGGCTGCAGCAGGCTCAGACCACAGCCGTCACTGCCATCCTTATGCAGTTATCACTTTGAGGAAGTACACAAGAAGTTTCCCTGTTTGAACCAGTCAGTGCTCCGCTTGTATCAAACTCCCCCTGCTGTTGGCCCTTTGATAGCTTTTGCTTCCACGGCCTGAGCTGTTGTGAGGGTTCAGGTCAAGTTCAAGCCACATGATGCTGCTGCCGATTGTTTTTGAAATGTTTTTTTTTTGCCTAGTCACATGGTCTCTGCTGAATGCTCTTGGCCAGCAGGGCTTTTGAGGGCTGAAAATGATATATTGATCTTTTTTTTCTACCAATACTGACGGTCTGTTAGATTTTTAAATGTAAATCTTAACTCTCCACTAAAGCTCTTCAAGCAGAATCTGATGTGTCAAAGTGATTTCAGACTCCAGGTCATTATCACCGCAGTACATTAACAGTACCCTCATGATAACCTCTCCTCCTCCTCCTCCTCCATCAGATGACCTGGAGTTAAGTGAAGAAGGCAGCGACAGCAGGGTGGTGGCCAGGAGGGACCTCCTCCCAGACACAGTGTGGGGACCTTACCCAGGAATCCTTCAATCAGTGAGCAGCACAGATGATCAGGAGACAGAGGTAAGAGCTCTGATGTGATCACTGTCTGAAGATTTTGCGGAACACTTAAAAGTTTATCTTTTTTTCTGATAGAGGAGCTGTGAAAGGATGCACCATGAGTAAACGATAAACAATAAAATACCCACTGTAAAAAAAATAAATAAATAGAGAGGTTGTCTTTTAATCTGAAATTCAATATCATTTTTGATGTTTCAACCTGAGCAACATCTCATGGGCCGTTGATGAACTTGATGTTTGTCTCTATTTTCAGTAAATATATTCAAGCATTGTGATATTATTGTCCAGACACAGCTGACACACTCGTTATTAATGTATATATAGTCTGCCCATGATATATATGCTGTATGATCTTAGCATCCATCAGTGATATCTGAAATCATTATTAAACAGGTATGTCTGTGCCATCTGGTATTTAAGACAGAGCAAGTTTAATGTTAAATCACTGAATCAACAAACAGACAGAAGATTTTGGATAAACTAAATATGATAAAGACATACAGCAACTAAGTGGAACAAACTAATTAATGTGTGTGAGAGTGAAAGAATGAAACCTTTATAATAATAAGCCTTCAAGTGCACGTCCAGTATACTGAAACACTGAGATGAGCAGCTCATGTTGTTTAATTTAGGGGGCTTCATTCCTAAAGGTCAAAGGCCAAAGGTCGGATGGTCAGTTAACAGAGACACAATGAATAAACATCTTATCACGTATGAGTGTTGGACAGTGGTTGGGAATGAAAACAGCTGTGTGTGTGTGTTCCTTGGGAACAGTGTGTGGGACCGGATGAAGTCCTATCAGAGGCTGGGTTCATGCATCATGTGCAAGTCCATCTAATCATATGATACTGATGCTGGGAGAGGCTTCCTGGCACGCAGCACAAACACACACACACACACACAGACATTCCTGCTTCATTTTTGTAACTGACCGCCTCACTTTACCTGCCCTGCTTGTCTTATCTCAGGTTATTTATAGGCTATAGGCTTTTTTTAACTCTGGGTGCCAAAATTGAGCTTAATGAATTTTAGTGCCGCTCAGTCCAGTTTTACATCTGGGTCCAAACCAGTTCATATCCGGTTAATGAAAACTCCACCCAGTTCAAATAAAGCCAGATGGAGTTTATACAGCACAACCAGGCATCAGTCTCCTCTCCTCCCCTCTCCTCTCCTCTCTCCTCTCCTCTCCTCTCCTCTCCTCTCCTCTCCTCTCCTCTCCTCTCCTCTCCTCTCCTCTCCTCTCCTCTCCTCTCCTCTCCTCTCCTCTCCTCTCCTCTCCTCTCCTTTCTCTCCTCTCCTCTCCTGTTCCATACTCTCCCCTCTTCTCCTCCTCTCCTCCCAGCCCTCCCCAGACGTCCGCCTGCCTTTTATCTCCACATGGCGCCATCCTCCTGGACAACAAACCCCAGTGATTGATTCCTGCTTGATAGGCTCTCATTTCTAAGATTTCGTTTATTATCAGTGAGGTTCTGAGTGTACAGATAGATGTGTGTGTGTGTGCGCGCACATGCACAAGCACTCAATCACACACAAACTCACTCACCAATCACCTTTTGTTCTTCCCTCCCCTCCACAGCCCATACCGTCCTCTTCCTCCTCTAACTGTAAAGTCCATTTTTGTTCTTTTGAGGGCTTTGCATTCATATGGAAAGCATCTCCTTCTGACTCTTAATACCCATTTTCTCTCTTTTTCCTCATTTTCTGCTCCCCCCACAAACCCCCACTCCTCCCCTCCTATCTGAAGGACTAAGGAGACGGACCTTCAGTATCTACTGCAGATAGTGGCTGTAATCTCACATTCCTCCTGTGTTTCTCCCCCTGTCACTCCACATCCTCCCCCTCCTCTATCCATCCCTCCATCCCTCCATGCCTCCCTCCCTTGCGGGTCAGCAGGGGTCAGGGCTATCCTCCTGCTGGAGAGGAGAAATCTGCTCATCTCCCGCTGCTCCGCTAAAGCTTGAGCCATCACACTGCATTCCTACAGTGGATTACAGTGGATGTGAAGTGTAAACTCACATCACATCCTTTTTATTTGACTACAGGAATATTATTTCATGTTGAAGAGCACTGTTTGTAGTTAGACAAGATAACTACTATCATTTAAATCCAAAAAGAGGTAAAGGGGAAAAGGGTAGAAAAACATTTACCCGCACAGTGTCACACCTGGAGGCCGTCGTCCTTTACAACCACAGCCTGACCTTTTCTTTATACTTAATAGTTAAACCTGCAACATTTATGTATTTTTCTGATTATCGTTTAGTGTTTAAATTATAATGCACGTACAAACAAATAGCCTCAAACTCATTAAAGAAAATTCCAAAGAGCAAGAAACACTTTCAGATGTCAAATGTACTCTATTTTTAATTATATAGCGATGACAAATACCATGTGGGTACACACTCATCTGACATGTAGGGAGTTTCAATCAACTGAAAAGCCATCAATATCCACATTTACAACCACTCACTAACTTTGTCATGTTGGGTAGATTGGTTTACACTTTCACCAGTTCAGTACAGTACACCAGTACACCACGACCAGTGCAGCTGCTCTGCACCAGCATCTGGAGCAACGACCAAGTCTAAAGAGTGCATGGTCCAAAAAGGATTGACAAGCGTCAGATTAATTGTTCGTTGATCAAATCCAGGTAAATCTTTGTGAAATTGATTGGAGGTCGTATCCCATCATATCCAGGCCTCCTCACAGAGATGGTTGGAGCAGGTCAAAGGGTGAATCCTGATTTGCTTATTTGTCTCTAGTTGTTTTCTGGCTGACTGTGGTGCAGACACAGCACAGTTAGATACAGTATGTAAAGTATGTCGAGGTTACAGTTTGATATACAGATCGTTTGTTTGAACTTCTCCTGCTACTGTTGGACTTTGTCTTCTGCCCGGGAGAGGAAACATAAACCTGCCACTTCTCCTTTTGTGGCCAAACTCTGATGGTTTTACTTGAATGCCACATATAACATATCGACAACATATCAACAATGAATGTGGAGGTGAAAGATTTAGTAGTTACAGAAAGTGTATTTTTGAACAGTCTGGTAGTTGAAGCGCGCCTGAAAACTTTTGCCATCACATCACATTTACTTCCTGACGAGCGTTAACTTCACAGGTCAGCCTATCAATCTATCAGGCTGTTTCTGAACCTGCACCGTGAAGCCGTTATCATCGCTGTCACTGTAGATAAAGCTGTTTTCTGTGGAAACAAACTAAGGCCTCAAATATTATCTTGAAGTTGAATGAACACTTGTTAGATGCTACTTGACAAACATCAGATGTAACATTGCATGTACTGTATTACAGAGCTACAGGCCTGCAGCGCATGTTCATATGAAAACCAGTGAGGACAAACACTTCCAGAGAGTAACAACACAAAACAGAGGTTAAACCCACTGTGAGATGTGATATATGAAGATGGAAATGCAACATTAAACAAATGAAAGAAAAAGCCTGCAGAGAAAAACGGCCTCCAGAACAGCATCACTGTTCATCTCCTCATTTGTTGCTCTGATGATGATGGTGGGAGCAGTGTCACTCTGGGTGTCTATTTGAATTAAGATGTCGTGACATCAGACCATTCAGGCTCATCAACCTGCTTGTTCTATTGGTGCACAGTTATTCAGGCTTTTCTTTTACTATCTCACTCATCTGTATCTTATTTTGAAAATCTTACACTTCATATTTTCAGAAGGCAGAGAGGATATTAACTCCATTACCCACTGTCCTTCCATTTCATATTGATCATGTACTGGATATGAAAGTATATGAAATAATGTTTAACATAAACACAGCTAAATCATCACAGTCCACATAAAAATGGACCAAACAAACATGAGTTTAGAACTTCATTGTCTGTTTTTATCTTATCTACATGGAGTAGTTTTCTTTTGTCTGGACACTGTGCATGCTTTGCCAGCTTTCCTCCACTGGACATGCTGTCACCATCACCAGCATTCCTCCAAGCTTTGTCCTCTTTCTCTCAACTTCTCTCGAGAAAATGTGGTTTGTATTCGGCCCGTACAGATAAGGTATCAGTCTTAGACCGACCCAATGAGACTGCGGACAGTCTGGATGTGAATTTAACCCTCAGGTCACACATGTAGCTACATGCAGGCTGGGACTTTTAGTATTTGATATGAAACAATGTATCATTGCATGTCCTTGATGTTGTCTGTCTCAGACTGTGTGTCTTACCATGAGGTCAGTGGTGAGTTTGTTGGTTGCGAGGAATCAGGGTGGGGCAGAGATAGAATGAGAGAGAGAGAGGCAGATGAGATCCAGACCTTGCTCTCCCTCCAACAGATCTCCTTCATTAGATTAGCAGCGTGTTAACTGGCCTGTGTCATATGGAAATCCTGTCATTTGCATCTCTTGAGAAAGAGGCGTAAAACCATTTATCTATTTAAATATATTCTGGCTGATATGGCTGTTGGACTTTAGAACAGGGTATAATAATGTTTACTGATCAACTGATCAGCTGGCTGCTGATTCCTCACAGTTTTTGGTTGAGTGAACAACCAAGTCCTCGTCTGCAAGCCTCCCGTGGCAACCCAGGAGCGAGCACGCCACCGCTGCTATTCTGATTGGATCGTACATAACAAATCTGATATTATATCTCCTCTTCTTCTGATTGGATCCTGCTTTAATTAACTGATAGTGCGAGTGAATGTTATTGGACTGAATTTGCAGATTTGTTGTAAAATTTCAGCTCACATGTGGGATGAGGTGACAGTGAAGGCGTGATGATGCTAAAGTGCGAGCGGACCCGGAGTTTTTTGCATCTGTTGCATCCTCTCCAGAGGACGTGTGTCCTGAGTGAAGTCTGTCTCCCACTGTACCACCAGAGAAACTCCACTTACTACATTGTTTCTATTGTTCTCCCGCTTTCAGCTGCACCCAGCAGCTCACCCCACCCCAATCCTGTCTTTCGTGGAAAGGCAGCCTGAAGGCACGATCCTAGAAGGAGCAGAGTAGGGGAGTTCAAAGCGTTATCACGCGCCAAACGTCTTTTCATCATGTTTTAGAAACAAGCGTTCGCACTAATCCCCCAATAATCTCTCCAGGAGAACTGGGGCGATAAGGCGCGCCACCCACGGCTTTTCAAACACTTTTTGGGTAGTCTCTTCTCACTCTCTATCTCTCCTCCTCTCTGCCTCCTTTACTCTCCTCTCCACTTCCTTCTTCCCTCACTCCCCTGGAAGGACGAGTGAAGGTGATCACTGTCTCCTCCGTACTCTCGTTCTCTTTTTCCCCCCCCTTTTCGCATCGACTCTGAGCTGGTTTGTTTACAACTGGATTTTGATCTTTAAATTTTATCTGGATACATCAACAGTGTTTCTCTGCCTCTCTGTTTCTCTCTCTCTCTTACTCTCTCTCTCCCTCTCTCTCTCTCTCTCTCTCTCCTCCGCCCATCAAATTACAATATTAATTAAAATGGTGCTCCTACAGAAGATGACAAATTGATGATTAGGGAGAGTGTTGAGACACCTTCTGTGATGCCCCCCAGAAGAACACGGTACATGAAGAACCTTCTTAAAAAGAGGAGGAAGAACAAGAGTTTCTACCTTTCATGAATCATTTCCAAAGATCTCATACTCTGTTGCTGTTTTTGATTATTTAAAGATCAAATCCCTCCTCCGTCTACCTGAGCTACACAGATGTAGTCTAAAGTGATTAGAGGCAACCTTAGTAACTGCTCTCATCATATCAAACCACTCTGGCCTTTGCTGGCTCGTGGGTTGCTGTAGCTAGCAGAGCAGTGTGTGTTTGAATATCCTTTCACAAAAGCATTGCACATTATATTTTAACCTCATCAGTATATCTACTTTAAATACTTGAAGTACTGGATCTTTAACTGCCCTGCTGCACTCGACCCTGTGGGCGGCACAGTCTGCCCATCAGTGACTGTGTAAATAGTTAAATGGACTGTACTGCCAAAATGCTTCTCTAGTCCTGTCCTCCACTCAAAGCACTTCACAACATAAGCCACATTCATCCATTCAGTAATTACAGATATGTTTCAGACATGTTGAAATATCACAAGAGGAGATCCTTAAGTATAATTGTTGAAATTATTCTGAATTTCATTTTTGCAACTTCACTTCCAGGCTCCTGGTTTTGTCGACTCACTGTTGCACCGTCATGGCTCAGTGGGAAACTTGAGTAGCTGATATGAATGTCATAATAACCAGTTAAAGTGTGTGCTGTGAAAAGGCCAGTAACTCAGCACTGGACTCATTAGCTCAGTAATCCTTCAGCATTTTGCTGTCGGCTGATTTAGTGAAGAGTCCTGTGGAACTGTGTACAGTGGTATCCAGCTTTAAATGATACTCATTCTGTCATTAATGCTAATGATGCTCTTCTGATATTTCAACAACATCATGCCTCAGTGTTGAGTGCATGCATCTCAGCCTTAAGGAGACTCAGCTTTTATCTGTGGGGATTGAATCAGTGTGCCTTATATAGGCTACCTCTGCTCTCACCTGTCGTCTGAGTTGCCCACATCATGACAGTAGCTCTCTGTCTCTTAGTCTGTCTATCTGGGCCTGACAGAAGAGTCTATCACCTAGAAAGAGGGAGAGAGAGAGAGAGAGAGAGAGAGAGAGAGGGTGGAGGAATGATTAGAGAGTGTGTGTGTGTGTGTGTGTGAGAGAGAGAGAGAGAGAAAGAGAGAGAGAGAGGAGAGAGAGAGAAAACAGCCAAGAAAGATAAAATACTGATAGACAGAAATGCACCCAGCCAGGCCAGGAAGGAAGAGGAATAAGAGACCTTAGAAAGACGGGAAGGGCCCATTGACTAAAACAAAATGTTGGAGACAAAAAAGAAATGTAAGAGAAAAAGAGAACTGTGAGAGAGGTGAGGCGAACATGGAGGAGGAGGACGGGAGGAGACAAAGGGAGGAGGTGTTCATCACTCAGTGGCAATGACTGGTTGGTATCTGCATCTCCCTGTCATCTGCAGCGGCTTCTGCGGGGTGGAGGAGGAAGGGAAGAGGAGGAGGAGGAAGTGTAAGGGAGGAGAAGAGGAGAGGGAAAACCTCTATCCTCTCTATCTCTGAGCCTCATCTCCGGCAGTTCAGGAGCCCGCTTTCCAAGAGTGCCTCATTTTCAAATCTCTTATCTCAGCCCCCGTTTTAAGTATTGCAGTTTTATATTTTTACATGTCATTTGCATGCAGCTCATCAAACCTGGCTCCCTCTATATTTTTTTTTCTTCGCGTTCTTCTTCTCGGAGGTGTGCATCGATATGAGCGGCTGTGCATGAGCACACCTGCATGAGGGAGTGAGCACCAAGCCATAGCTTTGTACTGTACTGACGATATTTGTGCCCCGTGAGTGGAATATACAGTATAAAATAGTATCTGGTGTCTCTGGTGAATGTTAGAGAAATGCTTTGCTGGAGTGCAATTGAGGTGTGTGTGTGTGTGTGTTAGTGTGTGCGTGCGCGTGTGTGTGCGTATGTGTGTGTCTTTGAGAGGCGGATGAGAGCAGGTTTCTGATTTTTATCTGCCTTCCTTTTCTTTGTATTTTTGGAGGATTCACACAGTGACCTCTTTGTTTGGGACAGTGAGTACAACTCTCCAACCCCATGGATTGGGGAAGAAACCATTTCCTGTAGCCGAGAGATAGAATGAGAGACGGAGAGAGAGAGAAAGAAAAGAGGGAGAGATAGGATGGAGAAGGAGGGGCAGGCAGACAGGAGGGCAGGAATGAGAGTTGGAGAGAGGAAGAGAACTGGAGATTAAGGAAGAAAGAAAGAGGTGTACAAAAGGACGGACGTGGTGCAGGGGAGAGAGAGTGAAAGGGGAGAACAGAGGAAGAGGGTAAATTGGATGAGTGAAAGATTTTAGCAGCAATGAGTGAACGATGGGCGAAAAGGTCAGGAGGGCTAGAGGAGCACACAACATTTGAAGCACTTAATGCAAGAGAGACAAACTCACCTTTTTTCACTTGCTCCACAATCACAAGTGCATTAGATACCACTCATTAGACATGTTTGATATATTGGACCAAACCCTTCTGGCTGCTACTGATATTCATTTATTGGCCCTGACGGCTGTTATGGCTGAGCGAAGTCAGAAGCAGGCACTTTCACTGTTGATTAATCATAATATTTTATTGGATTAATAATTGTTACCTGACGAAGCATTTTATGCCACAAAATATCTGAATATTATGGCACCACAGTTTCATGTTGCTGGTGAATATGAGGTTCAGGATGTAACTAGAAAAAGCAGAAGACTCAGTTTATTCGGTGCACCTAGCTAAACGTAGTCCAGTGTGAAGAGGAGGTTCTGCTATTTAATATGAACGCATTTGACGCCTTTCAGCCAATAATAACTCAGTTCACACTATAACCTCCAAACTGAAAATGCTGTCGAAGCATCTCTAAAACTGTTTGTACTCTGTTTCATTACAAACTGAATCTGTAACACTGAATACTGAAATGATCGAACGCTGGCAGATCAGATTCTTAGTAGAGTTTACGTCTTCTTTCAGACAGTGAAGTCAACGTGAACACTTAAAGGTAAATCTTCTTTTGTTAGGATCTGTCAAAAATCTAAACTTGATATAGGGAAGAAGAAAAAGTTAGAAATTTGTAGTTTTGGTTCAACTTTTTCGCTTTCAATACAAAGAGCTACTCAAACTCAGGATACGCACTAATACTAGTCTTCTTCAGAAATGAAATGTGTGTACCTCCCTTTGTGTATTAGTGTATTTGACTGAAATCCTTTCCATGAGCCGTAAGGTGAGTGAAAACTGAATATTATGGTGACAGTGACGATTTTCCCACAGTGTGACGCATGTAAAGCATGTGCCACTGTGGATTATTGACTTGCACACTTTACAGTCTAATGACCATTAGACTTGCTCAGGCCATTACAGAGCAGTGTAAACCATATTAGAGTGTGTGAAACAGTATACACCATTGAGACATAGATGTGTTAGATGTACCAGTGGTGATTTGCATATACAAACACACTTATTCCCCAGTGGAGGCAGTAAAACTGTGGCCGTTGACAGCTGTACAGAGAAATCTTAATCTTCTCATCTGCAGAGGACGATTGCGGGGGAGGTGGTGGGGATGATTGTGTTCTCCATTTCCCCTTTTAATAGAAGTGTCCAGGTATATGTATATGTACTGTGTGTAAACATGCATATATATGTTTGTATTCGAGGTCACTTCGGGGAAAAGTTCTCGGCTTCCCATTTCCTGTCCCCATCTCCGCCACCATCATCATCAGTGCTATTTGGCTCCTTAGAGAGGGGGAGGGGGGTGGGGGGTGGGGGGGGGTGAGGAGCCATTCTGATACTGAGAGAGGGAATGGAGGAAGAAAATGAAGAAATGAAATCAGCCTGGCATCATTTGCATTCAAGTTTTATCGGTGTAGGAGGAGGGCGTTTTTGGGCCTGATAAGGAGAGGGCGTCGCAGGCTGTGCTGGAGGTGGAGGGCTGTTGGTGGGGAGAGGTGTGTGTGTGTGTGTGGGGATGTGAAGGCTGTGTGTGAGCGTGTGTATGAATGTAATATGTGAATTGACTTTGTTAGAAGAAGGTGGCTCTGAGTTCAGTTGGTGTGTGTTTGCACTGATACACACACACACACACATACGTGAATGTTACAGCAGCTATAGAGAGTGAGGACAGGGCGTTGGGGGTGGAAATGGTGTGTGTGGTGGTGGTGGGGGTGTGGGAGTGGGGGGTTAATATCAGACCAAATAATTAGATTCGCTATCGTCTCAGCGGCAGCAGTGCGGGTATCAGGCAGATTAAAGCCGGGCTCGGGGCTGGTTAATATTCATGAGGGGACCAGGGTCCGGGCGAGGGGCTTAGACTGTAGCTCAAAGACTCTCCTCCGGCTGATGGGGCTTAAGGCAATGCTCTCCACCAAGATGGAGCTCTGCCAGGGAGGCCTGACATCCCACTGATAGATGGAGGGCTGTGTGGATTGTAAGGGTGAGGAGAGAGGAGGAGAAGGTGGCAAGGTACGGCAAAGGTGTGCAGGTGCACAGCTGAGACACCTTCATCTGCCTGGATCTTTAGATCTTTGTTTTGATTATTTTGTTATTATGAAATGGAAGAGAACTGACAGCTGAAGTCAAATGTAGCCTTGTCTGTCCTTGTCTCCATCAGCTCCTCCCTCCTTTTTCTTGTTCTTTTCTCCAGACTGCCACTGTTCACCAAATCCTCAAACGACACTTGTTATAGGCTCATGGAACGTCAGTGATGAAATGATCATGCTGTTGACCGCGGTGGCCTTCTTCACTTTCAGTCACATATTCGCCAAGTGTTTGTCTGTTGAGCAGATCTATGCGACAGCTGTGAGTTTGTCATTAATATAAAAAGTATTTAAAATGAGCCACTATTATCACATTTCCATAATAGGACAACACCAAGTGTTGAACATGAACAAATTGAACAAAAACCTAAACTTGTCACCTACAGATGAAGATCTGTAGATAGTAGATTTACCAACATTCATATTTATCATCAGTAAATCACACAGGAGCTTTTCAGAACAAGAAGCGGTAATTTTGCCAACAGTACAAATGAATGCACTCGTGTCAAAAATGGCTTGGTATCGTATTAACATCAAACAATAAGACTCTCAAACTTCCTGTGGTGACTGGCAGCCATTTGTGTCGATGAGATCGGCGTCAGACCAAAACACGTGAAAAGGGTTTGATACCATCCAGCGGCCTCTCCTCTCCGCTCTCCTTAACTCCCGTCCACATCTCTGGCATTTGCATTCTCTACTGGCCTGGTTAATTACGCACACACACACACACACACTCACACACAGTGTGTGATCTGGCCCTGCGCTTTTCTTATTTTCCGTATCTCATGTGAATCTGTGTTGTGTGTGTATGTGTCTGAGTGTCTGTGTGTCTGTGACCATAAAGTGTTAAATAACACATTTTCCTTGTTGCAACTTAACATGGCAGATTATCTGCTGTAACCGCTGTTTTGTTGTGTTACAATTTAGTTCACTTAGTTAAATCCTTGACTTACGCTTTGTGCAAGTAAAAGCAGCAGAATCTGCAGCAGCAGCAACAATTGATCAGTATCTCCTTTAAATTCAGCTGTGGTCACATTGAGGACATGCTGACTAAGTGACTGATAGATTTCCAGGAGATTTCAGAGTTTTCACACAGACACAGCATGTGGTTGCATGTATTTGCATGCTGCTGTAGCTCCTGAATCCCAACGAATCCACAGACAGGGACCTGAAATAAAAACATTGTGCTGCAGTGTCTGATATTGAGCCTCACGCGGCCAAATGTAATTTTCAGCGTTGTCAAGTACCAAATTTTAAAAAAGCATTTAGCTGCTACATCTTATTGGAAGTCTCTCTCTGATCAGAGGTCAGAATGACATATGACAAAGTAAAGGGTCAACAACTTCCCAGAGATTCAGTACAGTATATCCTTTTTTGTGTCCTACGGGACAGTAAAAATCTGACTTTACCATTCATAAAAACCTGTTGACTAAGCTGAGAGCAAACTCTGTCGGGAAGAAGTGGACATTACTGACTTTTAAAGAGAGTGTGATTCATTCACAACTAAGAAACAATGGCAGAGGATCATATGGTAAGTAATTACCTATTTTAGATCTTTGAAGAACGAGCCTGTGTGAGTGTTTTCCTTTTTTTATTTTGTGTGCGTGTGTGTGTGTGTGTGTTCCACTTGCGCACTACTGAGCTTTCCCCATTGCCCTATCATGGTGAATTCCAAAGCCGTGGCCGTGATGAATTAGTCTGAAACAAATTAGCAGTACTTACAGCTCAGACGGCTCCAGCGTTGGGTTACAAATTAAAACAAAAGCAGTCGTATCTCCACATCAGCGCTAGTTCTCCATGAAATACAATACGCTCTGCCTCAATCTTCAATATACAACAGACTGAGAGGCTTCCTTCCTTCTGTTCTACCCTTCTCTCTTCTCACTATCTTCCCAAGCCACCCCAAAGACAATGTCCATCTTCCCCAGGTATAGGAAGGTTCAGCTCTGGGTGTGAGGTAGACGCCAGGAAAGTGTTTTCACCTCATGGAGAGGCAGAGTTGAGATGAGGGACAGAGCATGTGGATCAGTGGGGTTTCTTTTTTAACCTGCACTAATGATGTTGTAAGGAGCTATATAAGTTTTGCTATTGCTACATAGTCATTGTTAGTATTGTCAGCTGGTTATCAAACAATCAAGGAGAAACTTTGGAGTTCAGCATTGAACTTCATTCACCAACATCTGTCTCCAAAGGTGGGAGGAAACACCAGTGTTGACAACAATGACTCTTGTCTCTGTCACCTATTTTCCACTGACGTTAGCACACTGACCAGGGGATGTACGTATTATGAACGCTTGTCTTGTAAATAGAACAATAGCCAAAGCTCTTGTCAAGCACCAATCTCCACCACCTGCTCTGAGGAAGACATTTGATGGAGAGTTTGAAGACCACATCAATAGCATGTTTTAATGTGCACTCCTAACATTTTGGCTTGTGACCCTCTATAACCCAGTCAAATCTTTTTAATGAGCTATGATCAGGTAATCAGAGAGTGAATGTATTGTTGCCTACATCTGTCCAGGTCACTGTAAATCACTTTTGCATTAACGCTGCAGTGTCAAAACCAGAAGATCTTCATCACACAAGTAAAATTCAAGAGTCTATTCATAGATGATGATCATGAACAGAATCAGTTTCTGCCAAAAAACATACAGTACACTTCTGTATGAGTATTTAGTGCAGATGCATATTTTCTTTTAATAAAATGAAAGTAGATGGCTGTATGTAGTACTCTATGTGTGTGTGTGTGTCTGTGTGTGTGTGTTGTAGTCCTCTAATGAAGGGCATTTAGGGAAGAACTGACTGGGAGCAGAACCAGGATTTTGGCAGTTTATTACAGATGGAAAGAATGGAGGTCAGATACATGAGCAATGAGAATACTTATCAGTCTAGGTAATCCTTTTTTGGCCAAATGCATGAAATGTGCCAGTTTATATGAAACACACTTCCTGTTCTGCGCTCCCACCAGCTTTCCATGACATCACACTGTCCAGTGCTTAGTTTTTTAATCACAGAGAAAGCCACTGATAGATCCTTGTATCAGTTACACGAAGGTTCATTTTCACACTGATCGGCCTGCCTTTAAATGCCTTTAAAAGTGCTGATAACACAAGGAAAAATAATCACTGTAAAATTACAATGGAAAGAAATAACAGGGAGATTAGATTTTGATGACCAAGAACTGATTAGGTTTTTAAGATTTTAAAAAGACTCCCCGGTCATGTGATTCCTGAAATATTTAATTCTGAGAATTGTCTGGACAGGGAAGACTCAGTGTTTCAGATATAAGCTTAGTTCAACTATATAAAACAGATCTTTAAAAATACACTCAGGAAGTATTTACAGGAATAAATAGAGGATGTGTTCTGACCTTGAAATGATATACAAAATAGTCCTAATGTCACACCAAGGCACCATGGGAGGCTGATAATGAGTGAAAGACCTCTACGGAGGAAACATCCTGGGAGGTGTGTCTGCTTTGTTCTGAGTTTATCCCAGGTACTGAGGTTAACTTTGTGGCTTTAGGATCTAGGGTCATAATACCCATCCTTCACTCAGTTGTTTCTAGAAAAAAATATCAGAGCCGAATCTCACGTATGGGTCTGCAGCTTGTTCCTCTGTTATAATGATATGTTAAACGAAGCAGGTCTAAAACATCATCCTTCCATATATTTTACCATTCGCTGATGCCCTCTAATTTGCATATCAGCAAGGGAGAGGCACAGATAATGCGGTGGCATGACTGTTACAACACCTGGACATCCCTGGAAACTATGCAAGACCTCTCTTTATTGATTTCAGGTCTTCCTTTAACACAATCCAGATCCATCAGCTAATCAAGAAGCTACAGTACCTGTAAGTTTCATCACCTCTAATCCACTGGATCCATAACATCCTCTCCAACAGACTGTGCGCAGAAACGTTTGGCGTTCCCCTGTCGACACCGCTGCCTCTCCACAGTCCACTCCTCTCAGCCTCAGCTTCAGTCAGTGTACCAGTTACAAGCACTGTCAAGAGACTTACAGCCATCTGTAAACTGAAGCACCTATCTTGCCATCCATTTCTTCTCCTGGACCATAGCACTTTCAGGTTCTTCCATCAGCCCATGTCTTGAGTGAGAACCTCACAAGCACATGCCTCCATAAACTCTCTGTCTATATAAACTACCCTTTTGAATGCAACATAAGCAAAACACTTGACAAGCAGGATACACCATCGTGTGAACTCTGACCCTCATGGGCTGCTCAGTCAGTCTGGACTGAAGACACTCTGCTTCAGTGCTAAGGAAATGCTGCCTCCTGGTGGAGACAGAATAATACTGCACCACAGACCTACTGCACTGTCCTCACACAGTGGGTTTGAAATGCCAGTGTTGAAGCCATTGGACAGTTATACGTGTATTTAAAGTTTTTAGAACATTTAATCGAAAAACAGCAGTTGGGCCATGCGTTATAATTTGTAGAGGAAGACGAAACCCCTGTTTATTCACGTTCATCCTGTGCAGCACTGTGTACAGCACTCTGTGTGACTTTGGCATCCTCTCTGTTGTATCTGAAACTAATGAATGTGAGCTTGACTGTGTCCTGTGTGGTGAGACAGAATGTGAATTCAGCCTTAGCTTCATACACATTCCCCTGTACATGATGCTCTGTGTGTGTGTGTGTGTGTGTGTGTGTGTGTGCGTGTACCTGCGTGTGTGTGAGACATGGAGACATGGGATAAGCCTGTGTCCTGGGAGTGATTGTCAGAGGGAATGCTCCTGGAGCCTCATGTGGACAAAGACCAGATTGTACTCAGTGTGTCTCTGTGTTTTATGTGATCTTCCTCAGTCCCCCTCCCTCCTGCCCTCTCTCTCTCTCTCTCTCTCTCTCTCTCTCTCCCCATCCCTCTCTCATACCTACACTGGATGCTGACTCTCCGCTCTTTGTCCAGAGTATCCACTGTGGATCTTATTATGGCAGCTGTATGAATAGCAGCCTGTCGACCTCATCAGATCTTCTTTCTCTCCCTTTTCTTCTCTTCCTCTCCCCCAGGGTCTCTCTTCCTCTTTTATTCCTCTTCTCTTCTTTCTTTTCCTTTATTTTCAATGTGGCTTTGTTCAGCCCATGCTCCCCTCATTTCCTCATTTCCATTTTGGGTTGTAATCATCCTCTGCTCGCTGGCGTCCTCTTTATAAACACTGTTTACCTCTGGCCACACACTGGACACGACCATGTGACATGTTTTCCCAATTGACAACAATTAAAGTTTTGATTCCAGAGTCATTATGTCTGGCCATCCTTCTCTTGAAGAGCTTCTCTCTGATTTTAGTTAGTTTCCTTCATTTTAACTATGTGAGGGTGTGAACTCATTGGATGGCAGGGAGTGATAGTGTGCGTGACAATGTTGAGTGTTGATTCACTGATTTAAAGGGACTTGGGGCAGGATTTGTGACAAATTAAACATGCACTTTAAGTTTTTTTTTAATGCTAATGAGTGATGAAGCGTTCAAAACCAAAAAGAATGAGCCCACCCACGTATCTCTGCATTGCCTCGAACAGGCTGTGTGCTGCATAATGTACTGCAATTTGTCAGAATTTCCTGCGCAGTTCTGCGGACCTGACGTCAGATGACGCTGAATGCGCGTTCTCAATGGCTTTCGACAGGAAGAAGACAAGCATGGTAGTTATGGACTCAGATAGGGTAAACAACCATCACCACACAAAGCCCACTGAAAAGTCCCACAAAGAAGAAAACGAAAGTTTTATCAGCGGCATCTTGTCAATCAAAACACAATTACCCGCCAAGGCCGTGTCAGTATTGAGTCTTATTTCTTGATCCTGCCACAAAACAGTGAAAAATCGAATCAGTTTTTATTGTATATTTAAGATGCTGAAATTAAAAAGTTATAAATCCAGCAACTCGTCATTCAAGAAACTAGAACCAAAGCATTCTGTGACATTTTTCCTTTTAATAGTAAAAGTAAAAATACCTTTAACCTCACTATGCAGCATATTTGTTATACGCCTTCTGTAATACGGTACCATACAAAAGTTTTAGCCACTTCAGATGTTTAGATTCTTGTCCATTATTCAGTACCATCCCAGAGGCCTCTGATCGGTCCTAAATTTATTCTGCAGCATGACAATGACCCAAAAACTACAGCCAGCATCAAAAGTAACTATTTGAATTCAGAAGAAGAAGACTGTGTCCTGCAACAGATGGTATAGCCCCCCACAGAGTCATGATCTCAACATAATGGAGTCACTCTGGGATTACACAAAGAGACAGAAGACACTGAAACAGCTTCAATCCACAGAAGAACCTGCCAGTCAAGTACTTTGAAAAACCGTGTGCAAGTGTCTGGAGGAGAACAGAAAGACAGCGTGTGGTCATGGTCACACCAGATTATGATTTGATTTAGGTTTCCTCTGTTGACTGAATTTTGTACGAAGTTAATCAATAAAGTCTCATGGCTTTATTTCTGGGAGCATCTTCACTTTACGTGTAGTCCCTAAAACATTGACACAGTACTGTATAAACAATAATGTGTCTGACCATTGAAAAAGGTTCCGTCTCTCCTCATCATCTTCTCTCTGTGTGTTTGTGTGCAGAACTCCAAGTTGACTCTTGTGTGTGAAGATCCAAACTGTTGGATGAGTCGCCTCCCTCTGACCTCTGACCCCTCAGCTGCCAACTGCATCATCTACAGCCAAGGTGAGTTTTTAATGTGACTAAACTGTGGCTCTTTGTGACTTGATGGACACAGAATTCAGTTTCATGACCAGACTCTGTGTGTTCTCAGGTGGTGACGAGTTGTTCTGTAAGGTGACCAGAGAGCTTACAGCTGGTGAAAGGCTCCTGGCCTCCTTGTCACCTCCTGCAGGCTCCTCTTCCTCCCCGCTGGCCCAGCTCTCCCCTCCGCTCAGCCTCGTCACTCAGAAACAGCCTGTGGTGAAGGAGGAGCCTCTGTACCCGGCGGCCCTGCACTCTGACATTCAGCTCCTCCCACAGCAAGCTGGGATGGCCGCCATCTTGGCTACCGCCGTGGTCAATAGTGAGTGTTGTGTTTGAGGCCTTATTTCTTAATTTGTGTGTACAATATCACATACGGTATATTGTACATTCAAGTAAGTTCTATTTTGACTGTTGACAGTTATTGATGGGATTGATTTTAATCCACAAAATCCTGATGCTATACAAAATGTGTCTATATGCCATACAAAATATCAAATGTCAAATCATTGTTGTTAGCAGCAACAACAGTGTAGAACAAGAAGATCATTCCTCATGAGTACATTTTTAAAATGTACAAAAACAAGATAAACGGCCTGTAAAGTATTACACCCACTACACTACACCTTTTATATCGAGTTAGTCTGTATAGTTTTTATCCAGCCTTGTTCGTCTGATCTCTGTAACATAAGCTGAAGCCCACAGCCCATGATCAGCTACTGTAGTTTACCACCAGTCCCAAAGTTGTAATGTTTTCTTTGGCCACAGGATGACACTGCAGCTCTTTGACAGCCAGCAGAGTATCTCTCCTCAAAGTTTCTCTGCACACTGTTACGTTAGTGCTGTACAAATTACACATCACTAGATGTGGCAAATAATGGGATATTGACATAAAATAACTCTAAATGTTGCGAGTATCCATAGCAACAGGCTGTGAGCGCAATAATTACTTTAGCAGATGTGTCTGTCTGTGTATGTGTGTGGCAAACATGAATGCCACTCAATCTGTTAGAGCTGTAGAGCAATTTCTGAAAACTGATTGTGTGATATACAAACCTGAATTTAATTCTTTAATTCTTCTTAATTCTTATCAGTAGTTCTTTTTTACCAAGTTGCTTACATGAAAATATTTTTTTTTATTAATTAGGCCTAAATTTACCTGGGCAGCTTCACGTGTGATTTCAACCCCATCCTCCCTTTTTCAATCTTTGTTTTCCTGCTGTATGTTTTTATTTTTGCCTGTTTCTGTCCACTGACTGTAACTTTGTGTGTCTGCTGGTTATCAGAGGACATTTTCCCATGCAAGGACTGTGGGATCTGGTACCGCAGTGAGAGGAACTTGCAGGCCCACCTTATGTACTACTGTGCCAGCCGTCAGAAGCAGCCGGCCGCAGCCTCTTCCCCACCGCAAGACAAACCTAAGGAGTCCTATCCCAACGAGCGCATCTGCCCCTTCCCACAATGCAACAAGAGCTGCCCCAGTGCCAGCTCTTTGGAGATCCACATGCGCACACACAGTGGTGAGAGCAAGATTTATATGCACTATATGCCAAACTGACAGTGATGAGAACATTGAGGTCTAATTTGTGTGCACTTAACCAGCCATTTCATTACCTCCTTTATTCATTGTCCCTCCCTGTCCTTCTGCAGGCGAACGTCCATTTGTCTGTCTCATCTGCCTGTCAGCCTTCACCACTAAAGCAAACTGTGAGCGCCACCTGAAGGTCCACACAGACACACTGAACGGGTTGTGTCATGGCTGTGGCTTCGTCTCCACCACCAGGGACATCCTCTACAGCCATCTGGTCACTAGCCACATGGTTTGCCAGCCCGGGTCTCGCAGTGAGGTTTACTCCCCAGGGCCAGGCCTTCCCAAGCTGCCCCTGTCCACTGGTGAGTCAACTGATGAAGAGCCAGACTGCTGATCAAGTCTCAACAGGCTCTCCCATTTTCATTAGTTTTACATTTCCTTCTTCACAAATCAAACCCATAATAGTGATGCATTCAAAACAACATGCAACAGTGTCCATTCAGTAAGAAAAGAAAGTTTTTTTCTTACAAAATAACAAAATAGAGGTAGGAGTACCATTAAAGTACAAGTATTTTAACAATGCTCATCCAAATTGTAGCCAGCTTTGTAGCTTTGATCTGTGCGGTGGGAGTAGAGAAATTGTACACTATGTGAGAAATGTGCAGTGTAAAATCCACTCACCTTCACACTTGACTAATCTTGACTCTCGTTGTCAGGTCTCAGTCCAGGAGACTCTGGTGTGGTGCTTAAGTGTCAAGTGTGCGGTCACAACTCAGACTCCCCGGCCCAGCTGCAGCAGCATGTACGAACCCACTTAGAGGTGAGGGTCCCAGTCGACAGGAGCTCCACCCCTCGCCAAATGACGCCATCATTGGTTGATGCCCCCCAGCTGCAGCTCTCTCCACATGAGAGGGAGCCACTTGCCTGTGTCCCTAAACCAGATTCATCCAGCCCAGGCGCAAATGGCGGCTCAGCCACACCCCGAGACTACAGTAATCCTGATGCCCCCACCAGTGAGCTGAAAATCAAAGAGGAGCCACATTCAGACTCAGAGGCAGGAGAGAAGCAAATGGAAGTTAAGGAGGATGGAGACGAGGAGGAGGAGGAGGTGGAGGAGGAGAGGATCAGTGGGGAGGAGGGTGACCAAGAAGCAAGAAGGAAGACAAAGGAGGCACAAAACTCCACCTCATCTAGACTGTCATCGGACTCCTCAAAGAGTCCTGCCACCACAACTGTAAAGGCAGAACCAACCAGTCCCACCCCTGGTTCAAGCCCCGCCCATGTGGGAGGGACAGAGTCAGTTCTTCCAGGAGGAGCAATGTTCTTGCCTCAGTACATGTTTAACCCTGAAGCAGCCATTTTGCCCCAGGCCTCAGAGATACTGGCTAAAATGTCAGAGATGGTCCACAGCCGTCTGAAACAGGGTCAGACAGTTCCTCAGAACAACCCAGCAGCCTTCTTCCCCTCTGGACCGACTGCACCCGCAGCAGCAGCCACCCCACCTCACAAGGGAGCCACCTGCTTTGAGTGCGACATCACCTTCAACAACATCAACAACTTCTATGCACATAAGAGGTTGTACTGCTCGAGCAGGCACCAAGCAGAAGGTGCAACCTCAGCTTCAGGCCCAGGGTCGACGAGGGACGCAGCCCCAGCTACGGTGCCTTCCAGCGGAGCACATGGCTCGTCTGCGTCTCCTCAGGGCGGAGCAGCGAGCAGAGCAGCCTCTGCCTCCCCCGCTGGCTCCGACTCTCCTGCTGGAGCTGGAGCAACAGAATCCAGGAGAGTGGTGGAGGTTAAGGCAGAAACCCCTGTGGGTAGAGAGGGAGTATCATCCTCTTCTGAAGGGGAGGGTGGAGGTGCAAGTTTGGGAGGAGGGAGTGGGGGAGGAAGAGCTAGCGAAGGTAGCCAGAGTCCTGCCAGTGGTTCTGCTGAGGACGGAGAGGATGATCCCAACAGAACCTTCTGTGAGGCCTGCAACATCCGCTTCAGCCGTCACGACAACTACACTGTTCACAAACGCTTCTACTGCGCGTCACGCCATGACCCATCCAACCAGCGAGCCGTACACATGGCCAAGGCAACCACCACAGCAGCCTTCCTCCCCCAGCCCATTCGCACACGCAAGCGGAAGAAGATGTACGAGATTCACATGGCAAGAACCGAAGCCTTGGCCAACGCCGCCGCTGCGGCAGCTGCAGCCGCCGCAGCTGCCACTGCTGCCACTGCCGCCGCCTCTGCCCCCTCTCCCTCTGTTCTCGGCTTGGCAGTGAAGCAAGAGGTTTCTCCCAATGCAGCAGGCAGCTCCAGCCCCGAAGGGGACGGCCCCATCGACCTTAGCAAGAGGCCCCGCCTGAGAGACGTTCCCCGGCACAGCAGTAACAGTATCCTCCCAGCCCTGCCTCTCACAGACTATCACAAATGCACCGCCTGCAGCATCAGCTTCAACAGCATTGAGAACTACCTAGCTCATAAAACCTACTATTGCCCTGCCACCACACTCCAGCCCCACACCTTGGAGCAGCTTCACAGGCTCAAGAGATCAGCCTCTACCTCCCCCAAAAGCAGGACTCAGCAGGAGCGCCCAGACCTTCTGCACCCTGTGGAGGCTAAAGCTCTCCCTGCTGAATGGGCTGCCCAGACTCAGGGCACGTCATCAAGCCCTCATTCCTCTGCCTTACCCACCTCTGAAGCCACATCCCCCCCACACACCACCACCACCCTCGCAGCCACCCCAGGAGCTGGAGCCAAAGGCACGGGTGTGTCTTCCCCTCAGGTGGTCTGCCCGTACTGCCCTAACAGGCCTATCACCTGTGATCTGATGGAGCACTTCAAGACCGCCCACAGCCTTCTTGTAACCATTCAGCAGGAGGCCCCTCCCCAGCTCGGCAGCACGGGCAGCCACAGCCTCAGTCCCATAGATGGAGCCGCTGCAACCACCTCCATGACTCCAAACAGCCAGCCTCGACCAGCGTCCCACGTTCACAGAGACAGCATCAACGGGCAGACTAGGAGCGGAACCTCCTCTCCCATCTCCCCCATGCTAAACGGCAGCCCTTCACCCCGGGGTGGGTCACCTTCAGCTGGTTCGCCTCTACCTGTGTCACCCCCAAGGGCTCCCTCTCTGACTTTGTCACCTGTGCCTGAGGTCCTAAGGGAGACTGTGGGATCATCCCACCATCCAGACAAGGTCACCGTGACTGTCGCCTCCAATCCCACGCCTCATCCCTCCCCCATCCCCGGCTCTAAAACCACCGTGATATCCCCAGTCCAGAACGGGAACTCCCGCTTCTGTCGGCTGTGCAACATCAAGTTCAGCAGCCTCTCCACGTTCATAGCTCATAAGAAATACTACTGTTCTTCCCACAGTGCCGAACACGTCAAGTGAGCTCAGTAATCTTCTCCTCTTCCTCTTCCTCCTCCCCACCTTTTATCTCTCTGACTGGAGGCTTCTTCACCTTTACTAAGTCCCAGGAAGCTCCAGTGTCCCTTCGTGCCAGTCCTCCCACCCTTGCGCTCCACTGGCACAACTGAAAGACAATGAATGACTGTTACTCACCTGGCAGGACCTGATGCCCCAGCTGCTCCAGAGCAGCGTTTGCAGGTGGTGTTACCAACATACAGTGACTGATACTCCTCCTTCCATGGGTCAAAGTTTGTAATACACTAAGAGCTGAGACAGATGCTACCTGCCCTCGTCCCCTAGATCACCGTCTGTCCTCATTACCCACTTCAACATCTACCACTCCTGGGCCTCTCAGTATGTTGCATTATGGGACGTTAAAATATGTATTTCAGCAACCTCTTTTCTGTCTCTCTGTCGGACCGAGTTTATAATGGTAGTAATTACATTCTGACTGTTGGAGGCATTTTTGACTGATGATCACGCAGCAGAGATGACGCTGACCCTAATGAATCTCCGGTCTTTTCCTGAGCTCTCCATGTTCCAGGCCTGAGCAGAGGAGGCGTCGTTTCTCTTGTGTGGAAAAGACTTGATCATTGTTAATTTTTCTATTATCTGTGC
The DNA here is from genome assembly GCA_021432705.1 of Caranx ignobilis. Taxonomy (NCBI): domain Eukaryota; kingdom Metazoa; phylum Chordata; class Actinopteri; order Carangiformes; family Carangidae; genus Caranx; species Caranx ignobilis. Next base: position 66,107,660 of record MU269990.1, on the reverse strand, counting down.
ATAGTGTATGATGTCTGAAAAAAAGAATTCTATAATGCTTTTGGTTCCAACACTGGCTCTTTTTTGCTTACTAGAAAAGCTAAAGTGTTTTTAGCTGAAAAACAGATGTGTTATCACAATGTTACTAATTACTGAAGGATGATATTTCAAAAAAATGGACAGTTTTTCCTTTTCTTTCATACACACAAATTCTTATTTTCTCTTTAAAATGCAAGGGAGAAAAAAATGTGAAATATTTATCTTTTAGTCTTCACTGATTTCATGTCAACAGAAAACTACCTACCTAGTGTCTGAGAGTATTTGTATTTTTTATTTGTATATTTTTCATACTGTTGGAAGGAACTGTTTGGATCTGGCTGTGTTGAAGTGTATTTTCTATATGTAGATATGTAATATCTTCTCACAGTAATCACTCGGATCACACTGAACTTTGTTATCACATTAGCATTTTGTTGTTCTGTTAAGTTGTAGTCTTTAATTGATGGTGAGATCTGAAACCAGCGGTGTGTTTATTTTTATCCCCTCCTCCTGTACCTGATCGCTGATTAGCAACACGATTAAATCAGAGCGGCTTCCTCACTTTCAGCTTCTCACATCAGAAACCTGAAGCTGCTGATACTGTTGCGTTTGTACCCCAGGATTTTGGGTTACACAAAATACACACAATCAGAAGTCTATCCTTGGTTTAAGCTCCACACCATACAATACTTTGACCTTTAAGGACACACAGCTTTCACATTCTTTGTTGCAAACTGCCATTTCAGATGTATACGAAGTGATACACAAAACACACAACGCTTTAGTATGCAACACACATCTTAAAAGATGTTTTTGTTTTTTTGTTGTTGTTGTTGTTTTTTTTGTTCAATGATTGTATCTCTGTCCGGCAATGAAGGCGTAGCAGGGAGTAGTCATATCTCACACAAGTAGAGTAAGCACATGTGTAAAAACCACTTGTCGTGACCTGTGGTGTGTGTGATGGAGCGGCTGTGCTCTTCCTCTCTCACTTTGTTGTTCTCTCACTCATGCTCACACACAGAGACAGACACACACACACACATCCAGAGTTTATGCCATATTTCCCCATGCTGCTTTTGGAGTTGCAATACAGTGTTAGCTAGAACTGTGAAATCATTTTTTTCTCCAATGTTGATGGTAAAATCTGCCAACGTAGAGCTCATCTTTATTTGTTTAGGCCCAGAATTGAATTTGGATAATACTCAGCAGTGCATCCAGATGCTCACAATTTTTTTCTCCCGTCAAGACTTTACCCCAGCAGCATTTGGACCTTAATGAGACACTAAAAACAGCAAACGTATAAAATAGTATTACAATAGTAAGTTTAGTTGCAGGTTCTTAGATCTATTCTCTCGCAGGGATCAGCTGTGGACAACACAGACCTGCAGCAGTAGCACTGAAGGAGCCACACTTGCCCTAACTGTTGCCTGAAGTACTGAGTAGCAGTACAAGCTGTTCACACAACACAGACACATCATCACATTCTTAAATTGCTATGGTGAATGTAGCAAAAATGATCTGTTATTTACACATTCAGCAAGATTAGCATCCGGTTGCAGATTAGCATCCAGTTGCAGTTGGTGGATCTATCAGGTTGACAGAAACACAAGATTCACGTTTATAGCTCCGCTACTTCTTCACCAGTATCTGAGGAAAAACATTTGGCTCTGTGTGCTGTGTTTACCTGTTGCTAGTTGACTTTACCCACTGCATCTGTTGAGTGGCGAGGGGCATGTAGCTCACAGTTAATTACCTCTCATTACAGACATGAGATGGAATCACAACAATGAAACTGCAGCCAAATGATCCAAAAACACTGATTAAATTTAGTCACAAAGCAGAGTTTTAACCAGAGTCATAAAAACACTGACTCACTGGTGGATTTTTAATAATTACTGGTGCTTCAGTGATGTTCTCCTTAACAGACCTGAGGACATGCACAGTAGCACAAGCGTTTATCTTATCAAAGGCCTATGCTGTCTTAGCCTGTCCAGCTCATTTACCCCCCCCCCAGCCCCCCACCCCCAAACTGGAAACTAAAGGTAAATGTGCAGGATTTTTTTTAACAGAATTCAAATCCCTGGTCGATGGGGTTGAGTTTCTGCTCTGCTGTGGTTAGAAGCGGCACTGTACCAGACACATCTTACTGCTAAGTGTTTACAATTGTGCTGGTCTGTCTCTCTCTGCTTTTGAAAGGAGAGAGGAGCAGGAGAAAGGATGCAGAGTCACATCAATTCATCACAAGTCAAGGAACTGAGTGCTGGAAAAATCGTCCACTGAACTTATCCCTGGTTTATTGCACTGTGTTGTATAAATATGTGCTGAATGTTTTAGGTTCTAGTTTTCTTTGTAATGTATTTATGTTATACAGCACTTTTCCCCCATCCAAAATGCATCATTGTTCTACCATGAAGGACGTTGTTGTAGGCTACCTTGAAGAAACTTATTGAATTCTAACCCTCGCTAAAAACTTTTTTTTTCTTTTCTAGTTTTAAACATGTATTGTCAATGATTTCACAGATGATGACCACAGTGGCGAAAATCTCAATGAGTGTCAAAACTTTTATTTCCATTTTTTAAATTTCATTTCTGTTCCACTACACTCTTGTCCAAACTATGCATGGGAAATAAAAAAAAGTTCTGAGAGACACTGATAAAGAGTGTGTGACTACTTCTTTCTACTGGCGTCAGTCCTTTTTTGTGTCAGTGCCTTCACGCAGCATCTCGTCATCTACCTGAGTGGGTGTCCTTGACTTGTGCTCCTTGATTCAGCTCTGCATAGTCAATATTAAATCATTCCTTTCATAACAAAGTCTCCATGCACTGTTTCTGTTTGATACTGGCTGATGAAGAAAGGCCGAATGAGTCATCAGCTCTCCTTTTAAAATAAGGTCCATGAGTAATAGTACCTCTGAGGAAAAATGTTTCTGTGCTCATTCAGGGATCCAAGGCTGCTTCAATCAATGGCGAAATGCACTGACAACACAACTCTGGTACATTTAGGTTTCACACAGACCAAATGAACCGGTGGGTGTTTTCATTTGACTTTTTCATCCTGGTTTTGACTCATGCATATAAACTTTTCCGTTGTATTCAGTCACTCCGCCCATGTCTGAGCTCATATTCATCAAGTGTCATGTTGGCATCAAACAGACAAGGACAACATTCATTTAATGATGAAATCATGCGATACAATATCCATGTTCATCTTCTACGCAGCTGAATTTGTCTTGGGAACGGGTTTTATCATTTTTTAGTATAAAAACCCCTCAAATGAGTAATATGAACCCACCCCAGTCAGCTGCTGTGATTTGCTAAACTGAATAAACAGGAGGTATTCAACGAAAATTCAAAGAGATAAAAGCTTCTTGAGTGAAGGTCCTGAAGGTTGGTCCAGTCCATTTTAATTATTAATCTCTCCAAAATCTTCTTTTCATGGAAACTGGGAGCTGAAATAAGTAATAACAGAGCTCTTCAAACATCATCCACAAAGAGAAGTTTTAGAATAATGAAATAACAAGTTTAGCTTGGATTGAGTTTCCATCTCTTTTTTTGTGAACTCTAGACGATCAACAATCTCAACCAAACATAACACTTGAACAACTTAGACACCTCCCTTTGTATGTTCTTTCACTCTTCTATCCCACCCCCCACCTTCCTCACTTCTCTCTGGCTGTTGCTGTCTCATCTCTCACCTGTATGTGACTCACTCCATGTCATATGAACGGTTGTGTAAAAGTTAAGACAGTTGACTTTGATATCTCAACAGGAATAACGCTGCAACTAGCTGTGGTCAGGTTTTGACGAAACTCTGTTCCTTCACTGATAAGTGAAAAGTGTTCCCTACAGGTTTCACGTGATGTCATGGTGACATCAGAGACAGCATCTTCGTTTGTGGTAGCAAAGGTTGTGAACTGAGATTTATTGGATTTAATTTGGTGAAAATTAGAAAAAAAAATGTTCAAACTCAAAAATGTATGTGTATGTATATATATATGTGTGTGTGTGTGTGTGTGTGTGTGTGTACCAGTGTTTAAATAACATTTAAACAAAGTATTATTGGCTGTGAAACACGTGCCTGCAAAGAGTGCCACAAGTACATTCATTCAGTCACATGTATCGCATGTATGTCACACTCATCACTACACTTTGTTGTGCTAGTTCAGCAGACATTAAACCACACAGAAGTAAGGAACAGAGAGCGTAACTTTACTTCATCGCTTCACTTCATGTATCACACTTCTTCATCCACTTCAATACGGCGCATTACACCCTAGCGCCCCCAGTGCCCCGGAATGCCTAATAATACATTGCATTGAATATATGCATAGAACACATTGCATATGGACACAACACACTTCAGTCTCTATCTACTGTATCTATCACGTCACAAATCCACATCAATGAGGTCAATTCAGTAGAACTAGAACAAACTAGAACTAATCACAACAAATGAAAGAGAAGCCCGTTTCATCTCTGAACATTGAACTGACATCACAGATCCTCATCATCACTTCAGGGTTCCTCAGGTTCCTCGCAATCGAAATATGTATCTCCAGACGGCAGGCTGTCCGGCAGGACGTCCAGCCAGATGTTGTTGGGGGTGAGGCCCTTGGCGTCGTGCATGCCAGAGCAGGAAGAGAACAACACGGTGGTCAGTCGCTGCACACGTGAACCAGACCAGCAGCTTCTGTTCTGTGAGGACGATGATGTTGATGATCAGTGGGCGTCGAGCTTCACCTCGTCATCTCATGCCCCTCCTCCATCTCCTCCAGGATATTTTTGGATAGGTGGTCAACGAGTGCCACGCCCACGCAATTGCCCATGACGTTGATGACAGTAGTGAAGTTTTTTGTTCCTTTGCTTTGTTTTTTTTTTTTTGTTTTTTGGCTGAATATAAAAACTGGAAATGGAATAAACACATAAATCAAATAGTACAACAGCTGTGGAACAGAGAGGAGAATGTACTGTGGCTTAATGCCAAAGGTTTAACCCTCCAGGGTCTGTGATCACAACCACGTGATGTTTTCAACAGTGAGGTCACCTGGAGCGCACTGAGTTTTTACAACAGTGTGAAACAGTAGGTGGTGCTCTGTAGAGAAAGGAGCAGACCTGCATAATTCCCCTTTAAAAACAGACCTAAAGGTCAAAGTTCACTCTGTAAACGTTCAGGAGTGTGACTACAGGCTGCTCTTCACACGTGACACTCACAGCAGCCACTCCACCACCAGCAGCAGCGACACCTCCTTGGCTGGTAAACCCAGGATGGACACGGTGGTCACCACTCCTGTGGCCAGGATCCCTGCTGCTCCCACACTAGACACAGCTGCTGTCACACTGCACACACACACACACACACACACGACAATATTACACACACATGTATGGGCTGTGGTGTTCCCACGACAGCGGGAGGTGTGACCTACACGAGCACGATGAGCTGGCTCAAGTTCAGGGTCATGTGGTGGAGCTGGGTGATGAAGACGGCGGCGACCAACTCGTAGAGCACCGTGCCATTCATGTTGATGTTGGTGCTGATGGGCAGCATGAAGCGAGTGATCCTCTTGTTTAACCTGAGCCAGTCCTCACAGCACCTGAAGGTCGCCGGCAGCGTGGCAGAGCTTAGAGACACAGGACATGTTTCAGTTAGTCGCCGCTCAGACTAGGTCACGTGACACTTCAACTGTTTGTGCAGAAACTGTGTCAACAGCTGGAAAGTGTTTTCAGAGGTCACCGTGACCTTTGACCTTGGACCACCAAACTCTTCTCTGTTCACCACTGGCCATCAACAGTGCAGAGGCGAAAATGAAAAATTAGGAGTTTGGAAAAAAAAACAACCAGCAAAGTGTATGATATTTGTGTTGATACTGTATCAATAGACTGACGCCAAGTATTGACCTTTTATTTTGAAAAACTGCAAATACATATCAAAGTCCCTTTGCTGACAACTACAAAGTTTTCCTTCCCACAAATAATCTGCATTCGCAAAAACACAGTGTGTCAGTATGTGTTATTCTAACACTGTAATACTGTAATACGTTTTCTTCTCTGGAGGATTTTCTGGACTAGACTTTTCTAGACTTTAGCAAATTTTAACAAAGTTCCAGTTACGACAACGTGTCTGTTGTCACTTTTATTTCAGGATGAAGACTGGCTGCTTTGAATCAAGTCATAATTACGTCATGTTTTGTGACTTATTCTACAGAAACACTGTGGTGAAGATGTGAAAGGCTGATCAGACCTGAGACAGCAGGTGATGAAAACATTGTGTAGCTGCGGCAGGCCCGACGGTGGCGACAGTGAACACCGTGACACCGGCGCATCACTTTACCTGGACGAGATGAAGAACGCATTCCGCAAGGCGGGAGAGACGCCACGGATCACCTCCCAGGGGTTACGCCTCACAAACAGGAAGTAGCTGAGCAGCAGCACAAACACGGAGTGGATCAGGAGCCTGAAATACATGAGCATCAGAAACACAAAGCTCAGGGTCACTGTGGGATTTTTCCACATGTGGTCGGAAATTAGCGAGGGCCACGGGCCATTTTGCCCCCAGTTTAGCCAAGAATGCCCCCAAAACTCAATTGGCCCCAAGTTTTCGAAACAAATATATTAGCCTACATTTTTTTACGCTACGCAGTCTACATCGAGTCGATGGTTGCGATTACCAACTGCATTTCTAAAGCACTCCTCGCCCGTTACCCTCCCCCCTTAGCTCCATACTCCACCAACACAAACAACGCTACAATAATTATAGAGAAATATTGTCTTACATGGTGTTTTTGCAGGATTTAAATTCATTCAACCTCCTTTAGGGACCAGGTTCCGCCCGACTGGTTCTCCATTACTCAGTAATCCGTTTTTCCACATTTTTCCACATGATTGTCACTGGTGAACGATTGAGGAGCATCGCTGTTTCCGTTTCCCAGCAGCAGTAGCGTGTATTTTCAAATTCGGCGCGGGCAGTTGTCATTGGCCATGAGCCTTGATGACAGTCAGACCACCAATCATGTTCAAATGCTCATGATGAGACAGCCAATGGGTTTTGTTTCATGCAACAGCAACAGGGGAATGATAGAGAAAAATTACTTCCTTTTTTTTTTTTTTAAATTAAATAAATAAATGTGTATTCTGTTTTATCTGTTGACTATTTCATTATGGTCAAATAAACGAAACATTTAATTATTTATTATTTTTATTTATTTTGTTAGTTATTTGAAAACATTTCAAATGGTGTATTACAAAGTTATATTAATAGACATGTGTAATAATATGTAAATACCTGTACACATGGTACAGTATACAAAATACCATATAAGTATAAGGCAATCAAAAAGCAGCTGGGTCCAGTTTCAACATTTTATTTATTTTCTTGTTAGATTCACTGCCATGCATTTTACTCACCTTAGTTTTAATGACTGTGTCCAGAAACGCAAGATCCTTAGAAATCTCTTCACAAACAGCTTTGCAGTCTTTGTCCACTCAAAAGATGAAAAAAGTTTCCCATGTTTAAATCCAGAATTAGAAAGTTTGAATATGAAAGTAAATGCAATTAAATCTAAAACTAACCAGATTAATCATAAAATTACAGAGGAATACTATAAACTCTAAGTATGGACATTGACCTTTCTAATAACAAGCTACAAATTTAATTACAGAATATTCATATAATTTTACATGAAAATGTATGTAAATAAATAAAACAGAAAAATACACTGAAAATTATACAGCGACTTTTCATTTAAAAAATGATAAATAAATGTAATACATCATTATAGGCATAATCCGTAAAATAATGGTTGGACTTTGAATTCACAGGTGATTTCTATAATTTCATAGTCCTACGTACACTATTTTGAAAAACAGAAATTTACTTTATAAAAATTAGAGTTATTATCCGTAATTAGGATCTTTTTTTACAGTGTTGGCTTGAGGTAGATGAGTACCCCATACCTAAGCCACAAGACTTGTTCACAAAACTGGCAGGAGGGAAGAGATTTACCAAGCTTGATTTGTCACAAGCTTATCAACAAGTAGAGCTAGATGAAAGTTCTAAACAGTACTTAACCATAAATACACATAAAGGGCTCCACCAAGTAAACAGACTTCCATACGTTGTAGCCAGTGCACCTGCTATATTTCAGACGTTAATGGATCAGGTTTTGCAGGGCATAGATGGTGTCATTTGTTATTAAATGACATACTGCTCACGGGACAGGACACAGAAATGCACGAGACACCTGGAAGAGGTTTTGAAAAGACTAAAAAACCACAACTTCAGGGTTAACAGAGAAAAATGTGCTTTTTTTCAACATAGTGTATCTTATTTAAATGCCGGATGGTAGTGAAAAACCAGTAGCTTTTGCTTCTCGTATGCTTACCAAAGCTGAGAAAAACTATAGTGCTGGGTTATTTCTGGCCTTTTTCTGTAACCACATTGCTGGGTTGTTTATGCTGGGTCATAATTCTGGGTTGTTTGGGGTATTGTAAACACATTGTTGGGTTGTTTATGCTGGGTCAAATTCTGGTTGTAAGGGGTTATTCATATCTGAACACATGGTTGGGTTACTTTGACCCAACTCCTGGGTCATTAATTTCCCCGCTCGTCCATCGTTGAACTTTCTGGATCTTTCTGTGAGAAGTCGGACTGAACACATCAGGATTTTTTTGTTGGTTAATATGAATAATTTACCCATATTCTGAATAGGTTGTGGTTATAGCGTGATCCAAATATCATTTCACAATATTGGATCATAGGCAGGTTTAATGGTTTTTATTCTGTGACACTGATTTACAAAGTTTGTCCCCGAGATGCTAGCTAGCGTTAGCCAACCGTTAACAATGCTATAACGTTAGCCTCTTTGAATTTTGCAGTTTAATGTGAGGTGGTCTCCTGGCGTTAATGATCATCTAGCTTTACTGTCCCATTACTCATTTTTATCTTAACATTTTCAGGTAACATTAGCTGGCTAGCCATCGTTAGCGGTAAGGTTAGCTAACGTTAACTAGCTATCCACGGGAATCACTGGTGTAACGTTCACTAGAGTGATGAAGGTAACGGTAAGTTAAGGGGCATGACGGTTATACCGACCGTGCTTTATTGTTATTACTTTGTTATCGTATTTTTTATTTATGCTTTATTCTGTGTTTTTACCAGGAAAAACAAACTGAGCACACTCGAAGCTCCCCCGGGAAGCTCTCTGCCGAACGGCGTCGGAGAAACGGTGAGTTTTCATTTGAAACGGCTTTATTTCGTGTTTTATCGGGTTTTAATCCCCGGGTCTTTGAGTTTAGGAGAGGAGGAAATCTCTGCGGATAATTCGGCTCGCGGTAAAAACCTCCCGAGCTTGAAGATCAAAAGTTGTCAAAGCAGCCTGGCTCTCAGCCCTGCGGACGGCCTTGTGAGTCTCCGCCGGACAGCGTCAGATAAACACTGGTTTTTAAGGTTAAGTTGCTTTATTCATGTTTTTACTGGGTTTATCCTCTGGGTCTGTATATGTGGGAGAGGAGGAGACCTCTACAGATAATTCACCTCATGGTTTAACAGGCATGTCCAAACTATTCCACAAAGGGCCACGTGGGTGCAGGTTTTTGGTCCAACCAATCAAGAGGACACAGTTTGACCAATCAGCTGTCTGAAGACTGAGATCAATTGATTAAATGAGTAGGGTCTGGTGTGCCGCTGCTTGGTTGGAAAGAAAACCTGCAGCCACTCGGCCTTTGTGGAATAGTTTGGACATGCCTGGTTTAAAACATCCTGAACGTCGAACGATAATGCGTGTGTTGCTGCACAAACAGGTATAAAAAAGGAGGGAACATGCTGTGTGTTTTCCTTTTACCAGAGTAGAAAAGTCAAAAAACTGTTTCAGAAATGTCCACTGTTACACATATCACACTATTTAATATTAACTGAACACTGTATTGTGCCTTTTCTTTTGCTTAGTTGTTACGGTGCTGAAGGTCCTGCCAACTCTGCTTCCCCCATCCATCTACAAGAGAGGAGGAAAAGTCTTCAGACCCATCACTGCAAGATCTGTGAGTGTGTGTGTGTGAGGGAGAGAGTACCTGCAAACTGTGCATTGTTACCTGTTTGTGTTTATTTAGCCTGGCTGTGCTAACCCCTGTGCTGATGTAACATTTGTAAAACTGCCAATAAATCCAAGTTAACAGTGGCCTGTTTTTGTATGGTGTGTGTTTGTATGATTATGGGAAATTATGATAAATTACACAACAATAATTATTATTATATGATATGTTTTATTATTAATATAATCATTTATTTAATAATTAAAATTTAAATTATTATTTAATCTAAAAGTAGCAGGGCACTGGATATAACCCAGTGTATGGGTCATTTTAACCCAGCAATAGAGTCACTTTTACTCACTAGGGTGGGTCAAATGAACAACCCAGCACTCTGGGTTAACTCTGAAAACCCAGCAGTTGGGTCAAACCAACCCAGCGTGAGGTCGGTCCCATAGATGATCAGCAGCTGGGTTAGGGTTGGGTTACTTTTTAACCCAGCAGTTTTTTGTGTATATATATATATATATAATATATATATATATATGGATGTACCAGTGTTTAAATGACATTTAAAGTATTATTGGCTGTGAAACACATGGTGAAACACATGCCTGCAAAGAGTGCCACAAGTACATTCATTCAATCACATGTATCACATGTATGTCACACTCATCACTACACTTCAGTCTCTACTGTATCTATCACGTCACAAATCCACATAAATGAGGTCAATTCAGTAGAACTAGAACAAACTAGAACTAATGACAACAAATGAAAGAGAAGCCCGTTTCATCTCTGAACATTGAACTGACATCACAGATCCTCATCATCACTTCAGGGTTCCTCAGGTTCCTCGCAATCAAAATATGTATCTCCAGACGGCAGGCTGTTGGGCAGGACGTCCAGCCAGATGTTGTCGGGGGCGAGGCCCTCGGCGTCGTGCATGCTAGAGCAGGAAGAGAACAACACGGTGGTCAGTCGCTGCACACGTGAACCAGACCAGCAGCTTCTGTTCTGTGAGGACGATGATGTTGATGATCAGTGGGCGTCGAGCTTCACCTCGTCATCTCATGCCCCTCCTCCATCTCCTCCAGGATATTTTTGGATAGGTGGTCAACGAGTGCCACGCCCACGCAGTTGCCCATGACATTGATGACAGTGCTTAAGTTTTCTGTTCCTTTGCTTTGTTTTTTTAGCTGAATATAAAACTGGAAATGGAATAAACACATAAATCAAATAGTACAACAGCTGTGGAACAGAGAGGAGAATGTCCTGTGGCTTAATGGCAAAGGTTTAACCCTCCAGGGTCTGTGATCACAACCATGTGACGTTTTCAACAGTGAGGTCACCTGGAGAGTTTTTACAACAGTGTGAAACAGTAGGCGGCGCTCTGCATAATTCCCCTTTAAAAACTGACCTAAAGGTCAAAGTTCACTCTGTAAACGTTCAGGAGTGTGACAACAGGCTGCTCTTCACATGTGACACTCACAGCAGCCACTCCACCAGCAGCAGCAGCAACGCCTCCTTGGCTGGTAAACCCAGGATGGACACGGTGGTCACCACTCCTGTGGCCGGGAACGCTGCTGCTCCCACGCTGGACACAGCTGCTGTCACACTGCACACACACACACGACAATATTACTCACACACACATGTATGGGCTGTGGTGTTCCCATGACAGCGGGAGGCGCGACCTACGCGAGCATGATGAGCTGGCTCAAGTTCAGGGTCATGTGGTGGAGCTGGATGATGAAGATGGTGGCGACCACCTCGTAGAGCACCGCGCTGTTCATGTCGATGTTGGTGCCGATGGGCAGCATCCTCTTGTTGAACCTGAGCCAGTCCTCACAGCACCTGAAGGTCGCCGGCAGCGTGGGAGAGCTTAGAGACAGTAAACGTAAACAAAGCCACAAGCACCGTTGTTTGCTTGGGGCTAGCAGGTTAGCTCTTGCTAAAGTGATTAAATGGTTCGAGGTAGAAAACGGTAAACTGTTTTTTTTTTTTTTAGATCAGAGTTATCCCAATCCTACTAAAAACTTTTGAACCACACAAACTGAAGGTTTGATCCAGATTGAAAGCAAAATTGGATTACGTGATCTAATCTGATTTCAGAATCAGATTCAGAATTCAGTTTTTGGTTTTGAACAACCCATTTTTAAGATTTGATCCAATCCTTTATCCAAAATCTGATTAGATGGCTTTGAAACAACTGGGCCCAGTATACTTGTCAAGCAGGTCTGTGTAACACTGAACATAGTGTTTGCGGAAAATGTGATGATTGTATTGAGCTCTTTGTTTCAGACACTGCAACTGAACTGTATATAAAGTCAAACACGACAGGAGATGTTTGTCACACAACAGTTTTGTTAAAGATGCCAACAGGAGCACAGGATGGATCATGTCCAAGCATTGCCTTTCTTTTGTGTGGACAGGACATTGTTTTTGACGTAATAAATGCTGAAGAATAATAGTGAGTGCACAGTATGTTTTCTATATTTAGTCTTAATGGTAGAATGAAGGTACAGGCTGGCAAAAATGAGTTTGATGTACAGTCCCCGGAAAGATATTTGCCACCTCTGATCTACATACATTGCAGTTACTAAACTACACAGAATTAATGCAATACAGTTGACTTTTTTAATGGAATAAAAAGATAAAATTACTCTGCCTAATGTATTGATGGCCTTGGACATAGATGTCAGGTGGATGTTGTCTTAAACAAAAGCTTGTTATATTGGATTATGAGTAGGGAAAATAAAGGAGGACAAGTGACAGTATAGCGTGTGAAAAAAGTAGAAGAATTGCGGATCACCCAGGGGATACACCAGAGAGACGAGCTGGAGGAAAATGCACATCTACACACAAAAGGAGCAAACCAGTGAAACGTATTTAAACAATGACAGTCCAAAGACATGGCTGATAACGTTCTATTTCCCAGCCGGCAACCGGCGTCCGTGTGGCCGTTAAATTAGCCTGGATTAAAATGAACAGGGTGAAAAAGGAGGATTTTTACGATGTCCACACCCTAATTTTGGGGGGGAGTTCAACATCAGCGTTAAGTATGACTTAATTTTATTATTTGCACCCTGACAGAGACTACTAGAGCGCCAGCGCCCTATAAATAGAACGCGTCGTTTACCTTCTAATGTCGGAGGGGAGGTCAGCTATGGTTGCCCTTCTGCAGAGTGCTTGTTATAAGTCAACAATCCTGCAGCGCTTTGAGGCACGTCGCTCTTGTATGTATATGGGGATCACTAGCGGGCGGCGGTACAAGCACAATGCAGCGGGTAAACTATGGACCTCTCCTCCGATTCTTTGATTTTGTTAAATTTATAGGCTACAGGCCAATACTTTTTTCTTTCTTTCTTTCTTTTATTATTATTATCTCTATCACACCTGGGTAGACCCGGTCCCTCAGACGCGATTTCAATATCAGCCTGCTAATGCTAGTAAAACGAGCTGGGACATTGTAATCAAGTGCGAAGGTAAACTTAAAGCCATAAGCACCGTTGTTTGCGTGGGGCTAGCAGGTTAGCTCTTGCTAAAGTGATTAAATGGTTCGAGGTAGAAAACGGTAAATAGCACTCTTGCTTCCCAATCAGAAGGTTGCGTGTCGGTTCCCGGGTGGAGCAATCAGGTCTTCCTTCTAACTTGTAGTCTTCTTCCCACAAATACATACAGAGTAGTTTCGTTTGCAGCTCTAAATTGCCCATAGTGCCTGGAATGTGATGGTTAACCAGCGATCCCACAGCGCCATGAAGCCCGCCGCACCGGTATGTACCCAGTGATCGCTGGCGGGCGGCGGTATGAGCACAACTATGGCAGTTTTTGTTATAGACGCGTTCTATTTATAGGGCGCTGGCGCATTATGAATACGAATTACTTTATTAATCCCGAAAGGGAAAATCATTTGTCTGTCAGCTCATCAACCATTTGCAGAAGAATGAAGAAGCCTGATGGCTGAAGGTACAAAGGATCTTCTATATTTCTCTGTCCTGCAGTGAAGAGAGAGGAGCCGTCCACCACCGCTCTTTTCTTGGTCCATCAAGGTGTTATGAAGAGGATGATCTGAGTTGTTCAGAATGGCCTCCACCAGCGTGTATCTCTCCACCACATCCTCAGTGAGTCCATCAGGGAGACATGGCTTAAGTTAAGTGCCTCAGGATGTTTAGTCTGTATCCTACAGCGACTTAATGGAGAACTTCACATGGAACTTCAGCAGTAGTTGTTGGTGGGATGTACACAAGTATCACCTCGATTTGAAAAAATATCTGCTTCCTGAGTCCTCATTCACATCTCCAGCTCCTCATCACTCGCTGGGCAGAAAGCCGACACCCTGCACCATGACTAACGGCAGGGTGTCGGCCCACAGGACCCACAGTACATCTCTACTTCCAAGCGCCCAACCTCTGCACCACTAGCATTAGTCGTCTCTCAGTGTATAGGCTACAGGCTAATACTTTTTAATGATCATTCCCAGGTCATATCAGACCTGGGAAACCCCGACTCTCCAACTCTTGTGTCCAACCCGCGACATCAGAGACAAACCAGATTTGGGTAAGGCTTACCTTCACGGCTGTGACTCTGAGGGGCGATGAACGTGACTTTGAAGGAGACCAGTGAGCTCTTGGAAGTGAATTGTATGCTGACATGGCAGGCGATGCTAATACTATTGAAACAGCGAGGGAACTGTTTATTAAAAGTGAAAAATGTGAGGTCAACAAAACCAGGATCAGTATTGTTCGTTTGGGGCTAACAGGCTAGCGCTCGGTATTGTATGACGTTAACTAGCTTTCAAAGCTTTATTGTTTATAGGGTAACAGGCTAGCCTTGTCATTTTATGTCAAACAAAGCTTTCTTTGCTTGGCTTTGTGTTTGAAGGGTCCGACTTCGAAAACGGTGGTATAGTAAAGAGCGCTCTTACCTCCCACTCAGAAGGTCACGGGTTCAATTCCCGTTGGAGTGTATGTGTTTTCGCAGTGGTTTCTCTTAATATCTCCTCTTGTTCTCACATTACAAAATTATGCAGGGTATGTTGGTTGGTGACTCCCAGTGATCTCCCATTTTGTAGTTCCTTGTTTTTGTAAAGTTGATACAGGCTAACTTTTTTTTTTTTTTTTATGATCCTACTCTTTCATGATCAACTCCTCGGCCCGTCCTGCTAGATCAGAGACAAACCAGAGTAATTTACCGACGAGGCTTATTTTATTCATCTAATGAAATGATCTCTGGTTGTTTTTGAAGCGTCTGTGTAGCCAGTGTGCTTCCTCTTGTCACATGAGCTTGAGGTGAGTGACATTTGAGGTCAGAGTCACCTACAACTAGTGTATGCATCTCCTCTAACACTGTTGAACATCCGTTCAGAAACAAACAAATTAATATGTTTCAGCTACAAAGTGAGTCAAGTATAGTACTATATTCTTTTAGCCAGCAGTCAAAATGAGCTAGTATTTCACACTTAATCTTCATGTCACACTAACTGTTTCTTCACCGTGTCTGATGGCTTTGTACTGAATTAGACCTTCACATATTGTTGTAGGCCAGTGCTATATCACCCAACACTGTTAAATATTAGCATGTATACTAAATGCTAACTTGCACATCTTACCTCAGACTGATTTACTGTGAGACTGACAAGGTATTGTGATGTGGCTGCGTGGCCCACAATGTATTTTTGTCCTTTTATAGATGGTTTACCTCCTTTTAAACCCTTTGGATATTTAGCTTTGCTCAAGATTACTCTGATATCCTGTCTTGTTTAAGGCTCCAGTTTATCAGGTGTTACACACCAGAATTTTTATTATGTATGACTCTAGTTGGTTCTTTATATGTTAAGTTAAAGGGTGATTGTAACCAGAGACTCTTCGCTACATTAATACTTTCCATGGCCCAATCACACTGACGCATATTATAATTGACCTTTCATTCACCTTTTCACATACAGGTACACACACGTGGTAGAGCTTCTATGCAGTGGTCTGGCCATAGGTGGCAAATTGGGGTTAAGTGTGTTGCCAGGGACACTTTGACACAGAGACGGGAGGTGCTGGGGGTCAAACCACAAACCTATGATTAATGATTGGTCACCCAGACATAATGATGAGTATTAAAGTCTGTCCCTCAATCCCACTCCCTGCTCTTCCTCACAGGTTTGCTTCCTCCTCCTCCTCCTCCTCCTCCGCTCAGGCTCTCTAGCACATCAAAATGCCTCAGCTGTGTCCAACAACAGATGCCTGCATACACAAAGGACCTAACACACACATTATGTGAACATGTTTTGATGTGACTGCTTCTGATTTTGTCATCATTTTAATCTGTGATTAACATAACTAATGATAATGACATATGGACATTTCTTTGCATATGTTCCACTGCTTTATGCACTGTTGTCACCCTCTGTCAAGTGCATGTGTGTCTGTATGTGTGTACAGGTTGGGGAAATTTGAGTGATGGAGACTGAAGCCAGCCATTAGAGAGCCACCCCATCATGAATCCCATCACAGAATTTCCAAGAGCCTGTGGTTACACCCACTCAGTTGTTTCAGTAAGTTGTCCATATACACTCAGTAAAACAGGAGATCCACCCTTACTTAGATGAACTGGAGCAGATACCCCCATTTTCCCCAAAGTGTTTGAAGGGCACATCAGAAGACTCGTATTTTAGGTATACGCTGTCAAACATCTCAGAGTTATTTCTTTCTTTATTAGTTCTGTCAGATGCTGTGCTGATGCATCAGCATGACACATGAATGCAGGGGAAGTTTGCTCCATATTTAGCAACTGTTTCCTTAAGTGCAAACATTTCCAGGCTTGTCAGCAGTATTATTTCCAGCACTTTGGAGAGAATTCCAACAATGACAATGGGTATAATCATCTATGCTATTTAGTTTCTACCACCTCTATATTGTTAATGCCTTTCATCAGGGTGGAAAGGGAGACGAAGGGAAAAACATGGCAATGTACAAATGGTATTCTTTAAATGTCCTATATTGTTATTATCCATACCACACGCCAGCCTTTGTTTACACACTGTAGCATAATGGCATCATAATCATCAAGTCATGTTATCTTAAGGAAAAACAACTCTACTACAGCTAATACAACTATGTCTATTATCCTCTCTGTGGGTGGAAGGACACCAGATGTGAAACAGGAAAAGAAACATCATTGCTAGTAAAGTCAGGCAGATACTATATTTTATTGATCACTGATTTAATTTATAGCATATAGATAGCTGCCTCTTGGCGGAAAGGTTTATTGATTTCATGATATTGCAAATGGAGAAAGTTGACAAAGAGTTCTCCAAAATTGCCCAAATTATCCCATGTAATGGGATGAGTATGAAATACGGGGTTATCGGTGCAAATTAAAATTGGATGGCACAAATGAGCTACTGGCGTCTGGCACTTGTTTGTACTAGTTGTTGTTTATTTTATTTCTGCTGAAACTCTTGACGGACACCATCATCTCAGGGAAACTGGATTAAACAGAGGAAAGATTCAGTGCCAAGATTATGAAGCATCATGTCTGGCAGGAGCAGTGGTCTTCAGAGGATCTCAAGATAAACACTGTTTACGTGTCGCCATAATCACCCATTGCTTTGCCACACTGCGTTTGCAACACACTCTGTAGCTCTTCCAGGGAACTTATAATCGGTCTCAAATACAACATCATTTTGACGGATTGGATATCTGTATCAGTTGTCATTGCATCAGTTTGAGCACGGGTTCTCCCCAGGGATGTGCTCTGAGTAACAGGCCTCAAATCAGGTTAATCTCTGCAATAACCTCCCCTTGCTTTATTCCATGTGCAATAACTTTATCTTTTTATACTTTATTGTGTGTATATAGATATAGATATAGATAGGTATGTTTATATACAGTGGGGAAAATAAGTATTTGATCCCCTGTTGATTTTTGCCCTTATTTCACTTGATCAGATGTAAATTAATTTCTAACCTTTATTATTTCTGGATTTCTTGTTGATAGTCTCTCTGTGTCTGTCAAAACAAACTTACCATAAAAACTGTAGACCATCCATTTTTTTGTGGGGAAGCAAACTTACAAGCAGGGGATACTTATTTTCCGCACTGTATTTAATGAGCACTTTGTGTTTTAGTATTTATCTGTGTTTTTATAGAGCCATGCTTGCAATTACGTTCTGCTCCGCATCCTTGATGTTTCTGCAGAATGACAATAAAGGGAATCTCAAATGAAGATATCATACAAATATGGGCATTATGAACCCCTGGCCCTGAAAACACATGGGCCTAATGCAGATGAATGTGCATGCAAGACCAGTGTAAGGCCTGATGTGTTTTCCCTTTAAGAACAGTCATAATTGTTGAACAAAATCTTTTCAGAAGCAGATCCCTTCAGTGAACTAAGCCACAGAACAAAAAGACAGAACTCACAGAGAAGTCGCTTAGTCCCAGAGTTTGCACAAGAACTGCAAACAAATTCAGACAGTCTAAATGTCAGAAGAAAACGGTGTTTCATAAATAAGATTCTAAGTTTATAATATTTAATTCTCACAGAACAGAAGTATAGCACATGGTGTTTGATAAAGAATACACTATTCTCTAGGTCTAAACATCCAAGTTCATAACACTGTGCGTGTGTGTGATCTGTGTCAGGCTTGCCTTGATGAGCCAGAGCAAAGGCAAAGACATCTTCCTTCTACTCACAATAATCAAACCCACACACACCAATCATCCCACACTACCACTTAAATCAGTAGTGTTCAGGGACTCTGGCGAGAAGGTCAGGAGGTCAGTGAGGTGGCTGGATGATGATGGTGGTCTTAATGATGACATCATTCCGTGTCTGAACAATCTGGAGAGAAAAAGCAGGAGCAGCAGAGACAAAGAGAGAGTGGCAGGTAAATAACCAGAGGAGGAGAGAGATCACAACCAAAGGATAATATTTCAGTGAATGATTAGAAACATTTGAAATGTGAAACTCTCGTGTTTATATGAGGGAAAGGTTAGTGTAGACGTGATGTGATTTACAGTTTCTCTGCTCAGTATCAAATCTCTTCCTGTTCTCTACAAACACAGTCAGTCTGCTCTTCTTGTCTGCCTGTTTGGCACTGATCTGATCTATTGTGTCTCTGTGTACTCTGTTAATAAGCTCTGCTTCTTTCTTCAGCTCTTTACTGTTTTGTGCTTGCTGTTCCTCCTCTCTTCTGTGCAGATCTAAGATGCTCTTGTTCCTCTCTTGAGCTTCTGTTTTGTTCTGCTCTCATCCACTTTGTTCTGTGACTATCTGTGGGTCAGACTCTAGACTCGAGGTACTGACAGTCTGTGCCCCGAGGGAGCACAAAAATCCACTGAATTCAAGACAGGCTAAATCATCCGTGCACGCAGCCACCGACAAGTGTTTATACTCAGTCAAGCTGTGCCACATTACACTCAGTTATGATGCAAATACATGAGGTGCTGATTGTTGGATGTTTGGATGGAGCAGACAGAGTGAGATGTTCAGATTGAAATGAATCAAGGAGATTTTCCATGTTTCAGTATTCCTGTAATTGTACGACTGCAGTGGGAGGAAGGTGTTTACTGCAGCTCTTATCTCCCCACGTCCTCAGCCTGCAAGTCCTCCATGCTCCTGCAGCGAAGCTCCAGCGTCGCATCCTTTACCTCTTCTTTCATGTTATCTACTGAACACAAGAACCACAGAGCAAAGACATGTTCCACCCCGGTGCATCCATCACTGAGGTGATTAAGTTCTGTATCAACAAGTGGCAAGAACAGCTCCTCCCTGAATCATTCTCCTCAGGTAGGCTGCGCCTAGAAGTTGCCTCTCCACCTCTCACACCAGACACTGCTTGACTTCAGACTCTGCAGGAGTTTGTTTATTTGATATATTATAGCAAATAATAACACACAATATGTCACCCCAATTTCACTGAGAATGTCCTGAGATATAGACAGAAAGGCTCAGCGTTTGTTATTTTCTCTGTTTTTTTTTTATCATTATATCATAGTTTTTATTTTGAGGTTGCTTTTATTTTAGTTTTAGTTTTTTTTTTTTTTTTTTTTTGAAACTTTATGTTTTAGGCCTTTTTTACTGCTGCATTTCTTTCCTTATATCTGGCCACAACACAGGCTCTTCACAAATGAACACAGATTAAGTCACTCTGGTTGGTGGTGGATCAATCGATGCTGCTGGATGCTGAGCTGAAAGGGTCTGATTCTGTTTTTTTGTATCTGGTTTGTGAAGGTCTGCTTCTGTGTGTCCCTGTCGTCTTTGAGGCCTTCCTCCCACATTGCACCTGGTTTACTGTGACCATGAGAGGCAGCGATACTCAAAGCTGTGGTAGGTGCAGCTGAGACAGCAGTGATGCTGCTGACAGCTACTAGTTGCTTCATCATTGTGGGCTCTGGAGCTCACTATCTAAGAATTTGAGCGTTTCAGGCAAACTTCCCTTAAACCCAACATTTGCCTTCCTCCTGGATTAAAGTACAGCTAGACACTTTGCAGCTCACAGGCATCCAACTGAGCATTACAGATATACAGACCACTGGGCGTTTATTAGGACTGTCAAGCTAAAACTAATGTCGTCAAGTCCAAAAGTTCTGCAATATTAAAAATATCAGCTGATGGAAGGAGTTGTATTGTTATTTTGGAGAACGTAGTGTATGATGCTGTTGAGCTGTATTACATTTAACCACTATACAGAAAGACGCCTCAGTTATTTTAGCCTACCCTCTGTAAATGGGACACAATTAGATTAGTAGAAACACCAGGACAGTCCAGGTAGTTGTTTGAGGACTATACATCATGTAGCAATAAGAAGCATCATTACTCAAACAGCTGCTGTTTCTTATCAAATTAGCGCCAGAAAGAAGATTTTTTTTACAAGAGCAGCTGCAGCTGACATGCAGACAGGATGCTATGTTGCTAGGCAACACAGTAGCTGTTGTGACACTGTTGATGCTAATCCAAGTTTCTTGTTTGACTCTTGAGTTGCGTTCTGACACAGTAAACCACAATTTCATGACATGACTTTTTAATTTTGCTAATTTTTGATTTAGAGAAGTAAAAATACCTGATGTAAGAACTATTTTTAAGAAATGCACCAATACATGGAAATAGCCTACACAAAAAATTAGATAGGCCTCATGCAACTTCTTAGTCATTGGCTGTAGCTGGGATTCATTTTATGAAATGCCAGTGACATACAGACACCCAATCTTTAATTGTTGATTGTTTTCCCGACCTATACAGAAAATATAATATTACCAGTGGGAACTGTTGAAATGTGTATTTAGTCTTAGGTGGACTAGACTGTAGCTGCACTTTGACAGTAAAGTAGGTGATAGACACCACAGATTTCTCTAATCAGCTATTTAAAACAGCTTTGTGCTCTGCTGTACTCCGAGGTTGTCATGGTGATTTTACCTGCTTAGCTTTTCAGAGTGAAACACAGATTCATTTGAAGGACCTCTCCCAGGCCTACCAGTAATATATGGCAACTGTTTATTTGAAGGTTTATGTTTTCAGAGATAAAGGAAAGAGAGAAAGTTGTGGCCAAGTTAACTAGCTGCGATGTCACCCTCCTCCCATAAACACCCATTTAACACTGAAAAGTGTCAGCTAAAGCTTTTACAGTCATTTGACGCTGACCTCAAAAATGTCCTTGCTCAGGATGAATGTGCTAACTGGCAGGTACAAAAGCCTAACAATGAGCTGTATACAACCACAAAAGTGGATGGCAATTAGGATACAATGATTATGGATGCTATATTTTTGAGTAGAGGTTCAAGTGTTTGAACAAACAGCCAGTGCTGTATGTTGTCTGTATTCTTATTCCCTGGGCCAGACTCAGGTGTTCAGCAGCATGTTGCAAGTGCGTGTTACCATCTGAACCATCAGGATGCCACAGTGGGTGGTTTTTGCATCAGTGTGCTTTGTTTGAAGGCCTCCTTTTGTGCTGCAGGTCAATCAGGCAGGAAGTGAATGAAAAGTTCCACATTAATGGCCCTGGGGAAGAATTGTGTGGCTAATTTGACAAAGAGCACCGCGATCACAAGTATTGATTATCTGAGCAGCAGTGTACATAAATGTCAAAGTCAGTTTAAGATTTAATGGCAAGGGTCTCCCTCTCTCTCTCATTCCTCCTCCGTTCCCAGTGCCTTGTATTTCTGCCTCTGTCTATTTTTCTTAATTTTACCCTCCAAACACACACCATGACCACACACTCTCAGTCATGGGTGTGTGTGAACTCATTTGACTGAACCTTTACTGGACAGATGAAGAGTCCCTCGATATCCGTCACCTCACCCCCTTTTTTGCACACCCTGAGGGCCATCACTTTCCATTTGCCGTTCACTGTAGTTCACTTTCATCTGTCTACTTTTCATCAAAATGCTCATGGCAACTCTTATATTATACACTCCAGAGCTGTCAGGGTAGCAGCTGTCACCTTTATCCACACTTTCACTTACACGGGATTACTCATGTGAGAAGAAATAAGCAATGTGATTAGAAGAAGGGAGGGAGTACTCACCTAGAGTGGCAGCTTGTTTGTGTGTGTGTGTGTGTCAGCTGGGCATGTTATCTGCCTGGCAGACTGCAAGCATCATATTGGCTGTCTGAATCTGCAGACCCTGACATACACCAACACAGAAGAGAGTTGAGTCCTGGTACATTCGTGCCCTCAGAGCAAATGTGTTGAACTTCTGAACTCAGCCAGAGAATATTTGACCCTACATCTAAACAAAAAGGGGTGGTTACATAATAACTCTACACAACGTACTGCTTGGTTAAATCAAGCAACATTAAAGTCTTGTTAATGGTCCCTGTGAAACTGTGGAGTGTCTAGGGGACAGAGAGGCACACTATGTGCAGCACATGGCACCAAAGTCCAGACTTTGCATCCTTTGTGATGGAAACATTGCTCATTCACACTCCATGTCCCCAACCTCCTGTGGGATGCATGAGGTATACTGTGATTCTCCATCCACTCATTGTCTATACCACTCATCTGTGCAGGTTTAGAGCCAGTCCCAGTTCATATAGGGCGAGGGGAGGGGGGACACGTGGACAGGTCACCAGTTCATCACAGGGCCAACGTATAGAGTCATACTATCTCACACATTCACATCCACTCCTATGATGGAGAGTGTCTACGAAGGCTCAGGGAGAACCCAAAAGGTCCTGGGAATCAAACCCAGAGCCTTCATGCTGTGAGACTGTGATAAGACTCTTGATTGCCTGCATCACTGAATCAAAGTAGGTCAAGTCTAAAACAGCCTCAGTGTAAGATGAGCTGACAACATCCACGATTAAAAAGTGATGACATTTGCTGTTTGTGCTTATCATCAGGCATTAACTGGAATCTAATTATTAACTCAGAGACTTGGTGTTTTTTTTGTATAGAACAAACAAGAAATGGGATTGTACACAGGTGGTCATTATACTCTTGGGAGACTCTGTGGACTAATGAAGCGATACTCTAATATCCTGACATCTTACTGAGTGGCAGAGGTGAGTGTCCCCACTGTTGTCAGCAGCTGTTTCTTGGAGGACTGGTGAAAGGAAGGGGAGGAGGGGGAGGTGGACACTTTAGTTCATCATGAGAAACCAGTACAGCACGGCACACCGCAGCGTACACATAAGAATGTAGAGGTGGTGCAGTGTATTGGAAGTGCTCCTCTGCCTCTCTACAGCTGTTGAGCACCAGGGAAAACAGTGAAGACTGGTAGATTGTGGCTTGAGACCAATGGTGGCGATATTGTCAGTCAGTCAGTCAGTCAGTCAGTCAATTGTTGCCACTATTGGGCAGCTTCACTGTTGTGCTATGCAGGTTTGATGGTCAAACTATTCATCGAAGAAATACACAAGTGGGACTGAGGCTGAACTCTATATGCCATATTCCAACTTAGATGCTAAATACTAATGCTAATACTAAAGTATTTTATGTTGCCATATACATTGCCCACATCTCATATTGCATTTTCCATACTGCACAAAGTGAAAACTATGTATACCACTATATGAGACTGGGTTCGGGGATTAGTTGAGTGGTGCTGTGTATTTGTGTGACATATAAGAGGCTCTCTCCTTTCTCTTTTCTGACCTTTCTCCCTCTGCTTTTATAAATAGGAGCTAGATCAAGCCTCAGGATGAGGCAAAAAAAAATCTTCACTCCATATTAACGTCCTCCATTTGTTTTTCTTTCACTCTCAACTTTCCATTGACTTGAAATGCTAATTTGTTTCACCTGGAGCCTGGAAACACCTCCAGTTTTGCTATTATTAGCACTATTGCTCACAGCCCTCAATCTTTCTGTCCAGCCACTGTACAACCTATCATCACTGGGCCTTAACTGAGCTACCAGCCTCATGACTGTGCTTCAGACATGGCTTTGGGCTGAGACTGTGTTCCAGCAAACATGGTGAGTAGTACTGTTCACCCTTTTCAAACAGATGTATTACATCTGGGCCACAGAGGGAGACTTCCTAATTCCTGGGAAAATCGTCATGAAGATTAAAATTACAAACAAGAAGCCGAGGATCATTATTAAAACAATGCTTCAGTTCATAACTGAATATGACATTTGAAAGAGCCTGATATGTACCAGAGAGTGGAGTCTCAGAGACGGTGCTAACAGGGCTGGTGACATCACTCTAGTCACCCTGTTGCTATGACAGCAAAGAAGTGTTTGCTTCACGTAGAAACTCCTGTCTTGTCTCTCTGAGACAGCCAGAAACATTTACACTTTCAGCATTCAGGCATCTAACAGAGAACTTGACCTGTGTAAACAGATGTTAATGTGGTGACAATGATATACTGCTACCTGCATCACTTTATGAGTGTTAATGTATGTACGTGTGCTTTAGGTTCCACCAGGTTGACAGTGAACTCCCTTGCATGTTTCTGTTAGATTTAACTTAACTTTAACTCTGTCATCATCTCTATTTTACTTAGCAGCTGGTGCTAACTTCTGCAGAGAACTTCAAAGCAGTGGCATGATGATTGTGTTTTTATGGATTTTTCAGTTGTACCATTTACAGCGGCACACATCCCCATGAGCTGCTTTCCTTTGCACCTTTTATCACAGAGAACTCAATCCTATAAATATGTCAGTCAAAGGTCCTCCAACAAGTCATAAACAGACTTGTTAGCGCTGATAGATTCCACAGATAAAGCAGTCAGTCTGCAGGATTTGATATCTTTTCCCTTTGGTGTTGTAAATCAGTCATGTATTATCATGAATACTTTGATCTGTTTTTTTCTCGAGGAAGGGTGGAGGGGAAGGTGGGAAATACCAGTGTGGGTAAATGCCACGCTTGCATTTTAAATCATGTTTATATTTCCATGATATTAACATTAAGCCAGAACACGGTGACTGCACATTGTCCGTATTCCTGTTTTTGTTTTTGTTATAATGTAGTAAATGAATATTGAAAGCCATTGCAAAAGCTCTGGTGTCCAGTAATTGTACCAGTCTTATAGCTGGTGTTTATTTTGCAGAATGACTTTTAATTTACCTCTGCATTAGCCATTAATTGCCTTTAGTATTTAGTAATGTATAACTCAATTACCTCTTTATATAGTAGTAGTATAAACTGGGGTGCAAAGGTGGTAATGTATGAACATAGTGGGGAAATTCAAAAGACAAGAACATCTGCCATGTTATGTATAATCATTTAATGTGGAAAAATTGATCAGCTGGATGTGGTAACACCAGGGGTGTCATCAGTGGTGTCAACACAGTAGTTTCAACTAGGAACATTTATTACAGAGAAGGGACTTCAGTGGAAAATACAATGTGTGTGCATGCGTGGAGGTTTATCAGTAACATCATCTAGATCAGGCATCTCAAACCGATTCCACAAATGGCTGTGTGGCTGCAGGTTTTTGTTCCAGCCAATCAAGAACACAGAGTTTGACCAATCAACTGTCTGAAGACTGAGATCAGTTGATTAACTGAGTCCAGTCTGGTGTGCTGTTGCTTGATTCGAACAAAAACCTGCAGCCGCAGCAGCCCTTTGTGGAATCGATTTGAGATGCCTGATCTAGAATTACCATGCACATGCATTTAAAACAATTCATGTACTGTTCACATATACAAGTGAAAAATTCTGTTTTCTCATATATAACTGCACTCTGTGGGTGCCAGACCATCTGCTGCGAACTCTTTGTTCTTCGTATGGCTGAAGATTGTGTGGTCACTCTGCAGCATGGGTTATTGTCCTGCTGCAGTATGAATGTGGAGCCATGGAAACAGGCAGCAGAAATACACTTCATGGATGAACATTAAACATCTCAATTAGCTAAAATCTTTGCATGACTGCATGTGAGTTAGGCTGATCGATGTGATAAAATTTTAAGTGACAATGTGCCTTTACTCCATGTCTTATACTTTTAATAGTATCAATATATCAAATCAGACTGGAAACAATGTTTGAAGGCGAGTGAAGGCAAAATCCCATGGTGGAAGGCATGAAGTTGAATCAAAACTATTACACAGAAAAGAAATCCAAGTGAGACCCTGTAGGTTTACCAAATTAATAAATATCTGAAGACTTCCCATGTCCTTGGAGGAAATGACTCACAGACATAGAGACCAGGCAGAGGAGGCCATTAAAAATGTTTATTGATGCTCAGTCCACCTTAAATAACGCAGATCTGCTATAGACTGTCAGTTTCATAACTTTTGTTACAAATGAAAAGAAAACAACTGTCAACCACTGTGAAAACTTGTCCAGACAGTGCATTTGTCTGGCTGTCCACACTGCACTTGACCTTTGTGTTAATCTCAGCCTCAGGAAGAATGTTCATACAGGAGTTATTGTGCATCCTTTTATGTATTCATGCAGGGTCACAGAGCAACTGGACTCAATCCCAGCTGACACAGGACGAGGGCAGGGTTCACCTGGATGGGTTGTCAGTGTATCATCACTAATAGAGATGAACAATCTCACATACTCACATTCACATCTGTGGGCAGTTTAGAGGCACTGATCAACCAAATGTGTTTGTATTTGGATTGTAGGAGGAAGCAGGAGCTTCTTGACAGGCCCATAGGGAAGGACAGGGTAAACATATTATACTATTAAATCATTTTCCATCACGTATTTGATCAATTTTTTACAAATTAGTTTGGACTAGCACTGCTGACGTCTTGTTTTTATTCCACAGATAATACTGATACATGGTTGTCTAGCATGGGCTTCACACTCAGACAGGTGAGTACACATGACTGATGACTCACTGTACAGCATCAACAAGTACTGTGTTGCCTAGTGACATAGCATTTTGTCTATTTGTTGGCTGCAGCTGTTGTTGAGTTTACATTTATACATTTCATCCAGTGAATGCTGTAGGTACTCTGCACTGGTCATACCAGAGAGATGTGAATTAAAATTGAAGTGGAAGTGAGTCATTCATTTTTTTTCCATGCTCACTGTAAATGAACTGCACTTCTGCAGTCTATCTCTCTCTATGCTCTACAGTGGAATACACATTTAACTGTTCACACACATATTCATACAGTGGTTTTCTATCATGCACACACATCCACTCACTGATTATAGAGCATCCATTTCATGCAATTTGGGGTTCAGTGTTTTGCCCAAGAACACTGAAATGCATGCAGGGCTGGAAATTCCACTCATTACCTCCCCAGATTTCACCCTGGAGGACCTGTGCAGAGTTTAAGAACTGATGACAGTAGTAAGTCTGCCCCTCTTAACTGACTGTCACTCACCTTCTGTCACTCTCTCCCGAAATAACTTCTGGACTATCAGGATCAAGCAAAAATACCCCCCTTCCCCCATCTCCATAAAAGACCCCGGTTTGCTGTCTACAAACTTCCATTATGGTATGGTTCACATTATAACTGTGCCACTGTTTTTTTGTTTTGTTTTGTTTTGTTTTTTTGCATGTAGATCATTTTGACTGATGTAATAAATAACATTGATAACATACTTGTGCACCATGGTAGGTCACAATCACAAAGTGCTTCACAGACAAAGATAGTACTCCACTCTCCAGACCTCTCAAGGCTGGGCACTGGCATCAAGACACAGTTTGCAGTGAGGCTGCTGTAACCATGTTATTTCATAATTGCTATAAAAGCAGAGCTGTCAGTCACCACTAGAGAAGAAGCCTTGGAGAAGAAAAAGAAAAAGAAGTCTTAAAAGCACAGTAGAACAACTTAATTATTTTTATTTATTTACATAAACACAGCCTACTCTGATTTATCTTGTAGCATTATTCCTGCCTACACCACAGTGAAGTAGAAGTATTTGCCATGTTAAGTCTCTCCTCCATCTGTCTTATTTCAAACATATGGTGAAAGAAGCTGAGCAGGTAGTCCAGCACAACAGACCAACTGAAAGAGGGAGCAGGATAGAGAAATCCACATGTTGTTCTGCCTTTCATATTTCTTCAGAGTGCTGCTGCTGGGTGAGATGAAAAGGGACTTTGTGCCCACTGATGCTCACCAGGTGCCAGACATTACACAATCATTGTAATGTCGCTCTATGGGTACACCATAAAAGATGGTTTGAATAGGAAATGCATGTGAAAAACCTTCACTCACAAAACACTTTATTAGAACAACTGTGCACCTGCTCATTCACAGAATTATCCAATCAGTGCAGTGTATAAAGTCCTGCAGATACAAATCATGTTCACATGAAACATTAGGATGAGGAAAATGTGTTGTGAGTGTTTCTCAAGCTGTTGATCTGCTGGATTTCCAAATGCAACAGCGTTTTTACAGGTTTTTACTCAGAGTATAGGCCGCTTGATATTTAATATGAATTATTTTTGTGGTGCTTGTGGGTGGAGAATGGTTGATTTCGGGGCGTAACCATATAGGGCTGCAAGCACAGGTGATATTGATAAGTTGAGTTAGCTGTGTGTGTGAATTGGTGGGAGTATCACGCCACATCTTTTGAGCATGTTGTATGTTTCTTTTAAATTGTAAAGTTTCTGTAAAATGTGTGGAATCCATGGAATAAATGGAAAGAACAAAGACTACGGCATTAGTATGGAATGTGTTTTATTGTGGACACGCAACAAAGCCACCAGACTGCCACTGATAAAGTGTCACTTGATTTGTTTGTAAAGGTGCCACTACACTCAGAGGTCAATGGACAGACTAATTGGAGCTGACAGAAAGACTGCGGCCCACTCTTTACCATGGTAATTAGAAGATCTTCAGACTGGACGATACATCCAACCTGGAGGTGGAAGAACTACGACAGGAGAAACCCATCAGGTTCCACTTACTGTCTCCAAGAACAGAAACCTGAGCACTGGGCAGCTAAATACGTAGCCTGGTCTGGTGGATCTCGATTTGTGCTGAGGCAAAAGGTCAGAGTCGGAATCCATGGACACAACTTGCCTTGTTCCCACAATCCAGGTGGTGGTGGTTTAATGATGTGGGCAATGCTTACTATACACATCTTAATATCAATCAGTCGTGGTCTGATCAATCTCTTTGAGTGTAGTTACTGACCACGTTCGTCCTTGTATGGCCACAGACACAGTTCACCATCCTCTTATGGTGACCTCCAGTTGGTTCATGCTCTCTCAGACTGGTCTCATCAATATGACAGTGTGTTGAGTGAACTTCACTGACCTCCCCCAAGGAGGTCAATTGGACTACATGTAGACATAAATTTGAACCATATAATGTTACTTTCATAGAAAAGTACATGATGAAAATTATTTGTATGCCATGCAAACTGTTTGAAAAATGGTCAAAAACTGAGCAAGTTTTGGGTACTATAGTAGGACATGCACCATAGGCATAAGGCTCTGAGGGACCAAGCGGACCGATGCAAGCTGGCGGCAGTGTGTCATTGGGCAGCAGCATTGGGTGAGTCATCTAGTTTTCTTATATATATCTATGACCTCTCCAGTCTCCAGACCTGGATTCAGTAGAAAACCTTTGGGATGTGGTAGAACAGGACATTAGTTACAGTCGATACAGCTACTGACATATTTGAATACATTTTTTATGTTGTTCAAATTATGTGCACTGGCCTTAGGCACATGTTGATGCTTAGAACATTCAACACCTGTCTTCATGCTCTTCATGCCATCAATAATTCACAGTAAATAAGTCCTGTTGACAGCCACAGAATAACAGCCTTTCACAACCTCTCCTTATATGAGCCACGTGGGAATTAGTGGGATAAACAGACATGAAAATGAAACACAAGGAAGGGACAAAGAAAATTAGGATAAGGGGCATAAAGGGGCGAAATGCTTAGTTAAACTTCTGCCACTTCAACACAAACTTAATATACAATGTGGGCTTTGTTTAAAATGAAAACACAAAGAAGGGTGATGTAGAGAGAATCATTGCTTTAATCTGTGCCCCAGACCTCAGGTTCATAGTGGCACATTGAAATCAGTGAACAATGGTGTTGGAGAGATTCACCTTCATTGTTAAACTTCTTCAGCTGCTTCAGAAAGTTCATCCTGTGCTGGGTGCCATGGTGAGGGACCAGGTGCCCACTTTTCCTGTGATGATGGTGAACAGGAAGCAGAATGAAGTGAGTTTTTTTCTCCTTAGTCTTATGTTTATTTCTCTTTATTTTGTAGCACACTTTCTCAATCCAAGAGTACAGGTCATAAAGACTTCATTGTGTTTGACAGTGGTTCACTAGTTAGCCACAATTACATGTGGTGATAGTGCCCTGCTGGGGCTGTCTTTATCCTCTGTTGCTATGACAACAAAGGTCTTACAAATATCGATGTAGCTGCCCAAATACAGTTCCAGGTGAAGAGAGATGTACTGAGAAAAAAGGCATGAGACGTTTAAGTGACATAGCGTGTCAAAGTGACATCTCAATCTGGGCTCTGAATGTTTTTTCTCCTTTTCCTCATTCATGTGTGGGACAGCGTTTTCAATGCAGCTAGTGATTAGAAACTTGTGGGAGTGGGGCTTCACCTGGCTCCCTGAAGTAAAACAAAACCAGAAAACAGAGAAGAGACAAAACCACAGTTCAAAATTAAAATGACAGGTCATTAGGTAGATTAAGTGCTATTTATATTTTATATACAAATACAAAAAGTCCTAAATCAACTCACAATACTCGCAGTGGTGCTGGGCCTGACAGTAAGTTACAGTTGTTGGCACACAGAATGAACAAAGACACACAATCAGTTTTGAGGCATTAAGATGTCAGATCCATGGAGAGGCCAGACAGCAGACACCCCCCTGACCAGACCCATCCATCCAGCCAGTCAGGAGGGACCTAGAGGTGGAGCACACAAGGCTCCAAACAGGACCGAAGTTCTCACTCTTGCACAAAAAACTGTCTCACAGCACAGGCATACAGACTTAAACTGGGCACAGATCAATGATACACCCAGGGTCAGACATCAGGCCACAAGAATTTTCACCACAGTGTTACCTGGGGAAGTCAGGCAGGGGGGAACAGGCCTTTCCTCAAGTCTATGCTCGTCTCCCTCTCCTTAGAGCATTGAGCTTCCTGTCAAGTTGGGTGTCAGTGATCATGTCCAGGTGAAGTCAGACACACTCAGCTGGGAGAGCTTGTGCTGCAGCAGAGCTAGTGTGATAGTGCTGGCAGCACAATACATGCAAACTATTTCATGTCACAGGTGATGGGGGATGTCACATCCTCTGTGAGCCCATCCAGACTGTTGGTATCGGCCCCAAAACCCTCCCACACAGTCCAAGTCCTGAAATCCACCTAATCTCGCTGTTTCTCTGCTCTGAGGTCCTAGAAACAGGTTTACAGCTTTGATTTCTGCTGGGACTGAAGAATCTGCATTGTGGACCATGATCCAAAATGTTCTCATCCCTGGTGAGCATTTTTAATTATAATGTTAATGATAAGGGCAGCAGCTACAGCAGCTTACTGGTGAATAACCCATTAAAATTTGTCTCCATATCTGTTGTTATGGAGCTGGAATTGGGCATGAATTTATGGACAAGGCGTGCATGTTAACAGAGTTAGCTGTATAGGTCATTCTGTATCAGCACAAAGAATGTGTGTGTATTTAATTGAGTCTCTTACATGTATACATGTCCATGTGACGCATGTTTATCTGTCTTACCTTCAGGCCAGGTTTATTATTAGAACATGTATCAGTAGTTATTAAGTGTTCGTTCTGTGCTGACACATTTCCATGATTTGAATAAGCTCCAGCTCTGACAGGTCACATACTGAAATGTTACTTGTAACCACAGTCCTCATTTCAAACCTGGAGGCAATGAGTCTTTCCATCATTGCACTGAGGCAGATTATGATAGATAACAGGTATTTGCATCAGCACTTGTGAGAGGCTGCAGCAGATGCTAAGTACACAGCACTGTGGTAGAAGATGACTTATGATTTTATTGGATTGTTCTGCTCCGATTTTTCCTGGTCATAAACGATCGTTGGTCTCAGATGATGTATTGGAGTGAAGGTGAAAGTGTGTGGGTGTGCACTTTGAGTGCTGAGCATCAGCAGTTGTGGGGTGAGAGAGTCTTGGGTCTTCTCCACTCTCCTTCATAATGATTTGTCTCTTCTGTCTGCTCTCTCTTTCATTTCATTATCTCAAACACCCTGTGGTCAGTCATAGTAGAGCAGATGCTACTCGCATTCACAGCCATCATAAATGTAACAGTCAATGGACTATACTTTATTGTATGCAGAGCTGTTCTAGTCGACCGCTCAAAACACACAACACTCAAAACACATTCATGTCTTCACTTTCCAGCTTTCTGATTAGTGGATGACCCACTCCATGGAGCCACAGGACTTTGGACATCAGGGAAATGTGGACCGAGCTCCAGTGGTTGTACCTGTGTTGACTACTATTGTAACCTAGTGAGTTTTAAATATATGGGGTCTGCAAGGAATGAATCTTAATGGTTTTGGTGATCTGACATACCCCATGTAGCAACACAAGGCTAATATTTAATTATGTTCTGATTCCACCAACAGGATCAGATGAATGGAAACCATTCAAGTATTTCTGCAGATATGGAACTGCCATTATGGAGTACAACAGGAGGTGGAGCAGGTGGTCCACTCATCAGACGGCCAGGGGTTTAATCCCACATGTTGAAGTGTCCTTGTGTGAGATTCTGAACTCCACATTGCCCTGGTGTATCATCCATGTATCTATGGTGACCACGTATGTGCTGCATGAAATGCTGAAAAACAACTTTTCCAACACCTTATATGCACTCAACACAAACTTTAACTCCTTACATCATTTCTGATGTATCAGTGTTCCCCAGTTTAGTCCCACACACTCTGTTTATATCCTATGTGTGTTCTTGGAGAAATACTGATGACCAAACCATAGATTTTTGTATTTTGTCTGGACTGAGCTGTTGAATGAGATGAATACAGAAAACATGTAGAGGAAGTGTTTGATGACTGAAAGTCTATATGCTGCATTCAGCCCTCCAAGTATCCTACCAACACGAAGACAGCTATCTGAAACTGACATTACTAAACTAAACAATACTTCTGTTGTGATAATATCCTTATAAATGTTGGTATGCTGTAGTTTTAGCAACAGTTGATAAACAATATAGTACCACAATATGGTATATACAAATAGATAGTAAAATATGTTGAAGAAGGTCAAACATAGCAGCAGATAAGAAATATTGCACAGTTTGTGTATGTTAGTTATTGCACAAGGTGAGTTGTCAGACACACTGGTGCAGCAGCCTGTCACTAAAGGAACTGCTCTACAGGGTCCTGCATGCAGCGGGATACCTCCTCCAACAGGGTTGATAGCTTAGCTGTCATTTACCTGCTGCCCAACAGCTTCACCGGGATGAGGGGGCATCCAGAGCAGAGCAGTCTGCTCAGCCTACCCCTGTCAGCAATGAGGATGCTGCTTCCCAGAACACCACAGCACAGAAAATGGCTGATGCAACCACGGCCTCATTGAAGGTTGTCTCATTGAAGGGAGTGGAGTGGCCCCTTCACTACAAAGGACCCAAGTCCCCTGTCATAGTTGTAGATGCCATGATTCTCTGAATGTTGTTTTCAAAGAGCTTTGGCCATTATTACATTTACAAAACCAGAGGCTTACACTCTCTGAGCCGGACTATGTTGTGAGTTTCTGTGGCAAGCTAGCTGGTTAGCATGCTAACTTCCTGATAGGATTTGCCTGTATTTGTGTTTTGTGTCCTGTTTCCCTCCCTGCTTGTGTGTTGTCAGTTTTGTGTCCTTCCTTGTTGCCCTCAGGCTGGGCGGGGCTGACCTGCTTCTGGCTCCGGCTTCCACCTCCACACACCTGCAGCTCATTCAAGGCAATCAACTCACTTACCTGCACAGATCAAGAGCCCGGCTCGTTCATCCACTCCTCGCCAGTTCGTTGTTGACTGTATCGTGGTAACGTTTTGGCTCCTGAAAGCTGAGTTTTAGTTATTCGCCTGCTCTGTTTTTCGTGGTTACCCTGCCTCATCTTTTTATTCTCTGTTTTAGTTTCACCACTGCATCCTGCTCTGCCCAGCCTGGTGCTCCAAGCCTCGGCTTCTCCAGTCTTGTGTCTCTAGCCCCTGTCTGCTCCTGCCTTGTGTCCCTGCTCCTCGTCTTCCTGTCATTAAAATCTATAACCTGCCATCAGACTCCATGTCTGCATTGTGGGTCCAGCTATCAGCCTTTGCTTGTTATCATTGGGGGTGTTTTCCAATGTTTTGTCTGAACTGTTAAGTACTTAGCTGTCAATACGTTATGCATCATAACATTAACTGCAATTCAGTGTTTATGCATATGCAGCTATAGCAAACGTTACATTGCTTACAATTGCTTTTTTGAGTTACAAATCTGCCTCTTCCAACAGAAACCCCCTCAAGCAATAGCTGTTGCTGTTTATGGAGTCCTGAACATTTCCTGGATTTTCCTTTATGCAAAGCAAAAATTTTTATCCCCTAAAGCTTAAGGAGAGGGGTGAGTTAGAATCAACTCTGAATCCAGCTCTCCAATCAAGTATGGATGTATCTATGTCTGCAAAGCATTTGTCTGATAGAGACTTATTAAAATGTATTCTTCATTCTTAGGACAGTGATAGAGGTCCCCCTTCATTTTTTTCATTCCATTCAGCACACTTTTACTGTAGATGAATTAATCAGGAAACAATCATGACAACTAATGCTGCTATCTGCTGTCTTCTTCCTGAACAGGCAAGGCTTATCCTAAACCTGTCCACACACCATGTCCCTAATGAGCCTTGTTGAGTGTAGCACAGGAGAGGAGTGAAAAGAACAGATAGAGAAGAGAAAGAGAGATACGAAGATAAAAGTTGCTTTTCATTAAGCTCAGTGTGGAGGAGCACTGGCACTCAGTCATTTCCATTTGGAGTCATCAGGGCCACTGATAGCTTCAAAAGGGATTATTACTGTATGCTGCTTAGTGTCATGACTACCAGCCGGTTCATTCTCACTCTGCAGAGGCTTGAATGAAATGTGAAGAAAGTCTGAGAACTGGAACTCTTTTTATAGAAAGAGTGCATCTCATTATCATGATCCTCAATGAACACACCGAGAGAAAACCCTCATGTGCAGTGGTGCTGAGGTAGAAATCATGCAATGCAATTGAAAATCAAAGAAAAGAGAAACAAGACAACTTATTGTCTGTGTCTTTTATGGTTTAGCGTGCGACCCATCAAAAGACTTTTCACACAAGGACATACTCAAACCTGTGTAAACTGAGGGATGGTGGCTGAATTTCATTGCATCAAATCCTCAACCAAAGGTGAGGCCACGAATGAAATTTAAAAAACAAAAAACCTTGGGATTGTTCAGATTGTGATGTCAACTGTGTTGTGTCTGGGTTGTGTTCTTGACCCGAAATTGAAACTACAAGATATAGGGGTAAAGATCAACACCAATTTTATTGAGGGAGAGGTCAAAATGGGGTTGAGATAGCATCCTACAGAAGCGGAGAAAGCAATGCGGGGAGTGGGCAGAGACAGGAGGCAGGCCAAGGAGCCGCAGTGCAGGAAATGTGGATGGTTGGAGTGTAGTTGTGTGGATGCTGGATTCTGAAAGCAGGACACAGGCAACAGGTAAAAGAGTTTAATCAAAGCCACAAGCAGCAAACCACTACAAGTGCACAGGCCAGTCTACCATAGAACAGTGACAATCTGGCAGTGATCACACAGAAGGCCAGTGCCTTTATACTGCTCTTGATGATGATGAAACACAGGTGTGTTGTAGCTCCTCAGCCACCTTGTGAACCACGCCCAGCCTCTGCCAAAGAACACACACACACACACACACCCAACCCCAAGCTTCAACACACCAGAAACTCTTTTAATTTGAGTTTTCATTTCCACTTCACACCGCCTGTCTTTATGGTCATTGTTTATCCAGGGAGATGAGGCTGATTAACAGACTGATCTGCTCTTAAAAGTAATGGATTCCAGGGCCATTGCATGTAGGTCATTAAAATGATGTAAGGAAAACACTTTGATTCAACACAGAGAAAGTAGAAGAAAGTAGACTGACTGTTAATGAGGCGACATTCTGTACTGTGCCCATGTGTGTTAAAAGGGATGGATGTGTGTGTATAATAAAAATAGTAATATAGAAAACTGTTCATTGGTCATCAGAGGAAAACTCCCACTTTTAGAGAGTTCAGAGTGATGCCTGAGGACAAGACCTTGGTTGATGAAGAAATTATTAAAGACAAATTAAAAACATCCCAATAACATCTGTTCTTGTGGCAACTGTTGCATCATGTACACATGGAAATTAAAATCACCAACCAAAATCACGTTGTTCTGCTTTAAAAATGCTGCAGGAGTAAAGTCAGAGAACACAGACAAAGTAACTGCTGTGTTTGGTGCATGATAAATGACAATACAACCCAATAAAATACAGCAGCAACATGAGAACATTAAAGGTAGTAAATGTCTCAGCACTAAATCCCACACACAAGTCATTAAAGTTTATGTTCTACACTCTGTACTTGTATGAAGTCTGCAGTGAAGTTTAAATTACCCCCTATTGACGCTGACTGCAGATCTGCACAGAGGCGTTGCTGTTTGATGTTTTCTTTTTTCGGCTCCGTTATTTTACCCTCTGCTGTTTTGGCTCTTGGCCTCAGACATTGGACCATGTTTTTACCACATTTAGTTTTTAGTAGAATTAAAATGTGTTCAACCATGTCAGACAGTGTAGGTTAACATAGCAGGCCTCAGCCTTCTCCTCTTTTAAAAATAAGATAAATCATGTTAAATAATGTTTATAGTGACACACTAAGTGAGTTGTAAGGTTCAGAATAGTCAATGTGCAAAGCAAAAATGATTTCACAAAGTGCCAAATCTTTTACTTGATAGGTCTTCAGAATAACCCTTCCACTTTTTATGCAAGAAACCAACTATTCCTATTCAAATCAAAACACACAATAATCTAAACAAGACAAAGTGAAAGCATGAATGATCATCTCCAATTCTGCCTTTGACACCAGTGTTTGTAGTTTAGTGTCTGGTAAGAGCTCAGCTCTTCCTGATAGTCCCACGTCTCTTCCAACTCCAGGCCTCTGGTGCCAACAGCCTGATTGCAGATGAATACCTGAAAGACAGTAAAACACCAGAGGACATCAGAGATGGATTCACTGAGATCATAGGGGATCTGCTAATGACACTGCCTGTTGTAAAAGTGGCTGGATACCACCTAGGTAAGTGATGCTCCTTTAATCTCATTTCACCCGTCTTAACCTTTAACCTTCACACATGCCTCTTGTCTTGTTTTTAGACGCAGGTTCTCCAGTTTACATGTATGAGTTTGTGCACCGTGCTGAGATACACAAACACACCAGACCCAGCTTTGTTAAGGCAGATCATGCAGATGATGTTGGATTTGTGTTTGGGGGATGTTTCTGGAATGGATTTATCAGGATCATAGGTAGGTGTCATATGCTCTAGTCTAGTAGATACTTAGTCCTACTACAGGACAAGTTGATTGCTCCTGTCTTTCCTTAATGGATACAAGTATTTGATTTTGTGATTAAACTCCTCTTGTCTCAACATCAGGCAACATCACCAAGGATGATGAGAGACTTTGTAGGACCATGATGGCATACTGGGCCAATTTTGCCCGTACAGGGTGAGTAAACACAAAACTCAAAGTCACTGACGCAGCACTGATGAATATCCTTAAATTGGAAACAGAAAAAAGAATGAAGGAACATGGAGGTGTCGTCTACAGAGACAACACCACAGAGAATGATTTGGTCGTCCCAGCTCTATGGAGATTTAAGCATCTTTCAGATCATTGCACGTCACATCACCCTCATCAGTCACATAATTACACTGAGCATGACCTGCCCACCATCACCAAACCTCAAACAAATGTAACCACAAGCTAGTGGAACATTCAGCACTATTTAGAGTTTAGACAGTGCTACAACGTTCAAATGATACTCTTCAGGTGGGTAAAAACACATGTAATGCAATTGTTAGTCTACTAACATGCTAACATTAGCTAACATAGCTAACTACTTTATCAAGTAACATGTCAGTGCTCTGTTGGGTTCTGGGAACCAAAGAAACAAACCAAAAAAAGTTAGAAAATACATCTTCAGTCTCAGCGAGTGATTAGCAGGCTGGTGACTAGGCTGGCTGCATCACCAAAAGTTGACATTAAATAGCACTGTAACCTGTTGCAAGGACACTACACTGATACAACACAGTGAGAAGATGGCAACAGCCAGCAGAACATGTATATAGTATCTATATATACACAGCAGCCTATATACAAATGAGGTTGTAGATGCAGGAAATAGTCACATGTTACAGTCAGGCTAAGGACAGATTCATGCAGATTTGAACAAATACAGTCGGCAAAGTCAAAAGTGTGAAATATATACTCTACATCATGTATAATACAGTCACATAGAAACAAAGACAAAAATGAACAGATAATATAAATAGACATATAATGAAAGACCCAACATATTGATAGATTAATTCAAATAAATAAAGTGAAAATTAAATGTCATTGCACTTGACATGAAGCTCGTCTCACATTCACATCAAGATGAGATGTTTTTAAAAAACAGACATTCATTTAAAGGCTCAGTGGTAGACATGTAGCCGAGCATAAGGTCTGTAACTGGCACGACCCAATGTCTCCTCAGCTCTCCTGACGGTCCTGGTCTGGTCAGCTGGCCTCAGTACACCAGACAGAAGGAGGAGTACATGGAGCTGGGCCTGACGCAGACAGTGAAACAGAAACTGAAGAAGGACAGAGTACACTTTGCCACTGTCGTCCTCCCTCAGAAGCTGGAACAGTTAGCTGCAGCAGCCAAAGCTGGGAAGTGATCTCTGGAAGATCCCACACTGATTCTGTTCATCACAAGTTTGACTTTTTTATAGGCTATATCTTCTCAATAGATCTACTGTACATCTTTGATAATTAGTTCCATGTCAGTGTGTTCCCTCATGACTTGCTGAAATTAAAGGAAACTGTCCCAATGCAAAGAGGAAATGTCTCCTTTGTTAAAAATACCTCATGTCATGGTCTGTTTGAACCATCAGATTTTTGTATTTTTTTAGAGTAAACACAAAGTGTTTGTGATGATGTATTCATTGAAATTGATTTCCTATTTATCTCCAAATATTTTGCTAAATATGTTTTATTGAGCCAAGAAAATCATACTTCCAGTGCAATGTAATTCCATTGCTCGTTCTCATAGAATAATAAAATGGTCATAAAATGATATATCCATATATTCACACAAGAAACAAAAGAAATGACCATGAAATCTGAACATTATCTGATGGGAACAAGTGAAGGAAATATAGAAAAGAAAAAGAAGAAAGAAAATCTATAGATTTTTATACTAATTAAATTAAACAACTTGTTAAGTGTGAATAGTGAAAATGGTTGTTTATCTTTATCCAGCAGCAACCTCTAAGACTTCAATGAAGCCAACACAGAAGTGAAAGAAAATCATACATGTCAGATCACATCTTATCTTCCTTTATAGATCACCTTTTAAATGAAGTTCACTCAGAAATCTTTTTTTTTTTTTTTTATTTTAATTATTTATTTTTTCTTTATTTATGTGTGTGTGTGTGTGTGTGTGTGTGTGTGTGGGAGAAACCGGAGACCCGGAGAAAACCCATGATGCCAACACAGGGAGTTCAGTACTGGCTCAGGTCATGTTTGTAGTCTGGCCTTGGTGTCTCGCACCCTCTCTGTATTTCCACACATCTCTTCAGAGCTCCATCCCCCTGCAGTGTACACAACATCTGCTGCACGTCTGCCCGTCCTGGGTGAGGGATCCCTCCTCTGTTGCTCACCCTGAGGTTTCTCCATTTTTCCCTGTTAAAGAAGTTTTCTTGGGAGTTTTTCCTCAGTCGATGTGAGGGTCAAAGGGCAGAGGATGTTGTCATAGTGCTGTGTAAAGCCCTTTGAGACAATCTGTGTGTAAAAACGGGCATAGAAATGAAGCTAAGCGAAGGTTCAGTCCATCGATGTATTATATTCTTATAATAGATCCATGGTTCAGTCAGGAAGACTATCTGTTCGAGCATGCTCACTGAGTCACCAATCAATGATCCCGCTGTCTCTCTTGCTCCACCTCTCCCTACTCGTGTTCATCCAATCACAGTCAGCCACCTGTCCTTCTTCCACCAATCAGTCATTAGCGTCAAACTTAAAAAGTGTCCTCTCTCTCTGCTCTTACGCAGCTGAATTCTGCACTGCGTTGCATATTTCTTTATGGCCTTTGCTCTGTCACTGTTCCTCTGCTGCTTCTTGCTTGCCTGCCGCGGGATGTCGGATTTCGATTCGGATCCTCTTGAGGATTTTAATCCGAGCAGCGAGCTCTTGCTCGAGGCAGCGCAGTCTCTCACCGTCGCAGAAGCGCACGTATCGCTTCCACTCAATCGGAAAACCAGTCCTTGTTGTCCCATTTGAGGGCTCAGGGAGTCTGTCCTGCCGCGGGGCTTCACCTGTCCCAGCTGCAGTCATTGGCAAGCCTGATCGACGGTAGTGACGGTAGTGGTGCCGGCACCCGCAGAGACCCAGTGCGGTAGGAAAAGGTCCAAGAAACAAGCTTTCCTCCTCTTCCACCCGTAGTGCTCCTGCTGTTGCAGCCGCGGCTCCGCTCACGGCCTCCTTCTCCGCTGCTGCTGCCGCCGCCGCTCATCCTCCTGCCTCCGTATCCGCTGCTCCTGCCGCCGGCGCCCTTCCTCCTGCCTCCGTATCCGCTGCTCCTGCCGCCACCGCCGCCGGCGCCCTTCCTCTGGCCTCCGTCTCCGCTGCTCCTGCCGCTGCCGCTGCCGCCACCGCCACCGCCGCCGGCGCCCTTCCTCTGGCCTCCGTGTCCGCTGCTCCTGTCGCTGCCGCTGCCGCTGCCGGCGCCGCCGCCCCTCCTCTGGCTACTGGCAACCCACCCGCCGCCGCAGCTGCTCCATCCACGCTGCCACAGGACGCCCTGCTATCAAGCATACAG
The DNA here is from genome assembly GCA_021432705.1 of Caranx ignobilis. NCBI lineage: Eukaryota > Metazoa > Chordata > Actinopteri > Carangiformes > Carangidae > Caranx > Caranx ignobilis. The sequence continues at coordinate 66,066,190 of MU269990.1, read as the reverse complement.
TCACTGGTGAGATCGGTCCAGGCTATCGACTCTTGTCTCCAGTCGCTAGAAAAGGCTTCAGCCCCTGCACTCCCTCTCCTTCACCCACTTCCTGGCGCAAGCACTTCAGCTTCACCCACTTTAGGTAGGCCGTACATCCCTGCAGCAGCCAACATTTCTCCCCGGCTAAGGCAAAAAATCCTGCAAGGCAAAGACATTAATCAGTCTCATCCTCCCGTCTCCGGAATATGATAGAAAACTCTCTTCTTGGGAGAATTTCACAGCCATCATCAAATCTGCCGACCCCGATTAGTCAGAGACCTCTCTATCGGAGAGTTCCTCGTAGCTTTCGGGATTTTCAGAGATGTCATTGCTCAGTTTATCCCGATAGAAGGGCTGAGTTGGATGCCTATCTGGCATTGATTGGAGATCTGAACCTCAGATACAGGAAAAACATATTCTATCAGTATCACAAAGCATTCTCTAGCAAAGCAGCCCTGTATATCCAACAGTCTGGTCCATTCTGGACTCCGAGATCCTCATCATGCTCATCGGGGGTCCTCAGACAGTATCATGCCACATTTGCGGCTGTGTAGGTCACTCTGACACGCTGTGTCCCCAGTTACCTTTTTTACCACCAGCTTCAGCAACCGAGACACCAGGACCCCTCCACACACTCCGCCTCCCCGCTCCCTGACAGACAGTCGTGGTAGAAAGGTGGAGTTATTTAATAACAGGCCCATATAAAACAACTTAAGTGAAAATGTGTGCACTTACCCCAGTTGTATTTTTCTCCACATCTGCAGTGCGTGCAAGGACGCGCACCCGAGAACAGTGTGCCCCCGCCGCCTGGCGCAGCTCTCACACATCCTGAGCTCCCATCCATCCACTCCCATTAACGCTCGCGGTGGTCGCCACCAGGAAATATTCTAGCAAGAAAAGACTAATTTTTGATTTATCAGCTCCTCGATCGGGCCCAGTCATGAGCGTCAATAGCTTAATTCCTCCCGTTCCGTTCTCACTCCATTACGCCACCGTAGATAATGCTATACAGCTGATCAAACTAGCTGGGCAGGGAGCATGGCTAGCTAAAGCGGACATTACAGATGCATTCAAAATTGTACCGATCACCCATCTCAGTGGCATCTTTTCGGCATTAAATGGGAGTCTAAGTTCTAGTTCGCCGTCAGGCTCACTTTTGGTTGCAGAAGCCGTCCGTGCATTTTAACATGGTGTCAGATGGATCATGCTAAACAATTTGAGACTCCCAGCGGTGCTTCATCTCCCGGACGATTTCCTCCTCATCGATTCCCCTAATGACCCCTCCGGCACCTCTCTCGCAAAACTGAAACATCTTGTCGGTCAGCTCGGCGTGCCCCTCTCAGAGGCAAAAACCGTGGCCCCCAGCGACATCTTTAAAGTTTCTGGGTATTACGCTCGACACCGTCCAAATGAGGGCTTCTCTCCCTGAAGAGAAACTCAAAAGGATTCGTGAGATCACTCAGTCCTTCGTGTCAACCGAAAGCATCACTAAACAACAGTCACTGTCCCTCCTCGGCCACTTCAATTTCGCAATGCGCATAATCCCACAGGGTCGCTCATTCATTTCCAGACTGCTCAACTTAGCCTCATCAGTCCCTAACCTCCATGATCAAATTTCTCTGAATGAGGGCTGCCGCTCCAATCTGAGATTTTGGTCTCAGCTGTTGGAGGATTGGAACGGCATCTCCACCAATCGGTCATTAGCGTCAAACTTAAAAAGCGTCCTCTCTGCTCTTATGCAGCTGTCATTTCAGCCGAGAATCCTCATCCCACCTCCACCCCGTCACCTCCTCATCCAAGACTCAGACCATCTCCATCCGAACCAGTTATCCAGAGGCTTCCACGTCAGACCACATCATCTCCATACCACACCAGTGTCTAGGCACGGGGGGAAGTCGGCTTCAGATGCAAGCTTCACATTCATTGATCTGTTTACAAAGCCGATATAACCCCCCGGGGTCTATGCGCCAAAGTTGTCTTGGGCACAATAAATGTCATTGCATTTCACAAATCTGTCTTCGTATTCTTATTAGTCTGTCCTGATTGAAATAAAATTGCCTTGCCTTGCCTTGCCTCACCCCAGATGTCTGTAACACTGCTCTTGGTGAGCAGTTCCACGACAATAGAAACACACGTATGGTTTTCTTTAAGTGTGTCAGATGTGGAGCTGGTAGAATCACCTTTCACCTTTTAAAAGAAGTTCAAATCTTCTTTTTTTTCTTTTTCTTTTTTTTTTGTGTGTGTGGGAAAATCCGGAAATCGCGGAGAAAACCCATGTTGCCAACAAAGGGGAGTTCAATACTGGCTCAGGTCATGTTGTTGAGGAGACCAGGGCCGGTACTGAATCCCTGTGTGGTCCTGTGCAAACTTCTGACGGTGGACAGATCACAGTGTGACCTGTGCCACTGTCAGAAATTTACAGAAAGATGGCAGCCAGGATGAAGAAAATGGTGGCTATTCCAGTGGTGTAACACTGCTCTTGGTGAGCAGTTCCACAACAATAGAAACACACGTATGGTTTTCTTCAAGTGTGTCAGATGTGGAGCTGGTAGAATCACCTTTCAGCTTTTAAAAGAAGTTCAAATCTTTTTTTTCTTTTTTTTCCTTTTGCGTGTGGGAGAAACCGGAGACCCCGGAGAAAACCCATGATGGCAGCACAGGGAGTTCAGTAGAAGTTTACAGAAAGATGGCAGCCAGGATGAAGAAGATGATGGTTAATCCACTGCAGATCAGGATATCCCATTTCTGCTCTTCAAATAAACTTTTAAATAACCCAGTTTCCTCCTCCTTAGCTGAGTGGTCTGAGATGCAGGCCTGCACACATTTGACAATGGTCTCCTCCGCTTTGGGCTGCTGTGAGAGGATCGCAGTCCTGAGGTTGCGCTTCCCACCAAACATCCTCTCCAGGACCCTGTAGACAGTCTTGCATATCTTCTGGGTATCCTTGGTGTCTGGGTTGTATCCTGGTTTTACACTGAGTCCGTGCATTATTCGTTCGACCATCCGCTTAATGTAAGTGAGTAAATTCTCACCATCCCACATGTCTATAACACTGCTCTTGGTGAGCAGTTTCACAATGACAATAGAAACACACCCATGGATCTGTGTGTCAGATGTGGCGCTAGGAGAATCACTATTATTTGTTGTAGTGCCATGTGTGTTTTCCATCTCAGCATCAGAATGGGTATCACTGACTAAGTGTAAGTTCCAAGTGGTATCACTATTAGTTCCTGTAGACATGGTGGCTTTTAGAAAATCTTTCCTGTGCGATTCTTGTCTGTGTCTCGTCTGACGTTCACTAGACTGTGCATGTCCAGACATGGTGATTGATGGTTCCGACATACACGGCCTCAAAGGTCTCGAAGACATGGTGGCTTTTAGAAAATCTTTCCAGTGTGATTCTTGTCTGTGTCTCGTCTGACGTTCACTAGACTGTGCATGTCCAGACTTGTTGATTGATGGTTCCGACATACACGGCCTCAAAGGTCTCGAAGACATGGTGGCTTTAAGAAAATCTTTCCAGTGCGATTCTTGTCTGTGTCTCGTCTGACTGTTGAGAAACTTGGCATATACAGCTCACTTCAAGGGCTAATGTCTGTGTCTTATAGCGACACCCTGATGAGTATTCTACATTATGATGTCATAAAAGAATAAAGGAAAAATCTGTTTTCCTACATCAAAGGTAAAATTCACTGACGTCATAGGCTTCTGACGTCACTAAAGTCGTGGCGCTAAGCAAGTGGGCCGATGTGTTAAAATCGTGTTGCTTCATAATGAATGGATGACTGCATGTATCAAAGCTGCCCAAGGCATAAAAGAGCTAAAGCCTGGTACACACATGAAGATAATCTGGCTGATTTGGGCCCGATTTCCCCCTTCCGACCAGGGACAGCATTATTTTACACAATTTCTCCCGACGATCTGCTCGGAAAAAGGTTGGGGCCGACGATCTTAAATATCAAACCGGTTCAATATTAATGATCAACAGTCCCCTTGTGTGCGGGGAGTCAGTGACTCGACAATCCCGAGTCACTGACTCCGCGGAGTGTGACGTGAAAATGAATGTAGCCAATAAAGAAGCGAGTTGACTGAAGACCACGGAAGCATAACAAACCGGTATGGCTACCACATACATCCATGGGCTACCAGCATAGAAATAATGTTATACATCCATGGTATGCGCCAGGCGAGCGACTCCAATTGAAATGAACGGCGGCCATTTTCGATCCGGCATCCAGTTCATATAATACATCCATACATAATATACGTAGATGCCTCACATAGACATAATATACGTATATTATGTCTATGGCTACCACATGGATCTATGGTTACCATCTCCATGGCTACCATAAACAAAGCGAAACGTCAGATTAGGTTTGATCACGCGAGATTTCTGGCTTGGAGGACGAGACTCTGGTGTGTCCCTCCTGAGACAAATCTTTATGCTGTATTGGGAAAATTGGAGCACACCACACACAATACAATCACAACTGTTCAGTGAATGATTGTTTTTAAATCTTCATATGTGGGGTCTCTCACAGATTAAAAAAAAAAAAAAAAAAAAAAGATCTGTTGAGATTTTGAAAATGGTGTGCTGCTGAGGGCCTCTGTGGTGTTACAGTAGAAACACAGGAGACAGATGATAGCGGATCGCTACAAAAAAATGACATACACCTACAGATACACCTACGTACAGAGAGAAACAAGAAGACAGAAGTAGAAAAAAACAACAAGATAAAAGTGTATTTATATGACCTGTTATAGTAACTTCAGTCCAGTCTATAGTTCTTTATGTTTAGCTAACAGTTAGCAGCTAATGTTAGCGTTTTCCAACATTCACTAGCAAAATGTAACAGTAACCAGATTCCCCGTGACACGTTATGTTTCTGATTTGTCTTACTGTTGTTCGTCCAGCAAGGTGGACTTCAGGTCAACCCTGATGTTACATCAACTGTGAGCTTTCCTACATGCTCGTTAGACTGTCTTATCTGTACCTAGCAAAGTTAGTTAAACATGGCAAAAGTACACTGAGTCTAAATGTAAAATTTCACAGTGTGTCACTCAGTATTTATTGTTCTGCATTTTCTTTTCTGGAGCAAAAATTGAGGGAACGGGTTGAACACACACTCCCCCCCCCCCTCTGTGTGTGTATGTGTATGTGTGTGTGTGAAGAGCTTTATCCCAGAGCTTGTGTCTCTTTTCCCTCAACACACAGAGGTGATGTTTAATGGAAAGTTAATATGGCTTTAATGCTTGTCGCTTCACTCCGACACTGAAGGCTCTACTAATCTACTCTGTTCCACAGTGAGAGAGAGAGAGAGAGAGAGAGAGAGAGGGCACAAAGCAGAGAGAGTTGGGCCACGCAACACTTTAGGCTATCGATTTTTATTGATTTATTGAGAAAATGAATTAGAAAATAATACTCTTACAGTGACTCCAGTGTTCATGCTCCCACTGAACATGAAGTTGTTCTGTCACTAAACTGTGGCTGAAACTTGCCGCTACAGTCTGTTTTCTCTGTTCAAGGAAAATGAAAAAACTCTATCAAGCTGTAGATATATTCACATTTCATCTATATATACAACTACAAAGATGATGTGTGGGGGTTTAAATAAAAGTCTCTTATATCTTAATAATGATAAATATACTGAGTTATTATTTAGCTGTGCCCAGCAGAAAACTCAAGTGAAAAGTGTTAGCTTAGCATGCTAGCACCTTTATTGTGGTTTCTTTGTTAGCCATTTAGCCTTTACTATTTTTGATGTTTTTTTTTATTATTATGGGATGAAATAATAGTCATGTGTGTATAAATGATCAGTTTGATACTTTCTTGTTGTTGTTGTTTTTCTCATGACACTTTGTGACAGTTTCATCCCAAGGTGAAACAACCTTAGCTTTATTGTGCCATGCTTACCCTAACCAAATGCAGAAACAGAGTCTGAGGAGAGAGGTGACTAATGAGAAATAGTGTATAAATGTACAAGTTAAAGCACTTTATTCTAGAGTTTTTCTAATTTTCTGAATCTTTTGCACATCTATACATCGTTTCTTGACATAATAGTTAACTTTTATGTTTTTGTTGTTACACCCTTGTTGTTATCTTGTTACAAAATAGTAATTTATTTACCATCAGCTTTTACAATTATATTGTCTGTCAGCTAATATTATAGTATTTATATAAGAAGATACTATTCTAAACTTATTTGATTTTGTCTGCAGTCATAAATTCCTTAAAACAGCAATTAAGTAAGTGTATACTTGTTACAATCTGATATGGACCAAAGTCTCAGGTGCCCCTCCCCGTTATGGATTAGCTAGTTGTTAACCAGTCAGCCACTGCCAAGATTGTGATGGTGGAGCAGTCCATTTCGAGCTTCACAACCCCTCCTCAAAAACTTGTGGAATGGCACCATAGAGGCTACATCCACCTTAATATAAAGTCTGATCTCTCTATATACGTAAGTCCTGTGATAGACTGGTGACCTGTCCAGAGTGTGCCCTGGCTTTGACCAATATCACCTAGGTCCAGCCCCCAGTGACCCTTAAAGCAGTTTGGCCCTTGAATGAATAACTGCTGCTGCATGCTGACATGTGCCAACCAGAGTCCTATTTGATTGAGGATATTTTGAGTGGTCAATAGGAAAATCAAAGTTCCTTTCCAGATGGGGAATGTCAGAGTACAGCAGTGCCATACTAACTTAAGTGATTGGACCAAAAACACTGAACAGTGACACAGTGGGAAACTATTATTATTATTATTATTATTATATATAAATCATCTTATATTCCATTCCACATACACAGAGGTGATGGGTCAGAATTGTGCTTACTTTTGGATACTGTTGCAGCCCAGTATTTTGTCCACAACTTGCCAAAATTACTATCCAGTCATCACTAACAGAAGGGGCCCTGAACAGAACTGATTTCCTCTTGAGGTCAGGAACACGACTTCAAGGTGGCTGCTTACTGAGTGTCTCAGTTGTCTTTTCTGGACACACGGTTTACAGGTTAGAGAGGACGCATTGCCTACATGACACGCATCTCACACTTAAATAAGTAAATGCATCTTTTAAATAATATCATTTTTTACATCATGTTAGAAGCTATAAGCTGAAGCAGTGGCTTAAGTGTCATTTTCTGTCAAAAATAAATCAGATATTAACTTATATTGCAAAGCAAAAACCTATTCATGCCTATCTGCAGGGGTTCAGTGATGTTTGCTTCCATGACCATGCTGGTGCCATGCCTATTTGATTTGTCAAATAAACACTAAGACCATGGCGGTGACCCGGTGACCTTTTGAATATACTGTCCTGGGGAAAAGGCGCAAATCAGCTGTTCATTTTTTTTTTTTTAGATCAAATTAATTTTTTAGTGTCCATTGTACACAGAGAGGGAAACCAGATTGGAAAGCAGACAAGAAATAAAATGTCATTTAATTTACTGGTCACATATTGGATAGATTTTCTGCAGCAACACAATGAAAACTGCAAAATAATCCACTTGCATTGAAAAACATAAAGCTGTTATTTCACTGGCTGCATGATTAGGCCTGTATGGTATTGATGTGTGTCTGCCTCTTCCTCTGCAGTAACTTGTGGCACTTGAATCCTCAGACAGATTGACCACTCCACCAGAGTATGGAGTCGTGAAAGCATGGAAACACAGACGCTCACAGCCTGATATTTGTTATGCACAATACATGGGCTACTATAGATAAGTGATGTCAGTAATGATGTCATGTTTAAGAACTCTGTTTTATAGCCTAGTGAAATTTGATACTACATTGAATTTGTATTTGTGACGGTTATGTCATTAATCTGAGAGGGAATCAGGGTATTCAAAAAAAAATGACTTCTGACTCTTTTTTTTTTTGAAAGGTGAGTTCAGTCTTTTACATCATGCATTCTGGTTTCGTCCTTGTCATTTCAACAGCATTAAGCTACACACCTGACTGGGTCTGATTATGGGCATCATCTGGCCTCACTGTTCCCTTGCACTCTGGGTATATGATGATGAGCCAACACCTGGCACTCAGCATTTCAGCATTAGGTCAATAAAAAAATTTATACTGAGGTAAAGATTTATGTTGCATTTTAAAAAGGAGAAGTCCTGCTATCAAATAATTATTGTACCTTACAATAATAATACACACAGCACAGCACCAGGACGTTTAAGATAATATACATTTGATGTGAAGTGAAATCGATGTGTTATAAGGACCACAGTAAAAGTCTGGCTCCAATTCACTGCTTCACCATCTGTGACCTAAAATATTGTGATGCCTAGGTCAGTTTTCCTACATATGCCCATGTTCCCCTATTGAAGTTTGTTTTTTATATACCCTTGTGTGTTAGTGACATAAACAAGCATCTAGTATTTCTGAAGTTTAAGCAACAGTGTGTAGAAGTGCATTTTTTGTTGCTATAATTGAAGTTAAAACTATGATTTGTTAGTTTAGAACTTAATTAGGGGCCAGGCAGCTTATGCTGCCAGGGACCTATTGATATTGCCGTATTCTTCTTTTTCTTCTTCTTCTTCTTCTTCCTAGGAAATCCTACATACATGAAAAATCAACAAACTTTGCACAAAGGTCCAGTCCCACGTCGTTTTAGTCCACATTTTATTCAACTCCAAGCCCATGTCATTATTCCTCATGGGGGGACAATAAGCACCTAAATTTAAAAACTTTGAAAATTCCTAACAAACCAACCGTACATGCTATGGTTTTGCAACTTTCACCAAAATGTAGCCCCAGTACTGCAGAAACGTTTGTAGGCTACATTCAAACTCAGTGCAAATTATAAAGTCCATCACTCTGTTTTTTTCAAAAACTGTAAAACTTATTAAACCTTTATTGTCTCCCAATTTTTGCTCAATTGGCACCAAATTTGCTGCAATGCATCTTCAGGCCATCCTCCACAAAGTTAACACCCAGATTTTTGATATTTGAAAAACTGAGCCTGCAGTGCATGAAAATGTTTGACTGTAGCCTAAACATTACTGTAAACATGTACCAGCCAATTCTTGATAAATACATTTTCAATCTTACTGAAAAATATTGACAATATTTTGGAGTCATGGCTGATGAAGTTTGGCAAATATCAGAATTTTATCTTAAAAACTGAATTTTTGAAAACATGTTGAATTCAGCTCTCATGGGAACAAACTGCTGTCAATGTAACAATGGCATTTTTAAACACCAGATTTTCTCTTATGAAGCAAAACAAAAACAAACCACCAACATTTTCATGCTGTCAAGATACAATTTATATATTATCAGATTTTTGTCTTGATAACAGAATTTTTGACATTTTGACAATTTTTTAAATCTGTCTTGACAGCTGCTGCCTGGCTGGTGACTGACTGAGTCCATTTGTGAAGCCACACACCAGGTCCCACTTCCAGCCATTAGCTCAGTGATTTAGAGGATGGCTCTTGATATCAGAGGTTTTGAGCTCAAGCCTCAGCTAAGGCAGACAATATAATACCGATCTTCTTGTTGTCTCCCTATTTTGTCTCTTGTTACTCAAAATTGCCTAAATTTGTCCAAAATTGCCTGGCCCCAACCACTGCTGCAAAGCAGCTTTAATTCCTATCTTCTTTTCATCTCTCCCTCCTGATGTATCTTGTGTCTCCTTCCTGAAGGCGTTTGACATCGTAATTAGACACAGTGGTGTCAAACTGTGTTAGATGTTGTTGTTTTTCTGTGTAAAACTATTACTGAATCATTTTTCAGCCTTAATTTTAGAGCTCAAGACGAATTTATTGCACATTTGAGGCATTTGGATGTTGATCAGATGCCTGGAAGTGTGAAATTTACCACAACTAGGGGTGATATTGTGAAATCAGAAGCTAAATGTCTCCCTGGCTCTTGGGCTGATTTTTTTTTTTTTTTTTTACAGTGGCTTAATATATTTTTCCGCCTTTTAGAACTAACATTGCATTCAACCTGACAGACAGAGATTCAGACATGGAGAATTGGGTCTAAGCGGCGACACCCACTCCTATTTAATATATCCTTAATGACTGATTACACACCATTGTACCGGTGCCTTTCACACTTAATGGGCAGGGGAGTGTTGCTAGCTCAGAGGACTGAGATGGACATGTGCAAAACTGTATGTGTGTAACACAGATAAAAGGACACAGATGCAGAGTGACAGAGAGAGCAGACAGGGGTTTGTTCGACGCATGTATCAGCATCTCACAGCTCCCTTTATAGCTGCAAAAATATGCAATATTGTTCTCTGACAGTTGAGTTTAATGAACCACAGTGAGGCAGCAACAATGATCACTGAATTATTGAATTTCATAATAACTCTCTGCCAAATCTCCAATGACAGTACACATATTGTCTTTACAGCAGTTATAATCTGTTGTGTACTCAACAGAGAAAATTAAGCAATCCATCCAAACAGCTGTAAGGGACATGTGTAATTTATTGTGTTTATACTGGAGGTTGACATAATGATAGAAACACCTGTCCTGTACCAAGATATGAAGCACTGAAAAGGGAGCACTGGAACTCCTGCACATTAGAGCAGCACCTGGACTACTTGTACTTGTTGTTTGCAAACATATAATGGATGCTTCAGTTTTCCTCACAATGGAATGCAGTTCATTTTAATGACAGATATAGGAGTTGGATAGTACCTCCAATATTCTCAGTAATCTTCAGCAGTGTTTTCTATGGGACACAGAGGTTTGTGCTGAGGTTTGTGCTGGGGCATATTCGTCTGGGGACATAATGAGGTACAGCCTCATACGTCATAACTGTCCTTCACACAGACAGAAAATGTCTCTGGCTACACATTTATCTCTCAAGAGACAGGGAGGAGGAACTGACTTTGAAAATTTCCTACTACACAGAGACAGCATACATTTTATCTTGTTCTGTCTAAAATTAAATTATATATTACTCTAGCACTATATTGCATCACATCAAAACTCTATGTGGTTTAACAGTCACAGTGAGCAGAACAAAGGTATCACTCAGAGTGATATACTGGACTAATTTACCAACAATATTGTTGATTAATGAAAAGAGATTAAAATAAACTAATTCTGGTCAACAAAACAATACAGTCCTACTCTCTGATGTATTGAATGCTGCACACTCTAAGCTGCCATAATTGCAAATGTGCTTTTATACACTTGTGTCTATATTTCTCTGTGTGTGTGCTGACTGATTCTCCCTAAACCCATGGAGAAAAACAACGAACAACAGAGTCATTATGCTTATTCTCACAGCTACTGGGGAGGTGTGTGTGTGTGTGTGTGTGTGTGCATGTGTGCATGTGTTTCTGTCTGTCCATGTGTGCACAGATGCTTGGCCATTAAAAGTGGGCTATAAAACAATGCCTGGATGCTTGTTTGTCCAGGCCTTGTTAGGTGAAGACATCATTATTGCTTGCAGGCTTTACCTTGTTTGTAGCTGACACTGGAGCAAGTAAAGAGCAGCTCGATAATGAGTAATGACTGGGCAAACAGTGTTGTCACAGAGGGGAAAATGGTGTGTTTTAATTAATGGAACATTTCTAATGATTTCAAAATTCAGAGTTGATGATGCAATACGAAAAACAAGTAAAATTTTAGGATTGTACAACTTTTACTTTTACAACACTTGTCATACTTAAGTTCCTCTGATGGTGCAGTGTGAGGCAGTTGTGGGCCCACAGGTGCGTAAGGCTGTGGTGACAATGTCGGGGTGGTGATGTGGTGCGTTTGGATCCCAGCTTATCCAGGGCAAGCCTCCCCTGCTACCTCCATCTGCTCCACCTATGATTAAAGTACCAAGCCCCCCTGTCTTCATAGCAGATGAAACCTTTTCCAGTGAAGGTCAACTTGATGTAATTGTATTCTGGTAAGTATGCATACATCCATAGTATTGCCACAAAGATTAAATATGTATGACACTTAAATGGATGAATGAAATGAGTGTGCAGTGTTATTCTGTGTGCCATATTTGTGTCATGCATGGTTACTGGATTACCTTACCTGTACACAATCTCTTTACATCATTATCTAACTGGGTCTAATCTCACTTCTGATCAGCAGGTGTACAGGTACCTCCACTCCAGAGCACAGCGGGTGATTGAAAATGCCTTTGGCATCATGTTGAGGGAGTTCCTGAAGAGACATGGTGATGTAATGTTGTATTCTGACTCTCTGACCTCTGGAGAAGGGCAACATCATCTATGTCCCAAACTTGCTTCTTACTTGACTGTAGATGTTCTGGGTGAGGAGGAGGAGGTCTCAGATGATGGCTTATATGTAGGGATGTAGGACTGGTAAAGCACTGATGATGACCTCCTCATTTGACATCTAAAGCCACAGTGGAGAAGGCCCCTCACTGGTATTTTTCAGTTATTACTGATCTCTAATCTGATCTGTCTCTGATACTTCCTAAAGAGCAGCTCTTTTTTGTTTTGTGGTGCAGCACTACAGACAGTCTATCAGCATTCACACAATTTAAACATAGGTTTTGCTGAAACAGAGGTTCTTCTCCAGAAAACAGCAGGAGGAGTCTCTGCAAGAGCTCTCACAAGCTGTGATGCCTCTTAGAGAAAATTAAATATTTTGCCCCTAGGTCTATGAGGAGAGCTGTTCGTTGAATTCTGGAAATAGGAATTAAAACAAGTCACCAGACACTGATTACACTTTTAGAAATAAGGGCTGAAACTCTATGTTGGGAGCTAGTCTACTCACTCCTCTCTTTCAGTGCCCTGCAGTCAACTAAGGAAGTAATGACCTTTAGCACAGCTAGCACAGATGACAGAGCTTAAGCATATGACAGCAGGAGCAACTTAACCATCTAGTGGTTCGTATTACAAGCAGCATCCAGGTCAGTGGCTAATATGAAATGTGCTATCAGTGTCATAGCAGGTATTGTCAGAAACCAGGTCACCATGACAAATGGTGCAATAGCCAAGTCTCAGAGTCAGTAATGTAGGGCCCTGCAGACCATAGCAGTAGACTGTGGCAGCCAGAGGGCAGGAAACCACTACTCCCTCTGTCTGGATTGGGACCTTGTGTTCTGTTTTAGCTCCATTCTGTGTTTCTGCATTTGTGTGTCAGCTGGGTGTGGCCTCCTGCTCCCTCCTCACCTGCTCCACATAGTGCATAAAGGTTCAGCTCACAGTTTTTAACCAGATCATTCTGCCTGTTGAAGTTGTATTACAGCCGAGCCCAGATTTGTACCTGCCTTCATGGGCGTTTTTAAATCCCACTGTTTTTGTGCCTCAGATTCTTGCTCTTGTCGTTCTGTCCCCTGCCACACTCTGCCTTGTCTTGCCAGCTTAGATTTTGCCTGCCTGCTCTGCCCTGTGGATCTGTGGCCATCTCTGCCATTATCCTTCTGGACTTTCTACGTGCTCTCAGCACAGAAACCAGCACTCATTCCACACCATACAATAAAAATAAAATAAAAATAAGAGACCTGTTTTTTTTTTTTTCACCACTTCTCTGTTTTCTGCTTTATGGGTTGAGATCCAAACAAACAAACAAGGAGCCAACACCAGGAGATGAGAGTGACTGCACCGAAGATGGTGGCATCTTGCCCTAGATCAGACCCACCGCCAACACCAACCCTTCACCCTCCTGAGAAGAACTGGGGTCGTGGTTATGGATTAAAGTCGTGACCGGAACATGTTACTGGCTGGCTAGCATGTTGGTTGTTAGCTCACTAGCTAGTCCCCAATAGTCTATACACACTTGGTGACTGGTGCACTGTAGTACAATGTAGTTTAGTGCAGAGTGTAAAACACATTGGGCTCTAATATCATACCAGGCACAGGCGAGGCGGATGGTGGTAATTTCGTCTGGTGCAACACGGCGATTTAGCAGTTTGGCAATTTGTTAGACCGAGGACCTGACCTTCTCCTGATGGATGATGATGATGGTGATGAGAAGAGGCTATCAGAGCAGAAACAAGTGTCAATACTCTTCCAATATGTATATTAATCCTATTTAATTAGTATGCTATAATACAAATGTTCTAACGACTAACTCAGTCATAGTCTGTTTTTTGGTTAATTCTAAAGACAAAGACAAGTTAAATGAAACACTGAGGTATTTATCTGTCTTCACATACAATTGCTACTTGCATTGGTTGTGGGGTGATATTTCAGCTGCTGTTGAATCACATCAAGTCACAAAACATCCTCTATTTCCACAGTGAATTCAGCCCTGGTCCAGTCTGCTGTGATGATTGCATTACTTTTTTTTAAATCCCATTATTTTAAAAGTAATTGCAATTATCATCACAACAAAGACATTGTGTTACACTGGGAGTATATTGTTACAAGAGAAGATGTGGTCCACGTTCCTCTGGGGGAACAAACTGCTTCACTTGCAGGCGATTCATTCACATATAACAGATGGTAGTTGTCTTTTGAAACTTCACCTCATTGTTTATTATGTCCCTTGAATGTTTCTCCTGTTCTCGAGCAGAATGACAAACAGTGTAGAAGACTTGTGCTCAGTGTATTTATATTAACCACTGGGGTACAGAACATATATGCCTCAACCTTGCACACATATTATGTGAGGCATGCAGCGTGGGCGTCAGTGGGTTTGACATTTGAAAGCGCTAGTGAACAACTGCTGGTTTGGCCATAGTGACACTGATTAACACATCCCTCTGTCTCTGTGGGGGGTGAAAACACCAGGGAGCTGCAACATTGCTGATTGTACATAATGTTGACGAAGGAGACAGCAGGGAGAAAGTAGAGTGGATGGATTCAATGGAAAAACAACAACAACAAAAAAACCCCTTAGTATACTGAATGTAAATCTAATTATCTTAAAATTTCACAAATCCCAATTCTTGAACAATGGAACCCCATAATACAACATACAAACCATTTATCAAACTGTGTTAGATATAAAATTATACAGATGAAGATTTTGCACCAAACATACATAACCCCATACAAACTAAATAAATGAACCCTCAGATTTGTGTTGGCGCAGCTGTGGAAAGAAAGGATCATATCACCCACCACCACACAAAGTCCACTGAAAAGTCCCAACAAGAAACTGAAAGTTTCATTAGAGGCATCTCGTCAATCAAAACGCAATTACCCGCAACGCAATCATGTCAGTATTGAGTCTTATTTCTTGATCCTGCCCCAAGTCCCTTTAAGTATGTCACATTGTTGTTAAATGTCCATTGTACTTGGCGCAAGTATGCAAAATGCACAAACTGATTAAAATCTGTTCAGAAAGGTTCTTTGGCCTAAATGCTTTGTTATATTTTTATTTTCTTCCATGGATATGTTTTTACATATGGAAATGGTTGGGTTGCAGTGTTCAGTAACTTGCAAAATAGTCAAAAACAGTTGTTAAGAAATCATTAAAATGGTGATGTAAAACATCGTGATATGATATTTTTGCCATATCGCCCACCCCAGGTGGAAGCCAGGGTCCTTTGTAATGTTTTTGGTCTGTTGAGACAGCAAGAGCTGTAGAAGTCTTCCAGGGAGGGCAGAGGACAGCTGAGGATTTTCTGTCTCGCTTCTTGTCTGCATCTGTACAGCTGGTATACCAAGCATTCACCAGCAGCTTCTCCTTCAGGTTCTTCCTCCTCTGCATCCTCAGTAAGTGAAGATGTTGCTGTGCTGCATTCTTCATGATGGCTGTGGTGTCTGCAGTCCATGTGAGGTCAGCTGAGATGATGGTGCCAAGGAATTTAAAAGCCTGGGTCCACTTGAAAGCTACTCATTCACATACATCCACACAGGTGTGGGTTCAGTGTCTTGTCCAAGGACACTTTGACATGCAGACAGAGGAGCTGGAAATTGAACCACAGAACTTCGAGTTAGTGAACGACCTCCTGAGCCACAGCTGCCCACATCTTTGTGTTGTGTGTTTGTGTGTGTGTATACATTGTTTTTGTTGTATGTTGTAAAATTAAAATGTAAAAAAAAATCAAACAAAAAGAAAACAAGCTCCAATTTTAATTTTTGTGATTTTGGTGTCAGTACTGTTAATTCACTGTCGTACTGTCAAAACTGTAGAAGCTTACCTAAACATGTCTCCAGTGCAGTAAGGCTAACACTAAAGACAAATGGTCTCACTGACACTGACTCCATCGGCAGCATTTAACCTTTGAATCCTTTGGTATCCTCTATTAATATCTACATAATGCTTTAATGCCTTGCTTCTATGTGAGAGATCTTTTTTAACTCATATTCAGCAGATACATTTATCTCTGCTGCTCTAATTGAAAACCACTGTATTTAAATGTAACTGTTGATGACATAATGAATATTAGGAATACCCAATCAATAATGTTAGATCTCAATCAAGTTTTGTTAACATTTAGTACACCTTCAGAGTACTTTGTCCCTCTGCAAATGTTTGGCAAAAGCCAGAAGACCTAATCTAGATGTTCTAATGTTTTCCCACTAAGTGATCAGTTTGTCACTTTAATGCTCATACAATACACTTTTATGCATTCACACTCTCACCACTAACAGTTCTGTTAATTTAAATTTTCTAGGTAAGTAAGGTCCTGTGAAGGGTCAAAAGGACAGTAAAACCACTAATATCAATAGTTATCAATAGTTAAACCTCTCGCCTTAAGAATATACTGTCACAGCAATTTCAGGCCTGTGACTGTAATTTGACAGTGTTTATGAATTTCAATGTGTCCTAGGCTCTCACATTATAATCTCCAGCTGACTAGACATTTGGCTTGCAACATGGATCTCTAACTCCAGCTGCATATTTGTGACAGGCTAATAATGTGCAGTCATGCCTTTAACATCTGTGAAGCATATCAAAAATATAATTACTGCTATTCTTAGCTCACTTTGAGATGATGAAAAGGACAGGCCTACAGCGTGTCCATGATTCTCAAAATGAGTCTGATGTCAAGATGTCTTCTCAGCTGCAGCC
This sequence comes from Caranx ignobilis, assembly GCA_021432705.1. Lineage (NCBI taxonomy): Eukaryota > Metazoa > Chordata > Actinopteri > Carangiformes > Carangidae > Caranx > Caranx ignobilis. The sequence continues at coordinate 66,049,261 of MU269990.1, read as the reverse complement.
TGCCTGCACTGCCACTTGACAGACTATTGACACTATCTATCAGATCAGACTGATATAAAGAAGTAGGCCTTTGGTTCCAGTGAACAAAACTTTGTCACATTTGGTTGTATGTATTTTTTTTTCTTATTGAGCAGCTCCATGTTAAAAGTTTACGTCCATGCAAATGTTATAGTATGTTTGAATACACTCTAATGCTTTGGCGTAGGCTCCAATATGAGCACTTAATTAACACTACACTGACTGACACAATCAATATGTAACCTTGTAGCTCATGCTTATTTTAGTAATGTTTAGATCCATGCTAATCTCTTAGCATATCAGATCATGTAAACACATTATTATGATGGGTCTGTCAACCCCATATGCACTATTCGTAGTATCAGTCCTATAGCTCTGTGCCGTCTCCATGACCACACACTTTTAAGATGAGCACTATGACGGACTTGGTTATGTTATTATAGTGATGATAAAGTAAAAATAAAATGATGCAACTGGGCAACACGAGACATCGAAGACAACATCCTGACAAACGACAGCCTGCCATCCTTCACAACTTGTTACAACTCATGAGCACATGCTTGTGGCTCATCTTGAAGGTTGTGACCAAATTTTTTTTTTTTTTTTTTTTTACCTAACTCAGCTGCAACTGACCACACAGTCAAATCAAAAAAGCTGTACTGAGAATATTGCAGCTGTCAGTCAAACACCAGCCAAGTCGTATTAGATGATAGTGATGAGAGTAGGTTGTGCTTAGCATGACATTAAGCTGTGTGTGTGTGTGTGTGTGTGTCAGAGTGTGCTTTAAGTTATTTCAACTATTTTTGAGTAAATGAAGCTGTGCAAGTCTAATAAGCAGGATTTACAATGTTTCTTTGTAAATTCATCACAAAGAAATAAACTGTCAGGAGAGTGGCAGCATGTTTCACTGCCTTTTCATTTCTACAAGTTAATGACTGAGTAGACACAAATTTAGTCACTGGCAGATGGAATGTTGATATTTTCAATCAATCAGTCAATCAATCAATCAATCAATCAATCAATCAATGCAACAGCAACGTTGATCATTCTGTTTGTTTTCATTAGCTCTCTGCTACACCTGTGGTAAGTAAACATTAGTTGACAGTTTAACCTCACAGAACTGAGGGTGGTTGGTTTATCCTCCGTAATGGTACACTACACTTGATACAACAAATGATTGCTGTGCAGACCTCTCATTTCCAATAGCCACATGAAGTCGTTAGTGTTTTCTGACCTACTCTATAAGCCACACTTAACAGTTAGTATAAATCATCTAAGCACATCATCCACTGAGGACTCAGTCCACCATGAAGGTTTTGGGATTCGGTGCCTTTCTCCTGAACCTCCTCTAACCTGCAGCTGTCCCCATGAACGTGAGCATCCAAAATCATCTGACTGACAGATTTGAACTCAGTTTAGCTTGAGGATGAGTAACACTGATGAGGACTCTGTGTTAGTCAGTCACAGTGGGTGGCAGTGACTAACTCACAGGATGTGTGGGTGTTGGTGAGCAGCTGTCAGGACCATTTGATTGACTTGGGCTCTGTCTGGTTTACAGCTGGTGTTTCTAAGATCTGATGAAACACTGAAAGAACATGTACATGTACCAAAATCAGATGGATCAAAAGGGAATTTCATGCTCCGCTTCTCTAAGTATCCAGCAAGAGATAATACGAAAGTGGGGAATATTAGTGTGAAATGAGTTTAGGATGTATTCTGTTTTTCTGTTGTTTTTTCTAAATGTATGTCTGTAATGTTGAGAAAATGGCTGGACAGCCGGGACCAAAGTGTTCACTGAGCGTAGAGAAGGATATTGATGAAAATGCCAGCACTTTCCTCTGTTTTTTTTCTTTCTTTTTTTCGTTCTCTTTAAATATTTTCTCATTGTCTGGTAGACATTTGCTTTTGTTCATGCTTTGTTCACCTGCTGCATGATGGACACCGACATCCATTTGTTTAGCTCGGCATGTAAAAAAGCACTCTCTTCACAGAGAGAGAGCGAAAGAGTGAGGGAGTCTTGTAGGAAGAAAAATAAACCCACTGTAACGGACAAGTCAAAGCCAACCTTCAGAGTGAACATGAAAAGCCTTCACCAAAGCTGACTGGGAACAAAACATCAAAGTGTCAGTGGGGTTTTTTTTTTTTGCAGCGAAATCACTGTGGGCAATTAGTCTTCAGTTCTCCACCACTTTAAGTATAAAGTCAGAGCTTAAAAAAGTTATTAGCAATAGTTTTGTTGAAATGTGCTTCTCTGTATCTTTGATTAAAACACAGTATGCTCCAGTCTGAGGACTGATCCAGGCTGTGTGAGTTACCAAGACACCATTAGTGATGAAGCACCTCACACACCTGTATGAAGGATTTCAAAGTCACAGCTTTCATCAAGAAATATTTATAGCCAGATTAGACCTTCAGAATATACAATATATGAACACACCAAACATTTTAAAGCACCTTGTTGTGTTTTGTCATGTAATTTATATTCACATTCAGTGTTACTGACCGCTTTAAGTTTCCTTTAGGCTTAACAGATACAGTATGCTGAATATCCCTGCTCATAAAAATCAGCTGGCAATTCAGTTCTCAGAAACATTTAAAATTGTGTAAGAGCAAGTCCATTTTTATTTATACAGCACCAAAGTGGTTGTAAAAGACGAGCATTAGCTTTAATAAAGAGCAGTTTTCACAGACCCAGCAGTTGGCATCAGGAGCAAGCACACAGCAACACTGGCAAGGAAAACTTATTTTTAAGAGGCAGAAACATCAGTCAAGACACAGTCAAAGCAGAAACATCTGGAAGAGAGAGGGAGAGGTCACTACCACAAAAATGGTGATAATAGCAACAGCAGTAATAGCAGAGGTAGCTGTATTTCTTCTAGTAGTACTAGGTACTGACGAAAGCTAACAACTGTAATAATGAAAATTATAGTAGAATTTCTATTTCTATATAAAAGTGTAGAAATATGCTCATTTGCCAGTAGACATCTTCCTCAGTGCACTCGTATCAGTCACTTGTCTTTTAAGTGACATAAGGTACGGTTTTGTCCAGAAACACCCAGCCAACTGCACTGAGCCCAGGATGCACATCCAGATGTGGAGAGCTGTTCAGAAAAAAGTAAAAGTGTGAATAAAGAAAACAAGTGGTTTTAATCTTTGCTAAAGTAGCTATAAATTTATCTGTTGTTTCTGATCAAATTTCTAAATGTCACCTGGAACATTTATTGAAATGCATACTCAAAAACATAGAAATGAAAAGACAGAAATATAAAGCCTAGAAAAGAAACACTTGGGGAATACAAAACATGCTTACTAATGTCTAACTCTATCTGCACCAAAGTCCTATTGATTTGTGCTGAACACTCATACATCCCTGCCAGGAAGAGTTCCTCTCTCTCCCACTCACTTTTGAAATGCCTCTCACTGAGCTGAAATTAAACTCAGTTACCTGCCAAACCCATTTGCACCAATTGAAAATCCATTTGGCCATCGTGGATTAAAGACATCTGTTGCCCTGGAGAGAGGGCTATCCATCCATCTATCTATCTATCTATATATCTATCTGTCTGTCTATCTACCTATCTATCCGTCTGTCTGTCTGTCTGTCTGTCAATCTGTCGATCTCTCTAGTTTAGATGTCTTTCATATCCCTGTCCATGGTGCTGAAGAGCTTGACCTAACTTGGTTTATTTATCTGTGAGTCATGCTTTGCATTAATGATGCATAAAATACTAAGAGTGATCATAAAGAAATCAAAGCAGAGTTTTATGTTCTAACTCATCACACGCAGAGTTTATCTTGTACGTGTGGTAACAGCACCCAGAGCTTTTAACTGGTTGCATTTCGCACAGAAGTTACACCGAGTGGGCGGAAAGTAACTGAACATACATCAGCAGCTCTTCCAAGAAAGTTATTCTTTCCTTACACTGGCATTGCTATACAAAGTTAGCATATAGCTATTGTAATTTTTTTGTCTAATTATTTTGTTGTCAGCTAGATCCACACCCACCCACTGGTATTACCATCCCTGAGCAGAAACAAACAGCCCTCAGTTGTTCCGTTCATCCATATTATCATATGTCATCATAATATTATCTACACTATCTTTGCCAATGTCTTGTTTTACCAAATAAAAAGAATTTTAATATAATGTTCATGTCAATGTTTTCGGGAAAAAATCGACAATTGCACAGCAGTGATCACCCATTGGTTGCATGAAGTTACAGCAGGATGTTCGATTTACATGCCTTGCCACTTGGGGGCTTTTTATGCTCCATGAGGCTGAAATCAAATCTTTCAACATGCGGAGGCCATCTGGCTGATGGAGATGATTAACCATCAACAAGCACATGCATACTACAATGATTTCTGCTTCAGGAAACAATTATTGGTTATTTGCTTTTGTTCTCTATCAAAAGTACACGGGTCTCTTTGATCAAAAATGCAGCTGGTGCAATGTGTATGTATAAGTGTGTTGACAGTCATCATTTCAGCATAAACAGATTCCACTTCAGTGTCGGACATGAAGACAGGGGACACCATGTGCATCTTTGTGTCCCTCCTTCTAATGTATTATTTGGTGTGTTTTCCATGGCTAGTGGCATTATCTGTCCAACCACGCCTTCTCTGAATTCAGGGCAGCGACTGTGGTGGTTTCACTGCAATTTCCATGTCAAAACACACGCTGGAGATGTCACATAAGTGTTGAGATGAGATGAAAACACAAGAGGCTCAAGTGTGCTGGAGTACTTTGGTGTGGGTGCAGCGCACTGTGCTTTGTCCCCTCAGCTCCACTTTGGCCACCATCATCCTCAATAGGGTATTTTCATCCACATTATGAAGCCTTGTCTGAAGCCAGTACATATGAGGTTGGGGAAAGGAGCGTGACCAACTGGGATCTGCATTTGGTGAGCCTCATCTGTAAACAACAGCCATTATCAGTAATACATTCATCTTCCAGAAAAGTGCTATGGGTTTTCTTTAACATGTCCAGTTAGCATCATGGTTTAGGCTCCAGTGCCTCAACAACAAGTCTAAGAGAATGAACATGAAGCACTGAGGGGGCTGTATTACCTGTAGCCTCCTACAACAGCTCACATGGTTTAGTCATTGAAACTGAGTTATCTTATAGTCAGTAGTTTCTCTTTTTAGATTTACTCTTATTGATTCGACCTGTCTCATCTGGGTCACACTCTTTCGCTTCTGTGAGGCTTGTTCTCCCAGGAAAACACTCCACCTGGCTACTACACTAAAACTACATACTACAGATATATACTGAAAAAGCCTTGAGGTCCAGACTCATCAATACATGGGAATACAGCACTTGAATTACAGTTTTTCTCCATTGGTTTGGCTCATTTCTTTAAACAGAAATTACATTCTCAAAATAACATGGACAAACCTCCAAACCACTCGGCAGTTGTTCACAACAGAATTGAATTGCTCATTCATTTAATCAAACTGCAAATTATTCACACACATAAAGTAACCCCCATACATCAGAGAAAAAATAAAATGTATGCAGCATAATACACCTGACTGAAAACCAAAACAAAGGCGCTGCCCAACCTATTGCAACACACTGTATAAAACCCATTTTGACTGTTACTGCATGGAGAGGCATTTGCACTTTATTGCAACTTTTAAAGGTGGTATTACCAGCCTTATGTAACTTTTGGTGTATTGTGCATTGAAATGGGATTTTACTTTCATGATGCTCATGAATTTATATGACTTGGTCAGTGTGTGTCTGATTGGTTATGCGCTGTGATTTCATAGCGCTGTCCGTGGTGATGAAATGAGCCTCGGTGTCCGTGTCAGCAGCGTCACAGGGTGATATTCTGGGTGACCTAACTTTCCAGATTTTGGCTTTAGAGGGTTTATGTAATTTCAACTGTATAGCCTTGATGATCTCAGTTTTTGTGAAGTTTATGTTTGTTGCAGAGAATGTTATTCATGTTACAGCCTATTGTCAACATCCTTATCATCATTAAGTAGAGGACTGCAGTTGTTAAGCCCTTTCAGTTCATCGTGCTGTTGCTTTTTTTCCATGTTGTTCTTGGCCGTGATGCACACAGCCCATGCCACCTTGGCTTTTAGTGGCGTTGGTAGCTTGCAGGCTAAAGTGTCACTAGTTACTCTTTTGAGCTCTCTGATGATTCTTCAAATTCATGTTTCTTTATTATCTGGTCCACTGGACGCCTGTGTGAACAGTGCTACATCAGAGTGCAGCTTTGTTTGCTGCTATGTACTATTTCTTGTCTCTGTTCACTCTTGAGACTTGAATGTCAGTATAATGAACTTCACCTGACATTTGGCATTGTTGTCTTGAATCCCTTTTCCAATGGGAAGTAGCAGTGGCTCCACACACTGAGCTAGAATTGACCTGCTGCTGCTGTTGCTGGTGCCTTGTTAGTCAGGGATGTGGGATTTTGCCCAAGTGAGTTTTTCCAAATGAATTGTTCACTGACTGTATCTCTTCATCTCTCAAGTGCTTCCGGACTTCTCTGCCCTGACAGGGGAAGCTCAGCGTTCCCTGCTTTAAAAATAGGTCCAAACCAATACTACTATGGAAAGTGCTTTGAAGCCTAATCTAAAATCTGGGATGGAATAAACTTCAGAGCACTGTCACAACAGACACACAACACAAACAACTGCCAGCAGCTGTTGCACACTACAACTATAAACAATAAACACAGGTATGACTTTCCAGAATGATTTAAAATCAAAAAATGTTTAAAAAAAAAAAATTGCAGATTTTAGCCTGTGCAGTGTTTTTTTTTCCATGTAACATCACCTTGGAGTGATATAATTTGATATGAGCTCAAAACCAGGAATTCTTCTCTGTTGTTTTCTTCCAGACCGCTCTGTCTGTTCCTTCTCTCTCTGTACATTGATGTGGAGTCAGGCGCTTCAGGGTAATTGCATCGTTTTAGCTCAAGTGGAAGAATTTTTGACTTGTGTTTAGCTGTCTTCACCTAAATTTGCGCGACCTTGGGCAAATATGGTCGCTCACGTCCATCAGCATCATGTCACCTCTGAAATTCACTTTAAATTTAGTTTGAACACAAGCAAGGCCATGTGAGGCCACGAACACACTGGCTGCCTGGTGTGTTTGTGGACCTGTTGTGGTTCACATGCAGGCGTGTGTTCACACCAGCCACAAGTCTGAAGCCATCCCCATGCACACACAACGCAGCAGTTTGCTTCCTGCATGTTGTTTGCAAAAGTCTGATTCATACATGATCACATTAAAGGGATAGTTCAGTTTTTTTGAAGTGGGGTTGTATAAGATACAAATGGCCAGTAAGTATAATATCTGCAGTAGAAAGGTCTCAGCTCTCGTCTTAGTGGCACCCCGACGGGCCCGTAACCCATAATCTCCACACAAATATACACATCGTATAACGTTATCTACCGCTCCATGGATTGCTTTCTCACCAGCTTCGTTGAAAACAAATGCACATGGCCGAGAGGAGGGTTGGCAAAAGCGACCAGACTTGCATAGTTCCCCTTTCATACCAAGGAGAGAGAGCAGCAAAGAGTGAGTGTCATTCTGTCAGGAGAAACCCTACCTTCAGTTTGACATAGACAAGCGTCCACTGCCTGCATTTCAACCAGAGTCCTAAAAGACTGACAGACAGTAGCTGTGTCACTTTGAGCCCTGCGGAGTCAAGAAATGCCAAATTAAGTGTGACATTTAGACCACCGTCGGTCAGTTGCTGCTTCTTCTCCAGCTCTGCTTGAACCTGCTCTTCACAAGCTCGTCAACATCTTCCCACACACTTCTCCTACTCTCATTTTCTGTGCTGGATAAGGACAGAGCTGTCCTTATCCAGCTCTTACTACCTACTACTACTCCTACTGAAACTGTGAGCAGTCACAGCTGTGTAGGGTCTCTTAAATAAGGGAGAGGGTCTGAATACACAGCAGGCATTAAGACACCCCCATTTCTCTCCATTGGAAACAGGAAAACAAATGATTGCCTAAATAATACTGTAAAATCGGCAGTGTGTGGACAAGAACTTATTTTCTGTTTAATTTTTCATTTGCCATTCAATGTGATTACATCCATTCAAAAACAGGTACCCAGTACTTTTCCACTCACCTGCCCCACTCTGCCTGCCAGGCCACGCCCCCTCATCAAGCCAACACTACTCGCCTGTGGACACAGCTGCTCCTCATCACCTGCAATCAGCCCAGCACCAGCTCCACACTCACTCCAGGTTGTTCTTCACCTCTGTGCAAGACCTTCCAGCACTCGCCTTGTAATGTGGAGTTGGAGGGAGGCCTAGCCACCGATAGCATAGCTAGCAGCAGCATGGATACAGTGGAGACACAGGAGCCGAAGTGGTGGGATTTCCACATGGTACATTTATTTAACACAGGTAGGGACCATACAAGGCCAGGTCTCATGGTACTCTATAACACACATGGACAACAAAACATTTGTGGCTTGTAGCCTTCACCATTACCTGTATCCTCATTATGCAAGTCCTGGAAGCCATAAAGTGGCAGATGCAAGAGTGATACTTGTAGTACTAAGCAGTAAAACAAAGGGAGGCACCACCCTGTGGTGTTAACTGGTAACCCTGCCTGTCTGCGATTAGCTTCCTTGCCTGAATCCTGGAAATCACCTCAGCCTTCCGTCCCCAACCACGTGTTCTGTCTCAGTGTCTCCGGTGTCTGTCTGCCTCTTCCCTTGGCTGTTTGGTGAGCTCCTCCTTTGGTTCACCTTCCCGCTCCTGCTGCCTGTCCTTCACCGTTCACCTCTGCCTCCCTGCTGTCGAGAGCTCCCACTTAACTGCTGGTTTCTCGTCATCTGACTCTGCCCTTTTCTGCCATTTTACCTGTGGGTCTCAATAAAGTTTGTTACCAACTGTCCTCTGCTGTTTTGTGCTGCAGTTGGGTTTAAACTACACCCATTTCAGGAACGGCATGTCAACTGAACACAATGTAAACTCTAAGTCTGCACAGAGCTGACATTTGTAAATATGTTGGGTTTTATTCAAGCTGGTTTGTCAGCCTGCATCCACACAGGCTCAGTGTTGGAGGGCTTTATAACCCACTCCCACTTAAGGATAATTAGTTTGGGATGACACTTAATGTGGCGGACCCTCCACATGAATGTGCAAGCAGAGTGAGCGTGGGCGGAGAGAGGGTGTGTAGTGATATCTCAGGTGTTATACAACTGAGAAGTGGAGGCTGAGTTGTTGAGTCTTGTGGTTTGGGGTCAACTGGCAGTATAGGCAGATTAAAGGGGAACTATGCAAGTCTGGTCGCTTTTCCCCTGTTCTGCTAGCCCTCCTCTCGGCCATTTGTTTTCAACAAAGCCAGCGAGAAAGCAATCAATAGAGCGGTGGATAAAGTTATATATTATATACGCGTTACAATGTGTATATTTGTGTCTAATCTGTCATAAACAAAAGATTACGGGTTACAGAGCGCGTTTGTGTCGCGGTGCCACTGAGACACGAGCTGGGACACTGAGGCACTGACCTTGCAAGGTTGGTTTTCAAGGTAAAGAGCCTCCATTCTCCAGTTATTTATTTAACCATCACAATCACTTTGATGCTGTTTAATTAAGGTAAAAATCTTGAATAGCTCTCTTCAAGATATTGTGTGCAATCTGTGTCGCTTGTGGAATAATCTCTGTGTGGTATAAGCCTTTATACAGGCTACATTGTATTAATAATAGCTTAATGATGCATCTCTCTGATATAGTTTAGCTGTTTGGCTTTGTTTACAAACTCACCACAGGCTCAGAAAGAGACCATTGACATGCTGTGCTTCTGGTTTGTATGATTCATCTTGTGTTTATATAGAGAGTGTAGTGTGGCAGTGGTTAGTGGTTGAGTGGGAGCCAGCAGCCACTGAGGCCCAGGCAGCTTTGGTGTAGGACACCAGAGTAAATGGAGGTCGAAGGTGGAAGGGAAAGAAAAGTTCAGTCACTGTGGAGGGGAGGGGAGGGGAGGGGGCTTATCACCATGATGCAGTGACAGCTAATGGGAAAAAGCTGTTCCTGACTGTGTGGATCCAGAGCAGAGAGTCCTGTAGCGACTCCCAGAGGGGAGGAGGACAATGCTGCTCTGGTGAATTACGCTCTGCTCTGTGCTCAGCTGCTTGCACCTTAGGTCTCATGATTGTGAACAAACACTGAAATGATACCACCTGCTATAGGATTTGTCATTGGTTGTTTTTTCACAAATACTGTTTTTTGTTTTTGTTTTTTTAAATGGCTTTAGTAGCTAAAACAGGAGCTTCGGTGGGTGAGATGAATTATCTATGTATATTGCTTAAAAATCAATTTTTTTTAAGAAAGAAAAAATAAGCGTAACATCGGGATGCAGCAGGAAGGCCATCTAACTGCAGAGCTCCATATTAATAGCATCAATATTTATCTCTGATCCTCTGTGGCTTTATCCTCTAAGCCCTGTCTGTAAGTCAGTGATAGCAGAGGGAAAGCAGAAATCAGGGACACTTTTTCCTCCTCCTGCTACCAATGCTCTCCTGATGTTAAGATTGCTGCTCTCCTGATGTTCAGATTGAGTAGCTCTCATCTGCTCAGTAGTTGGCTGGCTGGTTGCTTGGTAATCTACGGCAAGTAAAGGCAGGGCTCGCTTCTTCTGGAGATTTGTGTTTGCTCACAGAACAGAGACGACCTGCGACTATCATGATCATCACATCTTTTGATGAGAGCAGACAAAGAGGGCAAAAGAGGAGGATGATAAGAAATTAATGTATTTCTTGGGTTAGAGAGGGGTTTTTAGGACCAATGAAAAAAGAAAGCCCCTACGGAGATTGTTAGCACCACCATAACCCTGTTGACAGTTTAATGTTGCAAAGCTGTGCTCTCTGTGTGTGTGTGTGTATAGATGTATGTGTGTGTAATGTCTTGAGATGATAACTCCTTCTGTTTCACATGTTTCATATATATATATATATGTTTCATATATATATATGTATATATATATATATACACAGGCAAAGCCCTATTATCTGGAGATTCCTGACTGACTATATTATAATATATCAGTCAGCCCATCTCCAGATAATAGGGCTTTGCCATGAAAAAAAAATGTCAAAAGGAGCAAAAGGAGGACAGTGTGTTCAACACAGCTGCAAACGTATGGACCATATGGACATAATGGATCAAAAAAACACACAGCCCTGAACATAAAATTGGCTACACTGAGCAAAGATAGTGGCTACAAATCACCGATCTGGAGGGTAAGAGTCACCGTAGCAACAACATACATGGCATCCCAAGGATCCTTAAGTGAAATCACTCTTCTCATCTCCTAGTCGCCGCCCTGGGTGAACAGACTCTCACATCACCCCCCAGATCTCACTATGCTGATACACATGACATAGAAACTAAACCCATATACAAGCAGGAAGTTGACCAACAAGATAAGATGTTTAAGTGGCTGTAAAAAATAAACAGCCGTGTTTAAAAGTGAATGTGTTGCCTTTGTAGAAGTTGCATGCTGACAGTGTAATGTTAATGTTCTTTCAGGAGAGAGGTATTCGCCCTCCACACACAGCAGCATGCAGTATTCACACTCATGCACCCTATATAATGCACATGAATTATGCATGACTGACACTGCCACCTGTAATGTTGGAGAACCATTTAAGAAAGCACTGAGGGTTAATCATTCATCTTCACACAGCTTGTCTCATGTATAATACAGAGGCTCCAGCTCTGCTGTTTCTCATGACGTGTGTCTTCTTGACTTTTCTTCGTGTCAACAGTGGGTGGTGTTTACTCCACATATTTATCACTCAGGGATCAAGGTGTGAATACTGTGTGGACAGGTTGGCAGTTCTCAGGTTTAACTGACTTGGTGTAATAACTGCTATGATTTCACAAGTGAAGTTTTATACTGAATACAATTTCCCCTTTTTCATATGATCTAAGTCCACACATAATACAATAATCACTTGAACACTCGATGATGTTTCTCATTTGCATTATTATCATTATTGACTTCATTTGTGTAGGCGAGTCTCAGTAAAACATTCAGTCTGATTTAGCAGGCACATTTCCAAGTTGATTATAAAGACACATACATGACAAATAAGGAACACAAACACAAAGAGGAGTTTGGCTGATACCAATAGTACACTTGTAGAGAGATAAGAAGTGAGCTTAGTAATGGACATGTGACACCATATTTAGTCCATAAAAGCAATAGAGCCAGCAGTAAGATGCATTATAAAGATGCATCAGTAAGATTTGGACACTTCTATCTCAGAACTAATAAACATCAACAATAAACAATCCTTTTCCTGAGAAAACTGTCGTTGTATTTCTTTGGTTGAAATGTATCACATTAGTTTTGTGTAGGTGCTGTGGTAGTTAGCACTCTCGCCTCCCGGCAAGAAGGTTCCAGGTTCAATTCCTGGGACCTTTGTGGGTGGAGTCTGCTTGTTCTTTCTGTGTCTGGATGGGTTCTCTCTTGATTCTCTGGCTTCCTCCCACAGTCCAAAGATGTGCTCACTCTAAATTGCCCATAGTGCCTGTCAGTCCCATAGTATTGAGCATGTGGCCTTGTGATAGAGTGGTGCCCTGTCCACGTTGTACCCTGCCCTCACTCTGTGTCAGCTGGGATTGGCTCCTAGGACCCTGCACGAATATCTAAATTCATCTGTAGTTTAGTTTTTGAAGATTGTCAGTCAGACTGTGGTACAGTTAATTCTGGGGAAATAATGAGGGCTGACCAAAGGACTGGGTCCAGCTGCTCAGCTCATCGAGCCTCAGCCACTGAGCCAAATGTTTGGCTTCTGGAAAATTAATCAATCAATCAATTAAAAGATCATTGCTGTCTCTATAACAATGTTTACAAACCACAAATTATTTGGATGCAGGTGTCATTGATTGTTACCATGGTAACCTTTGTCTTTGCCCTGAGTTAGCCTGTGGGTAAAATGTGTAATGTTCAGTCCTTGTCTCTGCATCAGACTGAGCTTTGAGCTAAATAAGGACCACTGGACTCACACCAACAAGCCAGCTCCATATTCAACCCCATTCTCAGCCCCCTCTAACTGGGTCCATCACTTTTTTGTGTGACCCAATCCTCCGTGTGTTATTGTGTACAAACCGCAGATGCCATTTATACATTTACAAAGGCTGTTCTCCTGATACACCAAACATCACCATTTGCCTTTCATTTCATCACCTGTTCATTAGTGTGGGTGGTTTTGGGGTGAGGAGTCAGCACTTGGGGGGGGGGGGGGGGGGCACTGTCACCTAGAGTCTTAACATCATCAGGCATTAGAATCACTGGGCCCGATAATGTGGACTAGCTGACTTACGAAGAAGCCTCCGTCATGCGCCTGCTTGTAGTTTCTTCTTGACACTGCCATTGGTCAAGATAAAGAGTCCTGTTGAGCCAGGCCACTCTGCTACCTCATCTGTCAGGACCAAGAGTCACATATAACTCAGATATTTCTTGAATACAAGTTTAAATGTTCTACTTACATAAACTGGTTCGTTTTCAGATGGAGCACTTACCACAATATAAGTGGAGTCAATTATGCTGATTACATATGTGAAACTTGACAATGCTGCAGACTGCCTTGTGATGGCGGCCTCCTCTCCTGCACTGTGAAGAGGAAACCTCATGTATGGACTATTCAATTTGATGATCCCAACCAAAACTGCAGCCATTATCAGAGTCAGAGAGGCTGCGATGTCCCAGACCTGGAGTAGATCTGCATCGCCAATATCGCGTCACCAAAGTGTTTGTTTGCGCAGGTGTGAGTTAGTGCACAGATGTAAACATCCTCCTGTAAAGTATGTTTTTACAGATCCCAACCTTTGCGTGAGAATTGGCGTACGCTTCTTTCAGGCCCCACTGTGTGTGTATGTATTGGTTATGACAGAGGCCCCAGAGAATCTGTCAGTCCCAAGTTCAGCTGTCATATTGACATCAAAGCTCTGACACTGAATGACTCTCTTCACCTTGCTTTCGTTTCATAGCCCTTGTTGCTAATTCATAAGGCCTAATCTAAATTGTAAATCCCTCCACCCTGTTTGAAAACAAAAAGTTATCAAGTAATTTACATGAATACTTAAAGCATACTTTAATGAGACAGCATGGCCTCAACAATTAACATGCAGAATAATTTTATATCTATTACACACCTCTTGTCTTCTGTTCAACCTAATGTTCTGTTCAGTGACAAAATGAGAGGTTGCTCTTAAGAGGAGACGACAGTGGCCTTTTAGTTTCTTAATTGTCCTGGAGACTGGAGATGAACAAGGTCATATTTCACAGATCAGAGACACACTAAAGTGATGACACTTTGTGTTGACACTCATGCTGTGTATTTGTTGAAACTCCTCTCCCACAAGAAATACAGAAAACATCCTCTGTCACATCTGCTGAAAAAATATTTTGGAGGTATGAAGTTTTTTTTTTTTCATGAACTATACTTTTGTCAACTTTTTTTCTGTGAATGTATCTGTTGGTTTGAATCATTATTTTTCAGACCTCTGACTTGAGGTCACTGGGTTAGCGTGTGTCTTGTTATCACATGATGTTCTGTCAAGGCTGACAGGATGGGGATGGATGTTATTGTAGTCATTAAATTGTTGTATCTGTCCTGGAGCTATGTAAGCAGCCAAATCACAGCAGTGTTGTAACACATCTGGTTCAAAATAGCCAATATATCCAGCTAATTAGATACATAGATACATTTTGCCTTATTCAACTCAATGTCTATGTTCCATGCAAAACAAAACACTGCTGTTCTTTGATATAAATATGAGTAATGTATGTATGATAATATCATGTGACAAAAGGCGGATTTGAACAAAAGTGAAGTTTAATGTAATTTATTAATAACAGCAGTACATGATTGTTAAATCGTGCATAAACAATCAAATCATGGAATTTTAAAGCCCCGACAAAGAACTTTTACCTGGATATACAAAAGTCTCTCATTTCTGCTGATGTCTCTGTTGGACCTACAACAGCAAATGAGGCATCAGTGGGAAGATGAGCTATTTCTAAATAGTGTAACTCTTTACCTTTGGGAGGCAGTGGACGGGTCGGTCCACTGGACAATGAAACCATGTACAGCACTCAGACGGGAGGAGACGGCACATTTTACGAGGCTATAAATTAGTATTGAGTTGTTGCTATGCTAGCAAGTAAAAACCAAACACAATTTCAGGGCTATATTTCCATCATGGCTGATATTGGGACAGGATCCGCAAAGAGAAACCTACCTCTTTTGTCCACAGGGGTCGCCAAAATCAACACAAAATGAAAGTTCCTCGTAGGGGCTTTAAGGGTTTAATTGATCTGATCATCACTGTGTTTGGATTTACATTCAAATGATCAAGACTTGAAGAAAGAGTGGGAGATAAATCAGACATCTGCAAACACAGAGCAGCTAGTTCACGACTGGATTCAAATATGTGAGTGTCATGTGTGTATTACTTTATAAAATGTTGAATTTTGAGATTATAACTGCACTCTGTATATAGGCTAACTGTCTCTGAAATTTTACCAACACCCGCCTAGCTCCCATGCTGGTTACTGTGGCCTACAGAGTTAAATCTGGCCAATATATGTATTGAGCTTTGTCCTTGTCAAATAAACTAGTTAAATTAAAATAAGAAAAGAAAAGTCTCTCATTGCATCAAAGGGAAATGATGACATTTAAACATTTGATAAAGGTGATGGAAGAAGTAAATGTTGACAGCCCACCACTCCTCAAACAGTGAAGGAGAGGATCTGCTGTCAGGATATTGACCTGTTAGGAGTCAGTCTCATGTATGTATTCACTAGACTGTTGCAAATGTACAAATGTGTCTGTCTCTGTCACTCTGCCACAAGGGAAAATAAGACACATGGTCTGTTGTATGCAAAAGTCAAGGAGGCTTACACTGCTTCAGCTTCACCACCACTTGGCTTGATCAGATCATAACCTGTCTGTCTGTCTGTCTGTCTGTCTTTCTAACCCTAACCATCCATCCATCCATCCATCCATCATGTTGTCATGACCAAACAAGTGGAAGAAAATGTTGTATCATTCGGCTGAAAATAAAAGGAAAGAAGAAGAGGAAGGAACTAGACCTGTGTTGTTTTGTTAAAAGTGAAGCTGCACAACTATGAATAAAACATTCAAATGCAACACTTTGTTCTCACACCATCCAGTGTGACACTTGCTTGAATAATTAACAACAAAAATACTCAATGTTCAAAACAAAAAACAAGTATCTCAGCAATGAAAAACGTGGAGCAGGATAGCAGCTCTGTGCCAGAGGCTGCAGACAGTCATGTTTCTGCTCCACTTCACACGGAGCAGCCACACACTCCTGTTCACTAGGAGAAAGTATCAGAAGTAGAGATCTCACCTCACTCTGACTCACCGTCCTCAGATTCCTCACTGCCTTCCACTGGTTATGAGGTGAGGGAGGGGTGAGGGAGGGGAGATACCTTTTCTTCTGTGGGCCATTCCGTCTGCTCTGTTTCAATGTGTACTTCTTGTAGTGTGGATTTAGTCTACTACAAAGGATGTCATCTCCTAGATTTGATTGCACAGTTTTGTTTGTCTATTTTCTGATGCATAATTATTCATCACATTGCTTTCCTTGGTTTTACAACAGTGTATTCTTTAGATTTACATATAAACCAGGTTTCATTTAACCAAAACTGCACATAAAGCCAAATATTGTACCACATCTGACTAGCAAGGACCATACCAATGCACTGAATATTAAATGTTTAATGAAAATCAGAAATGTGAAGTTTGTGAGGTTAGGTGGTCATGAGATGTTCTGCAGCCTGGTGGAGGGAGACTCATGGTGGGGGTTGTGCCTCTGGCGTTTTTCTGCCTGAGCTGATCTTAACCAGACTGAAGCTGGAGTAGGAGAAAGACACTGAGTTGACCTGGAAGAGGTGAAGAGGGAGGGTTAGTGAAGGACAGAAAGGGGAGGGAGTGTGGGTTGGCGAATGTGAGGAGTGAGAGGCTCCATACAAGTAGGCTTGTCATGTGTGTTTATAGGCGTGGCCCTGCTCCCGAACTTAAGTTAACGTCTTAACTTTCTTATAACACAGGTCACATCACTAAGAGTGGTAATAACAGAACTGAAATGCTGTTCACTCTGTTCTTTGCAGACGATGTGGTTCTGTTGGCCTCATCAGACTGTGACCTTTGGCAGACACTACACAGGTTGCAGCCAGGTGTGAAGTGGCTGAAATGAGTCAGTGGATTGCTCTCTCTGGCTTTGATGGAGTTCTTAAGTGGTGGAGCTCAAGTACATCAGAGTCTTGTTCATAAGTGAGGACAGCAGTGAAGCAGCTGTTGTAGTGAAGTGGGAGTTGAGCTAGAAGGCGAAGCTCTCCATTCACTGGTCAATCTTTGCTCCAACCCTCACCTATGGTTATAAAGTCTGAGCAGCGATGAAGGAAATAGATCACGGATGGTAGAGACTGAAATGAGTTTTGTCGTCGAGGTGTCTGGGCTCAGCCTCACAGATAAGCTAAGGAGCTCTGACATTTGGAGGGAGTTCAGAGTAAAGTCACTCCTCCTTCATGTTGAAAAGAGCCAGTTGAGATTCTGCACACATCTAGGCACACACACACACACACAACACACACACACACACACACACACACACACACATATATCATCTGGCCAGGAAAATGTTGCTGAGGAGAGGGACATCAAGAACACTTACCTTGACCTGCTGATACCAGGACCCAGCCCTGCAGCAGAAAATTAAAAGAAATACTGTAGTGGTGAGATATTAAAGAGTTGTGACTGAGAGGTTCTTCAACAAATACATCTTTATTGACTTTTCTCAGTTGATGAAAGAAAGCCACCATACTGTGCATGCACACTACGAAACCACATATCAGAGAACATGGCACAGCTCTTATAACAATCCACCATCATCTTTCTGCAAGTCGATAAATAAAGCCACATGTAAAACCAGTACTGTGATTACTGCACATTTACATCACAACAAACCAGCAGCTCTCCAGGGCTAAATAATGAGTTAGACACACACACACACACACACACACACACATGAAAGAAATATTTTACATCAATTAAACTGTCAGCCAAATTTAAGTTTACAAAAAAAATGTGCTTTTTATCATAGAACATTATAATTGATCATCACCACATGACATGCTCCACCATCATATAACAATTGGCCAAGGAAATTTAAAGCTTAACACATTAATGGTAGGAACTACACAAAGTCTTTAACAGTGGTTCAGTGTGATTGGCAGGAACAAGAGCTTGTCATCAAAGAGACGGACAAATCAATTCCACCTTAACGATCAATCATCACCTCAGAGTGGTGATTCAGTTTTGCCTACTGTGAAGAATTTTAAAGATGCAACAAGCGATGGATCAGCTGATAATGTGTGGGGAGAAAAGGAACAGTTAGTGCTGTCGATGAACATTTCCATTTGTCCTCAACACTATAGCGTTTTGACATGTTTGAAATATTTTGGCTAATTAACTATAAACTTTCATCAGCTGCTGTTTTCATTGCTCGATATCCACAGTCCCACTATTTACTATCAACCCAGTACCAAACATGACCAAAACAGTTAGCAACTACATGCTACACTTACTGAAGCGTTTCACTAATGAAATGTATGAAAGATAAAATGTCATTGTAAACTTACAGCTTCAGCACAGCTGCATGCATGTATAGGTTCTGTATTCAGGCAGCACATTTTGAAAAACTAAACTTACATAAAAACACAAATACACGTTGTCTTATATCAAAAAGCCAACAGGATCCAGCAGGATAAATGCAGGCATGCAAGTGTATATCAGCAATCCCAGAAAAAAGTACAAATAGTAAAAACAATCCAGTATTAACTGAAATATCAAGTACGCCACTGTGCATCATCATTTATAATCACTGTAACAAAACAGAGCAGAGCAAGAACAACTCATTGCATGCAGTATGCTCTGTAAAATAACACTCTTTGCATTTTCCCTATTTCCCCCTGGAAATATATTTAATAGCTTCAGAGTGCAAATTTAACTGATGCACACAAACACATCTATTATAGCCTCATACTGAATTATGAGGAAAATTATTTACACTCACTTTCTTACAGGAAGGATGAAGCCAGGAAGCTAATACGACTCAACACAGTGTATAAAATGTACATCTATGCAAACATGCTAAGGTATTAGCAGAGTAAAGCCAATAACTGGCTGTAACTCATGACGACTCGTGTCATGTTTTTGTTAATTAAAGGGTAAGCTGACTTAAGAGACAAGTTTAAGGAAACAATTAACTGACTTTTTATTTAATGAAACCCTGGAAATAAAGCTTTTTTATATAAATCCAGTGGTATTATCGAAATTGAAATTATTTGGTTTATTATAAGGAGATTTAAATGTTCATGGTCATGATTGGGTTCCATATAAGTTCCCCCAAACCTGTTGTCCTCCTCAACAAAGGTTTGATATAGTGATGTGCTGGACATACAGAACATGTGTCCAGGACGTGTTCAGCATGCCTCAGCACAAAGACTGGAGGCAGAAAGACTCTATTTGTAATAAAAACTGCCCTTTTATACTGAGTGAGCTAATATTACACCAAAGAGACGTGCTGGACCTACAGATAATAAATTAATATTAATCATCTTCTCAGATCCAACATAAGACAGAGTCAACCATGCACAAAGGGCTGCAACAATCAGTTTTTAATGGACAGTTTACTTCATGGCTGTAAGCCATGAAATTGACTTGAGCTGTGGATTTCATCCCTGCCAAGTGACTGCTAATGAGTTCTGTCACTGAGAAGAGCACATTAATGTAAACTGTCAGAAAAATTCACTCTCATAAACAATGCAAAATCCTACACACTATCAACTCTCATGCTGTCTTTGTGGGTAAGGTCAAGGGGTGAGTTCATGGACAACCACCTCAGATGTCTTTGGCATGTTTATGATCTGATGGTTCAATTGTATAATTACATATCTGGCCATTAATGGACTATTTCTAAGTACTACATGTATTTTCTTTCTTTCATTCTTTTTTTTTTTTTTTTTTTTTTTTTTTACAATTCAGAGGGAAACAGCTAACAGTGTTTAACTGTTATTTCTGTGTCTTAAAATATCAAGCAATATTTACAACATCCCAGATTCATTCATATAAAACAGCAAATAAACAGCAATACAGCAGTAAGTGTGTCTCCACACCTGTGACGAAACAAGCACATTAAAGAAGTACCACCACCATCCAACCCACAATGCCCACACACTGTCTGTTTGCAGACTATCAGTAGATGCTAGAATTTACAGATGTTCCTTAAATGACTCACACACTTTTGACATGTTTCCAGATGAGCATGCTACCTAGTGCACACACATCAGGGGTCCATGTAGTGGGTAAGAGCAGCATAAGGTATAGACTGAGACCATCAGCTGATCTGAGGTCTGTGTCCGAAGGGTGGGAAAAAAAACATATTCCTGTTGTTTAAGGTTTTTGCAGTGCTTTCCACACCTCATCACTGCCCAAGAAACCATCTTACCATCCAATCTGAGAAAAAGCAGGTTGTGGTAATTTTGTTTGATTCCAAATAAACTTTAAACTCTGTAGACTCTGTAGTAGTTGTACTAGCTGTGGTTTGTCCGATGACATGTGGTCATAGACTCAGTATCATATTCTACCAGCTCTTTATGCTACAGGCTCAGTCAGTTCATTTAGTCACTAGTTTCAGACTCAATAGGTTTTGAAAAGAAAAATGAAAATGCACTTTTGAAAACTAAAAGTTCACCAGTAACTCAAGTAAAAGAAAAGAATACTCAGATATTTTTACTTGGATTAGGCCTTACCCACACAGAAACAGAGCTTTCCCAAAATGGTCATTTTCTTGTTCATACTTTTTACTCTGTAAATACAACATTTTATCAAGAAATGTCTGCGTACACACGAAAACAGTAAAAACATCTCGAAACGCTGTAGTACATATGCCAGACCTGTATGTGGTGTCGTAACACTGCCACAGAAATTCACCAATAACGAAGAAGACATGCTGTATACAAACTCCTGTGGATACTCCTGAACCCATCTCCATGTAGTCGGGCCCTAAACTCTGATCCCGCTTATCAAGTTGGGTAATTTTGCCCACCTGTGTCATCGAGGAAGGAATTTACTCAATATTTGAATTCATAATGGACCTTCATTACATTTCTATGTAAAACAGGTTCTAGGAATCCATCATGGGTTTTGGAGGGTAATGATACTGAATGATACCATTTACCTGTAACCTCAGTGGTCAAGGTAGAACTTACCACCACTGAGTCATGAAATAAATGAAGGTTACAGGTTTGTTATTTGCCCTTTTCATCCTCTGCATTAGTGATCCAAAGCTGTTCAGTGACCAAACAGAAACAGCTTGGTTCAGTAGTAGTTGTTGTTGTTAGCATATATGTCAGATTTCAACACCACTTATTTACATTTATTCCTGGTTTCCATTTACTGTGTGTCTGTCTGAAAAATTTACTGTGGTATCATTTAAGGGAGATTGATCCAGATCTTCTTCGGCCTTCGGAATCATCTCTGTTGGACCCACTCCAAAGCTGAATGCAGCTGGGCCTATTTCACTGGGCTGGTTGTTTTTCTTGCCATTGGCCATCTCCTGATGACTGCTCCCATTCTGCTTTGTAGTCAGATTGGTGGCAGTGCTCAGGATGGTTCTCCTTGTGTTCTTGTTGGTCCCGTTACTGTTGGCTGGGGAGATTCGCGGGTCACGGACAGTGCTGAAGCCACTCTGGATTGTTGATAGTGTCCTCTGATGGGCCTCTGGCCGTTGGCAACGGTAGAGTCCGCGAAATGCAGAGCGAAACTTCTGAGACATGACATTGTATATCACAGGGTTTATGGCGCTGTTGGCATAGATGCATGTCCGACAAAACAGGAGAAACCAGGCATCCAGATAAGGTGTGGACACAAAAGAGTTGATCAAAACTAAAGTCCGGTAGGGCATCCATAGAAGAGCAAACAGGATCACCACCACGGCCAGCATCTTAGTCACCTGTGGGGAAGAGAAGCAGAGAACAGAGATTAAATTAGTGACAGGCAAACGGCAGCCTGTCGGTCCAATCCAGGCATGCAGCAAAGAGTTTTGGAAGTCTACAAAACTTACTACAGTAATAATACAACACTGATGATACAAGCCACTTCAAAGCAAGTATCCCTGAGTTTACCATACCAACAACAAATGGTTTACTGATCACATGTAATTGAGAAATGTTTGAGAAGCACCACTTCCTGGTGCTCTTTGGGCAGGGACACAGTCCATGTACTCAAAAAGAAACATTTCTGTGAAACTATTAAAACTTTTCATTGTCATGGGATTGAAACTAAAGACCTTAAAAACAAACAAACTGGGACGTGTTTTGATATCAAAGCCCTCATCAGGCAGCCAAACCATCATGCATCACATATCTACATGTACACATCCACTTCCAAAGGGCCTTTTGTTCCATTTGATCTGTTCAACTGCCTGATGATAGTTTATTTCCAAACTTGTTTGTTTTTTATGGTTTACATCTGATATGTGACAATAAAGGCTTTACAGTAGTTTTAAAGGAGAATTCCTTCAATTTTATTTATTTATTTATTTTTGAGTGCATTTCATAAACACTTCAACACCAGCACCTTCACTCAACTGTAACTGGATCTAATTATTTCTCTATATAGTCTCTATGACTATATTGACTATGTACTTTTGTTAATAACCAATCAACCAATCAATTACAGTTTCTTAATTGTAGTGGAGCACAAAACACACATTTGCACATATCATGTTTTGATGATCAATGTGAAAAATGAGATGAGCTTCTCAAAGTGATTATATTTTGACTACTGCATATAGACAGAAAACATCCAGTCTAAACTCACAGGCATGATATATTATGGCCTTAACAGCTTTGCTGGAGTCCAGTGGTCACTCTCCTTTAGGTCAGTGCATGGTTCTCTGACTTTTTTGCATCAAAGATATAAGCAGATAGAAATCAGACTACTGACCCCATCTGATAAGAGTTTGGCTCTTTAGATGGTTTATTACATCAAAGAAGTGCAGAGGGCTGACACAGCCAGGCAGTGGTCAAAGGCAGGAAAGGGTTCACACTAGGTCACTGCACAAGCAGAACACAAAGCAACAAGACAAAGTGAGGATCTGGGAAGGAGATTACAAATGAGAGCGAAGAGCTATGATGACATGACAACCCTTCGTGGAGTGATTTCTACACTGGTTTTTACTTACAAGCATTTCTCAAACTCAAGACCAAGATTAAACCACATTAAAAAAATCTTAATATTTGGTGTACCTTTTGCTCTCTGCTGTTATCTCCACACTACAGCCCACTAAAGTCTTTGGCAGCAATCTACAATATAGTTACAGTTTTTATTTTCTATAAAATCCAGAATTATTTTTCTGCCTAAGTATTTGTTACCAAAGAGCCCCAGCTTGTCATAGTATATTGTGTTGTATCGTATCCCAACATTATATAGAGGACACACACACACACACACACACACAAAAACATTTCCCTCTCTTCTGCATTTGGCCGCATGGTTTCATCAACATCAGTAAAGCAGTCAGAGACTGCAGCAGAGTGGTTGAACACTACATTACAGTATCACACACAACAATAAATAGTGTGTTTCTTGACCTTTGACCTCTCGTATTGTAAGGGCCAATGAAACCAATGATGACAAACCATTGTGGCAGAGAGTGGCTCACATTGTAATGTTTGCTCCTTTTCAATATTTTTTTCATGTTTCATTTTATATATTGTCAATATCTTGAAATTCTGAAATTTTGTACATTTCGATGTGGCTGCAGCAGAAATGCACAATGGTTTTTTTTTTCTATCATCCCGTTTGATGTGTTTTTAACAGTTTTGAACCAAGTGTGTTAGCCTTTGAAAAATGTGCTGTAAAAGTTTAGTGTTTTGCAGGTGGTGGACTAGTAACTGAGACAAGAGTTCAGGAATTTTGGTGACTGGGGTCACTGAATGCATTTTGTGTGAAAGCGATGAAAAGTGATTCACAGTTTGCTCCACATGGACGTCTGTTTTGCAGAATGTGTTCAGAGTTTTGAAAATGTGACTTCGGTTTTGACCAGTGCTTGTTAGCAATTGAAAAAAACTGTAAGAGACAAGAGTGGTCGCCAGTCTTAACAGTGATAGACCAAATGTGAAAACCTCAATCTCTACTGTCTCAGTCATTATTATAATGACTTAAGTTACATTAAATGGTGAAAACAAATTAGTGATAAGATGGGGTTTCAGCATCATTGAAATCATCATTTAGAGTGCACAACAATCAGTGCACCCTGCAGGAAAGCAAAGCACTGAACGTTTGTGCCAAATCCTCCAGGCCCTGTGCAATATGGGCTGATGCATCGATATAATTTCCATGATTACCTGTGATTGCTTCATGATTATTTGAGTTATCAGCAGCACATTGTATAATGCCTAAGCAATCATGAAAGAGAGGGTGAGTGTGCAGATGTGTTTAAGAGTCCTCATCTGCATGTGTTAATTTGACACAAATAAATAACATGTGTGTCTGAGTGCATGTTAAGAGAGGTTAACTGAGGCATCTTGGGGAAAAAGCAAATGTCTAGAAAGGCGTCCTTGGAGCCCGAAAATAGTCCTTTATTCACACTGGGAAATTTGCACCTATAAAATGAAACCTCACAAAATCCTCAGTATTGCTTTGCCTGTCAACCTCTCTATTCCTGTATGGCACATGCAATTTGAAATGGTCAGGTAAGTGGTCAGTTAATTGTAAAGGATTTGTGAGTGGCAGAGCTTATCAGTCATTTTCTGTTGCTGGCAAATTATTACTCCTGGTTTACTCTTGAGTGTTTATTGAATACACCCATAAATGTGCTCCTCATGGTTATGTGTATAACACTGCCTGGTGCTGTCTCAAGCAATTATCATCTCACCAAGTAAAGATTCATACCTATGGTGTTAATTTATGTGTTAGTAACACAAAACAAAGGTGTGTGTGTGTGTCGGGGGGGGTTTATCGACCTCTGATACCTGCCATCAGAATGTCTCCTGAAATAGTATCCCCATGGTGACAGGTGTACTGTATCTCAGTTGTCATGGTTACAATAATGAACTTGCAGCATGTACTGAGAATGGTGTGAACTACATTTGTCACTATGGTTAGTATAATAATAGTCATGGTTTAGTTATGACAACTTCACTACAAGGTTGTGATTTGGTTTATGTAAGTACTTTCTCAATATTAGACAATCTTTGTAGCCATGGTTACAATAATAATGATGTGATTCACTTTGTTGAGCAGTCCTAGATGTGGAATTAGAAACTTTGTCTTTATGCTATATCACTGAACTTTTCCCTGTGCTCCCATCATAATCACCACAAGATCAATGGAGGGCTGGAGCCAATCCCAGCTGATTTAGGGTGAAGGTGGGGTTCACCTGGACATGTCATCACTCTGTCACAGGGGCGACATATAGGGACAGACACCCTCATACACACACATCCCTATGAGCATATTATAGTCACCAGTGTACATGTCTTTTGACTGTGGGAGGAAGCTGAAGAACTCATGCAGACAATGGGAGAACATGCAAACTCCACACATAGGCCCCATGACCAAGGTTCGAACACAAAACCTGATCACATGTCATAATGATGACCAGTGGACTTGCTTCTTAGAGGAGGACAGACTCATCAAATAAATGTTGGCTGCTTATAAATTCTTTGTGTTTTAATTAAAGAAGAGGATCACCATCAGCAGCTCTGTTCTTGTTAAGGTTAAAGTAAAAGGTAACAGATGTGGTTTCCACATCTGACATTGTCAAAGAAAATGGGGTCAGCCTCGCTGTGTGTGACACCTCTGTTGAAGCGTGGCTGCCTGTCACCCAGCTGCTCTGGTTTTTCCACACCACAGCAGAAAAAAAAATTGAAAAATAAAGTCTGGCAGGTTGATACCACGTATCATGCACATGCCTTCTTGCAGCAATAGGCTGTTTGAGATAAGGGTCTGTGTCCATGCCTTCAGCTGTGAGCCAGTGACAGCCAGCTCAGCAGGTAGATAAAAAAGGTAAGATCTCTGCACAACAAAGCTTTTAATTGAACACAAACGAGGTGAAGAGGAGAGCTTTCTAATTATCTCTGCATTGTGATAATGAAACAGAAAGCATCAGGATGACATTCTGTATTACATATTATGGCTGTAATTATGTGGTGGCAGGATACTTGACTCCAGTATTACAAAAAATGTGTTGTTTTTTATTTCAGTTTTTTTTTTTTAAAGCAAATAACACCATCCACCCCCGCAGCAATGTGCCCATATTCCCGGCCCGCTGTGCCAAAGAATTAGCATTTACCCTCTCATGCTATTGAATCGCCCAGGGCAACAATGACCAAGCTTCGCTTGTTCCTCAACATGCACTTGAGGAGATCACAGACATGAGGAAACTCTCAGAGATTAAAACTATACAGTAATCTCACACCACACTGTATTAATCTCCAATCATAAAAGTGCCATTCTTTGGCATACACAAGTTTATCAAACTGCTATCAGATTAAGTTGGCCTATCAAATGATGAATGAAAGAGCATGAAGTGCCTATTGAAGAACTGAGAGAGTGAAATCATCTGCAGTATTAAACGCACTTCAATGTAAATCCCAAATCGCATTATGCAAATCTTCTGCTCCTAGATGGGGCCCCTTGAACACATGAGATTACCATCGTCTCTCTGCTCTTGTAAGACACTTCAGTCTCACAGTGTTCACGTACTGTAGAGACACACACAGTGACACAGAAAATGCTAGAGCTTGTAGGTCTGCACAGGATCTGATGAAAATGACGAATTTTACATTGATATAATTATACATGTGAGATGATGGTGATGTGCTGCTTTTTTATGTACTACAAGTCCCACTGTGAGTGAAATCATCAGTCCACTATGACTGCATATCTGGGAGTTAATCTTAATTATATCATAAACACAGATTAACACAGGCAGGGTTTCATACATCACAAACATAAACATAAAGACCTTAAGAGGCAAAAAAAATAAACTGCTCTAAAATTATTATCTTTTCTTCCTGGTTAATTTGGACACAGTTCTAGCTAGTAACAATGTGTAAGTAATTAAAATACAGCTGTCATAGTGAACTACCAGGGGCAGCAAACTCTCTTTGAAGGAACTACTTTGTCAGAAATGCACTAAAAGAAGGTAAACTTGTGTTTTTTGTGGTGTAGCCAAGCAAACCAGTAACTGAGAGGAAAAATGGCAAACACACATTTCTGTGCACCATCAAGCAAAGGTACCACCATTTGGGGTCAATGAGAGTCCAACCTCTGCGCTTGTCTCTGGTGACAGATACACCCACTGTGGTTTGGGGCTGGAGCCAATCCCAGCAAAAGCGGTCTACACCCTGGACAGGTCGCCAGTCTGTCAAAGGGCCAACATAGAGACAACATACATGGCACTGATCAACCCTAACGTGCATGTCTTTAGACTGTGGGAGGAAGCTGGAGAACCCAGAGAGAAGCCATGCAGGCACAGGAACATGCAAACTCCATTCAGAGAGACCCACAGGGGATCCAACCCAGAACATTCTTGCTGTGAGGCTTACCACTGTACCACTGTGCCACTACATACAGGCCAACAAAGTGTGCATTAGTAGATAACATGATATTTCATGTTGTATATGACTGAAGAGTGTATGACTAGTGTGATGATTATTACAGTTATGACATGGAAGCACTTAAATTATTTATCCAGTGATATAATCATACAATAAAGAGTCAGTGTACCAACATTGATAAAACTGTTGTCTTGGTGATCAGCCAAGAGCATCTATAAGGCACAAATTAACACAGTAAGGACACAACGATGGTCCAACTAATTATAGCTGACTAAACAAATAGATAACAGAAGCAGAGATGGCAGCAGGAAAATATGCAACAGGTGAATAAAGTAAAAAGATGTGACGTCAGGAGTGTCTGCGGGTGTGTGGAGTGGTAGCAGCTTTTACAACATGTTTGATGTTGTGGAGACAACACAGAGACAGAATTGGGTAAGACACTGGTAACAAAGGTAATCCCAATGACCATTTAGAAGGAGAGGTTAGGACAAAGATCAGAGGAAGTCTCTGACCAATCCATGAACAGTGCTTGCCCTCCCACAGCGGTGTCAATGTTCAGACTTGATCTCTTGTCCCTGGTTAACAGAGGCCACATGCCTGCTTTTCTTACTTTTGAGAGAATTTCCTAAATACCTTCAGTATCATTTGTGACTAAATTACTACAACGAATCACCATTTGATGTTGTGATATCCAGACAAAAAGACAAATTGTAACACATCTCATCACATCTTGTCTCTGATAGTTATGGAGATATCGATGCTTGCCCATTGAAACAATAAGTAAATTCGGCAATAATGTAACCTTTTAGGAGCACAACTTATTTGGAGAATAGCTGAGGAAGGAGGCAATCAGAGGAAGGGGGCTTTGAATTCTCCAGGAGGAAGTGCCCTCAGGCTGATGTATGTGTGGCTGTGAAGTGATGCTTTCAGACAGGACAGTCTCTTCCTTGGTTCTCTGAGTCTCAGGGTGATGTTGGATTCCAGGTTCTTTTGATCCCATTTTGAAGATTCATTATCCACTCTTTTGTATGAAAACCCATGTAGATTAAAAGAATATTTCTAGAGGTGAAACCACGGTCACAGCAAGTCAGCTGCTCCCCTGCTGCTGGAGGGGCCTCTCCAGCGTTAAACATGGCCCTCAAGGCACAGGATAATCCAGGTCCACCCTCCTGCCTCCTCCAAGAAGAGGACTTTAATGTCTTGACAGCATACACCAGACCCTGCTTGGTGTCTGGTCCAAGCAGCCAGTGGTCTCACAGCTAATTTAAAGCTGTGGTAAATGCTACAGTACAAATGGTGACTCCTTCAGCAGTGATGTCTACAGCACAGAGATGTGCACCACCTCACTGTTGTTTCTGATAATCCCTCTTGTGACAGCTGCCTATTCCAGTAACTTAAGTTATTTTTAGACAGGTTCTTTGCCTTTATTTTGAAAGGGTCAGTGAGAGAGTGATGGCAAATTGTGGGGCCAGCTGGCCCTGGTAAGTTCCAGAAATTGCAAAGTTTTTGATGCGTGGCGATCATGTTTTTTTGAGTGATCTTGCCTTGTTTACCTCAGTCCAACAAGACTATGCCCCAGAGGCTGAATGCATAAGGTCTGTGTCATATTACTATTTCTCACACTATGTGATGTGGAAGAAAAAAAAAGTCATTTATTATTCAAGATGCTTTTTGCAGAGCACATTGAGATGTAGGTTATGTCTGTGCCTAATTTCAAGTCATACATGAGGGTGGTCAGCCATTCAATGGTCTTACTTTGCCACCATCAGGCTGATGATCCTTCTGGTCTTAAGTTTGTTCCAGCTCACAGCCAGCTGAGCAACCTTATGATACCTTGAGATGACTGAATCAGACTAGAGTAAGACTATTAGGTAAATTTAAAATACTGACCATTATGCAATAAACAAGCGCTGCAATGCAGTTACACAAAGCCACACTGTTTTGAATGTGGACATCACCACTGGGTAAAATGTTGGTTTGTGAAATATCTCTAAACAGAGGGGTGGGGAAAGGTTTTCTCTGGCTGTTATCCAAAAAGGGGAAAACAGTTGTCAGACTGTTTGTATGAGTCATTATCTGTGGTGTTAAAGGTTAGTCTCCCTCTGTAAATTACATCTTGAATAATATAAAGGAATGATTTTTCCAATTAATCTGGCCCCAAACAAACAAAACACACACAACAAAACATGTTAACCATTTTTTAAGTGTCCAGAAAACATTGCATGACAATGCTACCAGAATAGAGGCACAAATATGCATTTGCCTTTCTCTCATGTTTGCTCTCATGCAAACCTTTCTCTCATGTTTGCATGTCAGAGTTAATCTCTATCTTGCGTATTTTGTCCTTTGTGAGTTACAACAGTTGTTGAACACAGTCCTGTTGGCTTCACACTCAGACAGGGAGTATCAGCTGCTGTTCAACAAGCACTTCAGATGAAGCATACTGTGGCACCTGGGGGTCAGTGCCAAAACTTAAAGCGATAGTGCAGGTTATTTGAGGGGAGGTTGTATGAGTATGTAAGTACATGTCCACCTGTGTGTAGTTCTTTGTGTCTCAAATGGCTGATCTGGGGATAATACATTATGCAGTGTAGTTTAGGTGAAGGTATTCAAAATGAAGTGCATTTTTTTGTGTCCACCTCACCATTAAGATTCTGTGTCAGTGCTTATCTACTCAACACAACACAACTTTAAGACCTGCTTATTCATCTTTTACAGTGATAATTTAAGTTGAAATAAACTCTTATGGGCCAAACTCTTTTAATATTGTTCAAACATGAATAATTTTCATGCAATCATGTTGAAAAGCCTCTGATGTTCAGAAACACATACTTCTGTTGCTTTTGTAAAGAACATAAATCTCTCTTCACATGCAATACAACTTTTTAAAGAACAAAATATGGGTACAAAACTGGTCCCCTCTGGACAAATAAAGGGTTTTGTCATTGCATTCCTGAGTGCATGAGGGCTTATAAAACTTTGTGCTTTCAACTCTAAAAACCCTGACAGAATATGTTCTACATCCATGAGCACAGAAAAAGCAACACTGCAGAGCAACCCAAGACAGAGAGGGAGAGAGAGCGAGGCTTTCTCAGTAAGAAGGCTCTTTGACTGCTCAGCCTAAGGAAAGGAGACCATAACCGCCTCAATTGCCTGCAGGACCTCATAACAGCCAGGACAAAGAGTCTACAAGAGGGCACTTTCCTGGCGTTGTAAGCAGGGAGTCATGGCCTCTATATTCTCAGGGGATCACATGGACAGCCACAGATGAGACTCGGGTCAAATTTGACCAAAGCTATCTCAGAGCAATTACCTGACAGATGAGACAAGATGTTACGACAAGAAAGGAGAGTGCAGTAGGAGTTAATGGGAAGAGGGTGTAAATGTGGGATGAGCTTCAGACCTGTTTCCTGGAGGAGAGCGCAGTCTTTGGTCGGCCCTGACGACCTCCCTTCCCTGCTTCAGAAGGTTCCCGGCAGCTCCGCCGCAGCGTGGTGGCGCTGGTGTCAGGATGGTTTGGCAGAGGGCTGGAGGGACATGTGCAGGGTGTTACAAGTTTTATCCCACAGAGGAGTGACAGGCTTTAATTGGCTGGTTTGGATTTTTGATTCAGTTGCATGCATGAGTTGGTGGTTGGACTTGACATGGTCTTTAGGGTTTCCTCACAGGGTTCAAAAAAATCCTGCAGAAGGGCTCAGCTGGTCTGGTCTGGGCCTTTGAATCACAATAACAAAGCTTTAGATTACATCTGCCATTAATATTTTATTTCACTGCTGGATATCTTTGGAGTCCACCTTTATTTGCCTGGAGATTTGCCTCTGCACAAGAAGACTTTGCTTTTCTCCCAGGACTTAATCCTGTCTGGGTGAAAGACCTTCTGAAACAATCTGTTTGAAAACCACTGCTATGACAGACAATAAAACAAAAATCCTGTCTCAGCCAGTGTTCAACACAAGCTGTCAAAAGTAACACCCATTATGTCATTTTATCCATTTTGCTTGGACATTAAAGTTGCAGCTGCAGTACTCTGCAATGACATTACATCCGCTCTAAGGAACAAGCTGATCTGCTGACGATAGTGTGAGTGATCCAACAAAATAGGGCAGATTTCAGAAACACTCAGAGAAACCAAATCCTGCGAGTCTCAGATGATGGTGTTGGGGGCGGGGCTGTGTGACTGCTTTGTTATGACATCACACAGTCACAGGAATCCAGGTTTTAGGGCTTAGTTTTTGAATGCAGACTGTGTCCATTTCTCTGTGGGCTGAGGGTTTGACACTTTTACACTATATAGAGCCTAGACTCCATTTATAATTGCACTACTGATGGACATCCACCTTTGCATTTTATGGAGCTTTAATATCAGCATCTACATTGATACTGGCTGGGGCCTTTGAAGGTGTCTGCTTTCATAGGTTTTTCTCTTAATGAAATTTCCTTGAGGGTAAATATCATGTCAATGTAAATGTCAAAGTCAAACTGAGATTTAAGTAAACTGAGACCATGTCACAATCCTGGTGACACGGTTATTGACTCAGACTTGACAAACTTCATCTAGAGGAACACATGACATTTTGCAGCAGTTTTCATATGCTTAGTAGTAGTACTCATCTGTAAAATGGAGCAATGACCCTTATTAGCAAACTAAGTAATATATTAATTCTTTATTCAGGCCTAAGTTGCTCTGCAGTACCTGAGGTAGAGGATTCGTGCTATCAGGCCATACAGCACAATGGCGAGGAGCAGTGGAATGACGTAGAAAATGGCGAAGTCGATGAGGTAGATGGGCAGATAGAGCTCCCGTTTGACTTTGTAGCCACACTGCACATGTCCATCCTGGTCCTCCTGAATATCACACAGTTATCAGAGACAACGCTGTCATAAAACAGGCAACTGGCTCTTGCACATAATCATGTATTGCATCTCAACATAATGATATTACTCTGAGAAATGGCACATCCCTCTCAAAAAGCTTTTCACATTCCCCAGCAGTTGAACAAGCATTTATACAAAATAGGTCTTGGTAATCACAAACGTTTTACTCCCCTGTTCATGAGTCATGCACTTACTGAAACACTATGTGGTACCTGTAAAGGGCACTATAATTTTTATCTTTGAGTGTAGCCTAAAACATAACAACATGCTTTAGCCAACTGATGAAAACATAAACACATACATTAGAAAGCTAAATCTGCACTCTGCCTGTTTTTATTCATCCTCAACCTCATTTTTGATTCAGTAGGTAATTGGGGCTCTGATGGGACAAGTAACACACACACAAACTGTAATGGAAAGCACAGAATGTTTCTCTAACCTGAATGTCCACCAGGAAAAACCACAGCATGCAGTAGACACAGGTGAAGATCCAGACTCCAGCAATTATCCGCTTGGCCCTGGATACTGTGCACACTGTCTGAGCCTTCATTGGATGGCAGATAGCTATGTACCTGCAGGCAGGGAGGAGGACAGGCCAGGAGGTCAGACTAACAGTGGGTGTTGATAGCTTAATCTTTTAGTATCAACCTAAACAGTTGTTCAAACTGGCAACCAGAATTTAGTAATAATGATTGTTAAGGTTGTGAAATGGACTGC
The DNA here is from genome assembly GCA_021432705.1 of Caranx ignobilis. NCBI lineage: Eukaryota > Metazoa > Chordata > Actinopteri > Carangiformes > Carangidae > Caranx > Caranx ignobilis. The sequence continues at coordinate 66,015,995 of MU269990.1, read as the reverse complement.
AGACTAGTCACCACCACACATGAGTAGAAGCCCATAGGTGATGATTAAGCAGGATTCCTTTTTATAAGTCGATTTTTTTCTTACTTTTTGTTTTATATTATTTGAAGTAGTGACATCTGTTAGAAGACATACAGTATCTGTGTAACCATTTACATCTCTTCTCTGTGGCTTCTCTCTGGAGCTCCAGTGACAACTTACTGATGTTTCCTCACATCATTAAGGGGATAAAGTTAAACACTTGTTTTTCTGTAGCATGCATATTATTATTAAAGGTAAATCATTCTCCAGTATCAGTGCAATAGATGCAAATGATAATTCACAACAGTACTAGCCAGCAAAAGCTGCTGAGGACAGTAGTTTGTTGTTTGTCCATCCTCACCTCTCCACAGTGAAGGCAGTGATGGAGCAGGAGGACACGTTGATGCCCAGGTACTGTAGGTAGGTGATTCCCAAGCAGCCAGCATGGCCAAAAACCCATGTGCCGGTCAGACTGTCCGACACGTTGGGCAGCCCTGCTGCCACCAGCACTGTCAGGTCAGCTATGGCCAGGCTGACCAGGTAACAGTTGGTGGGTGTCCTCATGTGGCGCGTGGTGAGGACCACAAGGACCACCATAATGTTGCCCACAATGCCCACACCACACACCAACAGAACCAGGAACACAGACACTGTCTTGTACTCCAGTAACTCAGTCACAGGGATGCTAGAGCTCAGGGAGATGTTGGTCGGGGTGTCGATCCTGGAGCTCACGTTGTTGGTCATATCTGCTATCAGCTGGTCTCTTTAAACTCCAAGTGATAATGAAAGTTTTAGTTCATTTCATTAAAGCTCACTGATGAGGGACATGACTCTGAAATGCAGCCATCTTTCTTCTTCTTTCTTTCATCTTCTCCATTTACTCTTATTTAACATCAGCCCAGTTAAAAGCAGCATCTCAGATATTGGCTGTGAATCTTAAACATCTCACAGCTCAGAGTTTCACCATGGTAAACAGCTCATTCATCTTCTCTGTTTTCTTTCTAATGTTAAAAAGTAAAAGAATGCGTCGAATCCTCCAAACAGCACTCAGGCCTTCATTCAGTCACCTAGAAACAGAAAACCAGTTCATTAAATTGAAGAAATGGGGAGCCGAACTCACAGAAACCCTTCATATCAATACATATACACACAGTCCCTCTCTGTGACTGTGCACACTTCCTCTTTCAGAAACCTGGGAATATGGGCCTATCTGAAGTACCCGCACTGTTGTTTGTCTTTTAAAGGGTCTTCATTGTTTCCTACAAGCTGAGAGTTCACTTGTGGTGGTGTATATATGATCACTATGTACCTATATCAAGAGGGATGCCTTATATGTCAAATATGAGAGGGTATGTTGTTATCACACCTATACACCTCTATACAGTATGAAGTTTATAATATGTATGAAATCCCCATAGTAACACATGTTCATGTTCATATATAAAAATGTTCAATCAATAGGCTTATATCTGTTTTACTTATCTATTATAAATATCTATATTCTCCTTCTGGGAAATGTCTCACACATTTTGACCCTGCTGCTTACAAAATCAACATAGTCAGAGAGGCTTTGGGCTCTATGTTATAATGTAACACATGTAATATATAAGTAATATAATGTCATATTTCATATATGTGTTTATATTACATTTGTGTATGTCTCTAGCTACAGCTAACAGATGTGCCATAAACAGATACTAGAGTTGTTCCCTAACACTTTGTATACAGTCTGTCACTAGCTAGGCAGCTGTGCAGAGAAGACACAAAATGCACATAATTACTGCAGCACACACAGCTTAGATAGGTGTGCAGCCTATGGGTGTTCTGCAGAAACACTGGTTCAGCTTTGTGGAAGAAACAGCTTATAAGATACAACATCAGCCTACATATTAATATCAATCAAAATCAATAGATTGTTTTGTTTCATATACTTGCTTGAAAGATACTGATGCCCTAAAAAAGTTGATATACAGTTCATCTGGTCCTGCTTTTCACTGACTGAATTGTGGTGTGAAATATTTGACTGGTCTTCAAAGCCTGTGGCATAAATGAATGTAATCAATGAATGCAACTGTCCCAGGAGCTACTGAGTGTTAACAACATGAACTCTCACACACCAGTGGGTGGCGGTAATGCACCGTAAAGCTGTTGGTCAGCCAACAAAAACCGTAAGGAGAAGCAGACCTACAGCTGACATGCATACATCATGGCTAATGCTCGCAACCCAGACAATGCAGAGGTGTTACCCAAGTCTGATCAAAACAAAGCTGTCAAAGTGGCAATTACAACAGGATTTTTATATTTATTTTTAAAGTGATGTAGCAGTGAGGGGAACAGGAAGCAGAGTAGTTCATTCGAGAAAACAAAAGAAATGACCACGAATCACTTCATTTTAATCTGTGACAGCTGAACTTTGAGTGAACTCTTGTAGAGTGTGAACTTGTGCAACCGTGTTAAAGGGCCTCTGAAAGGTCATTCCCTTTAGAAGCTGAATTTACCATTTTTGGCTGGTCACAATCCACTCTGTGCTGCCCTTTAACCGTACAACACTGTCACCAGAAGACTCTCTGCTCTGAGAGAATGAAAACCCCCCTCTGCAGGTCTGACATGATGCCAGCCTTATAAATGGAAGCACTCAGATTGTTGAGAACCTGTTTTGTCACCTTGACGTGGCTGGACTGGAGGAGGATGAGTAACTCTACAACTAGTCTCTTATGGTTCTCATTTATGATTTACTGTGGTACATTGCATTTTAGATACATTACTGGGAGGCACTTTTGCACCTTTATTACTTCTATGCCACTACTAAGATGCTCAAACGATCTCGTTGCCATTTATAACTGTGTTATGACAATGACAATGAAGTGTTGACTTGAACTGAATTGAACTGAATTGAATTGAATTGAATTGAATTGAATGAACTGAACTGAGCTGAAGTGAATGCACAGTGCTTCGAGGCACTCTGTACTCTGTGTGACAGCCATTTAATGCTATAGGTTAATGATATTATATTTTTTATTTATTCTCACATATGTCTGAGTTTACTGAAGTTGATACGAGACATAAACAGTCTGAGTAAAACAAACCAAACATAATCTTGTTATGTTGAGACTTTTTGCAGAATTTCTTGTTCAGCAGAGACATTGTCCTATTCATCACTGTCCAGGACAACTAAAGCAGCATATGTTGCAAAAATGAGACAGAGATTGTGACACTATATGAAACCCTCTTAATCTGTCTAACTCGGCCTGCTGAAGGTTCATATTGACTTTAGCAGAACATCAGAAAGCGTTCTTACACAGAGCACTTTGCAGCTGCACTGCAGCCACATCGGGGAACTCTCTTCATGGTCGAGTCGCGTCCACATGCCTGAGCTGGTAGGGTTAAAGGAAAGGTGAACATAATCAACAGATGGAGTGGACTGTATAACAAAAATAAAAACCTGAATTTTCTTGGGGATGTCATGAAGCCCTGCCCCCTTTTCCCCTGCAGCTCTGCACACCTCAGTTCAAGAGCCAGAGATGAACGTTGCCAAGTGAATCATTAATAAGATCCCTGTTGGATAAGAATTATCAGGCAACATTCAAATTTGCCAATTAGATGCTGCCGAGCATGCAGGTGTAACAAATAACCCCCAATCCTGTGCTCAAGGTGTAAACACACTCAATGAATTCATTAACATCACTTTAACATAACACTCTGACAACAATAATGCACTTATGATGCCTCCTAGTGCATTTCTAGTAAAGTTACAGCTGGATCCCTAAAATCTTGCACAGCAGTGGAGTGACTGACTGAAGCTGTTTCCTCAATTTGAACAGCTTCATATGATTTTGAGGGGGTTTGAGGACAAAGTGTTTCTTCGGCTGGGTCCTGAGGTTTGTTTTGAGGTTTCACAATCTGCTGAAAGCTAATTAACCGGTGAGCAGGAGGCCTACTGTGAAACCCTACGAGGCATCTACTGCTCTCACTCATCTCCCAGCCTGAGCACACACACACACAGACACACACACACACACACACACACACACACGCTGGACCTACCCTCCTGAGGGCTGCCTCTTAATAAATTGAGGTGGACATAAAATAAAAAGTAATTTAGTTCCACCATTCTGTGATAAATCAAAGCTCATCCCCTCACTGCTCCATTACACGTCCACCACTCAGTCAAGCTGATCCATGGAGCTTGGCTGTGTAAGGTGCCTTGGGGGCATTGGTTTGTTGGAGGTTTTCCTAAGCTGTTATTTACATACACTGCTCTTCTCAACATGACATATTAATAAGGTGGAGGAGACAACTTATCAATTTAAAACAAACCAGTAATGAATATGGATGAATAATAGCTAAGATGTGTGAACCATCTCCTGGCTGTTAGTTAGAGTGGTAATCAATCTGTGTTTCACTAAGGACTAAACACACTGTAACACAACTTGTGTGAGACTTATGTGGAGTTGATCGGCCTGAATTTGGGCTTTAAAACAAGAAGGATGAATACAAGGAAACACTTCGCTGAAACAAATGCAGAAAGAATATATGATGTCATTGACAGCTGACCAAAACCACGATTATAATAAACAAGGTTTGAAAATTTCTGCATATATTTGCAATGATGTAAGAACACAACTCAGTCGTTTGTTGTTTATGTTTATGTTTATATTTATGTTTATGAGGAAAACATTTTTTTAGGTCACAAATTCAGTCATTTAACTTCAGCTCAGCTACCAGACCATCAACCACAGATGATATCCATGACTCAGCTCTGTGGTCCGAGTTCAAGATGACACTGGTTCTCAGTAGCTTTCCCTTAACTCATTAAAATTCTTAATATTCAAAATTAAGATAACCTCACTGAGTCCTCAGAGGCATCTGATTGGACTACAAGCAAATCACTACACAAGCAGCAATAATGTTGGTGAAGATAACTGGTAGTTAGAACTAAGCTGCCTTTGAGCAAGACACCAACGTACAATATGACTGTACGTTTAGTGACGCACTATGTGTGAATGAAACAGCATGTGGCTCAACTGACACTTGTCAGCTATGAGACAACTGTCAAGAAGAGGATCAGCTTGAGATCATTCAGGACTGAAGCACAGACGTGTCATTTGATCATTAAAGGAAATGTTTTCACAGAAATGGGAAAGGCTGATCATTTCTATGATACAAGATGTATTTCAAATGACTTCAAATATGAAAAGTGTTGTATTTGTGCCATTGCCACATTTTATTATTTTCAGCTTTTCTGATTTTAAAGTATCGAAGACAAGTGATGTAATTTCTTTCTCTCTTTTCACTCTTCCCTACACAGTGAATGAATGGGTGATGGTATATGATGCCACCAACTGAAGAACTATTTATCCCTCCAAATGTACTATAGAAAATAAAAATTTACCTTGTGCATCTTTGCATCACGTCGGCTCCTTCCAGAATCTTCTTCAGGCCTTCATCTGCCATCACAAAATAAAATGATTTATTTTTTCCTCAGTGCGTGGATCGGGTGCTTAGCCATGCTCTAACTGTTGTGTGTACTCTACAGCGCTGTGCCTCGCCGCTCACTGAGCACCTCCACACACACACACACACACACACACACATGCACACACACACCCATGGGAAGCAGCACTTATGCCTTCAAAATAAAAGAGGACATCTATTAAAGAATCAAGAGTGGAGTGAAAAAACAATTCAATTAGTTAAAAACCTACGACAAAACACAAATCCAATAATTTACTAGAGAACAGTAACAGATTTTTATAAATGATGAAAGAGAGGGATGTATGAAACATTCACATGACAGAGTCCTGGCTCCCTTAATCTTAGTATGTGTTGTTGAGAGCCCTCCAACACTTCAGGGATTTGATAACTTAGTTTGAGCAGGTGTTATGTGAGTCTGTTTCTGTCGGTGGTCTATCACGCTGGTCCTTTTCATGCAAAGAAAATCCACAGATCTGATAAGTGGGCAGATTAAAGTATTTTTTATTCAGATTAAAGTCTTAATTATTCTATAAGTGAAAACAAAAATGAAGTTTTTGATATTGACATAAAACTGTGGATAACTATGAGTCTGAACTTAAGAATTTGGAACCAGCCTACATGTCAAGGTGACTAGAATAAAGGTGTCTTCAGTCAATCCACATGGTGAAAGGGTATCCCTTAAAACATGTGTTATACAAATTGAAAAGACTGGAAGGAAACAAAAAAAAGGGAAATCGACATGTGATAGTTTTATTTTGAAACATATAAGAGGAACTTATGCATTGTCTACACTGCAGCTTGACAATTGATCCTCACAGTGCCCTCTGTAAGCAGCTCCCTCCTGTGCACTCTAGCACCATTGTTATGTCTCAGGATAATTTACAGGAAGAACATCAAGATCCAAGCAAAATGAAAATTAGTTCCATTACTCATTTATTTACACAGCAATATGATAATGATCATGATAATATGCAGCTCTTACTGAAATCTTGATCTTCAAAATTGAAGTAAAACAGCTTTGGGATGTGGTAGAACAGGAGATTGACAGTTTGAATGTGCAGCTAAGATGATGATGATCATGTAGTCATGACAACATGGAGCAGGGGAAAGTTTCACCATCCCGTGGGGACTGGGGGCTGCTTTGAGAAAAGTATTACTATGGTGTTGATAATAATGTGCTCAGTTAATGTATATGTTCACAGTTGCTTCTCGGTTGGAAAGAGTGTGTGATCATACCTTCAGAAGTGTGCTTAACTTCGTCCAAAACACAAATCATGTCGAAAATACTCAACTGCACATGAAATTCCCTGCGATAACAATCCCATTGTAGGCCACAATGAACTGTAAATCAGAGTTCAGAAAAAAATAATCATAAGATTACACTCAAAAACACACACACACACACACACACACACACACACACACGCACGCACGCACGCACGCACGCACCTTGACTACCATCAAACTAGCATTGCTGCCATCTAGTGGCTAAGAGCTGGAAGGACGAGTTGCTCTTCCTAATCAGAATACACTTAAAAATGTGAGAGAAAGATCATTCTGTAGATCTGTACTGTATATTGACTAAAATTTAAATTTGAAATTCAGATCATGGTTATAAGTATAAAGGTAAAAAAAAAAAAACAACAACAACAAAAAAAACACTATTGTCAGTTTATTCTTCTCCTCTGCAATAACTGCTCTAAATAAAACATAAGAGACTACTGTGTTTTTTAATTGTATTTTAAGAGTTTTTTTTTAAATGCTGAGTGGAGTTGTTTTAAAAGACAAATTTCTGCTTTTATTTGGAACAGACAAATAACGTTTCTATTTCATCAGCCCCAAACATTAGATTTTACCTGGAGATCGTATGATGCTCCTGTAAAAATCTATTTCCACAATATTTTTTACACACATAGGACTGTGCACTTGCCAAGTGTGTTTTTTCTTACCACATGCCACATTCATCATTCATCATCATCGCTTATACTGTCTTCTTCACAGAGTGGCTGTAGCTGACATACTGTAGCTACTCAAAGATACAAAAGGCCTCTGTAAGATAATGCAGTTCATTGACAGTTTGTTCAAAGTGCACACTAATATTCCCAGCCCTGTGTTCGGCACACTTGACAAGCACACTTTCCAGGGCAGACATGTATGATAAATACATTATCATACATCATGAAGTTAGGTTACTAGTTAGTTTCTATGCAGTTAGTGCCTTCGTGGCCTGTCTTTCACTTTCATCTCCTTCAAACACAGGATGTGTTTGAGAGAGAGAGAGATGGTCCATATTATCTTTCTTGGATTTAATAAGCTACACAGATTCGATATGCGGTGTATATTATCCGTTTCTAGCGTCACTTTGTGGACCTGATATCACAGTACAGGTAGTGCTGTTATTTGGACTTTCTCAGTTCAACTTGTGTGGACTGTTCGCTGACCACCCCGCCTCCTCCTCCTCTCAGATTGTCGTATGTTGATGACGTGTAGGTAATGGCCGCTCTCGCTGTGCCGTGCGGGATATTTTATTTTCTCTAGCACAGCGGCTAAATTTAACGTTTAATATTAATTGCACACTGTAAAAACAATATCTGCGGGTGAGGGGGTTCTTAACGAAACAGCGCCGTCTTTAAACAGCTTCGGTCGGCAAGGTGATAAGTGTGTGGTATTCAACAGCTAGTAGAGCATATAGCTCCGCTGTTAGCTTAGCTACATGGGAGGCTGCATTGTTAATTGAAAGACAGGCTAGTGTGCTACACTGCAGGCTAACCGATAAAGCGCCAGTTTCCGGCTAGCTATGCCCTTCGTCTAACCGATCTGTTTGTTTCTGTTCGTTAGTAAAGATTTGCTGTTAAGTGAATCAGTGTGCTCGTCGGTTAGCCTGGTCTCGTCTCGTTGTTAAGTTATGGGCCTTGTTGCCAACTAGCGCGACCCAGGCATTAGGAGTATTACCAGAGATGTTACGCTGCAACTGAACTTATGTAATACTCTAGTTTTCTACACACAAGTAGGTATACCATAAACTCGTAAGTGACATTTGTAGTTTTATAGAGTTCTTAGCTAATGCCGTTGGAAGTTGTTAGCTAGCTTGACATAAGCTAAGGTTTTGAATTAGTGTCACCGGAAGCTAATAAAGAAAACCCTCAAATATTTACAGTTCGTTGTCATGCATTTTGTGAATGAAGAACTCTGAAGTGCTGTATGGTATCATGTACAAATGCTAATTGAACGTATGCCATAGATAGTTAAGTGTGTGTAAACCATCTTGAACACTCAACGCAAATGCTAAAGACTAGTTGGTATTTATAATTCATTTTTATTTAGAGACAGCCTCATTGGTGAATTGACACTCAGTTAATTTGGAATCTTGTTTTTGTATTTAACCAGGCTGATAGATTTAGATGTTAAATTGACAGATTTTGAATGAAGTTTGGCTTGATCTTCTGTTCACTGTACAGTAAAACCTTTGTTTACATTTACTACGAGAGAGTCAGCTTGTTATTTGTTGGCTGTCATTTCAACAAACTCTGTTTTTTCTTCTTACACTAGATTATTCTCTAATGGATTCTCCCGAAAGCCCTACCCAGTCCCCCCAGTCTCCTGAGGAGGAAGAGAAGGGCCTGTCTGACTGTGAGCTCCTGGATTCTTCTGGTGAAGAGGAGGACAGAGTCATCTCAGGCAGTGAGATAGTCCATGACGAGGAAAATGGAGGGCTGGTTGAGGACGACGAAGAGGACGAGGTAGTAGTAAGCCGAGGAAGAGGTTTGAACTCAGAGGAGGAGATTGAAGGAGAGGATGAGGTGGTCCCTGACTTTGTTTCTGATGAGGAGCCTGGAGGGATGGGGCAGGAGGATGAGACCATTGTGCTGATGGAGGGGGATGATGATGGACCGCAAGGGAACCAGTTGGATGGGGTGGATGAGAAAGAAGAGGAGGAGGAAGAGGACAGAGTCATTGACACCCCACAGTCTCCAGACTCAGAGCCAGAGCATGTCAAGAGCTTCATTGATGAAGATAGGGAGGAAGGATACAGTGTCAGTGGCTACAGAAAGGACGCCTCAGCAGAGCCTGATCCAGCTGAAGTAGATGATGAGGAGGAAGACAAAAGCAAGGCAGAGGAGGAGGATGAAAGGATAAGAGTTGAGGAGGTAGACAGGAGAAGGGCTGTTGCTATGAAGGAGATGAAGGACGACTCTGTGTCTGTTTCACGTGAGCTGGATGAGCATGAACTGGATTATGATGAGGAAGTCCCAGAGGAGCCCAGCATTCCTCCACACGAAGAAGAGGAAGATGAGGAGGACGCAGAAGAGGAGGAGAGTGATGACAAGAGCAGTAAGAAGAAGGAGAAGAAACCAATCCTCCCCCCATCTCCTCGAAATAATGAATCCAAGAGAACAGACGATTCTAAAGGGCCTGAAAGGGTGGGCAGAGACTCCTTCAGAGACAAGAAGAAGGATGAGGATGACGGAGAGATTGATGAAGGAGAAATTGATGTAAGTGATCACAGTTTGCCTCGTAGTTTTAGGTTAATCAGTGTGAGGTCATTGGTGGTGGTTGGGTGCAGGTGAATAACAAATGGCTTGGTTTGTGGAGGCAGAAACTTATCAACTCTGCATTTGAGTTTATTACTCTTCTCACTGTGTTCTGTCCATCTCAGACTGATATTGTTTCAGCTCTGGTCTCCTGCTCTACAGCGTGCAGTACATTTTGTTCTTAAATGCAGCGTGTGAATGTGACATCCAGGTTAGCGAAATACATAACATTTTGATCTGGTAAGCTTTGGATCTGTTTCCCTGAAAAAAAGAGCAATGTCCAATGTGTTCATGAGCATTTACTTAGTTTCAGAAGTTGCAACTAATTCTGCTGGCAACACGTCATGTTCGCTGTCGCAAATAGTTGTTAATTCAGACCAAAATTAAACTTGGCTGTTGCTTGTGTGTGTTTGCTCTTTGCAAGCTGCAGCATACAGCTAGAGATCACTTGTGTGGGAGGACACTGCACGCTGTAACACCACTGCTGAGGTGCAAGCAGGCCGTGTTTCTATGGTTCTCACAAACCAAAGTGATCAAATTTTGGCCAATACATGGTACACAGCACATCCAGAGTATTTATATATTATGCTATGATAATGTGATGTATGTGTCAAATGTTGAATGCAATGAAACCACATTGAACTGTAATACTTTTTTCACGAAACCTTCAGTTCAGAAAACTTTCTTTTCACAGTAGCAAGAAAAAGTACATGAACCCTTGGAAATACCCTGTTTTCATCAACTGGTCATAAAATTCATACATAATTCCAAGTATTGATAAACAGAATGTGCCTCGGTTCATCACACCAACAAGTCCAAAATTATGTGTCTTTTTTGATTCAGCATTTACATTATATTATAATGTGCATGTTATAAGTTAAATTAAATTGTGTTTGTTTGTGATTAATTTAAGATTGAGCTCTGTATTGAGATAAGATTTATATATAAATGCAGATAATTCCAAGAGGTTAACTTACTTTTTCTTGTCACTGTAACATTGGCTTATTTTAGTCAATGAACCTGAAAGACTTCGTACACTCACTCACTTAATCAGCTGTACTTTTCTAGTAGTGGTTTGTTTTTTAATCAGTTTGAAATCTTGGTAGCAGGGACTTTTGTACAGATTCAGTTCCCTTGTCTTGTCTGTTTGATCCAACATCTTTGTTAGACTTAGTTGAAGTATGCTCTACCCACAGGCCACAGGGATAAACTGTGTTTTTCAAACAAGAGTAATGGTGACAACCACAACCGTGGTGCTGGTCTTTTATTATTTTGTCTTTCACTTGGTGGACTAGAACGCTGATATTTCCACCACACTGCATTTTACTGGGAAAAAATGAATTAAAACAGTCAAACCAAAAGTATAAAAACTCAGGTTTTCAGTCACATAACAAATAATAAGTCTGGTGTTGACTTTGTCATTTGTCAAAAAACATTTCCAAACTCATTTCAAGGGTCATATAGTGTTATTCCTTTTACCCTTATTTCCATAGAATATTTATAACTGACAAATAACAAAGGACTGTCCTGACAAAACAACTGTTATCAACTTCATTTTCTTTGGTTGACCCTACTTTCACACTCAGCCACTTGAAAAGGAGTTAATAAATATATAACAATTAAATGTTATACAGGTAATTTTATTGCTCAGATTTGAGATACAAATAGACATATCCCCTGTTTCACTGGGGCATCACTTTATATTCGTGCCTAAATTAAAACACATTTTCACTGGACAGTAAATAGTGTGATTTAAGTAAGTTATTAGTCTGTAATCATATACAAGGAGCGTTTGTAAGAATCACTGTGATTTTTGCGCTCCCTGGCTGCCGTTCCTTAACATACCTATTCTATTCTCCAGCTCAACTTGATCCTCTGGGAAGTCGATGTAATAAGTGATACAGTTTTTATATGTTGTAGCATCATGACATTCCCTGTGTTTGTGTGGGCAGGATGATGACCTGGAGGAGGGGGAGGTCAAAGATCCCTCAGACAGGAAAATCAGACCACGTCCCATCTGCAGATTCTTCATTAAAGGTGAGTGGAGGAGAGCAGATCCTCCCTTAAACCTTACCTCAAGCCTTAAACATTCACAGTGCTGGTGGGGAAAAGTAAGTGAACCCTTGGTTGAATCTCCTATGACAGCAGTAATGTCAAACTAGCTCTTCGAGAGGCTTCTGATCTTCTTGGACTGTTCATTCTACAGAACTGCCTCACATTATGTTGAGCTGGACAGGACAGACCCTGAGCCTCAACTGTACTTCACCCTTGGATTGATATTTTTATATTGGTGTGCAGTGCCCTATTTACAGCACACCTCGAGTTGCATGTTCAGCTTAGCTTCATCAGTCCATAAAATAATTTCCCAGCAATGTTGTGGAGAGACAGCGGCTCTTTTGCAAAGTGCAGGTGCACAGGCAGTGTGGCTTCTTGATGTCCTGCCTGACACCATGATCCATGCACCATGATTTGCATGTGGTTGTCTTGTGAAGAGATGTTAAGCAGCTCCAATGTATCCTTTAAAGATCCCCTCTAATCCTCCTTTTTAGCTCTTTTAAATTGTTCTTAGTGGTCTTTAAATTGTGATTATGAAGTTTTTAGCCCAAATTACAAAACCTGTGCCATTTCCCAGGGCTCTACTTCTGCAAAGCGCCACTAGCTCATTAGTAATGCACCTCTGAGTTGTGGGCAGAGACAGTGATGCTCTGCACCTTCCCCCATTTGCGCTGAAGGACCTAAACAGAGTTGACTATAGTTGAGTCGAGCTGAGTAGAGCTGTAACTGTCTAGTAGAAAAGGGGCATTTGAGCCAGATGGTAGCTCGGAGGAGGAAGATGAAGGGGTACATGGATATGGTCGTCTACAAGTGGATGCATCAGAATGGTAATAATGTTATTTTTGTAAATTGAGCAGGGCGGAGCTTGTAACCACTAGTGGCCTGCCCTTCTGACGCAATAAACCCAGTCTGTCTGAACCTGCCCGTTAGCATCTGCTGTTGGTTCATAGCAATTGAAAGCAGAAAATACTCAGAAATGCTTATTTTGCACTTACTTTTCTGCTGATCTGTTCTCTAGCATCAAAAGAAATGCCACATGAACATGTCATCAGAGGATGTTTAAGGCAGCCATAGCTGTTTCTCTGGGGTTCATTTCAGTTCATTCAATATCTACAGAAGTCATTCATCTCCATTTATAGGCCTCTTATATCATTGTGGATTGATGACTATCTTGGCTCTTTGAAATCACAGTCCAGTAATTATGAATCCTGAGTCCTGAGCTCTTTTTGTGAGGCCTAGTTCACTTCAGCAGACGCTCCTCATTCAAATTCTTGTTTTATTGCCTTGACTCTAGGTTTGATTTATGACAAGGGATGTCACTATCATAGATTTTCTTGGTACAATTATTGTCAGAGAAATAATCATGGTGTTATGATTATCACGATTGTTATGTATTAATTTGACAACAGTGTGGATGTGTAAGATCAAATATAGTCAAAATATAAATCGCTAAGTAATGATGTACACAAAATAGTTGAAGTATTGATTAGGGTAGGCCGGATTTGATTTAAAAACAAAATATTAACTTTTTTTTTAAGAAAATTGTGTTTTCCCATTCAGCTATCAGTAAGGAAAGGTCTGTGTTGGGGGTGATCACAGTGTTTCTCTGTCTTTGTATGCAGCAGCCTCAGAGACATATTTGTTAGGACAGAGTAGGGCCAGCCCTTCAACCAATCAGGAACCCCCAGACCAGAATAGATTTGATTGGTCAAAGATGCCGGGAGCTGTAGTTTGTTTACAGAACAAATCCTGCCTACCCCAGCTTTAATATACGACCAAGCCATTAATTGTCATCTATACCAAATGACATGAAGTTTATTTAATCGTTTAATAATTTATCTAATTTTGGATATGGTCAGATAAAAAAGCATTTTTTTGCATCATCCACCCTGGAGTCAATAACAAAGGTAACTATTCCCTCATCAGTAAACCAGACCTCTTCTCACCTAATGTGGTTGCTGTGTAAGACCACCTAACCCAAGACTGAGTCAAGACCAAGACCAAATAAAAATGTAGTCGTCTCAGTCTTGGTGAAGACCAAGACCTTGAAAATATGGTCAAGACGGAGACCACTACAGTTTTACTTTGTCTTGATACCACAACACTACTGTATGATTCCGGCATAATCTTTTTTGGAAAGTGACGGTATTGAGGAATCTTTATGGATAATTAAGCGTGCCATTTAATTGTAACCGTGACATCCCTATTCATGACGCCTGATTTAGTGGATGTGGCCAAGGGGTTCACGAAGCTTTTCTAAAATGTACAAAGAATACAAAAATGAATGTGTCATTAGTTAAAATTGATTGTTTCCGAGCTGATTATATTTAAGTAAATACATTTATTCTTAAATGCAGGCGATTCCAAATGTTCACAATTTTCTTCCCACTGTATTGTGTTAGAGTGCTACATTGGCACAGTTATGTGTCATGTCATTAACAGTATGGCCATGACATAGTTTGTCCACCAGAGAGCACTAATGACCAGTAAAACAGTAAAACCCCAGGCTAAGTGCACAGACTAGTCAAAAATCTCAAATAATGGTGTTTAGGGGATCCATGTCAGGACAAATTGTTGAGGCCTTTTGAGTAAAAGCTCTTACCATTGTTGGTTCATTACAGAGTGACTGCCATCTGCTTGTGAAATGTCTAAATTGCTGTCAACAACAGGATTTGTACCAGGATTACAAATCAAGATAAATTCATATATATTGATTGACCATTTGGGATATATAATGTTTGAAACAATCATACTGTTTCCTCCAGCAGAAATAATATTCAGAGTATATTTTGGCTTTTTCATTATAGTAGCATAAGTAATATAAGTAACATGACATATTTCTTTTCACTGTGTGTAACATACGGTTTGTTGTTTCCAGGAAATTGCACTTGGGGTATGAACTGCAGGTTCATCCACCCTGGAGTCAATGACAAAGGTAACTATTCCCTCATCAGTAAACCAGACCTCTTCTCACCTAATGGAGCACCCCCTGGAGGACCACACCCACTCATACCCAACAATCCCTGGGTATGTCTCTCTCTCACTGAAACATTGTTGTTCATTTGTGTTCTTTGAAGAGATTTTGCACAGAGTGCCGTTACACAGCTTCAGTTATGTGGATAGTCACTAATTAATTATACTAATGAATTAATTTGCCACTGTGTTAGGCTGCGCCTGCAGTGGAGGAGCTCCCTCCCCCTCCTCCCCCAGTGGAGCCTCCTGTGGAGAGTGCCTGGGAGAGAGGACTGAGGCACGCCAAGGAGGTAAACAAGTCCACTGCATCTCATGGAAACAGATGTTCCATTTGGTTGTCTGCGTAAAACTAACTTCCAATGTAGGGCTGTTTGTTCAGTGACGCTATGGACCAAACAGAAGAGCTTGCAAACTGCAAAATTTACGTTTTTATGGCATCCTTATTTTACAACCACTACAGGATATAAACTGTTTTCCTTGTAATCAATAGTTTTTTAACAGCATATTTTATGAGCCAAATGAGTTTTGATCTTCCTTCCTTCACAGAATATTTTTTGTGACGTCTGTGTGTGTGTGTGTTTTGAAACTGACTATTATAATTAATTGGTGTTGTGAGCAAGCACTTTGTTTCGTGTTTGTCCAGACTGTTAAAATGAAATACGTAGTTGCAAGCTTATGAAGGTTCAGGATTTATTAAATCTGTTATGTGTGTTGACTCAACGGACTAATCATTTTACCGGCTGCTCAACCTTATTCAGTTAGATGTTTCACTGTATATAATTTGGGTCAACAAAGTAATATAAACACCCTTTGGGACACACACATGGTAAACTGTATTAATGTGGAAAAATTCTTAATAAGAAAGGTGTAGTTCATTTTGTTGCTATCTGGAGGCACCAGTGAGACGAGACCTACTGCAGGTTTTCATTCAGACTGCACTGTGTCCCACAGGTGCTGAAGAAAGCCACCATCAGGAAGGAACAGGAGCCAGACTTTGAGGAGAAGCGCTTCAATGTGACCATTGGAGAGGATGAGCGAGAATTTGACAAAGAGAACGACTTCTTCAGAGAACGCAGCTACCGCATCATTAGAGAGTATGCTCATATGCGCTCATCAACTGGGACACACATTAACACACAGCACAGTGTTCTGCATTAAGAAATTATAGTAAATAATGCATGTACAGTGATTTCCCTGCCTGTTTATGGCCAAGGCAGGCCGCCTGGGTGGTTTTGGCCACCGCCTTGCGTAAAGCATGTTTACAAGGGGGCCGTGTGCGCATTACTTTCAATGTAGATGTGCTCACAACCCAAAGTGACACCGTAGCAGCGCGGTATGACACGCTTGTTTTTTCGTGCACATCCGACCTGCTTCTCCCTCCGGTGTTGTCTCAGACCCCAGTTCTCCCTTGGGCTCATACTGTTTCCCATGCAGCTCTGCCCCGTTTTGAAAGGCGGAGGAAGCCCATCTGTGTACAGACATCGCCTCCGTGATGTGGAATTTGTATTATAAAAGAATAACACACATTTCCAGACCGATGACTTGTGTGACTATCATCACAACAGACATGTCCTGTGAAGCTCAAGCATGTGTGAGCCTCCTTTAATATGTGACATTACAGCTGCCCCCCCCCCCCCCCCCCGTGCAGGCCTTTGCCACCTTGGTCTCAAAATAATGAATGTATTTTTTTACTAATTAGTTTTCCCTCTTTCAGTGAGATGGACTTCAGAGATCCAATCTATGGGTAAGTGTTGACCAAACACAAAAACACACCACTGCCACACCACATGTTGAAACAGCTGTCCCTTTCATCTTATATGTACAGACCCACTGTCAGCAGTGAGATATGTTCTATCCTATGACAAATATATATTTGAATGAATAAATGAAAATCATTTAGTCTACAGAGAAAAATCTGTTTTATACTTCCTGGCTTCCAGCAGAGCTTGATTTCCCTCTGCTGTGTCTGTCTCTTATCTGCATACATGGAATGAGTAAAGACAATATGTGTTTAATATGTTTAAGCAATATATCAGACATATGACTCACAAAGACAAAGGGCAAAAAGATGTTTCCTGGTGAGCCATAGAGGACGGCTCTTCAGGTGAGAAATCAAGTTTAATAAGTGGGTGTCCACACTTGATTTCAGGCTAATCTTTTCTGTATGCTGATTGGTTGTGTTGACTGATGTGCAACATGACGCACAGCAGAGCTGCAGCACTGGTATGTTTTTGTCCTAGGCAGCCTTAGTAAAATTTTCAATGCCTCACACCAGCTTAGGCCAGGAACATACTGCATCTTCTAAAGCATGATTACTATGGGCCGTATTGACAAAGGCACCTAATTGATATTTTCTGTCAAAAATAAGGAACTAATTTATAATGGAGAGAAATCCCATCTTCCTGTCACCTGTAAACACAGTGTAGAAAACTAAAGTTACAGCAGCACCACAGGGGAGATGCAGGCAGTGTAGACACACATCTGTTTTTTATTTTATAGTTTGGTATTTTGAAAAATGCATTTTTCCCCAAATCTGTGCAGTAAACATCTAAATAATGTGCTTCCCTCTGCAGTGACCCATACAATGATCCATACTATGACTACGAAATGGAGGCCCTTTGGCGAGGTGGCCAGTATGAAAACTTCAGAGTGCAGTACACAGAAGCTCCTCTTCCTTACCACTACAATGTGAGTACCTCCCATATGCTGCTCAAAGTGATAGGTGATTAAAAAAAGTGTCTTTGCTTTAAGTCTTGAGCACAGTGGATGTCACAATGACAGGACAGCATTTCATTCTCTGTTGTTTCTTTGTCACAGGCACTGTTGTTTCATTTATTTAGATCAAAGAGCAACTTAAATGATACCTTTGGTGATACTCTCTAGCTTCTATGAAAAGACCCAAAACAACACTGATATTATCATAATAACAAATCTGACATATCTTGTTGCCCTGTGCCAGAGCTAATGACAGGGACTATTAAAAACGCAGCATTGCGCTAGGCTGTTCGACTGGTTGACATGTTCCCTCACATACATTGTAGTTTCCCTGTAACTCATTCCAACTTCCCATGTTCCTCATCCTTTTCCATGAAATGATTACTGCAGCACCAAAAGTTACATTAAAAGGTAAAAATACCTGTCATTGTTAAAAAATACATTTTTTTTTTTTTGAAAGATGAACTATAAATTTCTGACCTGGAGATAATCAATAAAATTGAATGAGTGCAGCAGACATGGCGTAGGGGCTTTAAAAGCCATACCTGTTTTACTGTGTGACAGCCAAACAGCACATTCTCTGCTGGATAACTTTGCACATTCATTTTGACAGGAGCGGGAACGTGACCGTGACCCTCAGGAGCGGCACCGGGACAGAGAGAGAGAGCGAGACCACCGTGAGAGGGAGCGTAGGCAGAGAGAGAGGGAGAGAGAAAGAGAGCGGGAACGTGAGAAGGAGCGAATGCGGCGGAAGGAGGAGTGGGAGAGGGACCGGATGAAGCGGGATGAGAAGGAGAGGCCACGGATGCGGCCGCCTCGAGACGCCAGGGAGAAAAAAGACGAGGACAAATTGAAACCACGCTCTCCTCTCAGCCTGCCACCCAAGTAAGTGAAGTTTCAGCTCTCTCTGGGTTTTATTTTGTTATGTCTTAACAGTACACAGTGGAGGTGGAGACTGGGAACTTGTGAATGGTTTTTGAAGGAGCGGCGTTTGGCTTTGCTCCGGATGTCGGTCACAAAGTCCATTAAATCAGGAAGTGAATTATCCCACGCCACAGTATTTCAAATGACCGGGCATCACTGGATTAGGCCATCTGTGAGGGAAATTCCCCTAGTGTGTTTGTAATAATGCACAATACCAACAAGGGCTGGGAAGTGGTTTGACCGCAAGTGTTTCATGAGTCTTTTCACTGTATCCTGTGTGCTTGGTGCTGCACAGTGTAACTTCTGTTGTTCCACTTGTACTTTTTGTTGTAAATTTGATTTTAAGTGGACCAAATTGCCATCTCATCAGTCAGTCAACAGTATGTTATTCATGATGGAAAAGTGAAGTAGAAAGCACAAGCATTTATGTTTATTTTTTCCACAAATATACAAATATGAGATCAAATTTGGGTACAACATTTTCTTTTACTTAAGCAAAGTACAGAGGCGTCATAGTATTAGACTACTTGACCTAATGGGAATGAAGTATGCAAGTATGGGGAACTTTGACAATTGTGACGTCTGAGTCATAGGGAAGCAATTTCAAAATTGCACTTCCTTCTCTGCACATGTTTTCTGTTGGCTGATGTTTGACTGCATTTCTGTAGATTAAAGCAACACTAAAGAGTAGAGAAGAAAGACCCCATTCCCAATGAGCACCAGTGCATAGTGTCGTAAACATCCTGATCTCCCGGACGCGTGCAGTTTGATTGGAAATTAACAGAAGACGGGTCCACACTAGGGCTGGGCATTTCAAGCAAAAGCACTGTTCGATAATCGCCAGGAACTAATCGGTTATTTTTCGAATGTTCAGCCCCCCCCTCGCCACACAAACACTCACTCTGTGTCGCTCCTTCTCCTTTGTCATTTGAAATGAGAAGCGGCACTGGAGAATATTGTAACGATACTGCCTCTCAGTGTGAAGTGTTCAATTAAGTCTTCCTCGCTAAATGAGAGCAAAGTCTCCTCTCGCGGCATAAAACTATGTCAATATTCTCCGGTACCGCTTCTCATCAGAGTCCGCACTGTGCAGAGTTTGCACTAGTTTCACTTGTTTTTTATTTGACAGAGTTTCACACAGACTTAATGACAAAATATAAATAATGCATAATCTGCCAAGGCAGCATCGGTCACACATACCTACTCGTCTTTGAGCTCATGCCAGCGAGTGAAAGCCAGGCCAATATTAATCCTTGTCTGGGCTTTGATTCTGTTACTCTCCCTCTTTTGTTTTTTAGTCTCCTCAGACAAAACTTTTAATTTCTTTGGTTTTCTTGCTGCTTCTGCCATGAAAGCGGTAATCCCACATTGGCATTCGCATCGACTTCCATCTTTTTAATGAATGGGGAAAAACCTGTTGTAAGTGGATGTACCATCACAAAAGTTCTGAAAATATTATATGAAGGTTGAAAAGTTACTTAGTGTTGGTTTAATTCATTGATGCATGATTTTTAGCAGCTGTGATTTTCTGTAGTTGATAGTCAAACACACAGTAAGTATCATGCAGCTGATGAAGTGTATCACACAAAGGTAACAGTGACACCTTCTCTGTTACCAGTAACTTAAAAAAAAAAGCCCTATTACTACACACCATAATCAGATGAGCGAATGCATCAGTTTAGTATCTTCATCCAGAGGGTCTGATATTGAAATACACTGCAGTATATTCTCTATGTAAATCATTATTTGCAAAGCAGCTACTAACTACGGCTTCAAAATAAAAGTCATGCATGAAGAAGTATAATATACACACACATATATACATATACGACAGATATCATAGACAGCACTTATGTTTGTGTATTGTGATGGCCAGTAGGACACACCTTCACCACACTGGCAGGTGGGTTGATAGTTAAGATTAGGCTGAGTTGTTCATAACTAGAGTGAAGGATATATTATCACATCACAGCTGATCATACAGACATAGTGTTTATCTTAATCAGTTTCCCTCTTAGTCCCATTTCCATTTGTTCTAAAGGTTAATCTCCAAAACAAAAGTCAGTTTCCCATAGTTAACGACCATTTTCTTGTTGTCATTAGCAGCACAATCTAACTGTCCATGAAGCTGGCTGCTCTGTGGGGATTTGCTGACTGTTGGCTGTTTGTTTTGCCATTGGCGCGTTACCATCATTGTTCAGGCCAGGTGTGAAACTTCCCAGTAAAAGCAGCAAGACATAAATAAAACAAACCTGGCAGCTGGGCTTTTCTGGAAAATGCCCAGGTGAAGACAGATGAAACAGTCCAGACAGGCTTGAAATAAACAACACCAAAACAACAATGCATTCTCTGCATACCATTGTCGTGACCAAAATACAGGAACAGAAGTTTGCTTATTGGTAAATTTGAGATTTTCCTTCCGTTTGTGAGTTTCATCCTCTTTTTAATAGAGAATATACATGTAAATATCAGTAACATGATCTTATTATCTTGTGCTGTGTCATCGATGTTTCTGGGTAGTGGGTGTTCGGCCTCCAGGCAATAACACATAACAGGGTGTGAGGGGGACTATTTCCAATTCTCCCTTCTGTTCTGCCTGAGTTATGGTCATGGATGTGTAAAGAGTGGCAGGTCTGTGTTTCTGATGGGGTGAGAGTGAGCCACACACATCAACACATATACAAACACAATTGGAGAAGGTGTGTGTTCCAGCTGTAAACCCTCCATGTTTCACTTTTTTAACTTAGCAACGGAAAATGCAGAGAGTAAAGCTTTTATTGGATATCAGGCAAAGAATTAGTTACATCACATACCATGAATCAGTTTTGCGTGCTAATACTTAGTTTTTAAGGCCAACCCAAAGCGCAAATGAACTAAGTGGCTGCACAGGGTCCCTGTGGCCACCAGGGGGCCCCCAAAGAATACCTGAAATGCTCCTCTAGAACCTCATATAATATTCTTATACTATCACAAGGAAGTAGTAATTCATGTATTTATTTATTAATTGCTAAAATTGTCAGATAAATCTAGTGAAGTGAAAACAAGGAATAAAGAATGATAGCCACATCATGTAATGGAAAATTTTTCAATTTCTATTATATAATGCGTACGGGCTGTAGTGCAAAAATATATTGATTGATACGCATTGTAACACATGGCACAATGAAACTGATCAACAACATAGAAATGATAAACCTTCACCCACACCTGTGGGGCAAAGGTGCATCTGGAAACCGACCAACAGAAAAGCATTTGTTTGCGATCCCACATTGCGATTCAGTGCTGACAAATGTGATTACAGTCCACTAGTTAAAGACTGATAGCAATTGGCACTGTCACATATTTCCATTGCTTTACCCACAGTTATAGACGCTTGTTTATGAAATTGCTAAGCTAAAAATGTCTGTCATGCCTTGATGCACCAACTGTCAACAAGGAGGCAATGCCCATATTTTGCTATTGTGTTCAATGGCAAGTGACGCAAGACACTTTATTTGCAATCAATCTCTATGATAAGATAATCTTTCTATTATCTGGTCACGGTTGAAAGAGAACTGGGTGAACCTTGCTGCACGTACTATCTAGAAGATGTAGAAATGTATCCCTGCTCAAAATTTCTACTTGAAGATTTTGGGAGCCAAGTGGTCTCAAGTTTAGTAAATTAAAATTTAATGTAATCTAAGTTTAACTGTATATAGTGTAGACTGTAATAAATAATACTTCTTTGTTCATCAAAGATTTTTTAAAAATTCACTGCGGTAAAAGTTTTAGTGTCGTACTGCATCATTGCTACATATTAGTAATGCATTTCTAATCTGTTTTCAGCAATTAGACTTGGCTCAGAAAAGCATATTTACCAATACTGAATAGAATTAAATGGTTGTGAATATGCTCAAATTAGTTTTTTTTAGATATCAGCGCAACTTATTGAAAGACTGTTGCCTCATACCTTGATATAGCATATATTTCCTTAAACTTGTACTTTCCATGTCACTGTTCTACCATCCTACCTGCTCTATATTTGCTGCTCTATATTTAGTAACAGTTATCAAGTTCTTGCACTTCATACATAGCCTGTATAATCATCTAAACCTCCTCTAACTAGGCTGCTTCTTAGGTTGATTCATTAAACCCATAAAGCAAACATCCTATTTATCTTTGACTTATACTGTTGACCTTATCAGTTTATTTGCCTCACTTCCTTTTTTCCATTGCTTCCTCAAAGGAAGCATCATTTTGGTGATGAATATCTAAGAGCTAAAAATAGCTCCCATGTTGTTGTCCTATTTTTAGCTCAAGGAATAGTGACGACATCACCATAACTGTTTGCTCTTGCATCACACCCGTGGAATTTCTCACTTACAAGAGGTTATCTAGTACATTTTATGCTCATGCATGTTGTGTGCACTCACTAAAGGATATCTCTTCCACATTTTTGATGGGCTTAGTTCAAGCTGTACAGGTTTTGCTGCACATTGTTTGAAGGCAGTCTCTATTGTATTACTAATCCTAGGTGTAGTTCTCACAGTCATTGAAATGACAAGCCTTTATCCTCACCAGACACCAGAGTAACTGATACAGAGGTGAGACACCTTTCAGCATTGATTCAAAGGTTCAGGGCCACAGGATTGTTTTCAGTGGGAATATCCACTCATCATGGTCATTTCCTCCAACAAATATTTAGACACACACCTGAAGATAAACTTAAGACTTGCTGTATTTTTTTTTTTTTTGCTGGGATTTTCCCCAGCGTAGAGTCTACTGTATAGAGTCTAAATGTAACACTGCTGTTAAATGTTGTAGCTGTGCATTATTTAATTGTCTGTTGCAAATAAGGTCCCAGATACAGTGAGGTCCAAAAGGCCGAGGCCACTCCTACATAATAAGGATGTCTGTGATGTCAGTAGATAAGAGTTGCGTAAAAGGATGATGCCATGACGTTACATTATTTTGTCAGCTAGTTCTAAACCGTTGTAAGTGGTCAGCTTGAGCTCTGGGGAAGGGACATTTTTCGATTTTACTTGCTACTTTAGCTATTTTGTATACCAAGTCATTCCTCAGTAAATTGAGAAAATTGTTTTCTGATTAGATGATACTTGGAAAATAATTTGCATGTTTTCATTTTGTTGAGCCATTTGGCAGAACCAGCTGTGACAATCCCCTGGTCTTTCTCCAGCTTCTATGCTATGTGACATTCGTTTGTGGTGTTCTCCTGTAGCAAGTAGCTGGCAGGTGGAGCTGGCAACCACATAGTTGGGTGACCTGATTGACTTCATGTCATGACAATGAGGTGGCAAATAGTCGCGGTCACAGTGGGTTCAAATCCAGCCTGATGGTTGGTTGTTGTTAACCTAGTATTGTTCTAGTTCACTTGGCAAAGATGCTGCACCTTGAAAACCCAGTGTGACTGCATAGTGTGTGTAAATGCATCAATATGGTGTGTATTGGTGTGAATGTGATGAACATCCACACCAGTACACACAATATCCAGGGATTTGTCTCTTTCCTCAACATTGGGCATGATGAGGGCATTTTTTGATATTTTTGTCAGTTTCTCAGGAAATATTGTTTGTGTCTTAGACATTTTTATGGTGTAGATGAAGCTAATGGTCCAGATGTGGTTGAAGAAAATGCTGAATCACCATTGACCATAGAGATTTACTTATTAGTACGATTCCATGGCCCTTACAGTATTGTTTGTAGCTGTGCAAATGCTGCCAGCAATATTTAGGAGTGGCAGGGGTTGGCAGAGAGACCTGAACGTTGTATCGTTTTGAAATTTCCGAAAAAGTCTAGAAGAATGTAATCGACTTGCCAACTGTGGCTTTGAGTGAATGCCGTTTAACTTGTCACGTTGAACTGAAAGCTGAATCCGTGTCATACAACAACACAATTAATTGGAAAAGATGCGCTAACATTTCCTACCGAAGCTACGTTAGGTAAATTGACATTAACATAATTTAACCCAGTACCTGCGCGTTTACCTTTACTTATCGAGGTGGGCTTCCACATATTAGATGTATTTCCTCCTGTCTGCTACTTTTTTGCAGCATGTCTTATAGTCTGCCGAGCCATTAACTTAATACGTATCTTTCTACCTCTGCCATACATTACCACTCAGGCATGTCTCTGTTCTGAAACTCGCAAGGAACGAAAACAAAGTTGCACACGTGGTTACTGTGTAACTTTGTTTTTGTTCAACGTGAGTTGCACTCATCCGCCTGTATGGTTCTGGCATAATCTTTTTTGGAAAGCTGCGGTTTTGAGGAATCTTTAATCTTCAATCTCTCCAGCAGGCCGATGGAGCCTCCCTCTAAGAAGGAGATTGTACCTTTGATGAGGCGACCGGATGAGTGGAAGGACCCATGGCGTCGGTCCAAATCACCCAGGAGACGACCCGGGTTGGGCTCTCCACCACGAGGTCGCAGGCGACACCGGCCCTCAGGCTCCTCCGTCTCTCTGTCCAACTCCTCCAGGTATGAACTCCTCCTCTGATTCCATATGAAACTTTCACTACATCAGACTGTTGTCACATGGATACACACAAGTAATCTACATTTCTCTACTTTTTATGACGGACAAATTGCACAGTGATGATCTTTTACAGATGGACAAACTATACTCAGCATACTGTAAACTCTCATATTAAAGCCGAGTCTCAAATAGATGCTGTTCTCCTGTACTGGCCGGTTCTGGCTACAGGTTTGAGCAAATAAAAGCCGGTCTCAATTAGAAGCCGGGACTGTTTTCTGCAAGTTCTTGTGAATGTTCAAAACCTCTCAAAACCCATGATCTAAGCTGCTTAATTCGTGCTAGAGTTCTTAATGGGTCTAAAAATTAAGACCTGCATTAACTCTCGGCCCGGACGCAGCCCCAAAAAAAGGAAGCCCGTTGTCGGACCTTACCCGAGTTATTTATATATTTTCGACCCAAACCCGGCAGTTTGGGTGTTGCTTCATGTGCTTTGACTCCAGATAAGATTTTGCTCCCTCTGATTTAATAATAATAATAATAATTTAAAGAATTGGACAGAGGAGCTGATGGGTACACCAGTCTTCACATTTCAGTGTCATTTTGGTGTGGCATTTTGGTCAACTCACAGCACTGATACAAACTTTACTTCCAGTATGTGTAAACAAATTAAACTGTTGGCCAAGAGGGAAGTGGAGACCAGGGCCATGACCTCTTTGATGGTACCCTTTTCATAAGATAACACAATTGTAACAGTTTAACACTTCGTAATTTATCCTCGTGGCAGTTTTTTGTTTTTGTGCCTGCCTTCCTTCCCTCGTGATAAAAAAACCACCATGGGTAATTCTGAATAAAACTTCCAGATTCACAGTGGCATGTGGTTTGGCCCGATAGATACATCTTTATTAGTATGTTCAACTTTATTCTTTACACTGTGTCGTGTTCTGATTTCTCTCCATGCTATGGAAGTAAGGAAGAGAGAGGGAGATAGGTGAGAGCTCCTCCAGAGCTACAAGTCGTTATTCAGCTGATTTGCACTCCCTTTTGTGTGCTCGTCTGCTTTATCGATGAATACATAATGGATCCTTGATTCTCTAGATGTTAGATCCCTCTCCTGGTCTTTTGGACGGTCCTCAAGTGTGTGTGTGTGTTGGGGGGGGCACAGGCAAAAAAGGCAGTGATCATTAATTAAGAAGTCATTAATTAATCTGAACCATGTTTCTCTGTTTGGCAGGTCTTCATCTCGCTCTTCATCCTACACAGGCTCTGGGTCATCTCATTCTCGCAGCCGCTCCTCTTCATTCAGTTCCTACTCCAGCCACTCCTCCCAGCGCAGCTCCTTCAGCGGCAGCCGCTCTAGGTACACAAAACTGTGTTGGTTTTTGTATCAGTGGAATGAAGGCAGTTATTAACTATGAAGTGGAGACAGTTGACAGTATGATTTTAGTTTACATAATGTATTTTTGATATACGTCTTGAGTGACATAGGGAGAAGTTACATGCATTCGTCGGTTGAGGTGACTGATATTTCCCCACTGAGTATGAACTAGTGTTCCAGGGCTAATTTCTGGAACTCTTGTTTAGCAAGAAGACTGCAAGAAACAATCCCATTAATTCCTAATTTGGTGATTTATGTATGTGAAAACAAGTATAGCGGGGAAACAAAAGAGCCAGATATGTCTCTTAAGAGAAGGCATACATTAGGTTTAAAGAAATGCATGTTGAATGTGGAAATGAGCAGCCTTTTGCCAACAGGTTTGTGTTCACTACATACAGGAGCTGTATCTCCTCAATTGTTGAGTCAATTACACTCGAAATATATCAAAACACAACACTTATTTATTTCTGAATGGTGTGTGTGATGTGGTCTAATCTTGAGATTTAACAACGTAAGAACACTGTATTGACAACCATATTATTGACTTATAGGTCTCGGTCATTCTCCACATCGCCCTCATCAAGCCCAGCGGCACCAAGAAACGCAAAGAACAAACCAGAACTTTCTCCTATGTTAGCCAAAGGGTAAATCTTAATCACATGCATCTGTTAGGATCAATCAAATTTTCAGCATCGTATTGCATCATGCCTGTTTAATGATTATTATTTACTGATCATTAGCTAAAACATTTTGTCATTGTTTACATGCAAGAAAAAATGACTAAGTGCCTTTTAACTCTCTAAGTGTACCGCTGAAGCCCGGTGCCATGCCCCCGCCTCGCAGGGATAAGCCTCCCATGAAGAAAGCTCCCAGTCCTCCAGCAACTGGGGGACCACAGGGCCGGCCCTCCAAACCCCTTCTAGAGGGAGGCAAGCCTCCCACCAACCCCCGGGAGGCTGGAGGCCCAGGTAGTGGGGCTAGTAGCAGTGGAGCAGGAAGACCACTGCCACCCCGGGAACCTGGAAAACCTCCCAACCCAAGGGAAGGAAGGCGGAAAGAACGACAGCAGCACCCTCCTCGGAGGTAGGTGTCTCATCTTTAAGCCCCTGGTAATCTGTTGATAATAAAACAACAGGAAGTGGATTCATACATACATTTTCTATTATCCACCCACAAGGTCAGACTGGATTACATATGATTTCAAAGGAATTGAATTCCTGCTATGAATCAGGAAGAGAAAGTGGTTTGTTCAACTTAGTCTGTTCAGATCCAGTGTGACCTGTTAGCAGAGGCGACACTGAAGCTGTGACGATGTCAACATTTTAGGGGATGCATCACCAGAAACGGACAGATTCTGTTGGCAGCTGACTCTCCAGTTACTTAATGAGTATGAGGGAAAAAAAAGAAGAGAAAAGAAAGGCCATTGTTCAAGAATCTGTCTGTGCATTGGACACATATTTAAGCAGTTTATCCATTCTTCTGTTTGTTGTTTTTTTTTCCATAAGGATGTTTTGAATCATTTTGTTTTTAAAATCAGTGTGTGGGTGGATATCATTAAGATTTTAATGGTACTTCTACTTAAATGGATACTGCTTATCCATCTACTACATCAACAGGACAGTTATCACCACTCTTATCTGTACCCTTCTTTGTACTTTTTTGTTATTTCGTAACAGTGACAAAGCGAATGACGTAATTAATATTGCAAATATTTATATGTATATAATCAATGACTAATTCATAATTATTTCTTGAATAGGAAAATTCCGCAGTACAGCAATGATGGCAGTGTAAAACAAATGCAATAGACAAGGTTGAGAATTGTTTTCTTTTCTTTTCTTTTCTTTTTTTTGTTACTCTGCAATTTATTTTTACTCTGCAGTAGTTTCACTAGTAGCCCCAACACATGTTCTTGGTTTCTGTCTATAATATCGAAAGAAATGGATTGACTTGTCATTAGTGATTTTGTCAAATTGCAACAGTTTTCAGCAAGAGTTTATAGTGGTCAACAAGTCCTAGGACCTGTCACAGATATGATATCACCTGGAGGTTTCATCATGTCTTATGATACTGAATTTTTTCATTCAGTATCATAAGACATGATGAAACCTCCAGGTCATGATTCCTTGCTGAGCATAGCGTGGGCATGCAGAGAAACCCTGTACGTTTTGCTGCCAGTTCTGGGTGTGTGTATGTGGGCGGGGGAGAATTCAGTGTAGGCTTTCCTCTGGTTTGTTTACTGAGCTCATATTTGCAAGGAAATATGTCAACAGTGGATGACCAAATAGAATTGCATCTGCTGTGTTTCCAAACACATATATTTGCATATTTGTCTCAGAGGCATGCCATGAGTGATACTGTGGGTGTATCCCCTGGCTGTGCTTTTTGGAGGAAGACCATAGGTATTGTGTGTGGGCGAGGGAGTGGGTGGATGACTTGTGGAAACACTACATGTTTGTGAGTTTTGTACATGTGCCTGTGTGTGTATGTATGTATGTGTGTGTGCAAGCCAGGGAGGAAGAGCAGTCAAAGGGCAGGGAATAACAGAGAGCGAGAGTGTGAGACTCTTTTCATGTGTGTATGTAGGTGTGTATGTGGGCAGAATGGGTCACACAACATGGAAAATATCCAGGAAAACCAGTTCTGATACCTGTTTATTCTGGCTGTAAACAACAGTCTGATTGACAGATGTATAAATTAGGGATATGACCTGGGCCACTGGAGCAGTCTAACATTTAGTTTGCCCGGATAGCTGTTGTGTCTCTTTGTTGTTCCATTAAGACGGGTAATGACTTTAAAGGGATAGAAGTACTGGTGCATCATGCTGCAGCGAGACACAGGCAGTAAATGGTTTTAAATGGGGGACAATTAATCAGCATATTTTCGCCGCCTATGAGAACAATTAATACAACCCCACTTCAAAAAACTGAACTATCCCCTTAACCCAACACAACTAGACGTCAGTCAACTATGCAGCTGGTTTGTGATTGGCTTCTCTGTAATGTGATAACAAAATACCAGTCACATAACAATCACACGAGTTCCACCACTATGTGTTTGGAACTATTATGTTTTATTTGGCTGCACTTTGTTCTTTCCATGTAGGTTTCAGTAATATGCCGTTTGACCAGCATTCCCTGTAGATGACACGCTACAGTTAACAGATCTTCACTGAACACCCCACATGCAGACTGGTGGCTGTGGCTTGCAGCGCAGAGAGAAGCCTCTGATCTGCTCTCGGTTACTGCAGTACGCACAACTCAAACAGTGTGTTCATTAAATTAGTTGCTTAGAAAAGTTAGTTTGGTTGACCGTGTCTCTTTAAGTTTTCTATTTATGTTGGGCTGTGTGATCATTTTCACTTCTTTTTTTTTTTATATAATTTTTATTTATATAATGCAAGTCAAAGACATTCAGTATGTACAAAGGTACGGTTTCTTTTCTTTTATGACATTTTACAAACTTAAATGAACATAAATGAATGGATAAACCCTCCCCCCACCCCCCACCCCAGACCCATGATCCTCTTGTACGATTTAGACAAAATAACAGAAAATAGATAACACAAATCCGATAGTTTAATACATTAAATGCAAATGTGAATATTTACACACACACATACACAGTAGCAAATAATGAGTTAAAAAAAAAAGGGTGCTCGTGCTGGTCATTAGATGTACAACATAAATATCAATGGCTGCTTACTCTTTGGTCATTGAAGGAGATCGGTTATGCTGGAGTGTCTAAGGTTGAATCAGTCTTAGGGGTTGCTATCTGCCGTTGGCGGACCAGCACAAGGGGACAGACTCAGATACCACCATACAGCGGGTCCTTACAGAGAAACTTCCCTAGCCAGCAGTTTATCAAAATAGTTAAATAGTGGTCTCAAATGAGTATAGAACCTGTCAAACCTCTAAGTCAGTGGTTTCCAACCTTTTTTCCTTGAAACCCCCCTGCTTGTGTTGAAGACAAGCCAGGCCCCCCCATCCACAACCCCTGCCTGCACACATACAAACTTTTACTCACAAAAATAAATAGTTGTAGGTTTTCCTATTCTCTTTGTTTAGACATAATTTTGATTATTCAATTGGACGTGTTATTGGAATTTTTTAATATTAATATGCACAAATACACTTTTGACCTCAGAACAGACAAAGCTCTGTGGACCCCCTGAAATCTCTGATGCCCCCCTGAGGGGGCCCGGACCCCAGGTTGGGAACCGATGCTCTAAGTGAGAACTTGATCTTCTTCAATTTCAGAAGACATAAGATATCATTTAGCCAGACTTAAATTGATGGTGGTTGAGAAGACTTCCATAATAAAAGGCTTCTTTTACGAGCAATAAGAGAGGTGAAGGCAGTAACATTACTTTGAGTGGCTGTGGTACAGAGGTCGTCCAGAGGTTTGCCAAAAATAGCAATATGTGTCGATGGGATTATACTTATGCCCAATACCTCTGAAATCGTTTTAAAAAATAGTTGCCAAAATTCAAACAACTTGGGGCATGACCACAACATGTGGGTGAGATTGCATGGAGTCTGTGAGCATCTGTGAGCATCAGAAAGTCGCCCCCTCCCAGAAGCCCTCAGAAAAATTCAATTGCAGTTCTGACTCCCAGTTCATCTTGATCTTATTTACAATAGAGTCATTAATTAAAGAAAGTAAATCATATAGAAATGAAATGTGGCCCCTTGGGTGGCCCCTAGGGTTTTATCCTTTAGAGCCAGGTCTATTCCACTGGGTGTTGGCACATGTGGGAATGACGTTGCATGCTTTTTTGCAAAGTCCCGCAGCTGAAGGTACCAGAAAAAGTCTGATCTATGCAGGTTAAAGACAGAGATAAATTGGTTGAAGCTTGTAAACATACCATTAATGTACAGGTCCCCCAGTCTACGTAGCCCTTTATTTTCTAATGCGGTGAATTGTGGGTCGATCTTTGCTGGAATAAACAGGTGATTGTTGCAAATGGGAGTTGCTGAAGGAAGGGTAAGCCATCCAAAGTGGCTTCTTATTTATGCCCATTTATGCCCCTATGGCCAATTGGTTGATTGGGAATTATTCGCTTCTAGAGAAGTTTGGTTTGTATCCAGATAGACGACCAAAAGAATTTAACAGTGTCAGGATACATGGGATGCTTGCCAAAGGGTCCCTCACATAGAGAAGCAGGTCATCCGCATATAACAAAACCTGATGTTCTATGCCCCATCTTACAATTCCCCTGAATCCTGCCTCCCTTTTAAGAGCAGCTGACAGTGGTTCAATCGCTAGTGCAAAAAATAACAGGGATAGCGGGTACCCCTGTCGTGGGCCCTGAAAAAGTGGGAATGGAGCAGAACGTTGGTTGTTTGTGCACACTGAGGCACAGGGCGAGGAGTAGAGTAATCCGACCCATGAAATAAAGTTGGTATTGAAACCAAACTGTCGCAGGGAAAAGAGGAGATAGGCCCACTCCACCCTGTCAAATGCCTTCTCAGCATCCAAGAGATATTATGACTTCTGGAACACCAGAGGAAGATGGAGAGAGGGTGATGTCGAGAAGCCTTCTTATGCTGGACCGCACTCTTATTTGAGATCAGTGTGCTCAGTTTAGAAAAACAGACTAGAGCACTAACACAGAAGCCATCATATACTACGTATATGTTAATCAATGACATGCACTGTATATTACACACTGTAGCTCAGTTGTTTGAGTCAGAAAGAGCTGTTCGTGTAAGTTCACTTGTGTGTAGGAGTATGGCAGTTTACTATCAGGTGAGATGAAGCAGCTGATGAGGGTCCCTGGGTTACAGAGGAGTTGTCTGAGAAAGAATTGTAAAGGTCAAATTTAATATCTGAGTCAGATTGATATTTGCTCATTTACTATTTCTCATCTTTTTCTTTTTTTTTTTTTTTTTTTTGGCGGGGGGGGGTCTGTCTTTGCTTTCTTTTTGTCTCTTTCTTTTTTTATTTACAGAACAAGGAGCTGTTTCGCTCCCTCTTTTCTGATATCATGAACAACAGCCTGTTGTGTTCCCAGCCCTATCTTCCTCTCTATCTTCCAGGCGAACTGTGAGTGGAAGTGTTAGCGGAAGTGGTAGTAGTTATACTGGCTCTAGCTCCAGATCCAGATCCTCGTCCAACTCCCTGTCACGCTCACGCTCCGGATCCAGAAAATCCAGGTACTTTCCCACATGAATATTCTCATTTTCATCAGAAATGCAGTTTGTCAACAACAAAAAAAAAAAAAACTCTCAGAAAGAGATCCCAGGAACCTCACTATACATTTCTGTATTAAAGGACTGTGTTAAGTAATTGTCAACAAGACACATAATAAGTGGGATTTATAATTGTTTTTGCATAGGGATGTGCACAAGCATATTCCAGTGAACAGGCTCCTCTTAGACAAACAAAGGTCGATTCAGTTCAGCTCAATTCAATTTGTAAAACTTTATTGTCTAGAAAATCACCTTCACTCCAACTGAATACATAAAAACACTACACACATTTGAACCCATGATATATAAAATCACATAAAGTAGCAGTAATAAAAGCATGTGCAGCTTGTCCTAAAAAAACAGTGTTTTTCAGCTCAGTGAGATGAGTCAGTTGTGGAGGAAATCAGAAGACAAGACAGACAGTTTCCTCTCTTTATAGTTGGATGCAACCTGATGTGCCTGATTACCTGTGTTCTTCTTTCTCTCTTTCATGCGATGTCTCTGTTTGGAAACTCTCCAGGAAATCCAGGTATGATATTTATCATTCAGGGGATTTGGGGCCAAATACATATGCATGCATGTGTAGTGTGTGTGTGTTTGTGTGTGTATACACACACTCAAGCAACACCACAGTTATTGTCCCTGTGTGACTGAGAGTCAGCAGTTGAGCTGTCTTCTTATTCTGCAGATCGCTGAGTGTCAGCAGCGTGTCGTCCGTATCATCGGCGTCGTCCAGCAGCAGCTCTGTGCGTAGTGCGGACTCAGATGACATGTACGCTGACCTGGCCAGCCCGGTGTCCTCAGCCAGCTCCCGCTCACCCACACCAAATCACCCCCGTAAGGAACGAGGAGCTGCACGGGACCGGCCTCCACATGGTAGAGACAAGAACAGAGGTCAGTGTGAGCAGTAGGTACACAGGACACAGTCTCAGATGATTCAGCAAGGAGAAAAGACAAATAGATATGAAATTGTTCTGCAAATGAGACGAATCAGGAGTAATTATGACATTGTTTCCCTGTCCTCATCACAGAGAAACCCTCAAAGAAAGACGAATCCTTTAGGGAGGATCGCAGGAAGATCGATCCATCTGGTGCCCCCCCTCGAGGAGGCAACCCTGTGCCCAGATCAGGACCTGGTGGCAGGGGTGCACATCCCCCACCAGGTGCCATGGGCCCGCCTGGAAGCTACGGAGGTTCAAGCTCCCACAAAGACATTAAACTCACCCTCCTCAACAAGGTTACTATTGTTCCTCATAACATCTGTAAAGATTTTGTCATCTGGCAGTAGAAATTTCAAACCCTGTAGATGGTTTTGGTTTTATGTTCTAATGATGTGATGATATTTAATTTGCTCCTTGCATGAAATAATGTGCCAGTCTTCTCTGAAAAACAGTTAACAATTAATCCATTTATCACTGACTTACCCTCAAGTAGATTGTAATTGAGTGGATGTTGTGCTTTAAAAAAAAAAAAAAAAAACTTTATTGTGTTGTTTTCTGGCAGCAGGGAGATAAGGGCAACAGGAAGAGGTACCTGCCCTCAGACAAAGACAGGCCAGGTTCCCCAGCCAGCAAGAGGATGGCCATGTCTCCAGACAGAGGTGAGATACTGTGCTGAATTTTCACGCTGTTTACACCAATGCACATCATACACACCAGAGCTATGCATCACATGGTAATGATACTGCCTCTTGTTCATCTTTGATATGATGGACATGATGCAGTTTGTGTGATGCCATTCAGCGTAGCTGTGGTATCTATACTTGCAGCTGAATTAATTCAGATGTGACATTCTGGTCAAATTCCATGGGTGCACAAATTAACCTGTTCAATCAATGCTATTGATGGTTTTGACTAGGGCTGCCAAAGTTAATGCGATAAAAGACATACTATAATACATCCTTGGAAGCGATGCAGCATGTGTGGATGGCAAATAAACAATGGGTCTTTTGAACGGCAAGTTCAGTTTCAAATCTCTGCCAGGTGGTTCTTTCAACAAGCCCAAAGTTTGTGTGTTTGCAGACTGGCAGTGTTTAGGCTCCTGTAAACATGACATACCATGCATTCTTTTCCAGTCAGTCGTCATGGAAACATAACCTTCTGGTAGTGGTGCAACGATTGTACCAAAGTGAAAAGAAACGTGTGCATGTGAACCGTAAGAGCTGAAAAATGAAACAGTATATAATTTTCGCATCTGGTGCGCAGCCTGAGCCACTTATCACCGGAGTACGTCGAGTCTAATACCACATGCTGGCCAAGCACACAGCTGATGCAGAGAGCCCTCCTCCACCTCGCCAAAAGTAGACCACAGTGGATAGTTGAAATAGTTATTATTATGATTATAATAGTTAATTATTATGATGATGATTAATCAGTTAGATGGTTGACAGACAACTAGTCTGCAAGGTGTAATAGTTTCCTATACTCTTATTGTTTTATCAAAAAGCCAAACATTTGCTGCATTCAGCCTCTTATGCAGTCTTTAAGTTCATCGCTCATAAAACAATAATTAGTTGGAACTCTGGCAATTTTCATACTGTGATAAACATTTGTAGCAGCTGCTTGACTATTCATCTTTCATTTTTCAATTCATCAACATTCATCTTACACTTCCATCCTTCTGTGAATTTCTCTTGGCGATGAATAGTAAGATAGAAAGTATCTATCTATCTATCTTCAAACTGAAAGTCAAGCGTTAATCCTGTAACAAAGAACAAGTGTAGGTCATTTTCAGCCCACATTCGGAAAAAAAATCAGTCATGTATTCATACTTATCTGAAAGCTGTAACAGCGCTTATCAGACTAAATGAATTTAGAATGACCTCTTAAAGCCAGCGACGTGTCCATTTTATTACTGTTGGAAATGTTTGTCTGGCCCAGGTTTTCCTCTCACTTCAACAGTCAACATTTGCTGATTCTGTTTGAGTGATGTTTTGATTTGTTGTTCCGCGCTGGTGTCCTGCCACAACTTTTGCTTTGGCAGCAACTTTGATTATAAAAATATTCCTTTGAGACAATAATGAGAGGATTCTTCCAGGAGCTGAGCTCAGTGGACACTTCTGTGGGTTTATTTTCTTACACATGAATGAACTGAAGTGATAGCTTGGTAAACTGTTTAACATGTGAGGCACTTATCTGTAGTCATTGAGCTACCTGATAGATAGATTTAGATAGGAACAAGCTGCTGAGGACAGCGTCAGCAGCAAAGCATGTTTCTGTCCCTTTAAAAAAAATACACACAGACTAAAACAAACATGTTTAAATATTTGTTTTAATTTAAATATTTTCAGTGCCCTATCATCATCACAGCAAGTACATTTCCTCAACCATTGAACTACCACATCAGTAGTTCAGTGGTTGAGCACTTGAGCACAACTACAGTTGGCTCTGACTCAGCTGCAGGGTCATATAAGAATAAGAATTAGTTTATTAATCCCCAAAAGGAAATTTATCTGGATATTCATATGGTATAAAAAGGTGAAAATATTCAACACATAACAGTCACTCTGGGTGAAACTTGACCTCGAACAATGTGAACTATCACAATATAGTCACAGTTCAGATTGATGTCAGGCAACCATTGTCCAATGTTCAAATGCGTCAGTGTTGTAATATAAGACCACCCTTAGTGTTTGAAATCCTCATGAATCATCAAACAATGTCAACTGCTGAGCTCTGGTGAGCATTTCAGCCTCTTTAGCTCATTCTCTTGATTTCACAGTCATTCACGGTCAGATTCACTCTTTGGTTCAGTCGCACCACTGAGTGCAGCTGTTTCCAAACAAACACACCACAGGGGTTGTCATGCTGTCATTACTTCTGGTTCTGTTTCTGATTTGGAAGTCAGTGTTGTTGGAAGCATCAATGTCCTCTCTGTGCATTTAATTTCCTTCACAAGCCCACATCCTCATTTCAGTGGAAGTGGAGGCATTTCATAAAAAACACTTTGAACAGCTTTTCAAAGAGAGTACATGCCTGTTACTCAGTTACAGAACCACAGTGATGAAGTTTTAGTTCAGACTTTCTAAACCACACGCTGCTCCGGTGTCCCCCATCCATGGAACACAGCCCACGTAGTCACAAGTTTTACCACAGTGGCCCAGGTTAAAATCCGACCTGTGGCCCTTTGCTGCATGTCATCCCCACCTCTCTCTCCCCTGATTTCCTGGCCCTCATACTGTCCTATCATAATAAAGGCTTCAAAGACCCAAAATATATCTGTAAATAAAATCACTTAAGTCCAGTCATCCTGAGTAACTCTCACATCGGTGTTTTTTAGGCCGTGATAAAAGGATATCTGGCCGACCCCCACTCTCTCCGCGAATGGATCGGCCCAGAGGCCAAGGGCCCCGACCCCTGCCCCCCCATGGAGACAGGTTGGTGCAGACTTGTTATTGCTGTATGACTGTGATGTTTATCTTTCAACAGTGTATCACACAACAACAGAGGTCAACAGTAGTAAAAATGGCTATTCATCTGGAAGTGGGGAAATTCTGAAGTCAGCTTTTCTGTTTGACGTATCGACCTTATCAGCAGCACTGGCCATGTTGACTCAGGCCAAACACATTAGGGATTTCATATCACGAAGTTCGTATGACCACAAGTGTTTGCCAAAATGAGGAACATAGCACAGAGGTGGAAGCAGATAGATATTACACCATTTCTGCACGTGTCATAACATTCTGCAACTCTTCAGCAAAATCCCCAACGAGAACAGGGGCTCTGTGTAACGGGGCTCAGCTGAAAATAGCCTCTGTTCTGCTTAAATTGCATGGCCTTGGTCAAGTTTGAAATTGTTCACCAGTAAAGGGCCACTACGCTGACACTATGCACACAGCGTAGCATTGCTGCACAACCACAGGTGGTGAGAGAGCTCAGTGTCTCTGTCTGTCAGCAGAGATCAGACCGAGTGAGCCAATCAAGGAAAAAGTTTCATTCAAATACAAAGCACCAGCAATGCACCAGAACAGCAAATGAATAACGATCATGCATTCATATTCATATGTATGGTGGTATATAATTTTAACTTGCACTCTCCTAAAAAAAAAAAACCTGATATTGACCACTCTACTTTGTCTCTGTATCTGCCTGGTGTTTATCAGACTGACCAGAAAACCCAAACAGCATGAAACGTCAAAGTCAGTTCAAACTCATGACAGGTCAGGTCTGTGCAGAGCTGAAGCATCTGTTACTGAGAAGGCTGATCGCTCTGATAGTTTATTATTATTATAGTTACCTGGTTATTTCCTCTTTTTTCTTAGTCACGTTACATTATCAGTTTGTAACAACTGCCCACAGTAAAAATTTGACCTTAACTCTCAATTGTCTTTCTCAGAAAACGTCCTCTGTCGCCACCCTCCAAGTCTTCTGGGAAAGCCCCAGCGGCGCCATCAGGCAAGTCAGTTGTCCCAGGCTCTGCTGGGGCAGCCAGCTCAGGCTCCAGCTCAGGGTCGGGCTCCAACAAACCCAGCAACACACTGTCCCGCCGCGAGGAGCTCCTGAAACAGCTGAAGGCCGTGGAAGACGCCATCGCCCGAAAACGAGCGAAGATCCCCGCCAAATAGAAGGAAGCCCACTCCTCACCTGTTTACCTGCCTCCTGAGCTGGGGCAGCAGTGAGAGTCATGGGACGGAGCGTTTTTCCCCTGCTGTCAGTGGATGTGTAAAAATGTTGTATGGTTCATGCTGCCACAAAAAAACATCTTCTGCTTGTTTGCCTTCAGAGAAGTTCAGCCCCGCTTCATTCTAGAGCGTCTTTCACTCCCACAAGCCCGCCTCCTGCTCCCCTTCAACGTCTTTGAATGTCTGGCTGCAGTTTACCTCATCAGCGAGAAACAGGAGGGAAAAGGAGGTTGTTTGGCGAGAGAGGGACGTCTCAGGAATGGAGTGTACTTTGTGTAAACTCTACAGAAACAGAAGCATAGTGAGATGCACTTTGGCCTCTGTTCCTCCCGTGGAAAGGAAGCATCTTCCTCATGTGGTGTGATGAATAGCAGATTTATACACATTGATTCTTCTACTTCTGTCTGTCTTACTCTGCCCCCCTTTTATTGTCTTGTTCTCTCACATCTTTGCTTTAGTTTTCTGTGTGGAGTGGTGTGACTGTTGAGTCAGCTCTACAGGGTACCGACGGCCGTCAGGGCTTTACAACGCTTCTTTGTAGAAATCCACAAATTCTTGAGCGTCCGTATTAAGCCCCTGTAAACAATCATGAGCCTGGGCTTTGTTCACAGCGGGCCTGTCTTTAACCAATGGCTCATTTGCGTTCTGTGTTTTAGGGCAGTGTTCACTGTCACACCTTGTACAATAATAGCAAGTCATCAGATTCTTTTAAGCATAAAATTATAGACAATAGTGATGTGAAATATTGTTTTTTTTATCTGCAGCATTTTGTTTTCTTCTTAGCTCTTCTCAAGTGATAAATCAATGTTTTATTTGTGTCACATTTTTAGTTGGAGTATGAAAGATGGAATGGAACATTTAGAGACAAGATATGTCTTGCTTTTGTGACAACAGCCTTCTAAATAAACTATTTTGATAAAGAGAAGATCAGTCGCTTGTTTTTTTTCTTTTCCTCAGGTGTTTTAACATTCATAATTACACACATTTATGGAGGCATTTATATGAGCGTTAGGTTGGGGGGCACAGGGCATACCAACACACACAAAAACACAGAGCAGAAAGTCAAAAGTGACAAATGGGGTCTTTAGTTCTGCCATTTTCACAACATTTTCACTCATCAATTTACCATCGGGATTACCAACACATACACGCACACAGCACGAGACACGTTAACATAAAGATAATTGGCATTGTCACCTTGTGGTTGTTTGCCTCTAACCAGTTGAGCTGCTGGAAATCTGGTTAAAATTATTCCTTCTTGAGGTACAGAGGTGAAAAACACAGGTAGCAGGTGTTTTTGTAAAACATTAGGACATCACAAAGGAGTTCACCTTTAACCTTTTGGATGAAAAATGTCATAATTTTATCCCATTAGAGATTTGTGTTAAATTGCTAAGGATTTGAAACTATAATGTGTTTTGAGCAGTCACGGTGACCTTTTGACCTTTGACCGTGATCAGATGT
This sequence comes from Caranx ignobilis, assembly GCA_021432705.1. Classification (NCBI taxonomy): domain Eukaryota; kingdom Metazoa; phylum Chordata; class Actinopteri; order Carangiformes; family Carangidae; genus Caranx; species Caranx ignobilis. The sequence goes on along the minus strand of MU269990.1, from coordinate 65,976,176 downwards.
AATCACTCTGTGGGTGTCCTTGATATGCTGCATTAACAGGAGGTCAAAATGAACTTTGACCTTTGCCCACAAAAATGCAATGAGTTCCAAATTAGAGGAAATCCTCTTAAGGTGGTTCAGAGATACCACACTGAAGGGGCCAATAGTGAGGTCACCATTACCTTGACCTTTGATCACCAAAATCTGATTAGTGCATCATCACATCCACAGAGGCTAAATATCTGTGACGCAGGGCTTAAAATGAAGTCGCCCAGCCTTTTCTTTAAAGCATCACTTTGGAATTGTGAAATATCTGTAGCAAACATTTGACCCTTGACTCTCACTTGTGCGATTTTTTTCTCACAGTAGTCATTTCCTGTGTGAAGCTTTTTTTTGTGTAATCTTTTAAAACAAGAATGAAGCTTGATGCTGGAAGTACAAGGACCAGTGACCGGCTTCTCTGAAGACACCAGAGTTTCTATGAAACTGTGTCTTATAAAGAAGCATTGAAACACAACATCATCATGAGATTGTTAACTTAGTTTTATCATGAAGGTGTGAGTGAATCGACAGGGCTCAGTCATGTGAGTGGTATTTTATTTCTATCATGTGTTTAGCATTTAGGAATTCCATCTGAACAGTATGACCTTTGTCAGACTCACAAATTTGCTTAGTTTTCCACAACACAAATATGATTGCATAAACAGCACATGGACAGTGACAAAAAGTTTTATATTAACATCTGACATCCATATGCAGGTGATAAATACTAATATGACTCAAGCCCTAACAATGTGTTGTGAGAATGAGTTGAACACCTTTTAAGTGATGGTGAAATGCAAAACAAATTAAGACAGATGAAAAAATTTGTAAATGTTGTTGATGTGATGTTGATGTTGATGTTTAATTTTTTTTTTTTCACACAGTGCTTTTGTGTGGAGTTCAACTTCGTTCACCTGTAACCAAACTACCCTGACATTTAAGGGGGATGGAGACCTGGAGAGTCCAAAAAGGAGAAAGCTGTCACTTCCTAAAGCCCTGCTCTGATGGAGTACACACCTGCTGTAAGCTGTGGTAATTGTAAATGTTATGAAACCGTTTTGTTTTTTTTTTGTCTCAGTATTATAGTGACAAATTACTGTACAAGTTAGCATCATTTATTCAATAACGCTAACATAAATGTATATTTTTATAACTGGCAAAAAAATGTACTTGTAATCCATGGACGAAATTTTGATTTCAGAGGTTCATTGTTCTCCTTGTAGGATGGGTGTAACATGTTCCTTTGATTAACTTACACTTTGACTTTTCTTTTTTCAGACGTCCTGGCTGCACCTAACTACCAAACACACATATACATGCACACACACTGACACAGATTCAAATGTTAATAAAACCTCTGATATTAAAATTCCTCAAGTTGACATGACCCAGGCAGAGCAAACGGCCAACGTGTTAATGATTTCCAGCGGCAGATGAGCACAGACTCCTGGTCAACTAGCAAAACAAGCAAGTCCAGGCGCTGTTTACAGTGAGATGGACTGTCAGGGAAACAGGCTTCAGCTTGAGTGGCCGTTTCCCGCTTGGTCCTACTGTTTGACCTGTTTCTGTTTAATATAACATAACATTGTTTTTGGCTGGTAAAAACTGCAGGGAACCAAAGCTGCCTTTTGAAAAAGTGCAGGGGACATGTCCCCCCTGCCCCCACCCCAAATTACATCCGTGGTCAATCCAGTAGTTCCCAGTCTGGAGCCGTGGCCCCCTTCTCTGCGTCTCTGGGTGAGTGTGGGTTGTGGATGTTTTGTGATCTAAAGGGGAAAAAATAATTTTCATATTATTCAGATTGTTCTCTGTTTTTGTTTTTATGTAACGGATCACGAGTCACAGGTAACAACTTAAATAAATGGTCACTACAGTATGTCAGTAAGATGAAAGTATTTAGTAAAATACAAACATTTGAGAGAAGAGGTATCAAAAAAATGCTCCTAAGGACAGTATTGTGTAAACGTAGATAGTTTCTGTCCACCAGAAACTAAGTACATTTAATGTGTGTGTAGATATTGTACTATGTGGTTTTAAAGTCCATGTTTGGTACAATAAAGTTGTAAAGATGCCAGATTTTTAGTGTTTATTGTGTAGTGTGTAGGTTTGTTTTGATTGTAGTGTAGAGTTAAGATGTTTAGTGTTTATGATCACCCAAGCTGTGTTTCTGTCTCTAACCTTTGTTCTCCAGTAGACTCAGCTGCAGGTCTTGTCAGTCTCAGTCTCAGTGTGATAGATATTATGAAGCAATGTGGGGTCAAGTCATCTATGCAAACAGATTTAAGTAAAAAAAATTGTCACTATTTCACCACCATGCTACAGCAGTTAATCAGGGTGAATAGCTGACATCACACTCTTCATACGTCAGTAATGGACCCTGTAAGTTTTAAATTGTTTGGTGCCATAAAATTCCTGACTTTCGTAATAATCGATGTTAACTTGCTACCAGGCCACACCCTCCAACTTTGTCAACATTTACTGTCTCAGGATGAATCTTTAAACCCACCCACACTCATAGAGTTGCATCACTCAGTGATGGTGTGACATCAATCCTGCACTTGGCACGAAAACAGAAAATAAAGTTTTAAACAGGATGATAATAAACACTTGATCTGAAACAGCTATCAAATCTAAGGACGTGACCTCCAGTGGCCGAAAAGAGAGTTGTGATTGTCAGGACTGTTCACTCAGCTCCAGTGGACTGTGGTGTTAGATATTAGAGAAAATTTCCTAGTTTTCTGACATTTCTCAAGCTAGACATACACATGATTTAATTATATCAACATCATAAATTAAGTTAATTTATGAGGGCTCTGGAGCAGCTGCTCCTCCATCTTCTGAGGCCACAGGTTGGACATGGCCCTCTACAGTTTATCTTGTAGGGAAGGAAGGAAATATTTAGAGACATTTATCGAATATCTCCCCAATATGTATTCTCCCCTTCCGGTGATAAGATGAGGTTTTATCAAAGTAAAGTAGTTATTTATTCAATCTGACTCCATTTAAGTGAAATTACCATTAAATATTGGTGAGAATTAATAGTTAACCAATAATTAAGAATAACCCTTTAGAAATTAAATTCTACTATGAAGGGATCTGACATCAGTGTTAGTTCAGGGTTGGCAGATATAGGTTAAAAACCACTCAGTGACCTTCTTAACATGGAAGAATAGCGCTGATGTCTGGGTTGAAGTATTCAGAGGTTCACAAATACTGATACTCAATCTTGTCTGTCCACCTCAGAGGTTAAGGGTCCAGCATCCAGTGAAATTTACCATATAACTAAGGTCTTTGGGATACAGTGTTTAACTAGTCCCTTAGTTCAGGGATGGCAGATATAGACTTAACCTATTCAGTGACCTTCTTAACAAAGAAGATCAGCCCTGACGCCTGGTTAAGGGTGTGAGTGTTACCCAGTGAAACTTACCATAACTAAAGACCTAATAGGTATCTGATAACAGATCCTTCACTGCTAGAAGAAAATCTCAACAAGACAATATTAGAAATGAATGGTTAACATACCAGTTTATTGTGATGCCCAAAGGAAAAACCATGTCTGGGGACCTTTGACCATCTTTTCACATGACATTGAACCACCTTGACCTTTGTACTTCTCACACTGAGACAATCAGACATGCAACATTTCAAGGGGAAGTCAGGTAGAGGTGTTAAGGAGACACTTTAGAGTGATAAGAGACAGTCCCCAAGTGGTGAGGATCGAACCTAGGTGGCTGACTCATTTACAGATAACCAGAAGGCATAATACACATAAAGTGATTACATCCAGTCTGCAGGTCCATTCTTGTTTGGATGAACCATGTTGTTTCATGAGAATCATGTTTGATTTCTCAAGAGCATTTAACACCATTTAATAATATCTGCAGTAGAAAGCCCCCCCCACTGAAAAGTACTGGTGCATCATGCTGCAGCGAGACACAGGCAGTGAATTGTTGTGAATGGGGGACAATTAATCAGCATATTTTCGCTGCCTACGAGAAGTTCCGTCTCAAAACAATACACCATGTCAAGAGTATGATATAAAGTAAAAATTTACAATGCATCAGCTGGTCGGAAAAAAAGTCAGCTTATCTGGAACTAACTGATTAGATGAATGGAGCCAACGCGTCGTGGAGCCTGTCTGCACGGAGGAATACTGACATACAGACAGGGTGCACCCTGAGCTGGTCCACACTTATAAATACCCAGATGTGCACTGGGGCACGAAACTGGACCGGTCCCTGTACATGGATGCCAGATCTACCTGGAGGGACAGAGCTGACTCTGTTTCCTCAGGAAGCTCAGGTCTTTTGACACCTGAGGTAAAGTCAGTGAGGTCAGTGAACTGTTTGGTGCCAACAGGCCACAGTAACAGCGTGAATACTCAGGTGTACGGGTGTTTGGGGAAGAAATGTTTGCTGTGTGAAGTTTTCATGTATGATGGAGCAAATGAGACAGTCACATCAGAGATGTTTTAGTCCTCCAACTATTCAAATTCCATTGGCTCAGCTGTCATATGACGCCAGACAAAGTTTCCCAGAAGTCCTTGCTCCTGCACAAAACACAAAGACACTGGTGTTTACACCTGCAGAGGCTGGTTGACCAGTACAGGGACTGACCAGTGGAAAGTTAACTGTGAATGTCCCTGTCTGGTTCAAGCTGATAAGAGGACATTCCCCTGTTAGCAGACAAAATATCCCACTGCATGTAATCACACCCTCATACACAAACACACCCACAAAGACACACACTTGGTCATCAGCGTCACAACAGTGACAACACCTTTCCTTCTAGCACTGTAGTAAACTCACTTCACCCATGAGCTCATTAATGCAAAACCACAGTGTCATTTGCTCCTTAGCTACGTGTAACATGACAGGGTCCAGTCGCACCGATGAACTCACAAGGATTTAACATCTAACTCTTCTTTATTTCATCATCTTGATCTTTGTTTTGGTTTATGTTTTTTTTAACTGCACTGCTATACCACACTGTCAGTGATGCTGCTCACCTCAGTGAATCCATCCAAGTACATTTTCAAACCAACTTTAACATTATTAAATTACAAACTCTGATGTCTGTTTTATCATTTCATATGCACAGGTTGCCTGGACTCTCAGTTAATACCTACAAGGTTAGATGCTGTATTTATTTATTTATGGTACATTTATTCATTCATGCAGTTGGTCTGCATGGAAGGAAATATAGGAAGTAAAACAGAGCTAATTACTTTCAATTGCATTCATTTAATTTTGAGTACATCTTGTGTTTCATCTTTCTCCTGTATGTGATTTTTTATCGTGTCAAACGGTGTCCTCAACATTAGTGCTAAAGCTGGACGATGCTGCAGCCTCGATGTGTAGCTACATCTACAGGACACCTGTAGTTATGAAGCCAGTACGTAGAAGTGAAGCTAAAACTTCATTTGCATGATTAGTTAGTCATTAGTGGCTCCACAGAGAGCAAATGATGTGAATTCATCACTGCCAGTCTTAAATCAGAGCATAATCTAATATCAAACGGTGCGATGTACGGTGGCCTGGAAGACAAAAGACAACATGGGACAATACACACAATACATTACAACAAGTAACAACACGGCATTTTCTGAAATGTTGCTTTGCTCATGTTGTTGACATTATGTCCTCCACCATCAACATGCTCTGCTGGAAATTCAAAAGGAGAACACGATAGTAGGGTGTGATGTGAAGGTCAGTCTTCAGTTTCTATTTGATTAGCAAGAGTTTTCCTGTTTCCTGTTTTGTTTGCATTAACTTTACATATCATCACCTTGTCAAGCTGTTCATGTATTCAAGCAAACAATACCTACAATATCGACACATCCACCGAACACAAGGTCACATAAGGTCTATTGCTGTTTTTTTGTCGTTTCTCTACGGTTTATGTCTGATTTTAAACGTGTGTGTACGGCGACCTTGAGTGTCTTGAAAGGCGCCTTAAATAAAATGTATTATTATTATTATTATTATTTTTGTGGAGTGGTCTTTGTGTTGACCTGATGATGGTCAGCTGCTCTGCTGCTGGACCAAGTGTTTTTCTTGATCTGTACCATGACTCAAGTTTGACTAAACCTGGGCGTCTTGGATCTGGCTTGCCTGAGCCTTGCATCAGCTGTCCTATATCAGCTGTAACACACGGCTGGTTCAGGTAACTGTGGTCTATGAGTCTCTCAGTCTATGAGTCTGTGGAAGAGATGGAGATGTGTCTTCAGACTATTTTAGAATTTGGATATCTATTTTTATATAGATATGCCCCCTCATTTCCCACACACACACATACACATACACCCTCAAAGCCTTGGTCATCATGTTGTTATTTATCATGATCAATTCTGACACATGGAAAGACTCAAACAGCAAAGTGATTCAAGTGATCTATGAAAAACAGATGCTCTTGATTATTTGTCGTAACTCATGTCAGTTGTGTTGGGACGGTCATTCAGTGTTTCCACTGACCTGAAATTACTGGTTTTTAATTTATACTCTGAGGTTCAACCTACAAAACTCCGCAACAGTTTATCATAGTGATCCGTTGCATGTTTCAGGGTGAGCCAAATGTAAAATAAAAAAAAAAAAAAAAAACTATGAGCGGATGATACTGTTAAGCTCTGTAGAGATGAGTGATACTGCTTTATGAGTTGGTCATCATAGTCACATGTACGTGCATGTGTGTGTTGTAATCCTGTAAGGGTGAAGCCATTGTCACACAGACGACAGTCAGTCTGCAAAGAAACATCACTGAATATCAGAGGTATGTTATTACATAAGAGCAGGATGGATACACAACCACAGTAAAGACCACTGTCTTTATGGTCAGACACACCAGCCAACACAGGTCACAATAAATCCTCAGATCCCTGTTAGGGTCCACAGCTCTGTATTCACACACACAGTGTACGGTCTGACACACGACACCTCTGTCCTGGAATTTTTCGTTTCTCGATTCTCGAGTTTGTGCAACTCTGTGGGAAGTGAGACAAGGAGTTTTTTTTATATATATATTTATTCACAGATTTAATGATGTAATGAGGTCAAAAAAGCAAAGTACTCCATGTGTGCGTGTTGAAATCAAAACTAAACAAGGGATATGATGCTTAATTTCTGAGAGAACTAAGTCATGCAGCACAAGCAAATAAACATGAACATGCTTTCATTTTGATAATAATAATTACACTGAGGAATGCCCCATGTCATGTTTATGGCTTTTTCATATCTAGGCAAACCTGTTAAAAACTTCATGTTTAAATAAACTTAATCTAAATGACTCCATGAATCCAGACGGTGACTTCTCCCTACTTAGTGTTGTAGTGCTCAAGACCAGTCTTTTTCAAGCTCTGGGTCTTTTCTTAGAACCGACTACATCTTTACTTGGTCTCGTCTCAGTCGAGTTAACTGTTTCTGTATCTGTTTAACCGCAAATGTCTCCCTGTCTCTCACTCCCTGTGGTTTATGTAATGTAGTTCAATAAATGTAAGATAATTAAAATCGTTCTACAGAAGTCTCTGCTTGTGTAACCATCTGAGAAACTTGTGTCAAAAGTGGGAGACTTTAGCAGGTTCTGTGATGTGTGTTATTCGGTTCAATCCAATATGTTTCGATTAAATATGGTGAAGATTTTATATAAAATCACCTTTTCTTTCTAGCTGAGGAATAATGTAAATATCAAGCCTACTGGTACTGAATACAGTTATGGTCTTGAAGATGGTCTTGCATTGGTTTGGTCTCAGTCTTGGACTTGCCCTCCTTGACTACAACACTATCCCTACTAATCAAGTCAAACACTGTTTCTCTCAACACTGTAGCAGCAAGATTCTGTTGTTGTACTGATCAGTATCTGTTCATCTGTTCATTTGTCCATCTGCCATTTTTTGTCTACTGTATACCATTGACGTCTCCTCCTTGTTGGACTTGATCTGACTTGGCAGTAAAACCTGTAACAGACTACAGTGATGTAAACAGACCACCTATAAACCTAACACCTCTGCGTGTGTGTGGGCTGAACTCTGTGTCAGTAGGTAGGTCGTGATGTCATCACACCAGCCTACAGGCTCTGGACACTTTCACTTAAGAAAGAGGAAGTCGAGGAATAATTACCATTTCCATTTCCTCATGTTTTCCCACATGAGCACAATAAATAGTGGCGCTGAGCAGCATGAAGAGCAAAGCGCAGTTCCGTCGGTGACAGTCAGTCAGAGGACAGACACAGAATGGACATGAAGCAGGTGAGTGACGCACATGTGGGAACAGGAGCGCTGCTCGTGCTGCTCTCTACTCCTCCATCACTTCAGCTCCGTCTGCTTCCACAGGTTGTCATCTTCCTACTGTTCCTCGTGCCCGTGTGGGCGTGCAGGGTGAACAAGTGCTACAAGGAGCAGGAGCTGATCGAGGTGGCGCAGAGGAAGCTGCAGAGCCACTACCCGCAGCCGCAGGAGCCGCAGGACATTCCGGCTGCCGACTCCCCTCCCTCCTGTCCGGTGGAACTGTACCAGTATCAGCCGCGTAAGGAAATCCGAGACAGATCCGTGTCCCCCTGGAGATTAGTGTAAGTACACACACACACACACACACACACACACACATGTATGTATGTATATGTATATATATATAAGATTTATGAGATATGACATTTATATATATATAATGGATCAGTGACTGTAGAGATAGAGTTAGTGGTGATGCTGCCGTGGTTTGGTTATTGATGACCTGTCAGTCAGTGGTGGAGTGACTGTCAGTGGCTCAGTGTGAAAATAAGAGACAGAGAGAGAGAGAGAGAGAGAGAGAGAGAGAGAGAGAGAGTTGTGATCAGCCCAGTTATTTTAATGATGATAACGTTTATTATAGGCCATGGTTAAGCCAATAGTGGGCTCCAGTGCGCCCTGACCGTCAGTGATGCAGCCATGAAAAACCACTCAGCATCATTTAGCATCCCAGCGTGATACAGTGCCTGGAGATGAGTGTGAGTATGAGTGTGCATCACATCATTCATAATCCTCTGTAAAACTGGCGTTGTCCTCAACATGTGGCAACTTTAGCTACATCATCCATCTCTCCTGAGAGCCACACCCCGGTCCCGGTCCCGGGGAAGTCCCCTCTGCGCGGCTCAAGTTTGCCGGGAATGACGTGGATTGCTTCATCCAGTGAGAAGCCGTGCCTCTGATCTGCTGCTCGGTGATTGGAGAAGGAGTTTCCTGTTCACCTGGAGGCATCTGCCTCTTCTCTCCTCTTGCTCTCGGCTGAAACTGATAGAGATGACTCCACAAGTTTAATCACTGTGGAGAAACCATATAATAATAGTACTAGCCAGGACACCTGACTTCACAGTCAAGTAGAAAAATATAAGAGCAATTTAAAAAAGAAAATGAATTAGAACAAATATAATATGCATAAAACTAAATAAGGTGAAAGAGAGGTCTTGTGTCCTGTGGAGCAGATCAGAGAGATCCAGAGGTGCAGGTTGTGAAGTGACCTCAAAGTGAGAAGCAGAGTCTTGAAGTGAGTACAGTGTTGAAGGCAGGAGTGAGAAGTCGTGCTGAATGTGGTAGTCTGCGTTTAACCTTCAGGTGAGGGCCATGTGTGCTGTGACCAGGGGATGTAGAAGAACATGGCTGGTTTAAAATCCTCCTGTGTGCATCATCTGGAAAGATCAGTAACACACGCGACACAGCAGCAGCTCAATGTGAATACCAGTTGTATTAGAGGCAGAGTAATGTGTGTGTGCTACTCCTGCACTTTTTTTTTTTTTTTTTTACCATACTGCCCTCACTGACAGGTTATTGTCAGAGTTCTCAAACATTAGGTTCACAAACTATGAGCCCATGGTGAATACTGAAGTAAGTCTTGTCTCTTTTAGTTTAAGGCTGCAGTCACATTTCAGATGTTAGAGGTTTCTCTAAAGTCCTGGTTGGAACAGAAATTATCCTGTGTTTCACAAAAATACAAAGTGAAAGAGTGCTTTGTTTTATTTAACAGAGTTTGCATGTGTCAGATCTCCTCACTGTGTTTGGATGCGCTGCTGACTCAGTCCTCTTGTTCTTCTCCAGACTTGTAGAGATGAAGGACCACTTTCCCTCCACCTATGCAGAGGCTCAGTGCCTGTGCACCGGATGCATCCTGATCCAGGGCAAGAATCCGCCCCAGGAGAGCCACGACTACAACTCCCGTGCCATAACGCAGAGCAGGGTATTTCTGAAGAAGGAGCGCTGCGACGATGGAAAGACATACTCCCTGAAGCCAGTCTCTGTGGAGGTGGCTGTGGGCTGCACCTGCGTCACGGCCAATGGCTCGTAGAGGAGGCCCGCAGTCACGGCTACACACTACAGCTCATTTAAGTCTACTCAATTCTATGGGAAGTCTGCAGTGTCCTACAGTGTGATTGGTGATTGCATGTCACTCAGCAGCCTGTTGGTTCACACTCTGTCCAACATGTTGTCTGAGGGGAGCCTGACCTGGTCACACCTGTAGACACAGCTGACACCCCAGGGACAATCTGCCAGCCCGTGTTTATGGGCCTATTTATTGCCACAATGACGACATCATAATTGATGGATTGTGAGTGTTTTGTAGGTCTTTTTAGACCCTGTTTGCTCTATATTAACACTTGTTTACACCTCTGCACAATGCAGCTAATGTAAATTGGGTACTTTACTATGTACTTTGTATTGTTTTCATACTGATGGCTTTGTCATCGAGGAAGTGGCTATTGTATAGTTTTGCAGATTATCAATTTAAGTGCTAATAATAATATTGGAATATAATATATATTTATTTGGTTTGAGTGTGTTAAGGGTTTAAATGCTCATGTGTGGATGAAGAGAACTATTTATTTAATATATCTTAAAGGTTTTGTCCCAGTGGGATCTTGTAAGTCTAATAAAGACTTAACAGTTAAGCTCTTTTGAAGCTAAATAAAGAAATGAGTGTTAAAGAAAACGGGTCTGACTGTCTCAATGTGCTGATACTGGAACATGAAGATGTTATCACCAGTTTCATTTATTGTACTGACACTGTAAGAGGCTGTAGACAGTAGATCATATATCCACAGCTCTGAGGAGAATCCCCAGGCACAAACACCTTGCTGCATGATAATCAGTGTGAATTATTTCTTCCTTATTAGACGAGGGTGGTGATGATGCAATTCAGGTGATGAGTGGAAATACCTGGATTCCACCGATGAGAAAGGCGCTGCTCTGCAGAGCCTCGTGCGTCACATTGTAGACATACCATGACACATGCTGTGGTTGTACAACACGCACACAGCTCAGAGCTATACAGAGGGCTGTGTTGCAATGTCTCTACTTATCTCAGGTGGTTTTGAGCTCTCTTGTGCGTAACTGGCATCACGTAGCCTACTGACTTCAGACCACCTTTTCTGGCTCAATCTCACAATCACTCTCCACTGCTTTAATATTTTGATGTGTTTAAACACCTGAACCACACCCGACAGGTACAACATGGGCTCTCAAAATGCTCACTAGCTACTTTCTGCTGATTAGGCCCTAATACTGTTGTTTCAATGTGACCCTGAGTGCGATGAAGCTCCAGGAGATGCAGGAACCCAGGTGACTGTGTGACATGATCCAAGTTGAATAAAAATGTCATGAGGTCAACAGTAAAATCATTTTAAGTGAATAAAGCTCACAAGGCCCTCTGTTTTAAGCTGCTGTAAACTTGTTATTTTACTGTGAATGTACTAGAGGCCACAGTAAATGACATACTTATAAATACTGACTGTCAGGAGCTGTTGTTACAGTGGCAGCATCACTCACTGAGCAGCACTACTGACAGGACACCTCCTTGTGGCTGAGACACAGCAGCCAGTCTGCAGCGTCAGCAGCGTCACACTTCACATACATTTAAATCCAGCTTTGAAAAACAGAGGACACATTAAACTCACTTCTACCCACATGTAACAGTAGCCCCATGTTAATGTGAATTACAAAAGAGCAGAAAACGGAGCAAAAACTTCTCAGTGAGAGGAGAAAGACAGTAAATTCTATTTTTTACTTTATCAAAACAGTTTTTACAAAGTGGCCACATGTTTTGGGTGTCAGCGCTACAGTGATGTAACAACCGTTTCCTCTGATGTGAACATCTGATCTCCAGAAAATCTGCTCCAGTTCATTTATGTGGCAAACTTCTTCTGCCTGACTGGTGCAGGCAGTTGGGACATGATGTCCAGCAGGGGGCGCTCCACCACAACCAGAGAGTGGTCCTCCAATAAGTTCACACACAGGAGGTGCTGAGGGGCAGATCGAGAACAGAAATCATCAATTAGACAGGATGTATAAATGTTTGTGTAGAGTGTAGTGGGTTTAGCAGCCTGATGACGTGAGTTTAGTACAGCAAACATTTCACAGACTGTAGTTCAATGACCTCATCAAATGAAAACACTGTTGTGTTTTGATGAAGTGACATTACCATGTTTATGTGGTGTAATGTAGCTGATAAGAGGAACTTGGCACATGATCTCATCTGACAAGGTGCTGCAACAGCCAGTCACATGAATGCAAGCGCACACGCTTGGTTACGACCTCCTAATGTGGCTGTACTTTGTGCCAACCGTTGTTACCGTAGTAATTTTACGTTATGAACTCTCCATTGACTATCAACTGCATTTCCTTGGACAACACCTTTGCTCCCACTGGCTCAGCCTCCTCTGAGGCCCACAAACACACTTTTTTGTCTTTTCCAACACAGGGTTTCTCCTAATTGACGCATCATTTAAGATTTTCATGTGCTGCACAACTAAAATAGGTTTAGACATCCAAAATATAGACCAAACAACCCTTTATTTTCCACACTTACTTTTATAGATAAAAGCCATATCCATAATAAACCATAATCAAGAAGGATTTTCTTCACTAGATAAAAAACTGCATTTATGTGTTTGCGTTGTTCTAGAAAGGATTTGAAGTCTCTATCATTACCTGTTCATGGGTTTTGCTCAGAGCAGTATTTGGGTTGTGAAAAAGCAGATGTTCAACTCATCTGATCCATCTGCCTCTGCTCTCTGTGGCTAAGCTCACTCTGAAGTCTCAACAACACATCACTGTCTCCATCTAGTGTGGGTATACAGCCAACACAGGCCAAGCATCCAGTATTGGACAGTCTGAAAAGCTGTGGCATCAGTGACTAGATGTCACTCACAAAGGCGGTAGACGACGAATGATCATAAGGAATGAAAAAGAAAACTACAACAAAATGTTTCAAAATCGCTCCCAATCTTTAGTTATTGCAGTGACACACGTGGATGTATAAAAATGCATCATCATCATCATCAAGATATTCATCTGTGCATACAGGCTTATGCCTCTGTGTGTGTACACTTCTGTGATCCTCAGAAAGTTACTGCTGTTTATCAGTTTGGTTGGTTCAGAGGCAGGACATCAGTGTATCAAAGTAAAACTCTGCTGAACTCAGTGTGATGATCATACCTGGAAATTCTTGCAGATCTTGAAGGCATGACTGTGCCTAACCCTCTCCGACTCAGGAATACTCCTCAGTGTCATTTGATTGTAGAACAAAGTCTTTGCTTCAGGGAGGGGCTGAACGTGGAAACACAGAGACAAAAATTCAGCCAGTGTTATTTAATCTCACATAACGGGACAAGTGTCTAAATGAGCTCCTCTAAATGGACACAGGTTTCCCTGTCTCTGAACAGTGCCCACACCTGAACAGACACGTAAAATCACTAGTCAGGCTCCATATTTCACAGAGAAATGTGTAGCAAAAGGGAAAAATTAAAGTATTTACAGCTTACATTGGGAGATTTAAGCAGCTGTAGTTACTGACTTGTGTATTTGTGAAAGACAAAATGCCTTTGTGAGAAAATATTCTACAGATGTGCAACTCCTTGCATGGCAAGACAAGGGAATCTTATTTGTAGAGCCCATTTTTACAAACAGTTTATCTCAAAGGGCTTTACACAGTGTCATGACAACATCCTCTGCCCTTAGACCCTCACATCGAGGAAAAACTCCCAAGAAAACAGTTTACAACATGGAATATGGGAAAACATGGAAATGGTCAACAAGAGCTGATGAAGGCAGCTTCTGGTGGCCGGGAAAGGCAGGGAAAGCAGGCCAGCTTAATGGGAGTACTGGTTGGCAGCAGGGTCATGAGCAGGGGGTGCATGACTTCAAATCATTTGATACAGGTGTGTTGATGTTTTCGTCACAATTCACTGGAGCAACAAATAAAGTTGTTGAATAAGAGAGTGTTGTTTAATCCATGACATGAGGAACTGAGGCTGAACTGAACGTTAGTGTGGTGTTCCTAACTAAGTGCTCAGTGAATGCAAATGCTCACTTACCAGAGTCTGGTCAATGATGCAGAACATGAACATGTCATGCAGAATGATGTGAGCTGGGTTTCTGGGGTTGAAGGTGACATGAGTGATGGGTGTGTCCCTCTCAAGCCAAAGAGAGTGCAGGCCTTGTTTCTGCAGCTTCCGACTCCACTCTGTGTACTCCTTCTGCACCAGAGAGTACTCAAAGATCTGCAAACACACACACAGAGAAGACACACTGTAACAAGATCTCTCTCATTCTTATCTCGATGTTGTGTTGTCTTTTATTGTTGTGGCAGAGCAGGTAGGTTGATAATCTGTGTGATTACCTGCTGGTCAGCGTGTACTGACACAAGGTTGCTGGTCACTGGGTGGATGGCGATGGCAGTGGGACAGGAGCTGTACACCGGAACTGTACAATGAAGCTGCAAACACAGAGACACTGAGTTTTTAAAACTGATGCTTTACACTTGTGCTGTAGCCTCAAAACAACAACGTGACAAAGACTGGGGAGAAATACGAGCACCGAAACAAACCTTCAGCTTGTTGAGGTTGTAGACGTGGATCTCACAGTCTGTGTTTGCTGTGGCGAGCCACTTGCCGTCCTCACTGGCATAGAGCAGGTGGACCGGCTGCCTGGAGCCTGGACATCAAACACACACACAGGTTAAACCATGTACAAACTCAAGGCTGTTGACAACAAAGTGCCACTGATTAGTTCTCACTATGCTTTCACAATGTCTCACAAATATGCAACAATCACACTTTTTGTGGAGAATCCTTTGGTGAATCAAAACCCAGTAGCCTGTGCATAATATCTATATATTAATACTATTTCCCCACTGTATTTTTTTTAAACTTTCCTTTAGTTTCCAGTGGAATTCAAAAC
This sequence comes from Caranx ignobilis, assembly GCA_021432705.1. Lineage (NCBI taxonomy): Eukaryota > Metazoa > Chordata > Actinopteri > Carangiformes > Carangidae > Caranx > Caranx ignobilis. The sequence goes on along the minus strand of MU269990.1, from coordinate 65,960,962 downwards.
CCATGAGTTAATTTTGTAAAAAGGATTATAATCTTTAAATATTCCACAAAACTCAATGAACACCCCAGAGCCTGGACTCAGACTCACCTGACTTGGGTTTGAGGGTGTGAAGGTATTTGCACTCTGTCTGGCCAAGGGCAACGACAATGACTGAAGAATGACTGGAGGATGCAAAGAGCTTGGAGGAATCAGGGGAGAAGCAGAGCTGATGGGCTGATCGAAGATCTTTAGGTAGTTTGGACACCTGGAGAGGAAGAGAAAGTAGCTTCATGACCCTCACTCACCGTCATTACCGTGCAGAGTGTTGGAGTGTACCTCTGGTACAGAGGAGAACAGCTGGATCAGTGCCGAGGAGCTCACCTTGGTGATGCTGATGTTGTTGTTCTTGTACTGTACTCTGTAGAGACGGACACTGGACACTGTTGTGTAGGCAATCCAGCCTCCACATGGAGACAAAGCACTGCAGCAGATATGATCCTCTCCCTGCAGACATCAGCACACACAGTAGGCCCTCTGTTTCAGTACACTATGTAGTCCAAGGCAACAATGTGATATGACTCTTATATGGACCTTCTAGGGAAATGGAGGTCTGCAAATAATGTCTAATTTCTTTGATTAAAATGAACTCTTAATAGGATTTATCTGATACTCAGGTTATGTTGTCTATCACAGTAAGTACACACTCCACCATTTCAGTATGGTTTCCAGTGAAACACATGGGAATCTGGTTTCTATGATGTAAAAATAAAGACAGACACAACACATAGAGTGCACACCTTCCTCTTCAGGTGAATCAGCTTCTCTGGTTTCCTCTTCACAGGTAGACTGTCACCATGCTTCCCTGTCAACACACAACCATTTCACTGTAACAGCTGTCCAGTCAGATAAAGACCATTTTACCTGTGCTGTGTGTGTGTGTGTGTTCCTCACCATGTCCATCGCTCTCCCCTAACCTCCACAGCTCTAAATGTTCAGGGAACTGGAAGAGGAGCAATCCTGCTTTCTTTGCACAACACACCAGACTTCTCTACATGGAAGAGAGACAAGTAGTGAACATGTTGCCATGGGTCATAATCAAACTATCAATCGTTTCAACATACCTTGCTTTTCAATTCTAAGTATAATCTACCAATGTGTACTCACATGTGGGAAAGCTATTTTGCGCAGTGATGACTCCTGGGTGTTCTTCTCTACCTTGTCCAGCAGGGGTCGCACTACAAGCTGAGTGTCCATACCTGATCACAAACATCAAAAAATCAATACCTACATCAAGATGGAATGCAGTCATGTTCCCACATTTTGGACAGAGAGCAGGCATCTGTTTTACACACCGGGTGTAAACAACTCTCCTGACACTCTGTATGTAATTCTAACATGTGTTGTACATACATCAATTATAGCAGCAAATTCCCCATCCAAGTCACTGTGTAAAAATGGCCATAGATACCACATGCCGGCAGGACAGTACAGATGAGTATAATATTGGTTGTATTTGGTAGATTTTAATGGATTTAACGGCTTGTGTGCCGTTTCCTCCTCCTTCCTAACTATATGACCCTGTAATGTAACTTAATATACGAGCGTAGACTGACAGGTTTCTTCATTTTAGTTATAGGTATATATACATACACATCACACACCCACATATCAAACACCAACAGCAGATTTAGCACTGACCTCCAGACACCACGGCAGTCTCTGTGTGGGCGAGTGCCCTTACATCATGTGAATGGTTTTTAAAAGTCCTTGTCCGGACCCACTCCTTATCCTCCTGGCCCACCGTGGAAGAGAGGAACTGGAATTGGACAACAGTGCCCTCTGATGTCCCCGCTATCAGACTGGTCTGATCCTGTCAAATGTTTAACAAGATTAACATCATTCCCCAGTGGTATTATGAAACTAAATCTGCTTAGAAACTGCATGATGTGTCCTAATAATTGGTATGGTGTTTACCTGTGAAACAGAAAGAGCTAGAACGTCCCACTTTGTTACCAGGTGAGTTCTGATCAGAGTTCCTGTGAATCCGTCCCAGATCTGGACCTTTCCTGCAGAATCACCGCTAATGATGGTGTGGTCAGAGAGGAAGGCAACGCACCAAACCACAACCTCCTTGCTCTTGGATGTCCCCACACCCCTTTCCACCAGTAATCTATGTGTGGCGTGGCCTGAAGGCAGAAAAACAAACCAGAAATTGAGAAATCACAGTGATAATATTTAAGGAATACACAGAGTTTAGGATTAACAGACACCAAATTAAATATTCATAATGCTAGTAGACTCTGTGATAATTGTATATGTCAATTCATGATAGGAGGTGTAGCTTCTTACCTGTCTCAGCATCAAAGACTCTGATCATGTCCATCATACCAGCAGCAATCAGTGTGCCAGAGGGATGCCAGGACAGAGATATAATACGACCTAGAAGATCACAAATTAGTCACCGGTCACATCAACAAGCTCAAATAATAAATGTGTTGCAGGACACATAACTGCATTTAAAAAGGTACAGTGCACGTGGTTGTAGTAAGTAACTGCAGGCACAGGTAGGGATTTATGAACCACCACAGAACCAGCTCATTGTCTCTTACCTTTCTGTCTGTCAAGGTTTCTTTGAAACTGAATGCTCTCCTCCAGCACTTCAAACATCTTCACTGTCCCATCTTCACAACCAACCTGACATAGAAAACATTCACTCCATTACCAAACAACTTTACTTTGTGGATGAACTGGAACATGAGTGAAGAGTCACAGTGAATACAATATCCACATCATCTTTACTGACCGCTAGCATTGTTCCCTGGTTGTTGCTGCTGATGGTCCAGGTTGGTCCTCCATAGGCCACCACTGTGTACTTAGGTCTCAGGTTGTCCAAGTCGTATTCTGTGACCTCTCCATTCAAACTAGCACTGAACAGCCGCTGGTTCACCCAACACAGAGCTTCAACAGCTCTGTTGTCCTGTCCTGGTATCACCTGTTCATCACAACAGGCCTGTTAGTTATTCCTGCACAGCTCACCTCCAGCTGGAAGTCTCCAACAGAGCTCATAATAAAAAGACCTTGCTGCATAAAACCCCACTGACAAATCAGGTGATATATTCACTTTCTTTTAACAATAATTATAATAATTCCTTTATTTATATAGCAACTTTAAAGCAAGGGTATATGAAGTTCTTTGACGTAAAAGCAGAGACACAAAAGAACAATGGCAGACAAACACAATATAAATGAGGTCAGGAAGAACTGCAGTATGGTGATGTGAGTAATTAAATGAGGTATGAGGCAAATAAAAAGGAGTTTAAGCACTAAAAGAATATAAACTACAGAATGAGATAAAGATAAAATAATAAAAGGCATAAAAAATAAAAGCAGCCAGACACAAATTAGAGCAGCTAAATTGAAGGGTGCAATCATATAAAGTCGATCAAAGAAAACAAAAACAATATATATTATATAGTAGGACTACAATAAGGATAATAAAGATATATGAAGGCCATAGAAAATAAATGAAAACAGAGTTGAGGATGTTTGGGAACTAAAAGAAATCATTAAAGTATGACATACAACCAGGTGGGAATAAAAGACAACAGAAAGGCAATAAGAGGGTGACATCAGATAAAAACAAGCCCGTTAAAGTGTGTTTTAGGTGACTTCAATGGTGTCACTTATTTTGCCTCACCTCCTCGGTCACATCGTAAAGAAGAAAGGAGAAAGAGGCTAGTTTTTTGTTGTTGTTTTTGTTAACTGGCACTACACTGTATTTAGATTTTAATATCACTAACATATTTGTTAATCAAAGTGCTGCTGCTCAGCTGTTAGCACAACGCGCGGACCGCAGCAGCGGACAGCAGACATGGGGGTGGACCATGTGGACTCCCTGTGAGTTGTTACCTTCTCTTGGAAGTAGTTGTCAGAAAAGTTGAAGATCTCCACGGCTCCATCAGCCCGGGCCACAGCCAGCCGCTCAGACCGGCTGTTGAACGCCATGGCCCTGATAGCACTGGGCATGTAATCGAAGAAGCGGACACGGTGAACCTTAAACTCACCCATTGCTACTGGGGAGGAAAACACACACGGGCAGGCAGGTTAGCAGGGCTGGATGAGCTGTAAACACGCTGTCCGTTAGCCTGGCCTAAACCTGACAGGCTAACCACACCGACTGTACAGTGTCGGTCTAACTACTCTTCCAGTTCAACGCTGTTAATCATCACTAGAAAACATATTCACCCGCTGTTTTATCCACAGTCGTTAAACTTTCTTCACTGGCAGGTCCACACACGAGAAAAAACACCAGGAACCACGTTGAGGACCTCTAACCCGGAACCTATTCATCCCGGCACGTCGCGGAAGTACGTCATCACGTTGGCACAGCTGGCGGGAAATACTATTGAACTGTGGACACTGTGGGAGCTGTGTTGGTGTTAGCTGTTGTTAAAGCGGCTATGTAATACTGCCTTTATGTCAATAGATCGATAACCTATCGGACATTTTTGCTTCGTTAATGTTCCACGACGTTTCCGCTGTCTGACGACTCAATGGTTCAAATAGTCATAAGGTAAGAAAGATTAAATGTAGTACTTTTCTTTTGTTCGGCGTCATGAAGGTGCACTGAAGGGTTATGTACGAGCTCTAGCATGAAGCAAACGTTTCAATATCAAAACACTATAATAAAAGTGGTGGTCCTTGACGGATAACGTTAATTTTACCATGATTTATTTTTATTTATTTATTTTTGGCCGGACCCGTTTCTGCGGATTGATATGTTTGATCAGTGCTGCGTCCTTTGCAACTGCCTAGTGACAGACCAGAGTTTAGTTTGTGGAGGAAAAAATGATCGAACCAGGTGTAAAAGCATAAGTGTTATTCATAATGTACTTTTGGAGAAGATGACGGTGGCCTAGAGAGCCACCTGATAACATATTTCTGCAAAAACTAACAGTAGAAGTGTTTCTACCATAAGAAGACATGCCAAACTCACAAGTATCTCAAAGTGGTTATTAAACATTGTCTTACACTGTATGCATTGTACATTGTCACCAACACCGACTAACTCATCAAAAGTTACACAAAGGGTGAATTAGTTTTATAACTTTTGATTTTAGTTAGTTAATTTTGATTTTAATAGTTAGGCACAGGTGCTTTCGTTTTTTAGTTGATGTTTGTGTGTGCATGCACCCCTTCAGAGGCAGTGTGGATGGCAGCAGTCCTCCAGAGTGGCTGCTGGTGGAGCTGCAGGGAGAGATGGTGTCCAGACACAACTCTGGTCTAGCAGGAAATGTGATGGGCGACCTGATGTACACCAAGGAGGTAAATAAGAGATGTTCTGTGGCCAATCAGAAAAGAGCTATTTTTGTTCTTTGAGCCCTCTGTGGATGGACTCTTAAGCATCTTTGCAGAAATAATGCGCATGCAAAGTTTCAGTAACACGGGCAGTTCAGTGTCTGTCAGGAGCAGGACTATGCTTGGGCCGATATGTGATATTGTCAGGTGTTGCCTTCTTCTCCATAATGTGATTTTATTATAATATTTGGTCTGGACTGTATCAAGATTTTAGAAGAGTTTAGTTGCCACACAAACCTCAGCAGGTCATGTTATCTGCTAAACCATGAAACAGCATTAAAAAAGTTGTATTAAATGTTATACAGTAGATCACTGCATCCCATAGCTGGATATCCAAGCCTAGTGAATAGATCCTTCACAGCTGCAACTGCAACTAATGGTTGTTTTCATTATCAATCTAGGTTGTTAATTTATTAACCAATTAGTCTGTGAAATATCAAAAATAGCAAGTGAAGGATCTACAGGGACTGTCCTGGCCTCAAACCTGTAGGTAATTAGAACAGTCATATTTTTTTCAGCAGATCTTCTGCCTTGTGCAGCTACAAAGAAAAACAGAGTTCAAAGGTCAAGCTTTTGGTTTCAATTGATTAGAAGATCAAGTACTGTCTGTATCGAGTTAATTTTTTCAGTTGTGAAGATTTGCTGTGTTTCTCTTTCTTACATGATGAGATTTGGACTGCTGATCAGACAAACCAAGCAATTAAAAACAGCACCTTGATGAACAATTTTCAAACATGTTCCCCCAGTATCTCATTTTAATTAGCTGCTCTTCTTCCTCCTTCCACCAGGGGGTGCCAGTGCTAATTGTAGGACATCACATTCTGTATGGGAAGCAGGTCAAGCTGGAGAAACAATTTGCCGTCCTCACTAAGCACTGCGGCCACTCGCAGGATTCCCTGGTCAGTCGTGACGATAACAGCGATGTCACACAGGTACCCATGGAAACAGGCCAGACAGACACCACCTCCAAGTCTTACTATGTGTCTGCCCTCATCAAGAGGAAGTTGATCTTTAAGACTCGTCCCAAACCCATCATCACTAATGTGCCCAAGAAGGTGTAGTGGGACATGTTTCCTCAGGGGGGGGTCAGAGGTCATGTGGGACACTAACGCACTGATCCATCTCGCCTTTACAGTACTGGACTGCACATCCTTCTGCTTGTGTCTTCCAACAAGGACATATGCAGTTTTATTACACTTTAGTTGTTTAATTAATTAATAATACATCTATATATTGATCAGTGCTGTCAACCTTAGACCTGAAGTGATTCCAACAAAAGACTTTGGTGAATTTTGTATTGTTCTGCTGAGTTTATTGAATGTTAAGTCTTTTCATATGAAAATAAATGAATATATTGTGTAAAATTATTAAATATTGTGTTGGTCTTTTTTGCCAAACTGCGATGCACTGTGTATTCTGATACCTTTGTATCAGAACCAGCATGAACTTCTGCAGAAGCCTTCGCTCCTCACATGTATCACTGAGCCTTGGCTGCCCTTGAACCTGTCGCCAGTTCACCACTGTTCCTTCCTTGGACCAGTTCTGATGGATGTGGACCACTGCAGACTGACAGTCTCCTAGCTGTCACAGTTCGGCCCGGGCTCAAATCCTTACGTTTGCCTGTTTTTCCTTTTCTAACACATCAACTTTGAGGACAAAAGGTTCACCTGCTGTGTAATATATCCCAGCCAATAACAGGTGCCACGATGAAGTGTTATTCAGTGTTATTTACTTCACCTGTCAGTGGTCATATAGTTATGCCTGGTGTCTGTGTACTTGAGTAAATGCAACTTGACATGAGCCATTGAAGCCAGTAAAGTTTGGAGAAGTCATTGTGTCGTGTGGGGAACACACATTCAACCTTTGTCCACAGATGTTACAGCAATAACTGCTAAAATGTAATCACCCCATCAAGCCTGTAAGGCTTCAATTACAGTACTTGTTGCTCATTTTCTATTGCAAAACTTCAGGCCTTTGTCCTTCTGTTTGGCCTGTATAGTCACAATCATTTTAATGTTATAATGGACTAAAGCATGGTTTTACTTACACGTAGCACTGTTCAGATTGAAATGGGTGATTGCGGAGAGAAAGTGAACAGCTTGAAGAGATTAGTTTGGTAGTTAATCATTTGACCATTTGAAAGTTGAGAATGGAAAACGTGTGCTGGTTTAACCAACTGATCACTGCTGATAAATGTGTAACAATTCACTCCATCAGACACTTTCTGTGAATGCGAGTGTGTCAGACTTGTGACAGACTGGCGACCTGTCCAGGCGTAGCTCGCTTTCACCCAGTGTCAGCTAGGATTGGCCCCAGCCACCCCACAGGACCCTGGAGAAAGACATCCTCTGATTAAGTCCATTAAAAAAGAGCTCCAGCACTTAACTGTCAGAGTTTCATGACACTGGAGACTACATTCAAAATTGAAGCAGCAGAGGCTGAGGAGAGGTAGAAGATGGAGGCTGTCTCACACCTCCCACAATGAAACTCAAAGGTGTCTTTCATCAGACCGTGCCTTTCAGATGGCTAAACACTGCAGCATTAGAAAAAAAAATCCTGCTCAGAGATGGTTGTGGAATGTGAAATGAAATTGCTTTCCATGAATACACATAGCCAGACCTGTGCCCCTGCAGGGACCTTCACAAATGAGACACTATTGAATTGGTTTGCTCAACCACGGCTCACAGGGATCTGCATTGCTTTGATGGTGGACGAGTAAACGTTGCAGTGGTCAGGGTGAAGGGGGCTCTGCTGCCTCCCAACAACACTGTCAATGTGCTAAATATACAGCAGCAGTAAGCAGACAAAGTGTGGACCACCCTCCCTGTCACTCTTATTAAGGTTTGGACACTTAAACACTGTAAGTCCCATATAATACCACCCCGCTGCTAAATAATACCTGAGGATACATACTCAGTAAATGTCAGATCTGGGGCATAAAAAGGAGTTTAAACTCACGTGTTACCAGAGCATTGACACTGTATATGTGTGTGTTTTTGTTTGGTGGAGGCTGTGCCCATGTTGAGGTAGAACCCCAGCAGTAAAAAGCCGTCCTCATAGAGCCTAATGACTGAATGGACCGATTCATTCAGCTGCTGTAAAGCCCCTGACCCCTTCCTTCAGACACCTCCCACACACACTCGGTGCAGCATGCTGGCAACATGTGTTAGGAGTCATACTTAGAGCCATGTTGTAAAAGTCAAAGCTCAGTCACTTTAATTAGTGACTGGCATTTTTCACATAAGTTAATCAGTGAAACAGCACTTCATCTGTACTCATTCTGCACACTGTTGTGGAGTGAAGTACTGTACAGTGAAACAATGCAGGTTTTCATTAGGATTGAATAAGAGCATGTTCAGAGACGTGAGCTGTGATGGCCTGGTGCTGCTGGAAAATAAACTATTTAAGTCTAAAGCAAATGTAGCAGCCACACACTGGAATGAAAAGAGTGTTTGTTAGAGCAAACAACACACCTGCTGAATGCCATGGAGTTTAAGCACATTTGTGGAAGCACAACATGAATAATTTACCAAAGGCCTGTAGATGTAAATTAGCTCTTAGCTAACTCTGGTATGATGCATTGAAGGGTACCATTTCTGTTTAATATTGTACATGGTTCCTTTGCAAAGTAAACAAATTACAAGTTACTTTCACTAGATTCAACAATAGCCACCACTGGCATTAATGTGTATGTCTGTGTAAGTCTGATGCCTTTCTTAGAATTTTCTCACATTTTAAACATAAACACTTCCCCATTAGCCAGACATAAAATACATTTGCAGTATAAAAAACATTGTGTATATAAAATTTGTGGTGTTTTCACCACAGTTTATGTATATATTGAAAATGCACATAGAAAACAGATAAATGGAAATGTGCACTGTGCCCTGAGGATGGCACTACATAGCCTCAGAGGACCATGAATATCAACAGCATGCTTCACAAAACACCCAGTCATTACTTTTTAACATAGTATAAAACACCTTGTGATGGACCAAACAGAGGATCAAGATGAACCTTTGACTAGAAGGTGGATCTTAATCACCAGAGCATCAGCATGAGAAACCATCCTCTGGAGAAGAGCAGGTACATACATGTTGCTCCAGAGTGTGGACAGACATATCTGATACCAGCAGAGTGAATGGTTGACTAACTGGTGCAACCAGTGGCCTAATGGTTAAGACATGTACAATCATTGCCCCCCCCCCCCCCCCCCCACCCCCCCACACCCCCCCCCCCCACACACACAATAAATTGATGCTCTTTCGTTTGCACTGGAACAAATCCAAAGGAAAGTGAGTCAAATCTGATGACACTCTATACAGCACTCCAGAGACAGACTGGCCAAAATTATTGGCACCTTTTCAAAATAGTAAGCAATGATATGATGCTCCTTTATTTTGTACTCATTATTATTTAATTGGCACGTAACAGGAGCTAGAAATCATTTGTAACCAGATTCATTGAAAAATTTTTTTGGGAGCCAAGGATTTAAGACCTCTAACTGTGGTAAAACATGTACAGTCTTAAGGCACAGACACAGAGACATGGAAAAGCCAGACTGCCAAAATGTACCTGAGGTAGCCAACCTCTCTCTGCTAGACCACGTTGTGTACAGATGAGACCAGAATAGGGCTGTTTGGTTGAGCAGATCATTGTACCGTTTACAGAAAGTGAAATGAGGCCTTCAAAGAGACGAACACAGTCTCTGTGGTCAAACATGGCAGAGTTAGACAGATATTTTTGGGTTTCTTTGCTGCTTCTGGCACTGGACACCATCATGAAACATCATGAAACCTGAAGACTACCAAAGAGTTTTGGAGCAAAGTGGATTGATAACCCAAAGCCTAATTTCCAAAGCATCAATAGACAGTTTAAGACAAAGTGCTATAGAGGCTCTGAAGTGGTCACCAGATGAGTCCAGATCTAAACCCCTTAGCAACTGGGAGATCCCAAGAGACATGAGAGGTATAAGAAACGTATCCACTGTTGCAGGAAACAAAGTGTGTGCTAGCAAATAGTTTTTATTTTTTCTCAGTTTTTTGTTGTTTCAATGCAAACAAAAGAAATAGACATTTTCAAGAATCATCTATAGTCAGCATGTTACCTGAAGTAGATTCAGATCAGCCCCCACTTTAGGGAAGCAGCAGGAGCACCAGGACAGAAGCTGAGTGATGGGCTGCTGTGGACGGGGACAGAAAAAACATTGTACGTAGTCACCTAAAAATACCCACAGAAAAAGGATGATATCAGTTCACAGTCTATATTTTATTTTGAACATTTTCACAGCTACATCTTGTTTTTAGCCCTGTATGACCTAAACAGCGGTCCACAAACCACAGTTCCAAAATAAAGGGCTGTTTGATGGTAAGAAAAAGAGGTGCAAATATACCAAATAAAGTGAACATTTCAACTGATATGAACTTTTTTTCTGCTCATCCTTTGTAATGTGGTAGAACATTTGCTGCTGACTCCACCCACAGCAGTTCATCACTCATCACGTGTCTGTCCTGGTGCTCCTGCTGCTTCTCTGAACTGGGAACTGACCTGAATCTACTGCAGGTAACTGACTGAGGTAGATAAGTTCCTCTACAACTGCACATCAAATAACCTGAACCATCATTTTAAAACCAAAGCATGTGTAATTATAACAATTTTCTGGTTAAGTGCAGAGCGTTAGGGCGTACACTTCTGCTAACACGAGAGGAGAATATAATTTTGGCTATGGTTGCCCTCGTTCTCCTGCAGTTTTTCTTTGAATGAATTTATATAATGAACTCCTCCAACATCATCAACTCTCTGGGTTGCCCTGCTGTCACCTCTCATTCAAGCCTCTCTGTGGTCTCAGATTCAAAGCTAAGTGAACTGATCCGTCTCAGGGTATTTAATATGAAAACACTGATGCTGTGGTTCGATTAAATCTGGAAAATTATTTCTCTGTTTTTTAAGCGAACAGTGGATGCTGTTCAACACAGTGAACAAAAGATAGTCTCGGGATATTATAAGTACATGAGAAAAATGTCAGTGCAGTCATTTAAATCATGGAGACATTCTGTGTTTGGTAATGAATGAGAAGATTGTGTCCAAAACAGGAAGCATTTTTAATGACCAAGGAAAGTTCCAGCATCCTGTGATGCCCAGTGAGAGAAACAACAGAAAGTCTCCTGCATCACTGTGTGACCACCAGGCAGACGCAGCCTATAAACACAAAGTCCCTTTAATGTATGTGTCCTTGTTGAACTTTCAAGTTAAAACTCATACAGCCTGCAACATGAACATAACTCAAACAGCATTAAGAGTAAATGTCCACAGCTGCCAGTGTGGACACAGACGATGCTGATGGTGCTCACTCTGGACAGGTGGACGAATCTGAAATCATGCGACATTTGAAAACAAGAGAAAAAAAAACAGAGGGAAAGTAAAGCTCTCACTTCAGAGACATCTCTTTGGTTTTCAGTCTTTACTCTGCTGTTGATGGGATGAAGAAACAAAGTCTACACCTCATGTAAAACAACACATATGTCCAGTTAAGAGAGTAGAGTCCAGTAGTAAAACTTTACTGTTACAGAAACATAATTTGACACCTTCACAATATGTAAAAGTGATCTTGTAAAAAACCTCTGAATGAAACCACGACCCATGTGTAAGCTGAGAATTGGACCACGATAAGTTTAGTCATTTGACACTGCTCAACAGCACCAAGGATACAACTGTATGTCACATGTTCAGATATGTTAGATTGTCTGGTAGATCACAGCTGCTACACTAAACACAGCTGGAGTAGATGATTGTGCTGATGAGAGTAGGTCAGGGCTGGTCCACTGCATCCAGCTGCAGGACACGGGCTCAAGACAACTTTTCATACTCTCTGCGTTTCCCTAAAAACTGGAAACTTTCAGAACGTGTGAAGAAGTCCGTCTGAATACAATGCTCACGTCGCCCTATCATTGTGCCGTTTCTGTTGCACGTCTTCCCTTTGCAACTACACTATATGAGATGGGGATAAAATCCTGTTTCTGAATCCTTTACAGAGGGCTTGCCAAGTGGAAACACAAAGAGATTATTTCCATCAATCTGCATCAGGCAGTTTCACTAATAATTTGTGTTAAGGGTTTCAGTTAGAAATTTTGTATATCACAGTTTTGGGGTAGATTTGTCTTACTGGGAGTTTGTTGGGCAGTACTCCAAGTCTTCCCATCATTTTGCTTCAGTACTTATCTGTTGTTTTTGTTTTTCATAAAGCACCAAGAGCAGGACATCTTTACACTCATGCTGATACATTTTCAACTTGTGCTGACAAATTCACATCTATTCATTTATGCCCAACCGTGTTTTTCCATTCTGTAGTCGGCTGCAGTACATCCATTTACTTTACTTTCTACCTGGACAACCGTCAGAAGCACTCCAGCCTCTAAATCCATCTGTGGGTGGCTCTTCATGTCTGAAACAAGGGTGCATTATCTAACCTATAAAAAAATCACCTTCCTATTTATCTATTGTTGTCTATGGTAATAGCCCAAATCCATTGCATTTGATCTCATCTCCTTTTTATTAAAATGAGGAACCTGAACAACTGACCAACCAGTAACTAAGACCTCTTTCTTATTCTGTCAGTTTTATATTTAACTTGTGCCCATCAACTACCTAATGTTCTTCTGAGCATGTTACTGTCACATCAGTGTGTGAACACTTTGTAACCTGGGTCGGTTCTGTTTGGTTTGGTTTTGAAGCACCATTGAGAATGATATAAGTGGGAGAGCTGTATGGATCCAGTCATCTCTGAGTCTTCTCCAACTGAATTTGTTTCGTGCTGCTCAGATTGCAGATTCACACCTTTCTAAGCACCAGTGATGAAGATGTGAGTGTGTTCCTGGTTCACAGCTCATCACTCTAGCAGTGCACAGGTCAGTAGAGACCTTACTAGAGTCATACTGCAGTGAAAGTGTGGCGCAAACGTCCTACCAGTCTCCCTGGCAACAGGTTTATGCCTCGGCATATGGCAGGTGATACTGCTCCTCCCTCTTGTTACACCGTTTGGCTATGATTGCAAGGTAGAGCACCAACAGAATGACCCAATAGCAGGCGTAGAGTATTGTCCCTGTGATCAACAAGGCTTTCTCTGTCTCACTGAATGGCTCCTGTGTTTCACAGTAGACTGTATACACCACACCTCCAAGCAGCACCATTGCCCACACTGTGACAGGCACAGCGCCGATCAGGTTGACGACGATCTTCCTACGGCCTGATGTCCCCCATCCGGCCTTGTTGATGGTGAGCAGGGCAAATATTTTGGCAGGAAGCAAGCTGGACATATAGATCAGAGAGTAGAGCGACATGAAGATCATGACCAAGCTGCCACGCAGGAAACAGGCATAGGTGGCCTTCACCATCCCAACCAGCTGCACCGTCAATAAAAAGAGTAGGATGTTCCACAGCCGTCCACGGTAGAAGAGATGGATGACAGTGGCAACCAAGAAGAAGGGGAAGAAGCCAGTGACCACAGACTCGTAGGTCATCCAGAGGCTGTGCTTGTGGAACCACAGGGCATTGTAGAGCCACTCACGGAAGTAGGACTTGCTCCATCTCGTCTGCTGGTTGAGCCAACGCAGATACTGGGTTGGTGTCTCAGTTTGACACTGTGATCGTGCCGTGTATTTCGTCTTATAGCCAAAGCTGAGCACTCGATTGGTAAGGTGCCGGTCATCACCAAAGCTGCACTTAGAGCCCAGGAAGGTCTGGTGGTACCAAGGTTCCAGGAAGCGCTGGAGCAAGGAGTTCCTGTACATCCCCAAGGGGCCGCTGATGCACTGGACACATCCAAAGTAGGACTGGCAGGCTCGCTCGATGTTGAAGGCCATCCAGTAGCGCACACTGCTGAGGAAGGAGATCCATGAGTCGTACTTGTTGAGGATCTGGAGGATGGAGAAGGTCAAGAAAGGAAGGAAATGAAAAGCGCCTGGGTTAATTGTTGCTATACAGCATGTTGTAGCCAGCAGTAGAGTACAAAGAAGCTGTCAGTCACCCTTAATGACAGGACTAAGGCATTCCTATCAACCTTCAGCTATTAGTGTCACATCTCACCTGTACATCCCCACCAACTCCTCCCACCATTGGATCCTCCTCAAGGATCTTCAGCATTTCTATGGTACATGCTGGATCAAGAACTGTGTCCGAGTCACAGACCTGAAAAGACACCACAACAAACACACACGGGGTGTAACAACTGTGAGGGGTCTCACACAGACAGAGCCATTTACAGGTACTGGTCAAACTAAGGTTACAGGTGTTGCAGAGCACTGAGTGGTGTTAATGCTAAAAATCTGTGAGAGAAATGAAAGGCTGCTGACGGAGATCCCAGCTGGTTCACTGGAGCTGTGCATCACTGGGTCAGCTGTGGACATGACCTTTGACCCCCAGCACTGGTGCAGAGGTCACACGTGCAACAGCTGGCTGTGAAGAGTGAGCTGTAAATCCAGCACAGCTCCATTAGTTTTGGTGAACTCTTTAAACAGGGGTCAGGTGTTGATATTCAGTTGACTGGGGCGAATAATATGTTTTTTAAAAAGATGCTTAAAACTGATTGATTCTAACATATTCATCCAAGGTAGCACATTTATTGTGTTGTATTTAATACATTGTTTTATCATTTATTTAAGATTTATAAAAAGTTTTCTCTTTTAGTTCTGTTCAAATCAGAGGAATGTAGATGAATAAAATCAGAGAGTGGTGGCCCTGGAAGACAAAACACCTGATCACTGTATGGAGGTTGTGAAACGGTGAAAAGGTCCAATAACACAGTCTAAATGAAGGTTCATGACCTGGAGTGATGTTTAGAGGGGATACTGAATATATAGTCTCATGCTCAAGGGCACATGGTTATGTGTAAAATTGTCCTAATCCTTTTCTGTACACTCTCAGTGCAGCTGTCCATGCATATCTACTGCTTTATGTCTGAGCGTCTTACCTGCACATAGTCCACACTGTCCCCCAGTGCTTTAAAGGCAGTGTACATCACCTCTCTTTTCCCTCCCCACTCCTGCATGATGCAGGAGTAGCGACAGCTTCTGACCAGTCGAGCAACTCGTGCTGCCTCCTCCATGTGTACTGTGCTCCTCCCTCCACCCCCAACACCTCCTCCTCCACTCCCATCACTGTGGTAGTTCCCCTTCCACACCATACTGCCAGCCTGGTCCGCACCACCCATCACCTCCTGGAAAATGTCCATCATGTAGCGATCCTCGGGCCGGTTCCCATCCACCACCAGCACCACCTTCAGCCCAGGGAAGGAGATTCTACGGACGCTGCGCAAGCACTTCCTCAGGTAGTCTGGGTCCTCCTGGTAGGCGGCGATGCAGAGGGCCACAGAGCGACGGAGGTGTTGAGGCCGGGCGGGGCTCCTCATGCGCCGATGCTCCAGGAAGGCAAAGAGGCTCTGAAGGAAGAGGTGGAGGGAGAGGAAGGCACCATAGAGGCCGAAGGACAGGTGGTGCTGTTCAGTGTGGATGAACTGGTAGCCTTCATTACAAAGAAACACAGTGGAGTAAGTAAAACACATATGGCAGTCACTTCTATTGACACATGTACATGTTTCACTTTGTCTATATGAACCTGTAACATAGGCCAGCAGGATGGTGAAGAGGACCACTGCAGCGAAGAGGGTGGTCACCACGATGTTCAGCGTGTTCCTGCAGTGAGAGGGCATCTGAGGGTGGAGGACGATGTGAGGGGACAAAGGCGAGAGGGGTCAGGTACAGGGGAGGTGTAGAGAGAGAGAGAGAGAGAGAGAGAGAGGGGTCAAAGTTCACAGAGGGTGAAAGTGCAGGGAGAGGAAAAGACATGCAGAAGAGAAAGAGAAGAAATGAATTACAAATGGGTATACTGGCTTTGACCTCAGTTACCACACATGTGGAGCCTGAACATGAACAGGCAGCTCTAACAACAAACACATCAGCATCAGGTTCACACCTTCTACAACTCTCACCAGTCCACTCCTGCTGCAGTTAGTGGCACCAGTGAAAACTCCTCAAATCCCTGTAGTTATATTACTACTATTTTTGATGTTATTTATGCAGCTGCCAATTTCTGGGAGCTAGACATTATACCAGTGTGTGCAATATCACAAGGGGGCCTTTACTGTTACTATGGAAATGACTACACTGGACAATAATCTGTTGTTAGATACTTAGAGTGTTTTAATTGACATCCAATTAGTTAAAGTGAAAGAAGTGGTGATCAAACACTTCCTGAACATCTGCTCCTCTCTCCTTCATCTTTCTCCCTCAGCCCCCTCCCCCTCCTCCTCCCATCAGCCCCTCTGGCACTCCCTTCTTGCCTCTGGGTTAATAGCTCTAAATAAAGGCCAGCCAGGATTTGGCCAGTGCTCAGGACCAGTTCAACGGAGGAACAATCCTGCCCTTTCATTCATGAAATTACCTCCCCCACCACCACCACCCTCACCTGGCCAGGCCCGCTCAGGAGAGGCAGACTCATATTTACATTGTTCTCCTCAGCTCAGCTCAGCTCTGTGAGTTATCGGCCTCTGATGTACAGGTTTACATCCTGGCACTGAATCAGTCTGTCCAGGACAAACTCTCTGTGATGTTCAGACACTGACAGACAGGGGAGGTTTTGTAAATGGAGATTTTGGAACACGCACAAAACATTTTTTTATTCTCGAGCATTGTTCTCATGTGTCATCACATGTGGTTCTTGTAGGATAATCTCAAACCCAGAACCTCCCTCTGATAGTTGCCCTGATTTTCAAGAAATCTCTATTCTCTCCTTTCCTGCTTTGTGTTATATTTCCTCCTCTGCTGATAGTAGCTGCATTCAGGCTCAGTGTGTAGAAGAGCATCACAAGGAAAAGTCCACATAAAGTACAATATAAAACTTGTTTAGCCAAATTCCAATTTTCTGTGATTTGTTAGATAGATAGATAGATAGATACTTTATTCATCTCTCAGAGAAATTCACAGTTGTTCCTCTGTTGCTCAAAACATTGTCAATAAAGGATTTAAAAGAAATATCTCTGTATAATCTACACAACACACTGTCAAGAGAAGGGACTGTTTCTGAAGTACAAAGAGTGACACCAGATCATATGACATATGCCACATGAGCATATGTCCATTTTGGAAATGAGTATGGATCCTATATCTGCTGCTGAGGGTCACAAACAAAAGCTGTTCTGCTGTGTGTGTGTGTGTGTGTGTGTGTGTGTGTGTGTGTGTGTGATGTACAGTGGATTATGGCAGCATGCTGAGGTGGTGTGGCCTGGATGCCCTGGGGGCCACAGGCCACATAACAAGCAGAACAGTAACTGTTGACTGTTTGATTAGAGGGCCACAGTCACCAGAAGGGGCTGTTGGCATGTTGGGAGCTGGGATTAGTCTGGGACTTGGGAGAGGTTGGGTGTGCAATTACCCCCAAGGTCTGTCTCCTGTGTTATACTGACTGCAACACAGTAACATAGTGATAACATAGTGTTATATCCAACAACTAAAATGAAAACCAAAACTTTTACTTCAACTTAAACATTGACATCCATCCAGCTATCACCTATAGACCCACCATTTATCTAGAGCTAGCTCCAGCTGACAACAACATCTCCAGGTAAAAAGACATCAGCCAGGTAAATAATAATATTCTCAGAGTGTCCTGACTGATGTGCAGGGAGTTTAGGTGACGAGGTGAGTTAAGTAAGAGGAAGAGAGGGGTGAAGGGAAGTCAGGAAACCTGGGGATAATCCACTGGACATTAACATTCGCTCATTTCTTCTTTATTTGTTACCATCATTTTACAATGAAGTATGATGAGAAATGATCAAATATGGCCAGATGGAGGCCAAAGGTCAAGAGGCAGACCTGATCCTGGGGCAGGAATTACTTTAAGCTGGCTCAGAGTCCTCCAGACAAATGGGTCTGAGGAGAGACAACATAAGTGTCCTATATTTAAAATCAGTCCAAGACTAAAAATATTTGATCCCCGGACACTTCGCTCTGGTTCTGCTTCTCTTTTGTTGCTCGTGTTACATTTCACTGGTGTCACAACATCTCACCAAAGCAGCCAGGTACACATGTGTGGATTACTGTACTTTGTCCTTGTAGGTATATAAATGATAGTGAAACATGCTTGTAGAGTTTTGTGCTGCCAACACTTTAAACCTGCCTTGGGTTGTTTTTTTCACCACTTGGAGGCAGTGGAGTATTTTTCATGCACATTTACTCTACAGCACAATTCATAATGGTTCATTCTCTGTAACATGACACAGTAGTGTACTGTAATAATTATCTGTGAGACCTGAACTGTCTTGAATGTAAAAATAATAAGTATATGGCCTGTTGATGTATTGGGTGTGATGGATGGAAGAGAGGACGACTGAAGTTCACCACTCTGGTGTGAACACGGGAGAACAGACTCTGAATGAACACTGTGTGTGTGTGATGCAGCACTGACTCCTGTTTCCTTTCTATACTGAAACCAGCTCTTTCTAATTCCATTAAACCTGTCGGCTCCACACAGCCTCACTTCCTGCTGATGTGAGTCTCATTATCATCAATAAGACGAGTCAAGGACAAAGCTGAGAAGAGAAAACTCACATCGCAGAGATATGATGTGAAACCTGGATAAACCTTGTGCTGACGTAGTGATGAGGGAGACAAACAACTCAATGTGTTAAAGCAAGTCTTAGAGTAATTTGGCACTAGAGGGCGCTGTCAGTGTCAGAGCGTAACACAAAATCCTCTTTTACATATACACCTGGTTACATAATGAAGGAAGTGATGTAGTCATAGGGAAAATCTAATAAAGTTCTCGCTGCTGAAGGTGTGTTTGGTGTTTGGCTGTGGCCACAGGATGAACACTCAGCACAAACACAGAGGAAAGTCCTGCTTCAACTGTATGTCACACAACCTGCTGCTGCTGCTGCTGCTGCTGAGGTGGAGCCAGAGCAGCTTCCTCCATTCATATCTAACACTCCTCAAACACAGGATTTAAAAACCTGACAATAAGCTCAGTGTGAATCATGTGTCTTCCTGATGCCAACACCAAAATCCCTGAGTCATAAACTACTAGACATTAAATTTGCTGCATTATTCAGACTCACCAGAGGACGAATCCTCTCCATGGACACTCTGCTTGTTTTATTGGAATTGCATTGTGTTTGGTGTCGGGCAGTTGTTCTGTGTGTTTATTATAAAGACTTATCTGAACATTGGTCTGAACCAAAAACTGAAACCAAAACAACAGTTTAAAGCGTCTCTGTAGAGTTTGAGTGATAACTGTCTGTGGGTTCATCTGACAGAGGGCGAGGCCGGGGTTCACCTGGACAGATCACCTGTCAATCACAGGGCTGATGCATCACTGTAATGGAAACTTGTGTTTTATAATCTGTAGAATGATTTCTTTTAATCAGAGTCATGTCCTGTTTTTGTAGATGGGTTGTTTGCATGAACTGTATAAATTGATTTGGGCAAATAGTGCTCACCTTAAATGGCTGGTCTCTATAAACATACTTTGTACCTTAGATGGAATTTGAACTGTTTGAGTAAACATGTACATGTGATCATCATTGTATATGAGGACCAGTCTCACAATCAGTGGGTGTCCAGACTCTTGAGACCTTCGTGGTTGAGAGAGACTGCAACGTATCCTGCCAAATAGCGAGACTTAGTCTCTGTCTTTGATGATCATTGCTGTTTATTGCTGGTGGTTCATTTTAGTCTGACACAATATTTTGTCAATAAAGTTTTTGCCACCACAATCACAAACACAAAGAACCTTCAAATCAGTGTCTCCAGGTAACTGACATTAACCCAGAGCATCAAACTCCACTCAGAAACCAGAGGCCCAGCAGGGTTCAAACTCAGAACCTACAGTACTAACACAATTGTATGTGTCCTGTGTGAACCCAATTCTAATGCAAAGCCTACTAATAGTTGGCTAATTAGCTTAATAGTTAGCTGATGCAAATGCAGAGTTAATGTTATTTGTTATCATTATCATTTTTGAAATTTACTGCATTTTCTAACTTAAGTAAAAATCTGACTGACCAGTGGTTTGTGTTGAAATAAGTGATTTATTGTTAAAGTCTGATGAGTAAGATGAAGAAAGTTTAGTCTCATCTCTCTGGTTGACTTGTATCGAATGTGCTCCCTCATCCTGTGTGACCTGACCAGATCAGAAGGCGGTGTACACAACACTTCACCTGGGGTTACACTATGCACCAGCAGCCTGTCTAACAGCAGCAGGTTCAGTGTGGAGCGTCACCAGACTCTGACAGGTCTGGCATGGCAGTGATGCCATGGAAAATCAAACAGAAAAGCATTTTCTTTGGAGATGCCAGAGACCTTCAAACAGCCACACTGAGGCATTCCTGTCCACTGTTTCCTAACGGTCACTGTCTGCCCCCCGACCCAGACACACACACACAAGGGGAAAAAGCAACACATGCAGTGGATGCCAGAGGCAACACAGTGATGTTGAATACAAAGGCAGGGAGCAAAGATACACACCTAATCATTTAACATCTTCCTGTAGCAATTAATGTAGAAATGAGCAGCAGGTCTGAACTCCTGTAGTCCCGTTCAAGTGATTTGTTAACTCACTCTCACTCACAAACACACTGACACACACACAGCGTCAGACAGAAAAAATATTTTCTCTACCTCGCATTGCAAACACATTTACCACACAAGCCTGAACACACTCAAGTCTTTGTTCTGTAACGTCTTACTAAGCTTTTAAGGTTTGCTCAGTCCAAATTTTCTAAAACTTTCCCCTCAGCCTCTGTCCCTGTTCAACACTTCTGTTCTCACTTGTGAATACTTTCATTCATTCTCTTCTCCCAAAGCGTTACACCACCCTGCCAAACATGAAGCATTCAGCTCAATTTCAATTTAATCCTCAACTCAAGTGTAAAAGATTCATCTGTTAGTTAAGAGAGGAGCAGCAGAAGAAGCAAAATGTTTCATCCCTCTGTCCCTGTTGGGGGTGGGGGTGGGGGGTGGGGGGTCACATCCTGAGGACACTGTCTCATAGGAAAGCGTATTATTAAAGCCTTTACCTTCCTGACCCAGTGGACCCTCCGTCTTCGTCTTCCCCTCAGATCTCCGTCCGCCTGGTCCGTCCGTCGAGCCAGGACGTCCAGCCCTCTCCTCAGCACAGCACACTTCTTGTTCTGTCCCCCTCCTTCCACCAGCTCACACTACATCTTTATTCCAGCTTGCTTGCTTAATTCAGGAGCTCCCACATACAAAAATACAGCAGGCAGCCGAAACCACCACCCTCCACCACTTCTCTGGGCCAGCCTCCTGCTGCCTGCTCCTCCTCCACCTCTACCTCCTCCCTTGGTCTACCAGGACTATTCCAGGGCATGAAGCACCCCCCCCAGCTGTGATGTGATCAGAGGTGCTCAGCCAGCAGCTGATGCTGGGGCAGTCTTACATCTGTAGATTACAGGTTGGGGGCTGCGGCTCGCCTGCTCTCTGGTGCTCTCCATCCTGCGTCCTGACTTCTACCATGAGCCTGGGGCCAAATCGATGGTGCAGGAGAAGATTGAGGGCCAAAGCTTGATCGTGGCCTCGTCCTTAAATCTAATTTGTCCTTTGTCCTTTTCAGTGAATCATCCCCAGGTTTCGTCACCACCTCTCCCTCTGTCCCGTTCTGCAGTATCAGCTCCTCTCGTTTGCAGCAGCAGAGCCTGAATCCTCCTCTCCCTCTCTCCTCTGTCACGCTGTCCTGCTCGGCCGGCTGCTGGCAGACCAACACTGCTGAGCTTCTCCTCCACAGCTCCTCTCTCTGGCTCCTTTAGCCCCCCTTCTTTCTCCCTGCCTGCCCCCCTCCTCCTCCCCTCCCTGAACACCCCAGCTAGCTCCCTATCTCTCTGCAATGCAGCCAGCAGCCTCCAACAAGCCAGGGGACTGTTTGACTGGAGCCCCCTCTCCTCCTCTCTCTCCGCCTGACTCAAAGCATCCTTTATAGGCTTATTTACCTTCCCTCCCTCCCTCCTTTCTCCTGCTCCTCGGCTGAGCTGCTGACATCCTGCAGGTTCCATGACCACGCTGGGCTGGCAGCCTCAGACAAATTGCAGTCTGCCTGAGAATCGATATACGGCTGCCAAAGCCACTCAAACACATTTCATTCACGTCAAGTAATAGAAAGCACTTCATTTAAAACAAACTCCCATCAGGAAACAAGGCTGAAGTGACTCACAGAGCTGTGAGCATGTCTGGGTCCCTGACTGTGACACATGGTGAGATATAAATGTAATTACTGTAACCGACCTGTCATGGCTTCAGCTCAGCCCCTCCCCTCTCTCTGTGTCTCACAACGGGGAAACTGACATATTAAAGGCTTTGAGACGGACCACCAGAGATCACTCACTGAAAACCAGGCCTCAGTTTAGAGGTGGAACAAAACAGTATCTGAAAGGAATAAATCAGCTCATGTCTTGTTGCACTCTCAGAAAGAGTTGTGTTAGAAAGAGGAAGACTCAGCAGAGTCTCTGGGAAGATTCAAAAATGCTGCAGCTGGCAATTCCCATAATGCAACATGGTAGTATCATTTATCAAGCTGTAATTATGTTGCAATGAAGATCATCTTTGTAAAGCTACACAGGAAGGAGGGTGTTATGGGTAATTGTAGGTCACAGAAGTGCACACCTCCCAGATCTCAACAGCGTAATAACGAGTGGTCGACCCAGCATCCTGTCAGGAAGCTTTTACTATTAATTTCTATTCAGTGTTTGGGCAAATACAGCACTGGCAGTCCTGCAGAGCACACAATGTTGTATTCATCTTCACAGATACTGTTCAGATGAGGTTGAGGACCGTCGTCCACTTGCACTGATGAATCCGGATTCTTTCAGGTTTGGTTTGTTTACATTGTTACTGGAGTGAACTCTCTTTCTGTTCCCTGATTTCTTGTGTGTTTTCTTTTTGCAGTTCGTTTCCTGGTGGACACACACACACACGCACACACAGACACACAGACACACACACCAGCAAAAGTAACATACAAACATAGGTAAGAGGAATAACCACCTCACACTGGTGTGACTCGACTGTGATTTATATTATATATTATAATAAATCACAGTAGAGTCACACCAGTGTGTGGTGGTTATTCCTCTTACCTATTTCATACATCCCTGCTGTCAACCAGCACCTGATAACCTGTGGCTGTGCGATTGGCTTCATTCTAACATACAAACATGTCTGGTTGTGCGTTGCCTGTGTGCAGCCCAGATATGTTGCCAGTAGTTCCTCTCTGGTGGTCATTTCCAAATTGTTTGAAACCATACACCTCTGTGACGCTGAAGCTCTGTGCACTCACACCACACCAATAAAAACTATCTCTTTTAAAGGGACCTCAGCAGCTACTATCAAAGACATTATTAGCAGTAGATACTTTGACTTGGAGAATCAAAAACAAAATTCCTTTTACTTCCATCTAGTTTGGATTGAAGCAATGTGAATGAATAGATACAAAGCTTTTGGATTCAAAGACTGTAAATGGTTGGTGTTGAGTTTGGAGATAAAATCCAATAGTAACGCAAATTATCTAACATTTGACTTAATTCAAATAGTAGGATTGAGACAGATTTTATCATGAGTGCAGAGTTGACTCTTGTTGTGGCAGTGTGAGTGAGTCAGGACACCCAGGTGTGTGGAAGGGAGGATGACCTTGGTCAAAATGCTGAGCTCATTAAAATCTCAGATCCAGTGTATGTATTTACATGTCAATTAGCATTTTTTTTCTCTTTATTGATACTTGTAGGCAACAAAGTCAGTGGCAAAACGGTGTATTATCCCATTAACTGACATATGTCAGCTGAAGTTCAGATGAAGTTTTGTCCTCATCAGAGGCACAGTCACCTCCTCGACCCTCACTTTAATCAGTATTATGTAGTTCTAACATGACTCTACTGTAGTACTGCCTCCTGTGATCTTTTCTTTATATGGAAAATTATGTCTTTACTGCACATCAGACAACATGAGCTCAGATGGTAGGGGTACATGTGTTGGCTTTACTTACCTGAAAACCTCAACACAGGCTCAGTGTCACAAGAAACACACACTCTGCTCTAAATAAGTTTAGCATAATAGTGAAATGAACTGTAACCATTTTTACAACTCTGCAAAAGTAATTTTGACTGTGGCAGTTATCTGCAGCCCTTCTTCTTCAATTTATCCAGAGCAATGGGGCTCCACTTGTTTAAAAGTCACAATCTTTTTAATATTACATCCCTCCTTTTATTACTGGCACTGCAGTGCAGCTCAGTAAGAGAACATCATGGCATCTTCTTCTATAGAAGCTAAACCTCACCTCAGCATGTTTTCTTGTTACAGATCTGTAGACATGCAGCACTTTTATCTGATTCTACAAAGATTGTTAAATAATGTGTGTGACACAAATGATGCATTGGACTTAGACAAACCCTTTTTTTATTTTTTTTTTTAAACATGTCTCATTCCAGCAGGTCACCTGAAGCTGAGTGTAAACACAGGTGTGAGTCCAGAGCTGACAGAGCTGAGCAGAGGCCTGAATCTGCCACCGTGATGAAGGAGCCTGCGTCTGTCCCCACCGCCTCAGTGATGCTGGGACTCTGTAGGAGAAAATGTCTATGGACTGTGTTTGCCTGCTGTGTGTTGACACAGAGGCAGAGCTGGAGAAGGTCATGCTTCAAACTCTACGCAGCTTCTTGCCCAATGGAGGAGACAAAAGAAGGAATGTCTCATTCCTCTGTGTCAGCTTTGAGCTTGACTCTGTTCAAACCTGGACATTTGGAACGTTTGGCTTTGTTTACATAGAGCAGTCCAACTATTGTCCACTCTGCTGCATGTTAGAGTTCATATGTGCTGAAGATAAATCCACTGCTGTTGCAGTGTTTTCAACCTCAGCTCTGAAAATAGAAAGAAAACCAAAATAACTACATCTAACCAGGTGAACTTTGAGATCTAATGTTTGATACAGAAATGTAATTCATGTCAGCAATCATATGTATTCATGTGACACATGCTATATGGCCATGAATAAAATGTCTTTATGTATAAATGACATATGTTTCTATTTTAAGTACGTATTACATTTTGGATGGACTGCCAGGACAGCTAGGAAAATTCTGCATTAATTTATTATTAATTGGCAAACAACTGTGATTGAAGAAAATATTTCACATTCATCAAAGCCACTGCACAATTACATTACAAAGAAAATCTTATTTGCTTGTTTTAACTCTGATGCCTACATGTCTTATTATCCTTCTTTGAGTAATAAAATTTGTAATGGGTGTTAGAAACATAAATAATGATCAATATCTAATTATTAAAATTCCTGATTCACCGTATCAATTGGTAATTTGCTAATTTTGAGGACTGACTTCATTTCATGGACAACTGTGTTTCAGCATATAAACGTCTACAGTTTGGTAGCACATTAGGAAGCTTAATCAATCTAACAGCAGTTTGAGTGTTGCTGTCCCAGGGAATGTCCTCAGCTCCTCCCAGTGTGACTTCACCTACAGTGGGAGGTGGAGATCACTAACTGTAATGTCCTTTCGTCTGCCTCCTCCCAGTCATCCACTGTTTCACAGTAAAAAGATTTTCTTTCGGTTATTCAGCTTTCTTATCATACATAGGTGCATTTATATTGGCTGATTTCTCACAACAGAATATGATGAGATGAAGCCTGGTGGATGTTAATTGAGGATATTAAAGGTACTCTCATCAACTCAGAAATTTGAAAGGTCTAAATCAAAGCAACCCATAGAGCAGCATCAGGTTTCGTAAGATGTAGCACCAAAGGACACAGCTGAAAATATTATACATTGTACTCACAGAGACTGGATTGTTTCCAGTGTCTAAAACACATTTCTTGTGGCCCTGTACAAAGCTACACAGCTCAGCCACTGCAGGTGATGTGCCGTCTGTATAATGACTGTCTCACACAAACCCCACATCGAAACAACTGAACTATCCCTTTAAGATGATGTGGCTCTCTTAAAGCTCCATACAGTCTGAAGGTGGATGTTTATATTAAACATCCATAAAATATAAAGGTAGAGGTCCATGAGTAAAGTGATAATAAAGCAGGTTCAGGCTCTATATTAAAACAGTGAAAGTGTCAAGGCCTCAGTCCTTATAGAAATGCTCTCACAGCCTCTATTCAGACACTGAGTCTTCAAACCATCTGTCAAGGCTGTCACTTTGTGATGTCACAACAAAGCTGTCTCCCCTGACTATTTACCTGTATTTATATTAACCTAACCTAACCTAACCCTATTTGTTTTAGATCACTCAGAGAACAATTAGCCAGTCTTATTTGCTCAGTGCCTTGTTGTTACTAGAGCTCCAGAGAGAAGCCCTAGAAAGGAGGTGTAAAACTACACCAACATGTTTTTTTTTTTTTTTTTTTTACCTACAACCATAAATACATTTTCCTTTGGATCAACGCTTCGAATAAATCACAGAAGAAGAGGAAAATATGGAGCTTTAACTGTTTTCCTGCTTGGTTGATATGTGACCACTAATAAGCTGTGGGATTGAACTGGGCAGTGCATCCTGAGTGAGACAGTGGCAGGAATAATTAAAACAGCAAATAACATCCATCATACAGTTTGTAGAATATAGGTTTAAAGCTTTATTTCGGAGGCTGACTGTTGGTGGTGCAGGAGAACACAGTGGTGCAGTCACTGTTCCTTTCATTAAGGAAACACTTGGTGTGTCTGTCTGCATGTATGCAGGACTGAATCGCTGCTGTTTGGTGAATGTCTGACCACAAAACCCACATCACATGGAGGCAGAGTCAGGACTGCCTATATAAAAATAAATTTCTCTGTAAGTTCAAAGACGCAGCAGAAATAAAGTCTGAGCTCTACGGCAGGACAACGATCTTCTTCTCCAGCTTCTGTTCGGGGAAGATGAACCTCCTCATTACGTCATCCAGCTCCTCCAGGGCCAGCTGGGCATGCAGCACGGCAACATCATCTGGGTCTGAACGCACGACCCACTTCAGAGCCCGGTACAGGTCCAACAGAACATCACTGAGAACCTGCAGACGGAGAACAGAAGGCAGAGGTTTGTTCAGACTGGTCTGCAGACTGGGATGGTTGCTTCCAACAGACACAGTGTTTTGTATGTTCACCTTTGTTTTAACTGGGTGATTACTAATAGAGGCAATGGGCACAACTTGTGTTCAAGACAGATCAATTCCCAAATACATTTATCTGTAAGCCTTTAGATGTTGACGACATAAAACCGCAGAGGGGCTTTTATTCTGAAGCAGTCACAGGAAATGCATTTGATAGAGAGATTAGCACCGACTGCAAGATCTCCAACTCCTCTAACTCCTCGAGCATCTCCACCCTCCAACACCTTCAACACCTGAGCCAGGTAACTGTCACTGTGTGGTGCTGCTGTGTGGAGAATCACTCTGGTGATTATGATTATCACTGACTTCTGTAACAACCACTGAGTCTGTTGGCTTGTGCTGCCAACAGATTCACCAGCTGCACTTTTGTTGAATTACCGACAAAGTAGCTTAATGACTATTTGCACACGATTTTGCACACTAAGGTGTTGCCAAATCAGTCCTTTTTATAACCACGATAGCAAATGCTCTGCATCTATCCTCAGGAATCACATTTCTTAGACCTTTAGTGGATAGATGAACTCCCTGACTCCTGCGTCTTTTTGCCTTTCAGCCACCTCCTCCTCCACCACACCTGGCCAGCTCCTCTCCTCTGTGACCTCAGCATTGTGCTCCAGTCGCTGCTCTGTCCCTCTCATCTGCGCTCCTTCACTCTGTGTCATTAGGGCCGGTACAGCTGGTGCTGCCCTGGTCCAGCTGTTCCAGTAATGACAGGACCTGGCCTGGGACCAGCAGCTGGACAACTGACTGCAGTCGTGGCAGTGGCTCAAGAGCCACATCACACTGAAGCCAACAGCCAGCAGCTCACATGTAGGTGTGTTTCAACTCAGCCTCGACAGGAGCGACAGTGAAATTACCTACCACTTTCAAAGACTCAAACTAACAGTGAATTGATTCTTCTAAGTACTTATTCAAATGAATCTAGTGTCCAGTGTAAGTGAACTGAAGCCTGTTGCTGCTGACAGCTAGGTGACAGGTGATGAATAGATGAGTAAAGACTTCTATTTCACACTGTGCCAATATGGGATGTGCTCTATCCATTCAACCACACAGCACCCCTTGACCTGATTCCATTTCTAATGCGATTTCATGCGTGGCGGCACTGAAGAATCATTACAATAGTTGCATGGATTTCTTCTGATAATAAAACTTGACCAGTTTATAGAGTTAAATTAGTTAAGTCCCAGATGGCCACAGACTTTAAAGCATTTTACACATTTCTTCACATATAATAGTATAATTCTTCTGATGACCACAGGTGAACTGGGACTAGATTAGAGGACCTGAGCAGGTCTCATTATTCAGGAGGCTTAAAGCTTTAAGAACAGGACAGAACAGAGAGAAACCCCTCTAACAGTTTGTTCTACAAAGTTCCTCCATGTCCTGATGGAATAATACTAGTTGTGAAACTTTGAGAGACCCCCACAGAGGTGGCGCAGGGTGATTTGTGGATCTGACAGGGAGGACAAACACTCTGAGAAAACTCAGTGACAGATTCAGTTTAACCTAAAGGTCAAA
Organism: Caranx ignobilis; assembly: GCA_021432705.1. Taxonomy (NCBI): domain Eukaryota; kingdom Metazoa; phylum Chordata; class Actinopteri; order Carangiformes; family Carangidae; genus Caranx; species Caranx ignobilis. The sequence continues at coordinate 65,931,958 of MU269990.1, read as the reverse complement.
GGGAAAATTACTGACAGCATGGCAAAGAGCAAGTGAAATGGATGGTGCCAAAGTGTATGAGGGTTAATACATACTCAGTTTCAAGTATGTGTGTGTATGTGTGTGTGTGTGTGTGTGTGTGTGTATACCTGGGTGGTTTTGTTGCTGAGGCCTCGCAGCAGCAGGACAATAACATGGACAGCAGCTCTTCTTACCTCTGCCTGCCTCTCTGTCCTTATCAGAGCAGTAAGACAGGAGCTCAGCTGCAAACACACATACACACACATGTGACAATTTAAAAAACAGTTGGAAACCATCTCAAGGTTAGGAATCATTAGGATCTGGTTCTGAGATAATAAGCTCCCACTGTCAGCCAAACAGCAGACAACTGATTGTAGTCCAGCAGCTACTTACTTCATTATTTACATATATATTACTAATTTGTGATTCTAATTAAATTAAATCTTAAGAAGCTGCTGTTCAGCACGTGTAGCATCACATGAGCCCTGCCTCCAGTGCTTTACATGAATTTGTCTCAGCAGTCTGAGGTCGTGTCCTGCTGCCCAGCGCGACGTCCTCATCAGAGAAGCAGTCAAGCAACTCTGCATTGTCCAGAAACACTACACAGATGTTTGTGGACTTGTGATTACCATTATGAGCACTGACATAGAGCTGGCTGGACCTTGCTTTGCGTCGCCTCACCTCTTGAGCCAGTGGTCCAAGGGCATAATCCAGTCTCTGACACAACTCCCCGAGGTTGGACAGACTGCTGGCCCGCACAGTTTGGTCCGGATCCCTGGTTGCTTGCAGGAAGACACCAACCAAAGGGCAGCCGAGGTGGGGTGCCAGCTCCCCTGGAGAAGGAAGAGAGTGGAGGGAAACCAGGGGACCTAGGTTAAAAAGGAGCAACAGCCAACTTCCTGCCATCCTCTGGAAAACAGACAGAGAGAGATGAAGGTCAATGACAAACGCAGCAGGTTAATGGGTCCTACTGGGGGGAAACTCAAACTGGGTGAAACACACATAGTCCTGGTGAGAAGACCTGTGAGCTTTTAGCCATGCTGTATATGGTGTGTGTCAGTCTGTCCAACACCAACTGAGCTACTGACTTTGATGATCACTTGACATCCTCAGTACGGCTGTATGGCTGTAGAGTATTTTCTTTTTAAGGACTTTCTAATGGACATTGGCAGGAAATGGGGGAGACAGAGAGAGTGGGAATGACATGCAGCAAAGGGCCACGGGGTGGAATCAAACTGGGGCCGCTGCAGTGAGGACTAGAGCCTCTGTATATGGGGTGCCTGCTCAACCCACTGAGCAATATAACGCCCCATGGCTGTAGAATATATTCTTTTTAATTACTAGATAATGGCATTAACAGTTCACTAATTACAGAGCCTATGTGTATGTGATTTCCCTTATTCCATCATCTTCAGACCAGAACCCCCCCCCCACTACAATATGTCCATTCAAGAGGGAAGAAAGGATAATTGAAAAATGCAGAATAAACAAAGATCCCATTGAGTTTCTGTAAAACCTTTTTAAGTTAAGAGGAGAGGTTAACCGATGGATCCAAATGAAAACACAGCCCAGATCAGCTCAGAGACAAAAACAAAAACACACAAGAGGATTTCTGCAGAAGGCAGGTGTGTGTATGTGTGTGTGGTGGACCACAAGAGGAGATTAGTGAAAGCAGCACAGACACCAGAAGAACAAGCTTTCAGTTTAATCCAGCCTGTTGAATCCACATCTTGACACAAGACTGATATTGTTGTTTACAGTGTAGTCATATTCAGTTTAACAAGCTGTGTTTGTGGGCGACACTGTTACAGAGGCAGACACACAAAGAACAGAGCCAACTGCTAACTCCAGCTGCTCCTGCCAAGCAGCAGGGAGGAGAGCCAGACGCCTCCATGGAGAGGACACAACCAGCTGACTGACTAGTAGTAGTAAGACCTGCTTGACCTCCATGTGTCTGTAAATCACGGTCCTGATCAGCCAGTTCAAGCGCCAAGCACTTCATCACTATCACAAGATTCAAACCCACAACACGCACAGAGCCAGATTCTCGAGAGACACGCATGCACGCGTAACATTTATCTCCAATAGACATGCCATGGCTCTAATAGACCTAATGAAAGAGAATCACTGTGTCTGAGTGGGTGTGAGTCAGCAGGAACATCAGCCTGCACACATTCACATACGCATGCACACACAAATACACTGATGCAACACTTCCACAGATGTCAGGATTTAATGTGTTTAGTCTATACAGCTCCTTCCTGCATATGTAAATAAACTTTATGTCTGGGAAACGTCCTTCAGTGCACAATTCATTTCTTTCACTAAATCCTCTGCCCATTGTTGCAAAGTAAGGGAGCCTGCAAGTGCTTCTCTGCAAGAGCAATAAGGCAACTGGGAGCAAACCAAAGCAGAGACAAACAATCATTTATTCAACATTTACTTGACCGGCCGAGTCAATTAAGAAACCCCTCTTATTTACTAATGGCAGCCTGGCAAAAGGCAAATCTTTGCCACTTGGGGGGCTCCACACAAACACAGAGGCTCTCTGGATGTCTGTGCAACAAACTGAAGTTCTATCCAATCTCTCAGCAAGGATATAAACCCCCGATTGTCTCGGGGAAGTGGTACGATGGCAATCTGGCAGATAAAACAAGACCGGAGGAAAAAAACCCAAATAGGGTTTTCTATCAGGGATAGGTTCTGATACACAGGGTCCCTTCTGAGCAGAGATCTGCATGGAAAACAAGTCTGCACTGTGGCCTTTGTGTGTGTGGTGGCTGTATGCTGATATCACCACTGACAAATATATGTCAACATGTATAGCACAAATGTAAACAGGCATATGTTGTTACATTCTTACAATGTTTACCATTCACAAATTATTATCAATTTGTTTTGGCTAAATACTGGTAAAAATATTTGGTAGCATCCAAAGGTCAAAGGACAGATCTTATCTGACTTCTGTTTATGGATAATTAGCAGCAAGTCCTTTTTGAATAGCTGCTTAAAGAGATTATTTTTCCTCCTTAGATGAGTTACAAGCTGCCATTTCTCTCAATAACATCATTAAATAACTGCATGCTTAACGTTTAGACACGGGGCCTATGATCACTCAACATGGTGTATATTTTAAGTGCAACATTAATTGATTTGACACGTCATTAGGTTCTCTACGTAAACATACTACATGCTCTGTGCAAGTTTTAGACACGCCTTCAAAAATAGTGACATCTTAATTATTCACTGACTTTATACAAAGTGCAGCAAACAGATTAAGGCTGAAGCTAATCAATATTCATTGTGGCGACTCCTTGCCTATTAAAGAGTTATTTTCAGGTTTTGCTATTGCAACATAACCAAAGATCGTATTGACAGCTGTTTCCTTACTAGTCAAAACGAAATGTTGTGGTTCATCATCAAACTTCATTGACTGCCAGTGTTGACTCTCTTCTTTTATTGAAGTTAGCATGCTAATAGATGAGCCCTGCCCATCTTGTCTTGTTGCAAGAGCGTCTCCCTTTAGCCTCCAATCTGTCCTGAAGATGTCGCTGCTAAGAGGACAAATTATAACCTCTTGATATAATGTAGATACCAATGGTTGAAGCTCTTGTCTGTGTCCAGCAAGAGCCCACGTTAGCTAATAGCTGTTTTAAAACAGCACCACTTTTCCACACTCACACAACTTATCAAGGTACATAGCAAGGATGCTGTTTCAAGCATCTTAAAAAAAAAGGCTATCGCTGCTCGGTGGACTTCTCAGATGCTTCTATCTCTTCATGTAATCTCCTAACAACAACTCTTCTGCAGGGCTCCTTGTGGTCTTCATGCTGCAGGATGACTTCTCAGATGCTTACTTAATGGTGCTGTACAATGGAAAAGAATCTGAACATCTACAGAGCCTAAATCCTTTGCACATTTCTGTAGATCTGGTTGCAAAATGCTTCAAACATGGTCACCAGCTCATTGACTGGTGCTGTTTATTGTCGGTGAAGCGAAGGGAACTGCAGTCACACCATGTGAAGAAGCTATATATGGTGTGACTGGAGTGCGACACTTCTACAGGACCTCGAGTCAGTTGAGTCATTGTTAACATGAACATGTTGAAGAACATATCTTAAAGTCAGCGAGGACCGTGCAGAGCTGCAAAATGAGAACAGTTACTTTGGCCTTGGAGGGTTTCGTAAATATAGTTTAAATCGTTTTCTGCACAGGCAATGGAACTGCTGCAACAGTTCATCCATTCACAGAGATGAAATACAGACACTGCTGCTGTAGCAAAGCTTGCCAGACAGTCATGATGGCAACAACATCTTTGTGCCTGGCTGATGGATGTGTACCAAGAAATAATGCCAGCACGTTAAAATCCTTCTAAAATCAATATTTGATGTTTTATGCCAAATGTAAACAACATGTGACAGTGATACTGTCAGTTTCCACAGCAGACATAGTTAAGGCTTGTTTCGCCAACATGTATCATGTTTTAACAATATTAATACATTGCTGTTAACAATGTTAGTGAAAAATGCAACTATCTGCAGTTGAGTATCAGCATATATAATGTAAGTCTTTGCTGCTTCTAACCTCCTGTTTTTTATCTTTAAGCTTCATTCAAATAAAACATATGTCAAAGCACTGCAATCAAAAAAATGTTTGGCCAATACAAAAAGAATGAATGAGGAGAAAGTACAACTATTTACTTTGCAATCAAGTTTCGGAGGTGAGATGTAAATTGACTGAAATCAATTTCAAACCATAAAATGCCATGAGACACTTTCTTTCTGCTCTGTTGGTTTTTGGTCACACTCCTGCAGGCTGCTCTCTGATACACTTTGTTTACTTTACTTACCCATAGCCCTGCTCGCCCTCATCAGGACCTCCCCCAGTTTGAGGCGGGTTTCCAGGGAGTGCTCCTTGTTGGATGTGGGCAGGGAGGGACCATGTTGAAAGTCTTTCAGGAGCATTTCCAAGATCCTCTCAGGGTAGGAATCAGCCAGTGCAGCAAGACCTAAAGACAGTTTACACTTAGACAATCTCCCTTAAAGAGGAGTCACCACTGTCTAATGTGGCTCCGTAGGTCGATTATCAGAAGAAAAATAATCAATCTTAGTATCACATTGGGCCAAATGGCATCATTATACTACCTTGAATAGCTGACAGGTAGATAAATGAGTCCTCATGCTCCAGGTTTTCTAAAAAGAGCTGGAGAAAACAGACATACCGCATCAGTAATGACCATAAGTCTCTGTTTCTACTCACTGGGAATATTCTGCCAGTTCTCTGAGAAAAACATAAAAAAATGGATCCTGCCAATACAAGAAAAAGAGGATCAATACTGGCACAGAGAATACATTAAAAAAATAAGACCAAAATAATAAGATCAAAAGGATTGAATCAAACAACAGCCCTGTGTGCTTTAAGGGCCCTTGAAGATATCAGTTAGAGGGGGTGAGGGCAAAATGGAAGGGGAGTGTAAAAACCATGAGCTGGAGTGTTGGGTGAATGTGATGATAGAACATATGAAAGGTGGCCTGTACAGTATTGGAGAACTCAACCCAACCGTGAAACACAAAAATGAGAAAAATCAATGACGGTAACTCAAGTGGGTTGAAGGTTATCTGAGGTGCACACAGTGGGGGGCTTCTGATTATAGAGAATATGAGATGAGCTGTTATCCTTTCGTGCACATTCCACCTTAACAAGTCCCCAGAGCACACCATTGTTCCTACTGACTCCCCTGGGGAAGAGAGTTCAACCGCCTTATTTATTATACATGCTGGCTCAGGATGTCCCAGAAGGCCCAGAGAAAACCTCCACCTCCACTGTCCTGATGGACACATACAGGACATGCAGCAAGAGCACAATGTCTGAGAGGTCACTACAGCAACTCATCCTCTACTACTACTACTACTACTAGCAAAATCCACCATGGCTATATAATGGAATTTTCCACCAACAGCCATGAATTGAATAAGTAAGAAGTCCCATCATCTATAAAGGTAAATGTTTATGTTAAAGCTCCATAAAGAATAATGGTAGACCTCCATGTATCTTCTCACAATAAAGCAGGTCTAGGTTCTATATCAATACTTTGACAGTATCAATGCTTCAGTCAACAGAAATACACAGCCTGTTTTGTAACTTGTTTGTGTAACTTTGTGATGTCACAACACAGGAGTCACCTAGCCACGCCCACCCTGGATCCACTGTTGGATTTGGTTTTTCTAAGTGTTTTACCTAAAATTTGATATACGTTTTAGGGGTGCACATGATTAACCATTTAACTGATAACAAGAACTTTGACCGATTAATACTCTTGGTTAATTATTTTCTAATTAGCTTCTTATGTCATCCACTCATGGTGGGCGTGTCAACACATACAGACTCGCGCTTTCAGCCACATTTCACAGCAAAAAGTTACACAGGTATGTGCCAGTTACGCAGCACAGTCCTGGTGGAGGAAGGTAAGACGACAAATGTACAAAGACCTGCATTTAATAGAGCATTTTAATCTTCTCAGTTAACATTTATTAATCGGTTAACAAGCATCGGTTATCGGTCAGAAGAAAATTCAAAATGTGCATCCCTAATATGTTTATTCAATCACTCATAAAATAGTCAGCCAATGGGAAAGAAAAAAAATCACCAGAAAAGCCTAAACTATGGTACCTGTGATGTAAAGACAGTACTTTACACTCCTATTGGTTCTGTACAGTTTACTGCATCATGTAATACACGCAGCTGTGGTCCATGATCCTGACAGTGAAACAAAGACTACAGCCTGTGCTACTGGTGATGTAAAAACACAAGCCCACTAGGCTCAGTGCTCTGCTGGCACAGACCCTCAGTGTGTCAGTGCACAGAAGAGATAACGGGATTCTCACAGAGGGAACATCTATCAGGCCTGCAGAGGCTGGCAACACCAAGTGAAGATGAATAACACCACACTGGTAATATGAGGGGGGTACAAAAGAGGCCAGCACCTCTGGATGCACTGATATAACCTTACTGTTGCGATGGATGCTGTGTTTCTTTTTTAGTTTGGACTAAAAATGAAGGTTAACACTTGTGTATCAGTATTTTTCAGTGCAACATCATTAACCAAATGCTGAAAACTGGACAAAAAAGTAAGTAAGGTATAATCAAGTAACCCACCGTGAGCACTTTCTCCTGGGCCTGGATGGCCTCTGGGTTTTGATTTTGCACCATCTGTGTCAGGACCCTCAGGGCACATGCTCTGGTTGGCACATCTGGGTCACACGCCTGCAGCAGCCAATCAGAAAAGGACTCGGTAGAGGAGCCGGAGACACTCGTGCCAGAGGTTGTCCCTCCACCTTGTGGAGTTGTCCCTGCTGCAGACCCTCCAGAGGACACTGGCTGTCTGCTGTGGATCTTGCTAGGTGTTTTACTGTCTGGTGGAGATGACTGTGGACGGGCCTGTGAATCATCTGCTTCAGTTTTCACCCTCTGCTTTTTCCTAGAAGATTCACTGTTGCTCCTCTCTGTTCTTTCAGGGTGTCTGCCAGCCTGAGGAGCAGCAGTGAGGTTTTCAGGTCTGTAGGCACCGTGAGTGGCAATAACAGTTCTGAGGTTGGATGCCAGCTCCTGGACAACCATGTCACAGTGCTTCTGAGACAGAGTCTCCAGAGGTGAGAGCAACCTCCACATAGAAGAGTAGTCCTCTGCATTTAGCTGGAGATGAAAGAGGGGAGAGGAGAGTTGGAGAGAGCAGTGACCACCATCCGTAGTTGTAGTTACCACCTCACCTGCCATCTTTGACATGTGTGTTCTTGGCTTTGATTAAGCAGCACCAGAGCACAGCTCTGGATAACACAGCTACAGGACCATGCTTCACTAAGATCAGATAATCCAACTTTAAAGCTGCTGTTGCCCTGAGATGACCGCTGGTAAAGACATGGATCATCCAGGGAGCCCTAACCATACCAGTGATCATAGTTTCTGTAACCTTGTGCACACAGCAGTGGTAGCAACTGTCTGCTAACACCTGTGAGGCTTGGATCTTCATTTTTCATAATACAATCACATCGGTAGGCAGAAGACCCATCCTACATCGAGCTATGACAGTGTAACACTGCAGTCTAATCTTCATTTCTTGATTTTTGTTTTGCCTTGTGCTATCTTTGTGTTCAGTCTGACTGTTTTTATAGCCCGGAAAAGTTAAAGCTAGATAAAAACACCCCATGTTTTTGACCATGAGCAGTGCTGGATTGGGTCCACATTTCTGCGCACACAGATGAGGTAGGGGCCACCAGTGTGGCTTGTTGGTGCCAAGGAAAACAGCAGTAAGCTGACAAAGGCAGGGAAGAAGAAATTGCTTCTAGCAAACAAACACAGATGTGACAAGGATTAGGATCCATGGCTTCCAGAAGTCACTCTGCAAATCCTTCATAAGGAGGGAAACTGACACGCACGCACGCACACACACACATACACACACACAGGGCTCCACTGGATGCCTTTAACAGCAAATAGAAACCTTGTTTCAATTTTTTTGTTTTACACCTGAGTGTATAACTATAATAACCTGTCTGTTTTCTGGTGAGTGGAGAAGACAAAACATATTCCAAAAGCTTTAAACTATGCAAGTCCAGTCACTTTTTAGGCGCTTTTTCGCAGTTTTGGAGTACATATTTTCACTGCAGTAAAAACTCACAGCGATGTCTTCTGAGGTGGGTAATGTTAACAGATTATGGATTGCCGGGCGTGTTTGTGTTGTAGTGTCGTAAAGCAGTCCATGTTTCTCACGAGATGAGACCTGGGACACTGGGTTGGAGGCTCTGATCTTGCACGGTTGGTTTTCCGCCACGAGACGCTAGATGGAAGGCAGAGAGCCTCCATTCTCCCCATAACAAGTCATTTAACCATTACAATTACTAAAAATAATTAAGGTAAAAATCTTGCATGGTTCCCCTTTAAGTGCCACCTATCATCATAAATATTAAACTGTACTATAACAAGACAACATGAAGTCAAGTTTACACTGAGAAAAAAGTACATCATACAGAGCAACATGTTGGTGTGTGGAGCTTCAGGTGCAAGTACCTGAGGTCCAGAGAGCAGAGTGGCCACCAGGCCCATCGCCATGCTCAGTGTCTGACTCTCAACTGGGGTCTCTGCACTTGGGTCAGTGGCCTGGTCCAGACCCACACAGGCCCTCTGCAGCAGTGTCACTATGAAGTCCACCACCTGGAGGAAAGACAAACAAGGACATGGACAGAGACAATGTCAAAAGAGAGATTCATATGTGTGTTTAATATAAATAAAAACTCAGAATGAACCTGGTAGAATGACTTGGATTAATGAAATCAAGAAAATAAGGAATAAACCCACTGACACATTTTCAAAGCTTTTCAGACCTTATAAAGAAATCTAACAGTAACACGTCTAAAAATAAAACATTATCCAATTTATCAGAGATGTTTCTTAATCTGTGAGGGAATGTTTGTTGGCCTTAAAATGCTAGTCGACCAGTCAGCCAACACCTCCCAAAAACAATAATAGGCTATTTTAGTGTGGCACCATGACTCAGTGTGGCTTGTTTTCATTACATGAACTCCTACAGGAACACAGACCATATAAAAATATGCCAGAGAAAGACAGCTGCATTCCCAGGAGGAGGAACGAACACCTCACACACTGCAGAGGTGGGAAGTCAGGGACGTTCCCCTTAGCGGTAAAGTGCAACCAAGTGCAGTTTACACAGCAACATCACCTCAGTTAAATGTATTCCTGAAACAAACATGAATTTAGGCCACAGATATCCACAAGGAGACCTGATGTGCTGCACACGACACAGTTCTATAAAAAAAAAAAAAACTCCTCTGTGATCTACTGTCACGTGTGTGCAGCTGTTCGCAGTGTTTGTTATACAGTCATGACTGAGTGAACAGTGACACAAAACATTAAAACCACTGTACGTGGAAACATTGAATGTGTTCTTTATGGTATCCCTGTTAATGGGTTTAATCCCCACATCGGAGGTCACATGATGCCATGTCCTTCTAGCAGCGTGTGGCCACCATCTACTCTGGCTTGGATTATAGAGCAGTTCATTGACTCACACAGCTCTTCCTCATCTCTCTCAGAAAAAAGCACAAAAAAAACAGCACACACCTGTTTGTTTGCATCTAATGGAGGAATATTTATAGTCAGTTAATACCAGGTCTGAGCCTTCAAGTCTCCATGAACTCAACAATCACCAAAGAAGGACGTTCTGTACAGTTTGAGCTAAATACACCTGAAATCACAGGTTTGTGTGTTTTTTGCACTGTTTTCTATTATTAAATCAAATGTAATATAAATCAGATGTAATAGAAATATAACCTCTCTGCCTCTAACTGAGAAGGCAGGCTGCTGTAGCTATGTGACTGACTGCTGGTCAGCTGAGAGGAACTGAAGCACGAACAGGTAACTGGTTTGCTGGCAAAGGACACTGCTTTGTTAGCAGTGTGCTACATCTTAGCAGCTCATTAGCCTGCAAAGTTAAGTCAGCAGTGCATGTTTCCCCTGATCAATGTTTCTCTCATTAAGGGAAAAAATATGCAACAAAAGCTCCATTTATGTTCAAGTGCATTTCATTCAAAGATTTTGATACAGAATTGGTTCACTTGCATTTTTTTTTTACAGATATTATGAATTATCAACTTCAAATTCAAGAGAGACAATAATGTTCTCAAGATATTTATGTCCCTGAGCATTTAGGAATGAAGACACTGACACAGAGCTTGTTCATGCTGACTGCAGCGGTGTTAAAGGAAGTGAAGACTGGGGGTAAACCAGGTTATTGATGGCAAGTATCAGTATACAGTGCCTTTAGTATTTATTGTTTTACACTGTCGCTATCAGAGCAGCTTGATATCAAAGGAATAAATGTAAAGACGCTGGTAGTCATCTTAACTGGACTAGTGCCTCTAAGAATTGTGAAAATGAAAAAAGCAGACAAACAACAGATTTATTTTGGCAAGAGCATGAGTTTTGCAATTTAGCATTTATACTGGAGAGCGGATCTTGCTGCTCACCTGTGTGGTCTTCCTCAGGAGCACAGTGTGCTGCAGAGACTCCACCATCACAGCCAGCGCCTGAAGCAAAGCCAGTCTCTGGCTTTGCCGTGCAGCTCGTCCCAGCACTTGCTGCTCCACCTCAAGGAGTGTCATGGTCGAAACGTTCAGCTCTTCTTGGTCATCCTGCACCTTATCTGCTCCAGCTGCCCAGCTGGTCAGCTCCTGCAGGAGAAACATAGACATGATGGTGCACTGACTGTCATCAGGGCAAACAACACAGATGCTGTGGTAGACACACAGCATCACACAGTAGTTCACACAGGACAACCTGAAATTACCACAGAGAGAAACAAGTGTGTGTGTGTGTGTGTGCATGCAGTCTTTACCTGCAGCAGGTCCAGGAAGAAGTCTCCCGGTAGGTCAGAGTCCTTGAGTTCAGCCAGTAAGTGCATCAGACACTCGAGCTTCCACTGCTCTCCTGACAGCTTCTCATACAGAGCATCATCCTCATCACTGTCAAGAACAGACAGAGGACAAATGAAGAATACTGACAGTCATCGTTGTGCAAAACAAAAAAATGGATGGAGGTGAAATGAGGCAACACGTTTTTGTTCTGAGCATCTTTCACCACACATACAGTCATGGAAAAAATTATTAGACCACCCTTGTTTTCTTCAATTTCTTGTTCATTCTAATATCTGGTACCACTAAACGTATAATACAATGAACACAACAAAAAATGCAGCTGGTCACATAATACTTTATGTCCTATTTGACATTCTTAAGCTTAATTGATTCCCAGGGTATATAAGAGGCCATTTCATGTCACAAGCAGCACTGCACATGCAAAGGCCTAGAGTGGTTTCCTGCTTACATTCAATCTGTAGCACAACTCAGAAGTTGTCAGCTCTCACATAATGCCTAAAACAAAAGAATTATGTGAAGCCACAAAGGCAGCCATCTTGGCACTGCTTGAAATTGGCATGAGTGAGAGACAGGTAGCGAAAAAACTGAAGATCTCCAAGACAGCCGTTCATTACAACAAAAAAAAACAAGCTGAACATGGCACTACCAAAGTGCTACCTGGCCGTGGCAGGAAACGTCTTTCTACCCCACGAGATGACCGTGCACTCATCCGTTCCTGTGTCAGGAATCATCGTCAGACCTCCAGGGACCTTAAAAATGAGTGGGCACTGTCGAGAAATGTGACCTGTTCGGCAAGGACAGTTCGAAACCGACTTGTTGAAGCTGGTTTGAAGTCACACAGAGCACGCAAGAAGCCCTTCATCAATGAAAGGCAGAGGAAGGCCCGGTTACTCTTTGCTCGAGACCACAAGGATTGGACTGTTGATGATTGGGCTAAGGTTCTCTTCAGTGATGAATCCAATTTTGAATTGATGCCCACTCCAGCCAACTTACTGGTTAGGAGGAAGCCTGGAGAAGCTTACAACCCAGACTGTCTTGCCCCTACAGTAAAACATGGGGGTGGATCAGTCATGATCTGGGGTTGTTTCAGTCTGAGTGGAACAGGGCAAATGCAATTGTGTGAAGGCCGAATGAACCAGGTCATGTACAGGACTACCCTTGAAAACAGTCTTCTTCCATCAGCTGGAAAACTCTTTCCTGCCTCGAATGACTGGATTTTCCAACAAGACAATGCCCCTTGCCACACGGCAAGGTCAGTTAAAGCCTGGATGGAGAACCACAACATTCGCACCATGCCTTGGCCTGCTCAATCACCAGATCTTAATCCAATTGAAAACCTGTGGAAAATCATCAAACTCAAGATGGAGAACCACAAGCCCAAAAACAAAGAAAATTTGTTTGAATTTGTCCAACAGGAATGGGCTGCTGTGACAGCAGAACAATGTCAGAAGCTGGTGGAGAGCATGCCAAGACGCATGGCTGCAGTCATCAAAAACAATGGTTATGCAATCAAGTATTAACTCTTGTGTGTATCATGTGTTTAAAGCAAACAGAAAAGAAAACATGGAATGCTTAAAAGTAGTGTTTTTGGCGGTACAATGCCATAGCTATTGATGTAAGAATTTCAGTAATTTTGGTTATTATCAAGAAAACCATGGAAAATGGATAGTTCTTAGTTCTTGAATTAAACTCTCATGAGCTATTTTTGTTGTTATCATTATAATTGTCCAAACAAATGTACCTTTAGTTGAGCCAGGCATTAAAATTAACAAGAAATTGAAGAAAACAAGGGTGGTCTAATAATTTTTTCCATGACTGTAGATCACAGATGAGAAGATGTCTGTCGCGTGTCTGTCACCTCAGGCTCTCTCTGGGGCTGAACTTGGCTCCTCCATCACTGCCTGGGGTGAAGATGAAGTCTGCTGCCTCGTCCTGCAGGCCCGAGAGCTGCCTCAGTGCTGACAGAGCTGCAGGTGTCTCAGTGTGGCTCAGGTACCACAACAAAATGCCCTGACAGTGAGCGCTGTGACACACACACACACACACAAAAAGATTTCCTGCCTTTGTTTCACCTTCAAAATCAACAGGTACAGACCTCAAACTCATTCATATTAAAATTATTCGCATATTTTCATTCAGTCTTCTATCACAATCATGAGAAGTGATAATGTGCTTTAAAAGTATTTCATTGTCTCATTCTCTTTAAAGACTAGGGACTATTTCCTGTGGAAGAAAAATACACAGAGACTCTCCAGCAGTGGGTGGTGTGTGGAACTGAGTCAAAACAAACTACAGTGTGTTTGTTCCTGTTAATGATTGAGAATATTATCAAGTGAAATAATGTGACTCATCCATGTGTTTTGGTAACAGTGACACAAACATGTAAGATGTATCAAACTTTAAATTAACTCTTGTAAACAGGATCAATTTTACTGGTGTATATCTATTTTTCTCACATATCATCAACTGTGTCTGAGTGACCAGATCTCTAATGGGTGTGTTCACACCTAAACTTAGAGCTTATCACTTCAGGTAAGAGATACAGATATCAGTGCCAGGTCTGAACCAGACCTTTGCATCACTTTGTCCCAAAAATAAAGGTCAGGACAGCCTTCATTCTGATGACTCGCATCAGGTGTAAATTCTTTGTAAGAGCAGATTACAATGATAAAATGATGTTGATTATTTTGTACAAATGGGTCTCACTGTGATTGGCAGTTCAGCCGATATAATCTAGGAATTTTGTGTCTAGGTAGGTGTTTCCAACCAGAAGAGGAAAGACTGTTTTTGACCGCTGTGCCACATTTTGCTCCGCGTGGATGTGCTTGTTTGGAAATGTTTGACTTTTGGAGGTTTGTGTCAAATAAATGAACTTTGTGCATCTAAAAGCAAATGCAATTGGACTTTCATTCATCTGTCATGATAAAAGTAAAGCGCGTCAGTTATGTTTTCCTATAGAAAAATACCTCAGTGGCTTAAGGCATTGCCTTAGTCTCTATAGTCAAAAAGTAAGTTGATGAAGTCAATAGTCATGCTACTGCAATGAATTAACATGTGGCTGTCTGAAACAGTCACAGTGGAAAATCAAGAAGAGAGGGTGATTTTGTGGTTATGACAGCGAGTCCTAGCTAATAACAGAGAAGACGTTACCGTAGGTGGGAGACATTCTTCTTGGTGAAACAGAAGAGTGAGAAAATGACAGGAAGAACTTCTTCCAGAGCTTTGAGTAGAGCGGCTGATGGACTGTTTCCAACCACCCAGACCTGACAGCAACAAGTGACATGAGAGAGAAGACAGTGAGGACAGGTATGAGAGACAGTATGGAAACTGTCTCCAGGGAATATCAGTGTTAACTTGCTGCAGATATTCCAGCAAAACCTACACCCTGTAACTGCTGTTCAAATTAAATAAATATATAACTTTATACATGGTTAAGTAAGTATATAATAAGTACATATGAGTATAGATTATAGTTTTTCTTGTACCAAGCAGAGTGATAAACATGGTGCAGGTTTCTGCATATTTTAGTCTTTCAGGCTTAGGCAATGTCTAAATTTTGCTATCTAAATACAGGGGCTTGGACAGAACTGTGCAAAACTACAAAGAAAAGAAATCACTACATGTCACTACAAAAACATTGTCTTTAGATTTCCATGGTGATTATAGTCTTCAAGCATGTGTAAGGTGCAGACATAGAGACAGGGTGGCTACTTTCTCTTCTTACACGTCCTCTGTACTGTCTCAGGCCATCATCAGACCTGTCTGAGCTGTGATCCCTTGGTGTGTCCTCACCTTGTACACGTCTTCCACACAGCGGGTCAGCTCCCACTCCTCCACAGCAGCTTGGGAATGACCCTCGTCTGGAAAACACACACAAGCACCACACTGTTCAGCACCGCTGGGATCTGACTTACCAACTATCTGCTGGTTTTGTGATGAGGTGATGATCCCTCACAGAACAAACAGCACAACAATTACTGTCTGTTCTCCTGACAGAAATAAACACGCCTTGTCCATAATGTGTACGCTCAGCAGCCTTTCTGGGAGAATATGTGAATATGTGCCTTATTGGCTGTAATAAAAAAATGAAGAAATAATTGCCTGTAAAATAAATTTCCATAGAGTGATTTAAACATGTTAAAAATAGCATGAGCATGCAGTTTTTTAAATGATTAACCAGTAATAGATCTCAAAATAATCAGACCACAGCATGGCCCTTTGTGTATCACAGTACATTGAATATTGAATTAAATGATCATCATCATCCACAGGAAGAGATGAAAATATGTTAACATTAAACACGTATCAATAACATGCCACTTCACTGACTGGAGGCAGTCGTGCAGCGCTGCAGGGGTGCAAGCAGAGGAACCAGCAGGTACTGATGAGCAAAGCCAGGCTTCTCCTGCACCATGGAGAGCGCCGCCCTGGTGGCCACTCGTTGAAACTGCTGGGCTGTTAGCTTGTCTTTGAAGTGCAGGAGGTCGAGGATCTACAAACCATGTAAAGAACCACGAAAAGAAGAGGAAGAAAGACAAAATGCTGATCATGCAATTTTTATTTGGGTATGTACCAAAAAAAAAAAAAAAAATTCCTAGACACGAGGAGAGTATGATTTGAAAACCATTATCCATTAGCTGCAACTACACATTCTCAGTCCCTTAATGTTATAGTTTGGTCAAAATTATACCTTTGAAGAGCTGATTGAGATAAAAGCTATTACACTCACTTAATTAACCTGGTTACTGTTGAATTTCTTCAGTTAGCTGATTTTTTAAAAATCATGTAAATGATCGACTTGTGTGGCAGATAAAGGAAACCTAATTTCAACGGCCTGATTTCTCCTGGAGAACACCAGTTGTTTGGAAAGCTCCAGCTGTGAATGAAAGATAAACTGTTGAATAAACTGCACCTGTGCGTGCGTGTGCATGTTGGGCTGACCTGAGGACAGACTTGTCTGTAGTAGCTGTCTGCTGAGGCAGACTGTTTAGGGCAGGCCACCAGGATCCTGGCCACACCATCACATTTCCTCCAGTCTGCCTCGCCCCCTACAGGACAGAGACAGTCGGTACATCAGACAAAAGTTCTACTGCATAACAAGAGCCAAGACATACAATGTAAAAGGTAATAAGAAAGTGATATAACAGGTTGTGGTGAAGAAAAATGCATCAGTAGAACTACTCAAATATTAATGCATTGCTTTGTGCTGTTATGTCAGACCTCCCATCCTGCTCACCTGTTCCTCCCTCCAGGATGGCTCTGACTACAGCCTGGACACCGTTCGGCTGCATCAGACGCTCAGACAGTAGCTGACCACACAGGCGTCTTAGCCAGGCCGGAGCTGATCCCTGAGCTGCCCTGCTGCTCGAACCACTGACAGATCCCACTGCACCAGCCTGGAAGGACGGACAGTAAAGTAAACAGTCTCAGCAGCAGTTTTCACCTGACTGATGGAACAGATGTTTCCAGTTTAATCAGTCCAGCTATCCTTGTCTCACTCACACTATAAGCCTATACACATTTTACATAAGAGGCAATCCACAGCATAAGGTGTCTTAATTTACAACACTGAAGGGATCCTCTTGAAAGACATTGATGCAATTTTACCTTCTCTTTGATACTGAAAACATTCATCAAACATATCCAAAGAAAAAACATGTTATGGCTCTAATCAAATCATATGCATAATAAGAAAACAATTTTAATTTTCTGTTGATATGAATTGACAGAAAGAGGATTATCCAAATTTGTGGTTATTGCCCAGCTGTTTGTGTTCTTGGTTTATTTTTCCAGCATGTGTTCTTTTGGTTCAATCTTATTGCTTTCATCAATAATACTCTCCCCTGCAGCAGAGTATTGTGTTTTCTATGCTTAGTGACTAGCTGATGAACATGATAAAATATTTAGCAACTAGAGAGTCGGATATTTTTTTCTGGAGCAGATGGAAGGTAAATGAAAGTCAGAAACTTGTCTTGTGACCAAATCATTGCTAATAGTATTATGACAGATATACATTTCATCGGGTGGAATAATAAAGTCCCGTATTTTGCATTTGATTTTAAACTCTATTCAGCTTCATTTGAAATGGTCCATATGTTTTTTTTTTGTTTTTTTTTTCAGGTTTCTAGCTTGAAACACTTAACAGCCAACTGAGAGACAGCAATAACACGATACATATACACCAAAAATGCACTTTGATCGCCCCTTATTCCAGCTGATCCTGACATATTCCTTCACCAAACAGGTGCATGCATACCTGTCTGGGTGCACCTTGGAGGATCAGCAGCTCCTTGATGACAAGTGGCTGGTAGACTCTCCCTAGAAGACCTCTGAGGGCCCCCTTGCAGGTTTGATATTCCTCAGTACTTAGGTCCTGCATCACAAAGGTTTTCAGAATCAAACAGAATAGATGGATTTTATCGCTTGAGAGCATGCATCTCTCCAAAAGAGGAACAACAAATCCATATCCAGATGTGTTACCCTCTCCTCCTCTGTTCCTTTTCTCTCTGTCTGATGTGGCTGGTGGCCTAGCTGGCACAGCGCTGCCATCACATCCCCAAGATGCTGTGTGAACACCAATGTGGCCAGAGATGACAGCTCTGCCAATTTCAACAGGACACTTGTGGTGATAAAAAGGCGGCGGCCCATTTCTCCACCAGACACTTGTCCACCACGGACAAGTTTTTCCACCATGGCTCCAAAAGCTGACCTGCAACCCAGTGGTACACCCACTCCAGGGGCTAGGTAGGGGCAGAGCCCCAGGGAGACCACAAACTGAAGAGCAGCTCTGAGCGTCTTCTGCTGGGTGACACTGAAAACATCAGGAGGTAACGGTGGAGCCATCTCAGGGGTGTGTCGTCTAGTTTCAGCAGGACCGCAGGTCCGTTTGAAAAGTTCAAGTTCATGAGAAAGGTTTTTTGCTAAGGTGAGAAGTAGCAGGAGGCACTCCTGCACAAAGCCCCATGTGACATCCTCTGTATCGCTGGTGAACCATTCTGCCTCAGCCGCCACCTCCTCCCTCAGCCTCGCCACCTTCTGAAGGCTGCTCTCACTCTGAAGCTGCTGGAGAAGGAGGGCCCTGTTGGTCCGAAGCCCAGCCAGCAGAGCCTCCTGGTGTGAGGACTGAGTATCAGACGCATCTGCACACAGAGACACAAGGAAAATCACATCATCGGCTGTGTTCAAGTGATTCTACACAGGGCTGTTGATTCTGGTGTAGCCTGTCTTTGTAATCACCTAACCATCAGACATACAGGTGGATGGATTTACATGGCAGAAGGAAATAATGAATATCAGTGTAACTAGTAATCTGTGAAATTTCAACAGCTGTTAACAATCACGTCTCTGTGAACAGTGACTGATTCGACGAAAACACATAGGCTCTTGTCTACACGGGTGAAAGGGTGACCAGGAAGATACTTCTTGAACATAGATCTAAACCAGGGAAACATTCACTGTCACCTTTCAGTTGCCTCATTCAGTGATCCACTTACCGCCGAGAGGCTTGGTGAGAGTGTTCAGCGCTGAGATGATAACTGCCGTCATATCGCCATCACACAGACTATCAACTCACAAGACCTGTTTATCATACAGATTACACCAACTAGTTATGCCATGGATGAGGTTGTTACCATGTTATGCGGTTGGCTATATGGCTACAACTCAAAATGGC
Source organism: Caranx ignobilis (assembly GCA_021432705.1). Classification (NCBI taxonomy): domain Eukaryota; kingdom Metazoa; phylum Chordata; class Actinopteri; order Carangiformes; family Carangidae; genus Caranx; species Caranx ignobilis. The sequence continues at coordinate 65,912,839 of MU269990.1, read as the reverse complement.
GCTGAAATTATACGTCATCACGCATCGTCATGGACCTGTGGGGTAGGTTGGCCGCTCTGACAGCACTGCGCATGGATCTATTACATCCATGGTACTGCGGTACAATATGCAGTATCACATGAAGCCGACTAAGAGCTCAAACTATAAAAAGCTAAAGTACTTAAAATAAATACTTTAAAGAGAAAATTACACGGCAAAATGTTTGACCTCGACCTCGTATTATATAGGGTTTTTAGTTACTTAATATAAAGAGTCTAGAAAAGGTACCACAAAACAGTTGGTAAAATGTGGCCCACTTTTGGCTATACATATACATGTCTACAAATGCACTCCGGTCCTTTGTTTACCAGATTTTGAAAGTACTGTTTATGCTAGTTCGGTTTGCCATGCTCCTATGGAACCTGAATTTAACTCCATTTTACCAAGGTAGCACAAGTTTTCCCTTAACTTACATTTACACCGCTAATGATAAACAAACTTAAGAGGCACGCTGCGTGAGTGTATACATGCGCCCCAAACGTGTTTATTGGAGCACCCATAGCTGTCCTGGAGCGCCCTCTGCTGGACGTCATGTCTCACTTCGCCACATGATGGACAGACATGAGGGAAGACCTTAATGGTTAAGCTTAAAAAAAAAAAATAAAAATAAAAAAGTTGAGCTGCCTGATTAGAACCAAGATAAATAATAATTCAAGTGTTCATTTGTTTGCTCATCAGGGAGGAGACATTGTAGAGGATTTGAGCAAATGCACTTTATTGGCATGTTATCAATAAGCAACAGTAAGACAGCAACCTGAAAGAGAAAGATACAAGTCGGTCAAGAAAGCAAAGATAGTCGAGCACAAGCAGTTAGTAGCTTCTGATTGATCTGCATCTTACCTGGAAGGTCTCTAGAAGCCACCTTTGGCTGGAGCTGCAGCAGGGCCACTTTCCATTGGTGTTTTCCTGACAAGTTTGTATACTGGCATGACAGGGGAAGCAGGCTCTCCTGGGGTGTAGCGAGTTTGAGCAAACACTGCCCTTCCTCGCTGGTAGCTTGAACGAGAGCTGAATGAGTAGACTGGCTCCAGGTCAGACACGTCACTTAAAACTGGCTCAGGGGCTTCAGGGCCGGTGTTGCCATCAGATCCAGAGCTGGCCCCATCTTGATGGCTTATATACCCATAAGAGCTGCTCCCTGCATATCCACCAGCTGAGCCATCATAGGCGCCACTTGGAGCATTACCCTCATACCCACTAGCATGAGAGGTTGCATAAACCCCATATCCACCATGCTCAGGGTCTCTGTAGGCCTCAACCCCATAACTTGCGTAGCCACTGTTGAACTCACTGCCCCCAGCCTTGTTGGTGCCAAGGTGGTAAGGGAGTGGCACCTCCACAGGTTCTGAGGCAGCTACAGGTGCAGCATGTGGTCTTCGGTCACTGCCTGCAGCCATGTAGGTGCCACTGTGGCTTCCAGGGTCAGCACTGGGAGGTGCAGGAATGTTGCCCCTGTTAGCGCTCACCCATCTCTTCCAGCTGCCAAGGTGGTAAGGGAGTGGTAACATCACAGGTTCTGAGGCAGCTACAGGTGCAGCATGTGGTCTTCGGTCACTGCCTGCTGCCATGCTGGTGCCAAGGTGATAAGGGAGTGGCACCTCCACAGGTTCTGTGGCAGCTACAGGTGCAGCTACAGGTGCAGCATATGGTCCATGGGCTGGAAATACAAGGGTTGCAATTAGAGTCATTTAATTGCAGTACTAACAGTCTTGAGCAGGTAATACCATACCTTTTAGCACAGGGCTACAGCTGATGCTTCCAATCAGCAGACACTGAATCCAGAAGATCCTGCAAACGTGTGCATTATTAACTTTTTAAAACGTCAGGGACAAGTTCATGACAAGTCAGTTGTCTTCTTACATCATCTTGGTTCAGCAGGTGGATAAACTCAGGAAGTCTGCCGTGCAATTTCACCCTAAGAAACTACAAAGACAAAGCCCAGACAACAGTGTTCCTATTAACATTAAAGCAAAATGGAAAAAAACAAGTCATGAACATCAACAATAAGATATGATTCACCTCCTACTGGAACAACAGTCTTCCACAAGCTCTATGTCCTCCAGAGACTAATGGGCCTCTTTTAAAGGACTCTCACAGCAACAGTGTTGATTGACTAAGTGGACACAGCTGATGACAATGAAACCTGAGGTGTGTTCAAAGTGAAAAACATTTTGCAGTGGTTTTATTTTCAGGTTCTGAAAGAAATCTGCTCCTCTTTGGTAAATGTCTTGCAGTTTTCATCATTACAATAATTATGATAGCATTGAACTTACATGTTTGTAGTTGATTGTAATGATTTCAACTATCTCAATTTAGGGTGCGTTATTTTCTCTACGTTCTGATCTCCACCCAGATAAACTATGTCAGAAACCGGTGACTAAATCCTCACATCATTTAAAAAAGGTTTGAATCTGTAGTCATATAAAAGTAGATCACCTCACTTTTGTTTTGTTTTGTTTTGTTTTGTATGAGGGCCACACTGTCGCCAAAAATGGAAAGAAAAAGAAGAGATGGTAAAGAACAATCAATATTGTGAGTTTGCAGGTCAGAGCCACAAATGATGAGCTGAGCAGGGTGACTACACAGAAAACAGGTGTTGATCTGGGCCATGCCACCATCTCATGGGAAAGTATCAACACCTTCATGTAGATATCAAAACACACACCGAGGAGAGGCTATGAACCATGCCAATTATTTGGTAAGAAAATGACTATGAGCAAACTTTAAAATGTTTCTGTATGTTTTATCTCATTTTATGCCAGATGAAACCAGGACTCGTTTGGTGCATGCACTTAATGGAGAAGCTGCAAATGCAACATTAACATTTAAAAGATAAATGTTGTGGATCATTACCTCTGCTGTGAGACTGAACCTTATCCAAGCTCAAGGGTCAAATCTTAAGACCAGGGATAGCTGAGTGGCTGGACAAATAAACATTTTTGATGTAATGTTACTCAGAGGCTCCTGAGTGTCTTGCTTCTAACCTATTTGCCCGCTTCTGCAGAAATCAAGATTCAAACCAAACTTTTTTCATGTCAACAACCATTCAGTTTTGAAGAGCTTGCTGCAGCATCAGATTTCTGTTCTTGGGCAGCAGGGGTTTCATCTGACATGGTCCCCTGTAGCCTGTTTACCTCATGTCAGACCAAGTAATGTATATTAATTTTGCTTTTACCATCACTTACAGCTGGCTCAAAGTGCAACAGTGAGACTAAACTATTGACATTCTAATTGGTCAGTGAGGTAAAAGTGAGTTCATGATCAGTTTTAAAATGGCACTGCATGTGGTGGGGAAGTCCTAGATGTTGCATGTTCTTTCCAGGCTGAAGGTTTAGACCAGGGGTGTCAAACTCATTCCTCAAACGGCCAAGGGGCTGCAGGTTTTTTCCCCCCCTCCCAACCAAGCAGCAGCACACCAGACTTGACTCAGTTAAACTGATCTTAGTCTTCAGCTGATTCTTGATTGGAACAAAAACCTGCAGCCACATGGCCATTTGTGGAAACAGTGAAGAGTGAGAAGACACCCCTGGTTTAGGAGACAACCTGTTGATGGACATGTGTTTGTACTTGCCCCAGGTTGCTACAGTCTTGATCGTACATGAGGAAAAAAAAAAAAAAAAAAAAAAAAGATTCATTTGTAATTAGACAAGTGATGTCATGGCTGTGGTTGCCAAGGTCTGCAACATACACCTTGACTATTTTACAAGCTTGGCACCAAGGCTTTTGAATTGAACTGCCTTAAGCAAATAGGACCCAAAGACAGAATAACCCAAGGAAATGCAATAATGCAGTTTGTGCAGCCTTTATCCCATTAACTAGTTCTGGAAGTGAGACAAATTTGGTTGCATACCAGAACCATTGTTCTGTGCTCATCAGGCAGCAACAGGCTCTACCTCTGTAGTTAAAAAGGGAGCTGTAACATTTAAGTTGGTAAAGTCAAGACCATGCACAAGATATTGTAACAAACATTTTATTGCCATCAGATTGTCATCAAGTAGAAGAAACACTGGGGACCTGAAAGACAAAGACATGGGCAAGTTGAAAGCAAAGATAGTTAAGCAGATAGTACTGAATGTACTGCATCTTACCTAGAAGGTCTCTAGAAGCCACCTTTAGCTGGAGCAGCAGCAGGGCCACTTTCCATTGGTGTTTTCCTGACGAGTTTGTATACGGGCATGACAGGGGAAGCAGGCTCTCCTGGGGTGTAGCGAGTTTGAGCAAACACTGCCCTTCCTCGCTGGTAGCTTGAACGAGAGCTGAATGAGTAGACTGGCTCCAGGTCAGACACGTCACTTAAAACTGGCTCAGGGGCTTCAGGGCCGGTGTTGCCATCAGATCCAGAGCTGGCCCCATCTTGATGGCTTATATACCCATAAGAGCTGCTCCCTGCATATCCACCAGCTGAGCCATCATAGGCGCCACTTGGAGCATTACCCTCATACCCACTAGCATGAGAGGTTGCATAAACCCCATATCCACCATGCTCAGGGTCTCTGTAGGCCTCAACCCCATAACTTGCGTAGCCACTGTTGAACTCACTGCCCCCAGCCTTGTTGGTGCCAAGGTGGTAAGGGAGTGGCACCTCCACAGGTTCTGAGGCAGCTACAGGTGCAGCATGTGGTCTTCGGTCACTGCCTGCAGCCATGTAGGTGCCACTGTAGCTTCCAGGGTCAGCACTGGCAGGTGCAGGAATGTTGCCCCTGTTGGCGCTCACCCATCTCTTCCAGCTGCCAAGGTGGTAAGGGAGTGGCACCTCCACAGGTTCTGAGGCAGCTACAGGTGCAGCTAGCGGTCCATGGGCTGGAAAAACATTCACAATTAGAATGATTAAACTGCAGCACTTTCAGTCTTGAGTAGGGCATAATACCTTTCAGCACAGGGCTACAGCTGATGCTTCCAAACAGCAGATATGGAATCCAGAAGATCCTGCAACACATGCATCAAGATTAACCTTTTAAAAAGCCACAAACTAGTTCATGAAAAGTCAGTTGTCTACTTACATCATCTTGGTTCAGGAGGTGGATAACTCAGGAAGTCTGCCGTGCAATATCCCCCAAGAAACTAGGTAAAGGTAAAGCACAGACAACAGTTTCCTGTTAACATTAAAGCAAAATGGACAAAAAAAAAAGTCATGAACATCAACCAAAAATGTATGCTTCACCTCCTACTGGCACAACAGTCTTCCACAAGCTCTATGTCCGCATGAGCTTCTTTTAAAGGACTCTCACAGCTGCATTAATTGATGGTTAAGTGGACACAGCTGATAACAATGGAGACTGAGGTCTGTTGCTTTTTTTTTTTTTTTGGTGGTGGTGGTGGTGGGGAGGGGGGATTTATAAATATATAAATAAATAAATATATATATTTATATATATATATACATAGATATATATATATAAAAAATTTTTTGTTTTGTTTTTTTTTCTGTGGTTTTGGCTGTGGTTTCTGTGGTTTTCAGGAAAGCTTACATGTATGAAACTTTAATGGGAAGTGCTGTGGTGACCTACTTATGCACAATGCTTCAATGTCTGACTTGGGAGTGCAATCCATGACATCTCCAGGTTTCTCTCTAAAGAAATATAATTGACAAAGTGACTTTTACAACTGTAGTTTGATTAAATCATTTCCATCTTGCAGGTACGATGTGATCATGGTAACAAAATTAGTGAGTCCTGGTCTTTTCCTCTGGCGCCTGACCCGTTTATCCCCTCCCACGGTAAGATGACCACGCCCCCTTTGGTGTTCGCTTCCTTTGACAGCCCGTAAAGTTTCTTGGGATTCTCCGTCACCGTGACTGTTCCTCTGCATTTTGGCTTAATTTCAACTGGTCCTCGTGAAATTTCCTCTAATGATGGACTAAGAAGTAACAATGGTGGTGAATTCAGTGCACTGGTTTCGTAAAGGTCTGCGGCTGCACGATAATCCGGCGTTGCAGGAGGCCCTGAATGGAGCAGACACAGTGCGCTGTGTTTATATCCTGGACCCGTGGTTCGCTGGCGCCGCTAACGTGGGAATCAACCGATGGAGGTTAGTTAACCCTAACTCTACTCGTGGCACGTTTAAAGTTACACCAAACGTTACTTTGACATAACATGTTATGTGAACACAGTATGTCTGGTCGCCATTTGTCTGATTCACTAGCTCTCAAAGCGCCTGGAGTTCAGGCTCAGGCCTCCTCTCCACGTCAGTTAGCTAACTACCGCTAGCTTAAAATGGAGAGGGGGACGCACCAACAGCCGGGGAAGACACGCACAGTTTGATGCTGTTCTTGTTTTTGAGAGGGTGGTGTTCCTCCTGTGAGACAGTCGTTACTATCCACTGATTTGTTATTTATCAACTGTTAATAAGCTAATCTTAATATTTTTAGCCACATATGGTAGGGAAGGAGGAGGGTCACTCCACTGACTACTGCCCAACTTGTCCTGCTGCAGCTGGGTGGAAGAGACTGACAGAAGGTCGCGGTAGTAATAACAGGAATTATATAAATGCTTATGAATGCGGGCAGGGATTGATACGGCTGAGTGTTTAGTACACTTATGTCGCCGAAAAGCAGATTGATGTGGTGTGAATTTCCGTCAACATGGAAACTATGGCAGCTAAAGATGAAAGCACCAAGTCTAATAAACAAACATGTCCGTAGAGGTGTTACTTGGAGTGATTATCAGTGCCAACGTGAATTCACTGTAAACACTGGCCTTTTATTAACTTATTATGAATTTTTTTTTCAGAGTGTAAAGTTAACATGCACAGGGCTAACCTCAATAACTCTATCAACATGGATGATAAACAGATGATAAAGAACAAGCTAATTAAATATGATGAGCTCCCTCTGCATGCATACTATATACAAACTGTCTACCATAGTTCCTCCTTTACTTATGTCTTTATTTATACTGACCACTTTACTTTTACTTATATAAATGTCACTCCTTGTTCTGTGCACTATACATCATGTCATAGTCCTTGTAGGTGTAATGATGACTTGGCAACTAAAGCTAGTATGACTCGGGTCCACTACAGATAACCTGAGGTCAGACTTTGTGGCAGGTCCAGCTGGCCCTCACACTCAAAAACTTTTACTTGTCATTTTTGTCATACCTTTGTCCAAGCAGCCAAAATGAGAAAATGATGAATAAAAGAAATGATCTAATGTGTGTGGGCTGTTACAGGCCAGACAGAAAGTTAACCAAATACTATATTTATAAGGTATGAAGTAGTACAGTAACTAGTGCATCTGTTTTACTTCAGTCTGTTGGGCTTCATGTTTAAAGTTTTTGGCAGTCTGCAAGCTGGCTGTGGTTTACTTTGTAGATGTTGGGCCTCACTTAATAAATGCCTTTTCTTCTTTTGTAATATCCCAGTCATGTAAACTGCATTAGCCTTTGCTGTCAGAAAGCACCGGTCTGTACTGTTTACAGCATGAGATTTCATTCTTATTCAATTGAATTTTCAACAATTTGGGACTTTAGTAGCAAAGGGTCGTCACAATAATCTTTAGTTTTGAAAAGTGAAGCAAAAGCTGTTGTTATTGTGACCAAAAGGCCAAGTGAGAACAGGTGAGAACAGTATGGTGTCAAGGAGCATCATAGCAAGAGATTAATCATGTGTACATTTTATTTATTTATTTATTTATTTATTTATTATATGTTCTTTTTTGTAAACAATTAATCAGTATTGACCCAGTATTTTGACAACTTTAACCCCCCCCCTCATTTAATCCATCCTGTATCACAGCAGTTACAGTAAACAGACATTCAGTCAAGCATTAGGCAGAGAAACAGTGCCCTGAATATTGATATTATTCTGTTGTTGTCTGGCCTTGTCTGATTCAAGTACCATCTTGAATAATGAGTCAGTCCATAAAACATGTCAGGATGGAACAATAAGTTACACACACCCTTTCAGACACTGTGTGTGTAGGAAATGGCAAACACCACTCTCATCTAATCCCAGTCAGACACCATCACCGACACCGTCTGTGGAGTGTAAATAAAACTGTATCAGGCTTTTTGTTTCTTCATGGGCCATTCGTGCAGAAAATGACTGTCTCATAAAACACCCAACACTGTCAGCTACAGTAAAAGCTAACATCAGCTAGCAGTAGTGTCGGTGCTCAGTCACTGAGCAGTGAGCAGTTGAAACACAGACAGCTGTGCTGGACACATACACATACACACATGCACACACACACACATATTGGATCCCATATTAATGAGTTTATACATTTACTCTGACTGTTGTGTTGACAGATGTGAGTACTTGCTGCAAACATCTCATAGTAGATTATAAAAACAGCCAATCACCATGCAGCAACAAAAGCTACCGGGAAGAAGAATGTGTCATGTTGGTGTGAGCTGATGCATTCGATAATAAAGAAGGACACAAGCAGTAACAGATTTCAAAAAGGTGTCTGAAATGTTTTCCACTGTTTATATTCTCCTGCCCATCACCTCTCTCTATTGTGAACTGAATTTTTACACATCATGACTTAGTCCCTATATGTGTGTGGACGCTGCTTATTAGGGCTTGCAAAGCATGCGTATCCCCTGCTTCAGTACTAACACAATACTTAAACGCTGATTCAATGTGTATCATAAATTTTAAGTGGTACAGGTTTACAAATGTTGAAAATTCATATTAATTTCTTGTGATCTTTGTTCTTTGTTCTTTTGTAACACTAGGCCATTGGAAAGATGGGGGAGGGGGACACAAACATGCATGCCCTGGAGTTGTCATTTTCTACTGCTGCCCTTCTAACGTAGACATGAAATCATTTCTTACATGTAGATTACAGTGTATCGCTTTATCAGGGAAAAAAGAATAAAGTACCTAGGAGGGTCTTTAAATGACTGCTGCTTACATTATTTGCCACAAGGCACAACACACTGACAAATCGAAGGAGCTACCTGCTCCTAGCCTAGGTCTGTACCATAGACCGTAGTCTCTCCCTGTCAATCTGCCTAATGGAAGCAACACGGGCCACCTGTCAACAGTCCACTTTGAATGAGGTTCAGATATGGTACAGTTCACCTTAGGGGTGTCTGAAAATCGTATCACATTAGATTGTAACTGACAAGGGGAATACCATATTACTATATAGCATATTACTGCCACCACCAAGCAAAGGCAGTATTAGGTTTTCTATGGTAAAATAACAGCAAATAACTGCTGCTCACTGTATTTTTTTTCTCCTACAAAGCAAACCATTAACAATGTTGTGTAACTTTGTCACACTGCAAACAGGATTCTCCATCCTCACAGTGAAGCTCTTATTTATCTTGAGCGCTGAACATTAAACTGATTCTCATGGATTATGACTGATTAATGATTAAATAACATAATCAGTCATGCAGAACACGTCACTACAAAAACAGGAGGCTCTGTCTAATATCTGTTACAACTATAAATAAATGAAAGACAAATCGAAGGAGCTACCTGCTCCTAGCCTAGGTCTGTACCATACACCGTAGTCTCTCCCTATCAGTCTTCTTACTTAAGTTGCTACTGTGATGTAATCATTCCGTCAGTGGGATGTTTTGCATGTGGAGTGGCGTTTATTAATTGATTATTATACATGAAACTGACCATGATCATTATAATACTTCAGGGTTAATCCTGAAAATGTATTTAACTCCAGGTGACTCTGTAGATTTTGTGACAGACTGTAGCTCATACATGGGCTGGTCAGTATTTACTATGGTAACGATTAAAGAATATGATCTTAATATTGTTTCTGAAGATTTCCTGTCCTCACAGTAGACCATGGATTAAATTTTTGTATTGAAAGTAAACAGAAAGCAGAAAAAACAGGAAAATCAAACATGAATTCCTTTCCTCAGTAGCATCACAGCTGTGGACCCCACTGTGTTGTATGAGGCTAATCTTTCTTACTAATAACATTTTCCCTCTTCATGGTTGTGTGTGTGTAGGTTTCTCCTGGAGGCTCTGGAGGACCTGGACAGCAGTCTGAAGAAGCTCAACTCCAGACTGTTTGTGATCAGAGGGCAGCCCACTGATGTTTTTCCAAGGCTTTTTAAGGTCCGTATTCATTCCTTTCTGTCACGGTTCAACACTTAAACCACACAAACACCAAAGGTGTTCTTGGCCACAGTATCCGCATAGTCCAGATGTTAAACATTTGGGATCAAAGTCTGAAAACTACTGATTACTGTATTCAACAACCAACAGCTGTGTGTGTAATAGACTCCTGTCTTGCACAAGCATCCATTGTTTGAGTGTTTTAAGGAATTTCGTCCTGCTTTTATCATTAATGTTCAGCCGCTCTGGAATGTTAATCATTTTAAGGGAATAAAAAAATTGGCTCAAATTCATATGGTCAACCTTTCACTCACTTCTAACCAAATGGTTTTCCTCCATGGCTTTGTATGACAATATGACAGAATGTTTTCTGCCACTTCTTGGTGCTGAGAGAAATAAGTTGTGAACACAGCAGTGACAAGACTCATCACCTCATAAGTTGTTCTCTCTCAACATGAGGGAAAGTATCTGACTCTGGAGCTGCTAATTGCTTCACTAAATTCATCAGTTAGTTGATATCTGTGTTTGAGTCGCTCAAGTCCATTGTTCCAGAGTTTACTGTGGTGTGGTGAGTTTATTAGTAATCCGGAAAACAGTGAGCCCAGTGTCACAGAGCATGTCCATGACAATAGAATAAAGGGCAGGGGGATAGATATACAGTTGTGGAAGGAGGCGGGGGGTAGGGGGCTCACATAGGGTTGCATGGGTAACAAAGGTATTTGCATCACAAGGTCTAATTGTCAGACAGGATTGAATTATCATACAACTGTGATAATCAAAAGGCAGGGGAAGAAACAGAGACAGAGATGAGAAGGTGTGTTGGGGAAGCTATCACCACAACACAAGTGAAAGGCATATAAGCAATTTGCAGTCCCAATGTAAGATATTTTTATGACCCACCATCAGATATAGTCACCAAAGCCGTACCTGTTGTGGTACAAGGGGAATGTTATGCTGTGTGTATGGTAGGCAGTGTGGTTGCCCACAATAGCCAGGCTTAGTTGTTCAACACAAGCTTGAAACTTTGAAGTTACACAGAGACAGTAGGAAACACAAAACCTGCGGGGACCACTCATTACTGAAACAATGAGCCCCTCCCATTTCTTATCAGCGGTTAGAACACAATCACAGGATCAGCGGAGGATGAAAGGTATCACGTTCAACACAGCAACATAGCTAAGGAGGAGAAGGTTCACAAAACACTGGGTGTGTTGGTATCATCAAGTGTGAGCAACAGGGAAAGTTGGCAGCACCAGTGTTTCCAGTGGAAAAGTTAGTCTGGTGCCCTGCTCATACTGGGTAACTCACTAACTGTCTGTTGGTTGACTTAACAGTCTTGCCATGCCGAGACTGCTGCTTGCTCAGTGTGTTGGCTGCGGGTGTAGGTGGTAGCAGTGAGAGCGTTCAGTCCGAGTCTGTGAACTACAACGATAGATTTAAAAATAAAGTTTGTCTTGTTGCAGCAGAAACGCTAAAAACATGATTGTTTTGATGCTGAAGCAGTGTAGCACCTGGAGGCTAACAAAGTCTATGTTAGCTGGTCAAAAACTCAATGTTTTACATTTATTCATGATTTAAAAATATGTATTGTTCAACTTGATGATTAAGGCGGAGCAGAGGAGAGTGTGACCGCCTGCTGATCAGCGGTGAAACAGGCTTTTAGCATCAAATGCTGTCGTGGCGTGTGTACTGCCCTACTGCCTCAATTGCCCCAGAATCCACACCTGAGATGGCAATAATGAACTGGAAACTGAGGTGCTTTTCTCTGGTCAGATTAGTGCTGTTTGGAGGACTGGTGGTCAATGTAGTCAAGTGAAAGTTAACAAACATTTTTATTGTGGCCAGTGTCACTGAGCACACAGTTATCTGACTGATGTCACTGGGCCACAAATCAATGCAATTGACCATTTAGATAACAAATGGAGTTAACGCTTGACAGATGGTGATGTTCTGCAGGATAACGCTGCGCTAATTGATATTAAAGCAGCTGCAGACTGTGTTAATATTTATGAGGAGATTCCTTGGGGGATTTGGTTCAGGGCTGGGAGGAGCAAACCAGACACACACCCTCTCTATACAGCAGCCGTTACATAATTCACCGCTAATTTTGCATCTTAAACTATGGAGACCCAAGCTCCTGCAGGTCAGCTCTGCCTCGTAACACTTGATGCCAGACAGTTATATGTGATGCTGCTTCTCTAATCTTTCTCAACATTTGGTCTTATGTGTTTTGTTGGGATGTGTTGGAGCTCAGTTTGAATTTGGTTTGTTTGTGCTGGTGTGAAAGCTGTCAATCACACGATCTGATGTAGACAACAACAACATTTGAGGCTGCTTCAAAAGGAATATCTTGGGTTTTTTTTACAAGTGGAATCTTGGCAGATTTTTGTGGCTTGAAAGAGAGGCAGACCACTCAAAGTTCAACTGGTCTTATAATCTATAAATTATTGAGAATTGTTGCATTTATTTTGAGCCTTTCTACTGGTGGTGTAGCCTTATCAGCACAGGCAGGTGATTGTTATGAGCCAGTCGTTGTATCTAGAGTCAGTGCAGGACATGCATACAAGAGGAGAGAGGAGGTGAGATTAACAGTGGGAAAATGAGTGAGGAAAGTGTGGGAGAGAGATATAAAAGGAAAGGAGCTGTTAAAACTGTTCTGTTGTTACAGGAGTGTTGAGATTGTTTATTACAGAAATAGCTGAGATTTTGAAGGTGTTAAATAGAGTAAAAGGGAGAGGGTGTATAAAATGTGCTGAGAACCATTGTGAATCCAATCACAGACTGTGTTGTTGTTTCATGCCTGGTCTGAACATAGTTGTAGCTCTCAGCCCTGCTGGACAGACTGCACATGTCTCGCTTCCTTGTTAATAAATTCATTGTCTTTCTCTCATTAATATTCATATGTTCTGTTCCTGATTTGCTTTCTCTGCTTTGCTGCAGGAGTGGAAAGTGACCCGGCTAACGTTTGAGTATGACCCCGAGCCTTATGGGAAGGAGAGGGATGGGGCCATCATCAAGATGGCCCAAGAGTTTGGGGTGGAGGCCATTGTCAGAAACTCACACACCCTCTACAACCTGGACAGGTTAGTAACACATCTACTCATCCTTTATTTTGTTCAAAGGGAAGGGGTCAACATAGAAACTGGGATCGGGCTGATGTTTAATTTTTTACCACCTACCCAGTGAGTGGGCAGTGGGCAGTTTGGAGATCATCAGCTGCCCTTATTGGCATGATTAACCTCAGCCACTGTTATCAGTCACATTTAACTTAGTTTATTGTGTATTTTCTCTCTTTACGACAAATCTGAGTGTAGGGAGATGGAGAGAGTCTGTCAGCAGAACTGTACAAAACTCAACACAAAGAACAGTTACACTCATGGTGTATTCAGACCTGGCTCGTTTGGAGCAGCTGTTCCGAAACAGGGAGCGGTTAACCCCAAAGACTGGTTCGTTTGGTCATATGTGAGCACAGCAGTCGTGCTCAGATGCGGGATAAAACAAGCAGGCCGAGATTGCCAAGAAGGGGTGGTCTCGGCTTGCCCCCATTCGAGCACTGGAGCATTTTGTTTGAGAGTGTAATCGACTCAACAGCCGACACAACTGACTCCAAAAAACAAACTCGCCAACCACACTGCTGATATTCCATGGTTTTGTTTTTCCCAGGTAAACTCCTCCTCCTTCTGGGTAAGATTTCTGACCAATGAGAGGACAGTTGGTTCGTACATGGCATTTGTTTGCAACTTTGGACCGCTGTTACCATGTGAACACAAACAACCCAAAAGAAAACAATTGTTTTAGTCGGTGAATTGGAACAAAGCAAACGAGCCACAGGTCTGAATAGACCCTTAATGAAAAGGCAGTGAAATGATGAACAAAACATCCACCAGGCCAAAAAGCTTTTAAATATGAAACTAAACAAAAAAAAAAAAAACTTTTCACATATTCTTATATCATGACACACAACATGATCAATAGCATCATGTTGCCACAGTGCTACTTCTGCTGTAACTCTGGTACGATAGCTGCTTGAAGATGTGAGTATTTTTTAATCATATTGTTTTTATGACCTGAAATTGAGCCATTCTGTTCAGTCATAAATGATCCAATGTGAAGTTAATGTTCTAAAACATGCAAAAACAACACAAGGCCACTAATTTTAGCTCAATTGTTGTATGGTACAGAAGCAGGAGAATTGTCCTCTAAATGCTCAAACACAATTTAATAAAATCCTAAAGAGTCTTTTTATTGTTTTTGCAACACATTCGGCAGAGCCCTACAGGGGTCTTCTCATATTACTGCAGCCCACACCCCTGTCTGTGTGCTGGGACTGGGTGGCAGAATGAGTAGGAGTGGAGGGAGGCTCCATATTCAAGTCTTGTTGTGTTTTCTGTCTCATGGAGAGCATTCAGTCCAACACAGTATTACAGCATTGCATTATGTAATGAAACAGTATTACTGGCCTATGTGCGTAAGAATACTGTGTGACTGGATGAGGCAGGAGGTAGTTAAGCTGTGTGTGTGTGTGTTTTCACCCTGCAGTTGGTAGTTGGACATGTGCTCAGCTTACTGCACTTGTAGTCATAGTAGATCAACCAATAGGAAGCCGGCCCAGCTGCAAATCCACCAACCAAGGATCCACAACTGCCTCACAGATATAGACAAGTTGTATAAGACAGAAACTATAAATACAGAGCTTCACTCTCAGCTGCACAGGCGCATGAAGCCGAGAAGGAAGCCATTAAGGCTGGAACACGAAGGAGGCCAAGATTGCTAATGTCTCATGCCAGTAAAGTCGAGTGATGTTACTTTTTGTCCAAGTGTTTTTCTATTACTGTCAGATGTAGCTCTTAACACTGTGCTACAGTCTAGCACAGTTGATAACTGCAGGATGTGGGTTGTCCACGTGTCTGTCTTCCCTCCAACCCACCCTGTTAGTCCATGAATATCACACATACAGCCCAGTTTCTATATTTTTACTGCTTTAAATGTGTTCACGGGTGTGTGTGTGTGTGTGTGTGTGTGTGTGTCTATCATTACTTGTGTTTTGTATGTAAAAGAAGCACATTATAAACCATGTTTTTAAAGGGTACTATATAAAAAAATTATTATACGTATTAACCCCTGAACTTAGCAGAATTATCAGGTCAAAAACACTCCCAGCTGGGAATACATCATTATTGTGACAGCAGGCATAGACAGAAATCTAGAGCAGTGGTTCCCAACCTCTTCCAACTCGAGGCCCACGTGAAAATCTCAAAAATGTTCATGGCCCATCTCCAACCCCATAAACAATACAGAGGCCAAATAATGTGTTATCAGAGCACTTCTTTATTTTAATGATAAAGATAGAACATGCAGGACTGAACTGAAAGCAGCAGAACATGTAGGAAGCTCCACAGTCACCGAGGAAGTTTAAGGCATTGGCATTTAAGGCATTAAGGTATTGTCAAAATTGAGAGCCTACCATGAACACTCTGCAAGTTATAGGAGCTGAGACAAAATCTGTTACAATCATCCCCGGTTTTCCCTATTTTTATTTTTACACAATTACATTTTTATTTTTTTCACAACTATTTTGAAAATGATTTAACAGCCAACAGGTTGCTAATCACTGATCTAGCCTATTAAAGATCAAGTCCAACTTTTACCTTCTGTATAATTATATTTTACACATTTATGTGTGTGTGCTTGGTACCTTTCAACAGAACTTTGTCGCTGATAGGTCCTGTTACATAAAGTCAGCTGTATATACAGTAGTTCTACCCTTGACCTTTCTGCCTTTTGTGTATTGATCACAGGATAATAGAGATGAACAACAACAGTCCTCCTCTGACCTTTAAGCGGTTTCAGACCATCGTGAGCCGACTCGAGTTGCCCCGGAGACCTCTGGCTCCCATCACCCAGCAGCAGATGGACAAATGTCGGACTAACATCGCCGACAACCATGATCAGCTCTACAGTATACCATCACTGGAAGAACTAGGTACACAGGACTGGTTTGATCACAGCTCCAGGGGTGAATGTGGCAGTTTCCTGATGCTGATGAATGCTGTAGCTTTATATTTTATCGTACTCTGACCTTACTGAGGTTAGTGTAGGAGAGAGGATGTGCTTAGCTTTATTAAGTTTAATTTCTGTGAGCACTAGTGGCCAACATGCACAGCCTCATATATTGACTGAATTTCTAGTTTGTCCTCTGTATAGACCTCTCAGTCATGATTATATTTCAGCTGTTCAAAGTCACTGTATGTATCTGTATTTATTTTATATGTATTATTTACATTTATTTATATATTTAGATGTGGAGTGGAGTTCATTTCATGTTTCCTTCATACATCAGAAACCATTTAGCACTTGAATGTTTTAACTGCTTTGTCTCTGTGTAAACCTGTGTCCAGGTTTCAGAACAGAGGGCTTACCTCCAGCTGTGTGGAGGGGAGGAGAATCTGAGGCCTTGGACAGGCTCAACAAACATCTGGACAAGAAGGTAAAGCAGAAGCTACCGGTCTGAGTTACTGGTCAAATCCAGACTGACATTTGTTTTCATTAAGTTGGTCTGTCCTGTGCCACTGAGGGACACGATGTCATTCTTCTGCTCAATGTGTTGTTCTGTTCAGGTGTGGGTGGCCAACCTTGAGAAGCCTCGGGTCAGCACATGCTCCCTGTATGCCAGTCCTACGGGCCTCAGCCCCTACCTGCGCTTTGGCTGTTTGTCATGTAGGGTTCTGTATTACAACCTGAGGGAGCTCTACATGAAGGTATAGCCTGAGATGACACACACACACACACTCTGCTGTGTGTTTCCTCTCTTCCTCTCACTCTTCCTCTCTTCTCCACTCCATCAGCTCCGTAAGCGCTGCAGTCCTCCTCTGTCCCTGTTTGGCCAGTTGTTATGGAGGGAATTCTTCTACACAGCTGCCACCAACAACCCAAACTTTGACCGCATGGAGGGAAATCCCATCTGTGTCCAGGTGGGGATTTGCACCACTGTTCAAACAAAGACGTTCATATTTAACAAAGAGTACTGATGAATGACCATCACTGTAGGACTAACAGTTGTCAGAGCTGTGGCCTGTGGGCGTGAGCTCAGCAATTGTCTTCACTATCTGTGATTTATCTGTGAAATGAGATTGAAAAGCTCAGTTTTAATGTCTTTGGTATACTATGTATCCACATACACACCCTGCCTTTCACAGCAGCGTTCATACTGTACTATAATAAGGTGAAACATTGAGTCTTAATATTGTTTAAGTGTTGTGAGTGCTAATGTTTTGAATTATTAGTGCTGATGCAAAACTGAGGGTGAACACGTGAACCATTCCTGTCCTTGATGGGTTGGACATCCAGATTCACTTAAATGTCAACACCACCAGCTGAGACCACAGGACACAAACTTCCTTCTCAAACCTTTTTAAAACAACAGTGACTATGACAAAGATGCTACTCATGCAGTGAAGAAAGAAAACCTGTAGAAGTGTTGAGCCCAGTCACTGACTATTGAAAACATTCAGGTGACAGCAGAAATAAAACCAGTGCAGTCTACAAACTGGTTTAACATGTACCCAAGAGAAGAAAGAAGAGTACATAGTAAATGTCTCTGTCCTGTCTCCAGATCCCATGGGACCAGAATCCAGAGGCACTGGCCAAGTGGGCGGAGGGACGGACTGGTTTTCCTTGGATTGACGCCATCATGACCCAGCTGAGACAGGAGGGCTGGATCCACCACTTGGCCCGACACGCTGTGGCCTGTTTCCTTACCAGGGGAGACCTGTGGATCAGCTGGGAGAGCGGCATGAAGGTCTGACAGAGCAGCTTTTGGTGTCGTTTCATATGCAGAGCTCGTGTCTGAGTGTCCACCCATGCGCTGTGTAGTTTGAGAGCAGCAGTGAAGTTTTCTGTGCCAGGCTCACTGCAGGACAAATTGTGACCACTTGATGTGGATTGTGTATGTGTGTGTCCCTGCAGGTGTTTGAGGAGCTGCTGCTCGATGCAGACTGGAGTGTGAATGCTGGTAGCTGGATGTGGCTGTCCTGCAGTGCCTTCTTCCAGCAGTTCTTCCACTGCTACTGTCCTGTCGGCTTTGGAAGGAGAACTGATCCATCAGGAGACTACATCAGGTAGAATCTAAACTGCTGCAAACAGTACCTCCCACAACGTCACTCAATATCATTGACGTCCAGTATCTGCAAACTGTGTTTTGTTTCTTTATGTTGAAAGCGTTTGATAGTGGTTTTGAAATGTCACCAAGATTTTCTGTTGAATTTCCTGCAGGCGTTACATCCCCATCTTAAAGGACTACCCGAACCGGTACATCTATGAGCCGTGGAACGCCCCAGAGCTGGTCCAGAAGGCAGCCAACTGTGTGGTGGGAGTGGATTATCCCAAACCTATGATCAACCATGCAGAGGGCAGCAGGCTGAACATCGAAAGGATGAAGCAAGTTTACCAGCAACTCTCTCATTACAGAGGACTCAGTAAGTCAACTGTGAACACATCCTGTTACTGTTACCACCAACTTTGTTTTCAAGGGGCACAGAGAAGTTTGATTTGGACTGGCCACAGACAGTACAACCACAGCAGGACCAGTGAACTGTGATCCTCACTTTGGAAACATTAGCAGCTCAGCCTATTGATGTGCAGTTGCTTTGTTTTCTCTTCTGAGGTGTGGGATCTGAAAACACAGGCAAATGTAATCTACTATGCTCGCTGACGTTCTCTGTGATCACTCATCTTAAATGTTGATACAGCTGATCACACATTGTCATTAATTAATTTATGTTGAATGTGTCAAACACTGCGACTGATATCAAGTCACATAGGTCACAGAGGGTTACACCCTCAGTCCAGTACACTAAGACTCTATGAGAGGGAGGGGGAGGATTAGTGAGTGTCAGATGATGAACCAAAGAGCATCCATGACTACGTCAGGAGCACGGCCCCTGGGATGAACTTATAAGAGAGTGTCTCAGGCCGCAGTTTAGCAATCCAGTTACTGTCTTTCATGGATACAGAGAATGTGAATAATTTCATTGTTGGTGAACATTTGTAACCCCTGAACCCCCCCCCCCCTCCCCACAGCAAAGGGGGAATTCAATCACAAAATTTCAAATCCTGAACACACTTCAGTGTCTGTTATGCCCACAACATGTCCTGTGTCCAGTGTATAGTCAAAACTGACAATGAATTCATGATAGATGGTGATGACAATATGACTTAACAATGTGAGACCCTCTGTGCCTGTGTCTCTGATAATGGAAGAAAGTCGAATATCTTGATGTCATATTGATACCGTGGTGTACTGGAAAGAGTCCTGAAGGACAACATAGGCTGTAATGATGGTGATGGTGATTATGTCCCTGTGACAATCTGGCACATATTAACAGGATGTAAGATGGCAGGTGGGACAGTGAATACTGGGAAGTATAACTGAGTGGCTGGGATAGTGTACAGGAACATGTGTGCTCACGGAAAGTGAGTGAGAACAACAGAGCTGAATTCCTGTGGGTCTTTAAAATCCAGCTGCTGGCAAACCATTCAGAGCAGAGGAGGAAAGGAGTGACAGATGTGACAATAACATCAGGAAGAATGAACACGAGATGAGAGGAAGTATCAATGTCTGAGGGAACAACTGGAACAGATGTCGAAGGTGAAGTCCAAAGTGGTGCCCATGGTAACAGGATTAGGATTAGGATTAGCATGAGGGGCTGTGACACCACTCAAACAGGAAAGGTGGCTTCAGCAGACTCCAGGTACAACATCTGAGGCCTCGGTCCGGGAGAGTGGAGCAGAACCATCAGACTCTGACACCCCTGCCCCCATTTAGTTGTGTTTTTGTAAAGTCATAGGAAGAATGATGTCACAGTGAACTCTGTGTATGTCTGTGTCAGGTCTATTGGCATCAGTACCAACGATCCAGGAAGAGGCAGAGCCACCGATGACTGATGAGTCCCAGACCAGCAGCGGCCCAGGTAGGAGGACAAGTATTCATGTCACCCCATAGACATCACTGAGGTTCATGTGCGACAGCCACACTCTTCACTCTTGTGTTTGTATTTTCTCAGACTCTCCCCCCAGAGACCCTGTAGACAGTGAAGCAGCCGGCTGCTCTACAGCTCCTGATTCCTCCACGGTCTGTGCGTCCTCCGCCTTTGCCCCACATCCCAACCTGGAGGACACACTGAACACTCCCCAGACACCCGCCACACACACACAGCCCTCTGCAGCCGTCTCATCTACGTCTGCCAGCAACCCCCCGCCCCTAGCAGCCTTTCCCTCCCCATCTTCAACATCAATCCAGAGCCCACTGTCAAGGTCAAAACCCTCGTCCCCCTCTTCTTCATGTCCCACCTTGTCTCCTTCCCCCAGTCCAGCCTCAACCCTGGCTCAGACTTTTCCCAAGAGGAAAGGCCCCACTCGAAAAGTGCGTCGCAGCCAGAGGCAGCGAGGGCGACAGAGCTGCCCTCCATCAGGAAGGGAGGGCGAGAGGAGAATGGAGGAAGAGGAGAAAAAGGAAACAGCAGGGGACGAGAGCATGGAGGAGAATGTCGAGCCGGAGGAGGAAAGAATGGAAGAGGAGACTTCTGGAGAACCAGCAGGACTTCAGCAGTGATATGAGGTAAAATATACAGCATCTTCATGAACAATAAGCAACCAAAGGAACATGTAGAAAGAGCTGATGTATGAAACATTGTCTTCAAGGTGTGATTGTTACTATGGCAGGCTGACATACATAATGGCTCTGCAGGTGGTGGTTTGTAGGTTTGCATGGTCTTGCAAAGGAAATTTGCTTTGTCGTCTCTTTTTTTTTGCCATTTTCTGTGAAGTCTCTCCTCCAGCAAATATAAAGGCTTCAGTTTGTAAACTCTAAAGTATCTGAACAAGAGTTCAGTGTGATTGATGGGTTTGGTGCAGTGCTGCAGAAGTGTGATCATCAAAGTCCTGGTTCTGTGTCAGTGTCTGAAGTAGCGTTTCTTCTCTGGTGTCTCTTTCAGGTCGAGTCTAGGAGAACAGCTACCAACATCCACACTGGACAACTGGACACAAAAAGACACATAAGGAACAATGATACGGACATCCGGACAATATACGTACTTTACATGCATAAGCATACATACACCACAAGTGGAAGCAGTGCAAAAGCATCTAACTCACATTTACTCCAGTCAGACAAAAAATAAGCTCTTTGAGAAAAAGTGATAATCAACAATAATCAACAATGTCCACAGAACCAGTCCACAGAGATTTTACATGATAAAAAATAATTCTGATTTGAAGAAATGAAGCTCACAATTCAAACAAGATTGTGAGAAAGTAAGTGATGAGTACTTTTCTCTTTCGCAGTTCCATCTCTGACACATACACAGTTAATACATCTATCCAAGGTGAGCCCATACAACAGAGCGTGGCTGTCCGCAGAAGTAGCTCCCTGCTTGTACTGCCGCTTCTACAACTGTCTTTAGACAAAGGTAGTGCAGGAGTCTGAGCGACACACTGTCCCGACTCACTCTCTGCTCTTCTACAACCTGGGAAAGAAAAGTCACTCAGTCATTTGATAATGCAGTGTAATTGACACATTGTGGTAAGGATTTTGAATAATTGTGGTTTATGAGATGTCATGAATGGTCGTTAAAACCAGATCACCCTGGGTCCTGCTAAGGCCAAGAACGGACTATGGTTCTCATAGAGTTGGAAAGGAGCACTGCTAGAGCTTCAGACAGATTTCAGCTAACTGTGTAAAACCATCATTTTATGTTGTAGTTCCCTTCACTGTACAGTTGTGTTCCTTATGGGCCTGCTTTAGGGGGCACTCAGTGATGGAGAATGTTGTTGTTTATGTGTAGCTCCAGGTGATGGAGGGAGTTTCTGACAGCTTTGCTCTGGACGTTTTCCTGACATAACCACAGCAGGGAGCAGAGAAACTGACCGAAACCACGTGTTAATATGTAAATGCCCGATGTGAATGTTTTGCTAGAGGCAGCAATGAGGTAAATTACATAAACATACATTTTTTTTAGTCGACCCTAAATCATAACTACCATGTCTATTTTGAAGTCTCACACATCTCTGAAGGTATAGCAGTTTGCTAACTGAGATCATGTAAATGGAATAAGACAAATGGATTTAGACACTGTAGCTGTGGCACAGGGGATATTAATGAAGTTAAGTCTGCGAGACCAAAAAAATGTTTGTTTTGCATTTGCCATATTTTTCTCTGGCAACAGAAAATGCTGCTTGTGTGGAAAGAATGTAGAGAAAACCTGACGTGTTGTTCTCCCCGTACGTGTAACAGAGTTTGTGTATAAAATATGTAAAAACTATAACCTGTCTGTTTACTAATGGTTTGATTCAGGGGGTTTCATAAAGGGTTGTACCTTGTTTCTGCCTGGATGTGTTGCAGTAAGAGCATCCACTAGTGGGCAGTAGATATAGCAGAGTCTGCACGTGGTAAATTTACCAGAGCTGCAACTTGCATTTTCATTATCTCTTCAACTGCTAATTATCCAATATACATTTACTAATAATGACTCTATGAAATTTCACTGAATGATGAAATCTGCTCTGTGAACACCCTGTAACAGTTGAGAAAATTATTCAGCTTCGCATCCTATAATTCAAATGTCTAGGCATTGATACTTGGAAAAATTAGCCAAATAATCATTAAAATGAACAAATAAATGATGTCAGCCAGCTTAATGATTAATCGATCAATCCCCTCACCAAAAAACAAAGTTCCTCAGACTAAGTCGTGATTGCATTAAAATGCAACACTGGTAACTGAAATGTTTTGTCATACAATTGTGTGACAGTTCTTTATTCTGGGATTGTATTCATTACACAGAGAATTGACGACAGGGTTTTCCCACTGAGGTTTAGAGCGTGAAGTCAAACCAATGCCAGGAGGTTATTTCTGGAGGAGCCCCACATATTTATGTGTGCTCTTTGTTTCAACATCAGCTTTTTATTCAGTTCAAAACAAAGAAAATGATACAAATATGATTTGTGTATGTGAAAATACTGATTTTTTCGTCTACCTTGAACCCTCAGCGCAGAATAAGTAAGCCATAGTAACAACCTGACTTTGTGAAACCCCCTCACTGTTGCCTGGATGGGTCAAAGTTTCCCCAGAGAGTAGAGTTTTAAGACAAACCTCGTGGCCATGGGACGTGTCATACTGTTGGTGTCCTGGACAAGTGGGAACTCTGAGGTCTAAGTCCAAGAAGGTAAAAGGACAAGTCAGTTCAGCCTCTTCCTCTACTCTTACCTAATCATAGGACAGAAAGCCTCCCATTTCCCGCTTACCCTGAACACAACTAACACACTAACCAGATGTGAGTGTTTTACTGCACATTCCAACAAACAGCAGTGTGATGCTTCACAGGGCCACAGGTCTGTCTGTGAGCTGTGGGCTATATGGATATTTATTTGTTTTGTATTGTACAAAAAGAGTTTATTTTCATTAAAATTGCTGAAGGAATTGTGATTGAAATGGGAGTTCATGCTCTGTTTTCATTTCCCCTTATGGCACAACACATTCAGTTGTTCAAATGAATTCATGTAGCCTATATTAAAAAAGAAAGAAAAGGTCTACACTCATTTTGCCAAAATCTGGTAAGTTTCTACTTAACTTCTTGGTTGGAGCAGGTGCTCAAAAGAGAAAAAATCTTAAAAATCAAGAATTTTTTTCATTTGTGTCTATTCAGCTGAATCCTGTTAAGGCAAGTCTCATTTTATGGGAAGACCTGAATGTGGTCTACATCAGAATAAAACAAATAAGTAAAAACAATTCATGAACACATGGTCCAAAAAGAATTTAGATTAAAAGCATATATATACATACAAGCAGTACATATGAATGGAGACATTGCAGCCTCCAAGTTACAAAAATGGGCGTGGTGTCATCTAAACTAGGTTGCTGCTTTCCTCATGTTTATTATACATTCCTCAATTTTAAGGTCACTGAGAACAGTTCTTCACCAAGGAGTACTGTTACACTTATCGTGAGACAAAAAATAAGCTACTCTTTCAATGATCATTATGAAGTTCTAAATAAAAGAAATGGATTGAGGTGGACTACGCTGACACTGCTTCTAAATATTTCTGTTTGCAGTTAAGAGCGTGTGGCTAATGTGGACAAAGAATAATAAACAAAGCACATGTCTACATCGTCTCATCAGAGGAAGATGTAGTGGAAGTGGTTTTCTGGCATCGTCATCATCACAAACCCATACATGTATGAATTTACAGTAATAAAAGACAAAGTCCCACAGTCTTCTTCTGTATATCATGTTCAATACATTTTGACACCAGCGAGAATGCAGAGATGAAAAAAGAAGAAGTTAATGCGATGAATCCTGTTCACAACCTGTTGTATTTATCCCTGTGAATGTTTGTGTGTTTGGGATCAGCTCCAGTGAACATAGCTAACACTAAGTCATCAGCTACCCAGCTAGGTTTTACTGACTGACTAGTTAAGAAATATCTGGCAGATTAACTCACTGGTTTGTTGGATCTCTTGCCTGACCAGCGTGTTGACTGACTTGCCGGGGTGTGCTGTATTGACTAATGAAATGACTGACAATGTTTGTTAGCTCCTGTTGACTGACTGACTGACTGACTGACTGACTGTGTTTCTTGTTTATTTATTGTTTGGCCCTCTCCACCTTTAGGTCCAGGGTGAAAACCTTCCTCCTCTCTTGTGCTTTTTGTCAGGGCTGCATCAGGTAGCCCTGAACCATTGCCACTATTTACTACTGCCATAGGCTAACGCTGCTGTCTTGTCATTATCTGTTGTACTTTGAGGTTTGGCCTTGGTGTCTTGCACTCTCTCTCTCTGTTTATTTTCCAAGGATTCTTCAGAGCTCCATCCATCTGCTGCCATCACCTCCTTTCCTCTGCTCCTGTGAACCTGAACCTGAAGCTGCCTACATCAGGTTGCTTTACTGCACTATCCCATTTATTTCATATTCCATGTTGTGAACTGTTTTTTTGTGCGTACACAACATCTATTGCACGTCTGCCCGTCCTGGGTGAGGGATCCCTCCTCTGTTGCTCACCCTGAGGTTTATCCTGTTTTTTCCCTGTTGAGGGTTTTCTTGGGAGTTTTTCCTCAGTCGATGTGAGGGTCAAAGGGCAGGGGATGTTGTTCTGATGCTCTGTAAAGCCCATTGAGACAAACTGTTTGCAAAAATGGGCTTTATAAATAAATTTGCCTTGCTTTGGCTATCTGGCATTAGTTGCTGGTTTAATTACTAGTTTTCTGGATGGTGTGTCACCTCTGTGTAATAACTGTTACCTGTGTGATCTGGTGTGTGTTTTACACAAACACACAGAGACATAACACAGGAGCACTCACAGAGCTGATTAGCTTTAACTCGCAGAGAAAGCCTCAGGCAGATGAGCTGGTGATGTCATGCTGTGCTCTGATTGGCTGGTTCTGACTTCCTCCTCCCCCTCTCTCTCTCCTCCCTGCCTTCTTCTCTCTGTCAGTCCTCGTTCATCCCATCTCTACTCAACACCACCCATCTCTCCTCCTCTCCTTTCCTCCCTCCTTCTCTCTCTCTACCGCTCCTCTCTACTCAGCTCTTTCCAGGGTGATGGTAGTGATGCTGTTGCTGATGGTGATGATGTGACACTGAGGCCAGCCAATGATCAAGCAGGGATGGAGTAGAGTGGGTGTGTCCAGAGGCTGAGCTTGCAGCTGATCGATGCTGGGAAGACCGAGGAGGAAGAAGGGGAAGAGGGGGAGGTAGAGGAGGGTGGGAGAGGCCTTGTCCGAGCGAAGGAGTGCCGACACTGGGTTAATAAAGGGGAAGAAAAGGAGGAGGAAGGGGGAAGAGGAGGAGGGAGGGAAGAAGCTGTCGCCTGTCAGAGGGGGGATCAACCTGAGCTGTCATGGACAAATATCGACCAAAGAGGCCGACCACCCTGGCTCTGTTCCCACAGCTGCCACCAGCCGGCACCCAGGTAGGAAGACTGGGAGGATCCCCTGCTTTTACATGAGCTGCAATGTGTGTATGTGTGAACATGGGTGGATGCTGTGTTCAGAATGAGGCATCAAGCAGAATAAGTGGGTTACTCTGTATGTGTGTGTGTATGTGCATGTGTGTGTGTGTGTGAGTTTACTGGGAGGATCCTGCCCTCAGAATGAGACAGCACTGGGTAGCTGTCTGTTTGTGTGTGCTGTTAGGTGTGTGTTTATATGTGTGTGTGTGTGCTGGCAGTGGGTCATCTCTGAAAATGGTTCAGCTGTGTGTTGCAGTAAACACAGTACACAGGCTCCTATTATCTGTTGTGGTGATTGTATTTCTGGCTAATATCTATATTTAGAACATCAATATTCATAATTCAATCATGTGGCTGGCTTGTTTTTCTCCAGCACACCCAGTGCAGGCGAGCAGCTGGGGGCTCAGTGACTTGCTCAAGGACACTGTGGTTATTGAGGGGATTGACCCTGATAGTGATGTTGAAACAGGAGCCTTAAGTATATTTAAAATCAGCAGTAGCTGGAGAAGAAGAGGATTGAATATAAGGCTGAATCTACAGATGAAATTAATGGGACCTGATGGTGGTGAACGTAGTGAACCCTGGCTCAGTCTGTAAGCCGTCAGTAAGCAGCGTTCTCTAGAGGGAGCTCACACTAACACCAGATGAGTTTAGTTGCATCCTGTTTACGGTGACAATACAATTCAGAGCAGTGGTTTCACACTCACCTGGGTTTCCCCTCTGAACCAGCATCAAAGCCCGAGACATCCCGTGATGGGCTCACTGCAGCCGCCGCAGACGATCAGATCAGAGCGATGGCCCGATTTGATCAGTTGATGTTTTTATCAGACTTTCACCGCCTTAGCAGGGACAAACATAACCGATATCGTCAGCCTGGAGGTGAGGCGAAGGGGAGAAGGTATAGTGTGAAAAGTGGGTCAAATGTGCTGTATTTAGAATAAGAGGTGCAGCCCACTGACTGACTGACTCACTAGCTTATTTATCATTAGTGAGTTTCACAAAAAGGTTGAGATAAAAGGTTGGGTAGAACCTTGGTAACTGTGTAGGGCAAAGATGTTGTCCTTTCTCTCCTCCGCCTCCTTCTCTCAGTGGATCATTGTTGTAATCACTAGTTTTAATTCACCTCACAAATGTTGCATCACGACACAGGTTTCTAGAAAAGGTGGTTGGAGCCAACCAGCTAACGTCAATTTAAGATCCATTTCAAACTCTTCAATCTGCAGTTTGGACTGAAATCCCAGGTTTAACTAAAGAGCCTGTTCAGAGCTTCCTGTTCTACAACTTTATGTCTTAATCTGTGGGTTTGTTTCTTCAGCCTCTCTGAAAGTTTATAATGCAGTCTGGAGGTTTATTATCCATATTCTGAGATACAGTGGAAGGCTTGTTGATTTTACCGACAGCTCCCACACCAGAAGACGGCATAATGTCATGTAAAGCAAATGTGCTGTCTAATGTTACATCCATATGTGAACCAGCTGCAGTCACTCAGCCTATCAAGCTTTTATTACAGTTTTTCTCCATCGGTTTGGTTCATTTCTTAAAACAGAAGTGACAATCTCAAAACTCTAAGATCATTTAGCAAAACAGTCTTACAGTTCAGCACAACACCATAGCTCACTTGCAAAAGCTCATATCTCTCCCAAAACAGTTCATCATTGTGTCAAAACTAAATTCCTTCCTCATATAAATAGTCAGTGCCCCCAAAATGCATCGTCCCTTTGGCATTGCGTAAACACTGCAAGTCAAAATGTTTAGATGTTTTGTCACTATGGCAGAAGACCATTGAAATATCCCTCATGTCCACCTCTCAGTCTTAGCCCAGTCCTTCACTGACAGTGGTTACTGTACCAGTTTTTTTGTCTAGATAACATAATACAATTGTGTATAAAACTGAAGTAAAGGAAAAAAGAAGGATTTTACAGTAAGTGTATCCTCCAAGGTTTGACATCACACAATGCACTGATACTGGAAAGGAAACTGTAACCATTTTTATTCACACACACAAAAATGTCCCAAGAGATTCATGTATGGTGTTCATGGTATTATCTTCTTGACTCATTTTGTCAGTTGAACAGACTATTGTGCATGTGATGGCTTATACAATGATGTGATGCTGACATGTTTTGGAGAGAACAATCAGTTTACATCAACCAGATCTATTCACTTGGAAACTGTGCTGAATGTAGGCTAACTGTACTCAATCATTTGCAAAGATGTGCTGAGACATTTGCAACTTGATGAAATGAAAGAGAAATTCAATTCTGTTGTGAACAACTGCGGAGTGGTTTGGAGAATGTAATTTCTGTTTCAAGAAATGAGTCAAACCAACGGAGAATGTGGGGAATGATGTTTATTAAAAGATGCAAGCTTCATTCAGAAATGAAACTAACAATGACATAGACATGTAGACAAATACAACACATCTACATCTATCAAATCTTAGAGGTATAAATATCACAGCACCATTGATCATTGTTGATCAGTCAATGATCTACTGTAACCCGACGATGTGCTGACAGGCAGATGACAGAGCTTCAGTCCCTCCATAAGCTGCATGTGGTTAATTCCTGCAGTTTAATACTTAGATACAGCAGCACTGTGGAGAGGTGGGACCTGGTGTCGGTGGATTAACAGATCAACTTCAGGTATTCAGTATGCTGCTTCAAAGGGTCTCTCATGTGTGACACACTGAGTTGACTTGAAAAGCTTAGCATATATTTGGAGTATATACCATATATGTCAAAATGAAGATGTGACTGAATCAATCTAGCATTTTGATTCACTTTGACGGGCCAGGATTGGCTCCTATAGGTGGGGCCAGTGCAGAGTAACAGCCTGAACACTGTAGGTGCAGGAACAGTTATGCAGTATAAAATCCTTGATCGATCTACTATCTATCTATCTATCTATCTATCTATCTATCTATCTGTCTATCTATCTATCTATCTATCTATCTATCTATCTATCTATCTATCTATCTATCTATCTATCTATCTATCTGTCTATCTGTCTATCTATCTATCTATCTCTGCCTGTCTGTCTGTCTGTCTATCTGTCTGTCATCTACACAACCTTCCTCCCTCTAAAGGCACATTCTCCTGCCCTTAGTCTGTACTTTATAGAGATATCTATATACACACACACACACATATATATATTTACAATATTTTGGGATTAACACATTATTTTTTGCCAATATCAGGTTTGTCCTGAAAAGAAGGAATATGAACATGAATAAAATGTTCTGCATAGCCATGTGAAACCTGGTCAGTTCATTGATAACCTGGGCAGCAAAGAGAATCACTGTGATCAAAATCATTGTGTGTTTCAGTCATTCAGCCAGCAGCGTGATTATCGGCTGTTTCCTCTCCAGCCTGTTTCACCTTCTGGACTCACCACAGGATCAGACTGATCACACTCACTACCACTTAACATGTGTGGCTGTGAGCCCTGACTCTCATTCACCCTCACTCTGTGCCTGTGTGTGTGTGTGTGTGTGTGGTTATAAACTTCTTAGCTGCAAATCAGCTCATTGTAATTTCTAAACTTAGCTGTCTGAGGGAGGACACATCGGGTGATGTCTCTTCTAAGCATGCAGCAGACACTTCCTCGGGTTCACATACAGAGTGTTCACAGGTGCGATATTCATAAGACCAATTACCATCACATTCATTTTCTAATAAATCAGTGTTACAACATTTTTTCAAAAGATAATCACATTACAAAAGACAAACATTTTCCAAAAACATGACAATAATACTACATTTAATCAGAAGTCATATTGGATTATTAATATTGGTAGCTTTATTTACTTATTTACTGTAAATCCATTTTAATGACAGCATGACTGGTTTTGTCTGGATTCTGTCTAAACTGGACCAAATTATGAACTGATTAGTATTACTATAAAGTAATGCAAATGTTTTAATCAGTACATTTTTTAGGTTTCTTTAAATAGGAAAACTATTTGTGTGCTGTCATGTGGTCCAACTGTGTACCATAGACTGTAAATAGAGATGGACACGGCCTCCAAGACAGTAGCCATAGGTTTTTAAAGAGCAGTTTTGAGCCTCACATTATAATTGCACTGTGCTGCATGCCAATGTTAGCAGTAGCAGATTAGCTGAGTTAGACCTGTTCAGTCCATAGCCTTGGTAAAAGGATGCAGACTGTAATGGATCCTGCGCTGTGGCAAAATGTCTCCACTGACAAAATAAAAATGATTCTTACTGAAAGAGAAAGAGCTTCTGCGTTTCACTACAGACAGGCTTGGTCAGCAAGAGGCTGTGGTTGTTAACATGCTGTGAAGCTGTTTGTCTAATGGGCAAAGAGGAGAATGGCTGTTAATTTACCATCAATATGTTTTCTGCTTCAGCTCCACTCTGCAATTTTTTTCACCAATAAGAATGTGTTTGTGAAGGGAAAAATGAAACTAGAATTATGTTTCCTCCATCAGTCAGCCAAACTGCAGGAAATCTGCTCACTGTCTCTGCTTCCTCAGTCACAAAGTTGAACACTGTCCAGTGGTGTTACATGTAACAGTGAAGTTGACCTTGTGACCTACTGGATATCAAATTTGATCACTTATAGAACCTTATCCTTGTTGATATTTGTGTTACATCGTGTTATAATTGGTGTGTGAATTACTGTTATGGCCAAAAACATATTTTGTCATAGTCACAGTGACTTTGACCTTTGACTGCTAAAACATAATCACTTCAACCTTGAGTCTAGATTAATGTTTATGCCAAACCTGCAAAAGTTCCCTAAAGGCATCACTGAGACATCACAGTCAGATAGACAGACACTAAAACATGACTACCCTGGTCCTGACATAGTAGAACACTTGAACATGTCATTTGTCATGGTCATTGAGTTGTCCAGTTGTCCAGGACCCTTAGCACCACTTCTGAACACACTGGTATAAGAGTAACAGGTTTTTTCCTGTACACATGTTCCTAATATTTCATGACCCTGTCAGTAGTTCAGAGAGATAAATGGAGATCATATAAAAATAATCCCATATGATTTGATAATTAGTCTGATCAAAACTAAAATGACTCTCAGTGCCTTCTCTAGGAGTAAACAAGTGAGTTGGACACACTACCCCATGCGCACATACACATTTTGTCAGATACCCTGAAGTCAGTCTCCCATCAACCTGCTTTAATATTCATGTCATTGTATTGATGTGGTTACAGTGAAATAACCAAAACTACTTAACATTCAGCACTATTAAACACTGCAGTCTTTCTGGTGTTTTACATGTCGACCCAACCGCGACCTGATGCTGTGTTTGTGAATTCTTAGCTGCATCAATATGAAGCAATGGCCTGCAGGTGGTTAGCTTATCTTAGCATAAACAGTGGAAACAGGGAAACAGCTGGGTCAACTCTCTTTAATGTGAACAGATTAACTTGTTATACCTATTTTATTTAATTAGCAGTGCAGTACAAGGATGGGGATGTGCCTTGTCTATGTTAAAGAAAAGAATTCAAGAAGTTGCTTGTCAACAATCAGAGATTCAGGGAGACATCTGCATGTTGTCAGCATTATATTGACTTTTTTTTTTTAATGTTTTGCTAGCACATATTATGAACAGAAATGGCTCATCCATTTTAAAAGCGACACAGAGTTAAATCACCTCTTCCTCTCTGACGCAGACACAGTGGGAACTCACTGTGTGCCATGTTCACACTGGGACCAAAGAGTAGCTTAACCAAGATGCTGCTCTTTTCCCTTCACGCTCTCAGCTTGTGACAGAATCACGGTTCACCCTGGTTGTCAGACAGGAAATGATGGACAACACTGAGACGACATCTTTAATTTGTGAGGAGAACTTTTAATAATAAAAGTGGCTCCATTAGGTTTTTGTCTGCACACAGAGATGTCTGTTTGTGTAAATGTCAGGAGTGAGACTGGAGGAAGAGACAAGTTGTGCTTCTCTCTCTCACACACACACACACTGAGTAGCCATGGTAACAGAGCGTGGTGTGCAACGGTGAAAGCAGATGCATGAGGGGTGTCAGTGAGTGAGTCAGCTCTCTGCGTGATTCCCATGACGTTGATGTGAGACCACTGCTCACTTCCTGGTGGATGCTGCCGCCTCTTCCTGGCAGTGATGATGTCATCAGAATGAACGAGGGAGAAAGTCAGTGTCTGGACTTGACTCAGCTGATTTCAGAAACCCCATCTTTGATGACTTGGCAGGGCGGAGCATGAAAAAGAGAATGTAGAAGAAGACGAGAGAATATAGAATAAAGGCCTCTATAGACTATAAACTATTGACTATAAACTATAAACACTACTGGTGAAGCTCATTAATGAGCAGACTGAAAAAATAGGAACTTTTAAGGTCATGTTATGCTGAACTTGCACTGAGATGCTGAATTGCACTTTTTATGGATCACTAATTAGTTTCTATGTGATTGGTGTTGTTTTATGTTGTTTTACTGTGTGTGAGTGGACGGTGTTGTGGATGCAGCTGACCCCTCTGTCCAAGACAAATTTCTCCCAAGGGAAACCAATAAAGATACTTCGACTTGGACTTGGTTTGAGGAATTGTTGCAGACATGTGTCCTGGATGAGCAGCAGAGTCCTGCTCTTCTGTGTTTATCAGTTTTAATCTATAATCCTCAGAGCAACACAGTGAGAGGATCTCGTAGGTTATCGGTCTAACACCTCAGACCATGAGAGATAATCCAATAACCTGTTGGTTTGTGCTCTTACACTGCTGTTCTGTCTGATTAACTCTGTGCAGGACTCCATCAACAACAACTCACTGGGCAAGAAGGACAGCTGGAAGGACTCCCACTCCTCCTCCCCACACATTACAGGTAGGGACACAACATGATTCAAAACAATTGAACCGAGTTTAAATCGTAGACTGTCAACTGTCCAATCAAAGCACCATGAATGTGGGAACTGTCATATTTTGTAACTGATGGAGATTCATGCATCATCATTGTAAATAATCATAACTTCACTGAATCATTCTCAGTTTGCATTTGTTAATGAATAAAGATGCTAAATAAACCCATCTCTCTAAAATTAACTTGGTAACAGAACAGTAACATGACAACCAGCATCACAGAGCCACTTTATAGCTTTGTTCAAAGATATTTTAGAATATCATGTTCCGTGTGGTAAACTGTGATGTCTGTTTAAGCCTAATTACCTCCCGGTCTGTTTGGATATACTGAGGCAATTGTGATGAGATTCTGTGATGTGCAAAGCTTGGAGCTGCAGCAGTAAATGATGGAGGAAGCTGCAGTAACATGGGGCATCTGAGAATGAAACTTGATATGAGGCTGATGCAGGAGCTGAATGACCTCCTCCACTGGAGAAAAGCCTCTGTATCCCAGCAGCCAACTGTGTCTGTGTTTTCATGGGGGAATCAGCTACATAAGTGAGGACACTTATGTCAGGCAGAAGCATCCAGGGTTTGGCCTGTGGTTGCTGGGATCACTGGGATCCTCCAATACTCTTTAAGTAAAATACAGTTTTACTTTTGTAAAATCTGATATGATTATTATTTTTAGTATTAGACCCTATCTGCAGAAAAACTCAATTGAAAATTTGATTGAGTCAGCAGCATTAACCAAATCCAACGGCATTTTTCACAACAATCTGTAGGTTGCTAACCCTGTGCTGTATCTAACCACAGTGATGAGTGTACACTATTTGATATATTTATTTATTTTATCAGTGAATCTGTGCCATTACAAACTATACTGAAACCAAATTAAAGTGACTTGAATCAATTGTAATCATAATTTTTCAACCAACAGACAGCTGCAGCTAGTTAGTATAGCTTGTGTTGTTGTGTTTGCTTGTGTTATTATAGTTGTTCATCATCTATTTATTCTGAGACTGAGAGTCCATATTGTCTTGAGTGAATATGGACTAGCTTTGTCTATGATGCACACATTTCCTAGAGTTAAAAGGTCTAGTGACAAAACACTGTCAACTGGCATTATGGGAAATCTGGGCTTTGCTACTTCAATGACCATTCTTTATGAAGGAGCCATTTAACACCTCTGTGCCTTTTTACATGTATGATACTGAACAGGAGCAAGAGAAATTCTTTTTTTTTTTTGACATTTCTAGTGCACCAGTGCTTTTAGGACTTTATAGTGGTTCTACATTAAACACACATTTTCAGGGGAACTAAGTGCGTCACAGTGCAAGAGACAGAACAAATTCTGAAGAATAAAAGCAAAATGTTCTTGAACGATTAGAAATGAATGTTCCTCTCTGATCCAGTCTGAAGTGCTTACTGTGGGCTACTTTGGTAATCCGCCTGTATACATCTGGTTGCCTAATACTTAATCTGATACTTTTGTTTGTTTGCGTGTGTGTGTTAAGGGGATCTAACACCAACCGACATCCAACCAAAAGCAGAGGACAAAGTCCGGCACAACTCGCACCGCCCAGCCCCTAGACCCCCCACAGCCAATGGAGCCCACAGCAAGGCCAATGCCCAGGCTCCTGCACCTGCAACAGACACTCGCGTTCGGCTGCGGGAGAGACAGGCATCTGGGGCCACTCAGTCCTCCAGCGCCCCGAGGACTCAGCGGAGAGGAGGAGGAGGTGGAGGGAGAGGGGGAGGAAGAGTAGCGACAGCGATGAAAGAGAGGAACCTGGGGGACATCAGAGGAAAGGATGGAGTGACAGCAGGGAAGGAAGAGAGAAGAGGAGGAAGACTGTGTGCAGAGTCCAAGGCGAAGGAGAAGGAGAGGAATGGACATCAGAGGCCAAAGGAAACAAATGGACCAAAAGGCCGGGGGGCTGATGGGAAAGCAAAAGTAGGAGCAAAAGTAGGAGCAAAAGTGGGATACAGAGGAGGAGGGGTCAAGCCAAACACTGTACTGTCAAACCAGGAAGTTTATCTGACGGCTATGGTGGTTCCACGAACACCAGTGGCACCGGTTAAAAAAAGCCAGGACAAGACCCAAGACCAAGGTAATGAAACCAGAAACTTTATTTTCTATGTTGTGTTACTGCCATGTAGCTTTTTGTCTATTTGTACATCCAGAGGACACAGAGTAACATCAGCATATTCATATTTTTTTGGCTTTTGCTTTCACCAGCTCCTGAGAAAGTATCTGGCTTCTGCTGAATGCTCCACTGTCTTTGCATTTAAATCCAGTCATTTAACAGACACTATTATCCAGTGCCACTTATCCACTTATAAGTGCCATAGGGACCTTAATGTAAATCTTAAGAGCTACATTGAGATTATTTAAAGGGACTGAACCAAAAGTGCAGAGTAAGAGCTGGTTGAATATGTTAGGGTTTTAGGAGAGGAGGTGCTCTCTGAAGAGATGAGGCTCTTGAGGACAGAGAGGGACGTCCCTGCTCAGAGAGGATCCGTTCATTTGTTCCACCATCAGAGAACCACAGATAAGAATAGTCTGAAGGGAGACTGTGGTGTGCAGGACAGACCACAGTCACTGGCGTAGACCAAGGTCACACTGGCAACATATCTACACTGTAGTCCTGACCAACATTAGTTTTTAAAATGTATTTACAATACAATCATATTTTATGTTTCAGGTCTCAATAATCCTGACAATAAAAAGATATTATGGAAAATATTGGGTGAAAAAGGTGAAAAATATGGACATGTTCAATATGAGTATCATCCAAGGCCTGCCAAGGGAGGCGTTGTAGAAAAGGCAATAATGTGCAGGTGAAGTAGCTGAAAACTGGTATGATGAAGCTTACAGTAGTCTCTGTAGTGCAGTGAAAACTAAATCTGACTGTAATCTGTTGTTCAGGGAGAAAGAAAACACAAACCTCCCACAACACACAGTTCAGCTCTGTGCATGAGCCTCTGCTCCCTGTAGCTCTGATATGAAAGAGAGTTTGAGGAGTAAATTCTGTGCTGTGTTCAAAATGACTTTAACCATATCTATTAATTCAGTGTTGCATGTGAAGAAGTGGTTTATGAACACATTTTCTACCCACTGTCCATGTGTGTGTTTACAGGGCAAAGCCATGACAGGACCCAGGACAACCCCCCTGCTCTGTCCCGGTCCAGCAGTGAGGGGGGTCAAACAGGATGTCCCTGAGTTCAGACACAGAGGGGCCCCCACCAGGGCCTCTGCATCCCTCTGTATCCCTCCGAACCAACCCTGACATCAGTGAGGAGGAGGGGGAGGGAGACCCCACCCCCTGCGTGAATGTTCAGAATGGTCCGACCCACTGCCTCCCAGCTGATGAGAAAACAGAGATGGACTGTGCAAAGTCAGAGATGAACTGTACCAAGTTAAAGGTGGATGCCAGGCGGGGCACAGGTGACAGTAACACTGAGGTGAAAAGCAGCAGCTCTGTCACTCAGGGAGATAGTGTGGCTGCTTGGACTGAACCACAGAGTGAAGCTGCAGCAGGGTTGAACTATGACTCTGTTAAATACACTCTGGTGGTGGATGAACACGCTCAGTTGGAGCTGGTCAGCCTCAAGAACTGTTTCCACGGTTATAGTGAGCACAATGATGACAGCGATGGAGAGACAGTGTATCAGTCAGCCAATGAGGAGGAAGACCCAGAGTATGAGGAGGAGAGGAAGAAGAAGGAGGACGCAAGGAAGCAAGGTAACATTAAAGATTTGTTATGAACTTATGGCTTCAAGTTTTAAAGCAAGATACAGATCGAGTTGTTTCACTTTAACTTGTAAGAGCCTGCTAGTAGCGGGGCTCAAAATGTACTCATGAAATGTCCCATAATAAGAAGCAAACGAGGCCTGTGAAACAACATCAGCTGTTTTATTCTTATACACAGCAGCAGGAGAGTCCATTGAAAATGAATATAGGACCTCCAAGTTTATGAAATTAAGCCAATGTTCCCATGGCAACAAAATTAAACTTACTCATTTTTAGCATTTTCAGTCAACTTTTAGTTAATCAAGGAATAATATTGAATAATGAATATTTAGTACATACTATTCATTAGTGCAAAAAAAAAAAAAAAAAAAAAAATAGAACTGTGAGGTGGTTCATTCACTTCCTCCCTAACACAGAGCTACACTCCATGTCATGTGGCTCATACAAAAGTGTAATATTTCACAAATGTTTCAGAACAGATAATAGTAGTAAATATCTTTTAATACAAGTGAAGTTAAGCAGACTTTATTGTCTTGGGCACAGTGCTACAGTCCATTGCTTCATAGTGTTAAAAAGACATTATCACACACAATAAAAACATTATCCCTAAAAACAGACATGAAACAGATCAGCAATATCACAGAGCAAGTATCCACGCTGACAGCACGAGACATACAATGAGCTGGGTTTAACATATTTGAAAAGTATTTTGTTTTGTTTTTTTACTGAAAGCAGCAAAAAAAAGAGAGGATGTTTTACATTGGCAGAAAAACAGCCTCGTAAATATTCGTCAGATCTGCAGTCAGATGCACGTGTGTGGTTGAACATACAAGGAGGATGAGGAGGATCCCTGGTTTTCAACACACTCACATACAAAACCAAACATACTGTGTAGTTAATGTGTCCTGTACACACAGGTAGGTGAAGAGGGCTCACAGAGCTGGTGATGTCACTGTTACTTCATCACACACATTCAGATGACTTCATGAAATGGAGTTTAGACGTCTCTGTCACATTAATCAAACAGAGCGTAACAAGAGAAACAGATGGAGCCTTGTAGGACACCACAGCACAAGACTGATGTAGAACTCAAACCTGCACTGTCTGCTGTTCTTTGTCTCTCTGCTGTCAGTTTAATCTTCTCGTTGTTTTCATCTCCGAGCAGGAAGGAAAGAGGAGGAAAACAGACGGAAGGAGGAGGAGGAGAAGAAGAAGAAGAAGAGATGGGAAGAGGATGTGAAGAGAAGGAGGGAGGAGGACATGAAGAGGAGGAGGGAAGTTGTAGCAAGGATCTGTAAACAGTCCAAGGTCACGTCAGCCACAACTTCAGAGGAGGAGGAGTCTCAGGGAGGAAGACCTGGAGCTCCAAGAAGCAGGAAGTTCCTCAACCTGTTTGCCAACAGTGGCAGCAGCAACTACAGCGCCACAGGTCTGTATGATTGACACAGAAGTGATGCTGCTGATATTTAGGTGTGTGAGACATGCTGCAGCTTCCTGTCCATCGGCATCACAGTAGAGGAGCAAATAGAGTTGACTAAGTGAATGTGGCTAATTTAGGGTCTTACTGAAATACACTACATTCAGATATACTGCATACAGGCAGCATTATTGCAGTTTTTTCTTTGATATGTAGTAGAAGTATATTGTAGATGGTGACAGTAATGACTGAGATCCCAACTTGTTTTTCCTCATAGAGGCAGTGATGATGTCTGAGGCCCTGTCGGGTGGAGTCTGGGGATCAGATTCAATCACCAGTGTTTCTCTTGTCATGATAATGGAGTCTTTTGAAATATGTGGGAGATCTGAGATCCAGTAGCCTTTACAGACGCTTAAATGATGATAACATATTTCAGGTTATTCAGTCATCAAATGTCAGTAACTGTGGGCATCAGTGAGGTTTCCAGAATCTAAAGTTTCTAAACTCAACCCGCAGGGTCTTCAAGCTTCATTTCAACGCAAAAAAAAGATTTAGTTTGAGTGTGATTCAGGTTGTGAGCAGTTGATTGTACCATCAGTGCTGTGTCATACAGGGGCAGGCTCATTCGGTGTGTTCTCCTGTGTTTTGGATGGAGTGGAGCGGCAGCAGAGCCACAGAGCCGTCTACAGGTCAACACCCGTCAACAGGCACAAAATCAATGTCCACGTGACCAAATCAATGGACACATCAGACTGAAACTTTTTTTTTCTCTTGGCCTGGCTCCAGGTTTGTCCCTCGTCATGCAGATGAGCTTTACTTGGAGACAGACGACCCGGTGTTGATGCTGAACCAGTCTGAGGACCTGTGGTGTCAGGGCTACAACATGAGGACTGGAGCTGCTGGTATTTTCCCTGCCTTCTACACTGTCAAGGTGGCTAAAGATGTGAACCCAGGTACACTGCACAGAGCCGCTCTGTAAAAGCTGAGAATCACCATCAACATCAACAATAACATTAATAATTCAGGATGTTTCCATCTCTCCGTCCTTCCCACAGTCCAGAAAGACGGCTGGACAGAGCAGTTCCTGGTGCGATTCCTGGGTTCAGTCCAGGTCCCCATCCACAAAGGCAACGATGTGCTGTGTGCTGCGATGCAGAAGGTACATGAACACAACAGGAACATGACATCTGACAACAACCTACAAATGGTTGTTAATCTATGTCAGAATTATATTAGGAGGTGAAAATTAAAAACTAAAAATTAGATCTTTTCCCTCAGTAAAAATACAGTTACTGGGAAAAAATATTATAAATATAACACATTACTGAATAGCTCCTTATCGTTTCAAATCTTACAAGGCTAAAAATCTCTCTTGGCTTGGAAACATGAGTTCATGGGAGGTGTCCCGCTGACACATCTCCATTTGCCTCAGGTCATGTTCGTGTTTCCAGAGCAGTGAGTCTGCTTTTATACCCAGATGATCTCTATCAGTCTGCATGATCCAGACAGTTCAGCCTTAGTTTGATGTGTCTGGAAACAGCCTTTCTTTTTAGGGGCATGGAAACAGTTCATACTGTGGGTTTGTTATAATAACCACAACAAACCAAATACAACTTTTCTCAAAGACAAACAAAACCAAAACAAGCTGAGGTTTGAGTGAATTGTCCCTTCGTCTGCCTTAAATCCTGTGCATTATGTAAGTGCAGAGCTGAGCCTGGTGGAGCTGTGGTTATTGTGTTTCCTCAAAATCCTCCACTGGCTCCAAATCCTCCTTAAGACTGTTACAGCATCAAAGTTTGTAATTTGACACGTTCTCTCCTTTGACCTCATGTTCTACATTTTAGTGTACAAACTATAATACACATAATTGGGCTGCATTTTTGTGAATTGAATTCAAGTTGTTGCTGCTGCAAACTTCATGTATATGTATATGTATATGTATATGTATATGTATATGTATATGCGGACATTCCTGGTTGTTACTATGGAAATATGACTCTTAACAATTTCTTGTCTAAGTTTTGCCATTCAAAACAAATGTGTGTACTGCAAAGACTGTTTTGATTTTCATCAGCACTGAACTAACTGTGACCCCATCACCACAGACTGCTCTGACATGTCTCTGTGCTGAATGGTGTCTGTGCAAACAGGTAGCGTGTAACAGGAGGTTAGCAGGTCCTCCCCCCTCGGCCTGTGTGTTGGAGGTCAGTGTGAAAGGAGTGAAGATCAACGTTGAGGACCAGTGTCACTCTGCTCACAGGGTATGTGCATTAATCGAGCTACTCATCCACTCACCTTCCTTCACTCTGTCCTGTGAGCAGGGAGCTTTCTTGTATTTGACTGTGTAGTGCTTCCCAGTGGGCATGAGCAGGAACTACAAGTTACAACCAGTAGTCCAGGATTTATTCAGGTTTAGCGGCTTCACACACGTGGACAAACACAGGCGGCTGTGTCTCAGTAGGTAGAGCATGTCCCCCAGTCCACATGTCGAAGTGTCCTCGGGCAAGATACTGAACCCATAGTTGCTCCTGATGTATCATTGTTGTGTGAATGTGTGTGAGTGGTTAGTTAGATCTGCACTATGGCTGAATGTAACTGTAGGGTAAAGCTTTGAGTGGTCCAACATAAAATGTAAATGCAAAATATATAATATATATAAATGCAAGTCAATTTACCATTTACTTGAACCCTTCAAACTTGACTCTTCTCTCTCAGGGGGAGCAGTGTTTTCACTTTTTCCAGCTGAAGAACATCTCATTCTGTGGTTGTCATCCAAAACACAGCAAGTGAGTCAAACTCTGTAAAGGATTATTTGATCTAATCAGTTGTATTATAGAAGGGTATTAAACTTTATTACATTGTAAATTCTTTCACAGTCTGTTTGATTTACATGAGAATGATGTAAATCTCTTGGCTAAGCTTCAGTGAACCTCTCTTATTGTGTTGCAGGTATTTTGCTTTCATCACCAAACATCCTGACCAACAGCGCTTCGCTTGTCATGTGATGATGTCCGACACAACATTACATCCTCTGGCCGAGTCTGTGGGGTGAGACTTATTCTATTCTGAATTTAATCACATTTTATTGTCCACACATGCATGTGTTGTAGCTAAAGCTGGGGCTGTTTCTTCAGTAGAAAACAGTTGACACTCTGTGGATCAGCCAGACTGTGAAAACATATTGGTGTTGAATCTTTGTCATCAAAACAACCCCTTTCATATAAACTCTATTTGGATAAAGATCTCAGAACTGAAGAACATAACTCATGTATATATGCAAACATACTAAATAATTTTAATGTAAATATCTCTGTCAGGAGGAATTCAGACAAAGGTGTTTTATTGATCTATGAAAACTTGATTTGCATAATAATAATAATAATAAGCATATACATCTATCTATCTATCTCTCTCTCTCTATATATATCTCTCTCTCTCTATATATATATATATATATATATATATATATATATAGAGAGAGAGAGAGAGAGATAGAGAGAGAGAGAGAGAGAGATAGATAGATAGATAGATAGATTGATAGATAGATATATGCTTCACAAAAACAAATTCATAAACAAGTAAAGCTTCTTCTTCTTCCTTTTGAACAATCTCACCCACATAGTCTCCAGAGGACAGTAAACATTTCAGTACACACTTTAGTTTAGTCTGTGGTTGATCCTCATTTAGATCACAGATTCTGGACACATGTGTACAGATGTGTGTAACTAACTCTACTTCCTCTCCATGGTGTCCCACAGGAGGGCCTTCCAGCAGTATTATAAGGAGCACATTGGCTACTCCTGTCCCACTGAAGACATCTTTATTGAATAACACTTCTCCTCCATCCTATGTACTGAACACTCACTCTGTGCATGTAAGCCTGGTCTTACACCACAAACTGGACCACTGATACATCTTCATCAGAGTACTTGCATGGTGGATTTTTTTGTTTTTCAGTGATGCAGAGAGCCTTCCCTTACTTTGGCCATGTCACTATATAAATACCTCTATGGATGGTTAGGATCACGATATGTCCCCTTCAGTGTCAGGAAATGTAACCTAAATCTACCCCAACCCATACACAAATATCTGATATTGATATATTTTATAGGCTAAAATTACTTATATATAACTACAGTAAATATTGGATGTAAAACCATAGAGACAGCCTTCAGGGCGATGGAGTCAATTTGATGACAGGATTTTTACATTGTGAGTCTCTGAGCTTGGAGCCAGTGACGTCATGGTGGTTATTAACCGTCTGAGCGATCACCATGGTAGCAGCTGATTTAGCCACAGCAGTGCACTGAGCTACGTCAGCACAGGCCACAAACCAAACAAAAATCAAACCTATGGCTGTTGAGACAACTCACTCAAATTTTAAAAGAAAAAAATCACCCTGGAATATTACCAAAGTCATTACAATTCATCCTGTGGGGACCATGAATTTCTTGTCTGACAGTGACGTCTGTAAACTCACAGAGCTAATGTGGCTAATGAAAATGATAAACATATGATGGCTTCAGCTCCTGAACTGCTTGACTTGCTGCTTTTCCTTCAACTATTTAGACAAAACCAATATTTTTAATCACCTCAGGCCCTGGGTTCTTACAATCTAGGGTCAGTCATTATTTTTGACATCTCATTGTAGCCAATAAATTAAATGCAAATCTAAAACACAAAAGATTTAAACTGATGTATACCTTAAGCTTAAGCTCTAGTTTGTAACAGCCATTGTATTGTTTCTCTTAAAGGTCCCATATTTTGCATTTTTTGTTTTTTTTTAAGAGGATAAATTTGTGGTTTCAAGAACTGAAACATACTAAATATCTCTCAGCCAATCAGAGTGTCTGAGTGATCCAATCAAAATCGAACAGATTTCAGACAAACACTCAGATAAATCAAGTCTTGTAAGGTGGAGCGTCTCTGAGCACAGGCTGTGGGCATTTGGCTTTGGCTTTGATACCTTTATACTGTATAGAGCTTTAATATAAACATCTACCTTGAAACAATATGGGGCCTGTAAGTAAAAGTTTAATTAATCTTTAATTCCAGTTTGCAGACTTTTGAATGTGAGAAAAAGACAAGTATGTGGACAAAAAGGAAAAATTACGGTAATTGAAATTATGCATGAATTTAATGAGAAGGAGAAGTAGCAAAATACCTGCTAATCAGAGATTTGTATATATTTTACCTGTCATCTCCCTTACAGAACTAAACTGATATTCTTAACTTAGATTTACAGAAACATTACTGATCAGCTGGATATTTTCATGAGAACTGCAGCTTGAACTTCAGGGCTGTATATGTCAAACCAGGTCAGGTGAGACACATTTTACAGATGTCACTGAATACACAATCCTGGTTTTAAACCAGGCAGCTGTGTCAACCACAAACACCAGGCTGCATGTTTATGGAAGGAGGCAAATCTTCTGTCTTTAAATTAGCTTCATCCCTGACTCAACAGCAACGAAGGGCTACTAACTCACAACAATTACCCCTATAGTTTCAAAGACAATGGGAATGGGAAGGGAATACAATGAACTCATGGACCTGCGTGTTTCTTTGCACAGATGAAGGCAGACTGATGTTTCCAAGTAGTATAGTATAATATAATTCTATATCTTATAACCCCCAGATTTGACAATCTACTGTTGAAGACGTTTGGAGTTAGTGCTGAGGTGCCTCATTTCTCTTTTGCTGATTTTCTTCCAAATGTGGTTCCAACTACAATGACCCTCTGCATTGGGTTTTTCTTGCTGAGCAATGACATATTTTCCTTTAACTCTGTGTGATAACAAAGGCCAAATGATGCTGTGCAATTTAGTGTGTGTGCAACAGAACTGACTGGTGGGATGGTGGGATCACTGTGGAGTCATGTCCATGTCTGTCCATGTCACTTTCAGCTTAGACTTCTTTTGCATTGCCTGCTCAAATCAGTGACAAGTTGGGATCAAGACAATGTGGAAATACTTAGGTTTTTTGTTTGTTTGTTTGTTTGTTTATTTGTTTTAGCTCAGATATCCTTAACTGGAAATATTCACTTTTGCTTATACCTTTTTTAACTCATGGTTGCATGAATGAGGAGAATTCACTGTTGACATAGCTCCTCCTTGGTTTGGCAGCCATTAGGAGATTAGCTCTGGACTTAAAGCTGCAGTGGTCAACAGTTTTTGTTTGTTTTTTTTCCAACAATTGATCAAATGACGTGAAATGTGGGGGGAGTCACTTGTGAGAATCATTACACAACACTGCAGCAGCTCTCAACTTTATGAAGCTCTGTCTGCAACTGGCCAAGCAGCAAACAGCAGAAGGACAAAGTTAGCCACTAGCAGGGGAAAGGTTTAGCAGCTGAAGAGTCTGAAGAGTTAATGGAGACAGACCAGAGTTAAAAAGAAAGTTAATATGGGACTTTTATATATTTACCATACCATCTAAAACTTGATTCACTGATGCTAATGTTGCTTAATGTCTACTGGTGTGTAAAGAGACAAGTGTTTGCCAACATTTTAGCCACGACAGCTTCTGTTATGTGGCATTGCTGTGTTTTCAGCTTGTCCTGCTGCCCCCAAGTGGCCAAAAGATCTGTCATTGCAGCTTCAAGATTAAGATCCTGAACTTTTGGACTTCAAGCCAGTGAAAAATAAGAATACATCTGCACAAACAGTTGCAGGATCCTACATGATATTTGAGCAGATAGAGTCAATGGAAATGAAGCCTAAAATGTTTTGTGTTTAGAAAAAAGAACAGTGCCTTTTTTATTTTTATTTTGGTGTGATGATGACAACTGTCCTCGGTA
Organism: Caranx ignobilis; assembly: GCA_021432705.1. Lineage (NCBI taxonomy): Eukaryota > Metazoa > Chordata > Actinopteri > Carangiformes > Carangidae > Caranx > Caranx ignobilis. The sequence goes on along the minus strand of MU269990.1, from coordinate 65,867,937 downwards.
AATTACCTGTTGACATAATGTCTCCACTCACAGCATCTCAATAGATACAACACATAGTCTCGTTCAGATGAGTTGTCTTGTAACTGGATATGACTTGGTACACCTAAGATGGCTGCCATGGAAGATCAAGTGGGAGTGAAGAGGGCAGATACATGGAGATGGTACTGTCCCTCAGTCATTGTGGTCAGTTGTTATTTGAGTGACACACATGCAGCCTCTGCCTGAAGACAGTGGTGTATAGTGGTAGCTACTTAACCCCTTAGACAAACCTTCAGTAAACTTCCTATTGTTTTCAGACAGCCACTGATTTCCACCAAATTCAGAAAACAGTTCATTCATGAAAGAGAAATTTTTATATAAGACAAGAATAAATTACAAATTTGAAGTTTTAAAAGTAAAAAAAAAGTAATTTATGGGTTAAAATGTTTTTAAGTCACCTTTCTACTGGCCTTTTCAGTGGTCAAGCAAAAATGACCTTTTTAGACACATCATGTAACGGACCGTGCACCTCACCTTCATTTCCATGCCAGCCATCTGAGGTGTACCACGGTTGTTGTGATCCACCAGAAAGTGTCCTTTCTATGTATTCCACTTCTGTGATTCTAACGCCATGGGGATCTACTGTACTTAATTCATCAATATAGATATATCCTGTATAGAAACTGTATGTATGTATGTATGTATGTTTGTATAGGAGTTATTGTATGCTGTTGGTATAACCAAATCCTGGGTGTAACACCGCATGATATCAATGTTGTAAAATGAAGACAAGTTGCACAGACTGGTGATAGTGATGGTGGTTATTCTTGTCAATAAATCACGTTTACAACTAGACTTAAAAAACATCTTCTATATAATATAAGTTAAGTTTGTTTACTTAAGTGGAAAGTTATTTTTAGACATCATTTACAGTTGCAGTTTAAAGGACTATTACTTTGAAAAATATCAAACATTTATTATATTTTTATTGTATGCAGTGCAAAGGCAGCAGTTGTGTCAAATGTGCTAAAGGCTAATGTACCGTAACAATCATTATAATCAGTACATAATGAAGAAGTGATTTTTTTTAATATTCACAATGTGTTCACTCAGAGACAGATGCTCAGGACAGAGGTCATCACCCTAATGGTCCGAGGACCGAGGAAGACAAATGTTTCTCAGTCTGTCTGTACGACTTGTGGTTAAATAGGGCTCTGCCTCAGCACAGACACTGGAGGTCACTGCTGGGCTCCAGTTGTGCACCTGATGTAAGTCCTAAAGGGTGAAAGCTGAAGATCCAGTGATGCAACACTCATAGGGCAGTGGTGCTGAGCGGTTGGTGCATCCTCACTGTTATGATGCTCTTTGGCCTACTGAGTTATTAACTTGGCTGCTACTACTGTATACCACTGTCACCATGTCTTTAATGAGAGAGACGTAAATGTTGTGTGTTGTTATAATGTAAGGGAGTGACGTTGGTACATATAGACTGCAATCTCTCTGACCCTGTTATTAGTTTGTTCACGCCTGTCACTAATGAAGGTTTGCAATCAGAGCTCTCGTAAAAATGCCTGCGTGGGTGATTATGGCCTTTACACAGTGCTTTGACTTGGCCATGGTCCTGTGTTCTGGTGTGATGCATTCACTCACTGACATTTGTTAGTGTTATTTAGACCTGTGCTTTTCCTGCTGTTGACTCTTAACTCATACAGTTATTACTCGATCTGTCAGAAATGAGTCAGCAGTGACCAGGTATCACTTTATTATTCACAGTGAGCGAGCATCTCTACACATTAAATATCACATTCACATAAAGCTTCCTTCATGTCATGATTAATACAATGAATGCAGTAAAAACAGTTCATGCTTGACCTGTTAACACTGTGAGTTATGAGTGGACAGGAAGAGGTGGAGGAGTGTGTTAACATGCTCAGTAGATTTAAGACAAGACTTTCATTTGCAGGACATTGACATTTTGTGCCCAGTGTCCAAGCAGCAGGAGTACATCCATCCCCAGTGTGATAAGACAAGATAACAGCTAAGATGAGTTTTCTATCATCAGGTGCAGTTTTTTTTCTGAAAAATAAAGATTGTACAGTCAATGATTCCAACACTCTGCATTGCTTTGCTAAGTAAGGAGACACTACATTATAGGGCCTACAGACTAAAAACTACTTCATTTGTGGAGACTTATAACTGGAGTGTTATTGCTGCGATTCAACTTGGTTACTCACTGCTAACATATAAATAACTATGGGATACAATCACAAGTGTGTCTGTGTGAGTTTACATAGCAACATCGCACAAGGTCAAAGGTCAGTTCTCCGAGGAGTCTGTTTCTTCCGTGGAGCCGTCACTTTCCACCTCCATCTTCCTCCTGTGGTGGATGTTCCTCCTGGGGGAGGCTTTTCTCTGTAGCTCCTTCAGCCCTCCCACTGCACTGCCACTACTGTTGCTACCAGGACTCACTGAGATCTGAGCGATTCTGGACGGACAAGGACAGGAACAGATGAGATAGAAAAAGAGGAACGGCAGACAAAAGAAGACAAGAAGTAAAGGGAAAATATGTGTGCTCTTACAGTTTGTCCAGTTCCTGGTCCATCTCTGGATCAATGAGTAGCTCTGTTTTGTTGGGTAACACTCCTGCAGAAACAGGATGATAATATTGAACTTAATTGTTCAGTTGGAAACAAACACGACTAAATTCTTGCAGGAGCATCACATCACATTATCAGAAAGCTGATCACAGACACGGATCAAACTGGTTTTATGAAAAAAACCAGTCACCATACAACATGAGGAAATTTAGGATCTGTCAGGAAGAACAGGAGCAAGAGAAACAGAAAGATGATGTGTGATGTTAAACCTACCTATTTCTTGGTTGATGGTCTCATGTTTAGCCAGGTTCATTAAGAAGCTGTAGTAACAAACTTTATCAGTTTCCTCAAGTATTTCCCTCATGCAGGACCTGGAAGGATGACTTCACACACACAGACACACACACATAATGTGATAATGCTAACTATACACAAAAGTGTAAAGAAATAATTAACTTTTAAAATGTGACTAAAACTTAACACAGACATCAAGTAACAAGTGTTGATTAAGTTGGGTTCAGATCAAATAAATGTTTATATCTCTGTATTGTCTGCATGACACAAATGAATGTGGATTTTCACATTAATTACTGCTGCACCTTAACATTATGTTCAAAATCTACAGGATCTACAAGTGAGATTTGTTTCTGTGAGATTAGTGAATTTATAAACTGTATTTCTGTAAACCATCCATATTGTTCTAAGCAACATGAGCTAAATTCTGAGGTTTTTATTTCCATGACAACTTTCACTCTGTTTAAATTATATTAATTTTCAGTGTTGGCAAAACAAACAGAGTGATTGAAAAATGTTCCTCGCCTTCACTCATTCACACACACCCCCCCATCCAGAGCAGCCCTGGGACCAGTGACATTTGATACAGGGACGCCACCAACCAGCCATGAATGGTCAACCCACTGTACCACAGCTGCCTCTGCTTGTCAACATGTTCTTAATGTGTTGTTAACATGTCACATCGTTATGTTAGCGACATGTTGACAACTGACTGTCGACATGCAAACAACATTTAGTCCACTGCCGTTCCATATTCTGATCTGATCATGTTCTGTCTTCAATAACATAACATGAAGGAGCCAGTTTCCAGATGGTGTCTGGTCCCAGTGAGTGACGGCTGGAATATGTGTGTTTTACCTATGTTTGAACCTGTCACAGAGGGCATCTATACACTGCGCCAGCGTGGACGGTTCCACCCCGTCCTGCTGCTGCCTCTCCTTGTCGTTCTCCTCTGCAGTCACAGAGGGCAGCTGCTCGATGGAGGTGGAGGTGGGGACGATAACAGTGTTAGGGCTCTTCCCTGCTAACAGGTCCTGGTAGATCATCAACACACTCTCCAGAAACTCTACACACACACAGAGGGGATGAAGTTGGAAGTCAGTGGGTTAAATTATGTTAAGAACATACGGTCCACTTCAGAATAATGATTCCTCTCTTACTACTACCGATTTATAAGTTTCTGTTAATACTTTAATCTGACCACAGAAATTATTCCAGTGTTGTGTTCAGCAATACCATTGTTTCTGTCTGCCTGGGCTTTACCTGATAATGTGATAAACAATCCACGATAACAATGGTTAAAAAATAAATGCATTTTATCTTTTTTAGTTTTTTACAGACTCTACTTAAGCTATCACTGCATTTTAATCTATATTCAGTCAATTTTGTTCTGAATTCTGCTCTGCATATATTGCAGTGACAGTTCATAAAAACAAGTAACCATTATCCATGGGTTACAGCCAAAGTGAGTGAGCTGAATGTCTATGCACACTGTACATCATATGAAACACTCTCTGTACCTTGGTAATAGAACTGCAGCTGGAAGGCATAAAGGAAGTCAGCGAAAGACATCAGACAGTCCATGGCATCGTCCATCAAAACAATTCTACAGGATATGAGAAGAAGAGCAGTTAATGAACCAGTAATACCAGCATACTGGTCTGTAAGTCTGCTGTGATCTCTGGAGCACAGCCACGCTGACATGAATTATGGTTCCTCGTGATTCTGATCACAATGGCAGAAAGACAATATTACATGTATTTACTGGGTCTGTTGTACTATATTCAAATGTCATGAACAGTACACGCATTACCCAAGATAATGAGAGCTCTGCACTGTTTGGTGTTAATGTTACAAAAAAATGTGTGACATCTTCAAAACCATGAAATCCTGGTCAAAGTGTTTTTGGGTGTTAGAGTGTAGTGTCAAAGAGCTGGTGTACTGACCTGGCTGCATTCTGTGCCATCTCAACTGGGAAGTCTGGGCACAGTAACTGTAGCAGAGACCTGTATTCTAGCATGGACAGCAAGTCTGGAATACCACAAGACATTAAACTCACTTTACTTACCGTACACATTAAATAACAATGAGCCACTGATAAAATGTTACAGTCAAACCAGCCAGGGAAGCTAAGTCACACCCAGTCCTGTATATGTGACATTACCTCTTACTACCTACTCTCCCCTACACAGGAATTTACTAGGTTTAAATTATAACTTATGTGAGGTGCAAGTTCATTATCAAAAACCTAGCCTAGTAAATACCATTACACTATTGTTGGATAACAACCACACTGTCAGTGATACTGCTTGAATCACTGTGAGTGTCAGATCTATCATGCACCCCCATCCAAGTGACAGCATCATAGCTACTTTGCTCCACATCACTGTCCTCTTCTGAGCCACTGTCATCTTCAGGCTCTCTTTCTCTCTCTGCTGCTCTGGTGGCTTTGTGTATTGTTGCTAGTCAAAATCCACCAACAGCTGCCAGTCCCTCACTGAGGCCAGGATGCCTGCATTTGGCTTTGCAGTGGGTGTGACTGGCTGCTCTCCAGCTCTGACCAAATTGATGGGTTGCTTGGAGGGGCAGAAACCCTTGGCCCATTTAGCTCCTGCAACAACCTTTAGCACATGGTCATGCATCCATGCTCAGGAATGTGTTCCACTATCGCAGGTGTGGGCAATTAATTCCACAAAGGGCTGCTGTGGCTGCAGGTTTTTGCTCCAACCAGCCAAGAGCACACAGAGTTTGACCAATCAACTGTCTGAAGACTGAGATCAGTTGATTAACTGAGTCAGGTCTGGTGTGCTGCTGCTTGGTTGGAAAGAAAACCTGCAGCCACACGGCCCCTTGTGGAATGAATTGCCCACCCCCGCACAATCCCATGCTTGGAGCAGAGTGGACATGCTGGTGACTCCAGTTTGCCCCACTCATGTAGATTTGATGAGTCAGGAAGTTCATCACACATCACCTGGGTAGGAAACTCGATCTGCTGTTGCTCAGCCTTCCACAGCTCAGCCCAAGCCATCCTTCCTCTCAATCACCGTCTCGCATCTTGTCCATGCATTCCCACTATCTCCTCCTCAACTCACCTTTTCCTACACTAAGTGGCATCTTTTCATAAATGTTAAGAAAATTACAGTCTAACCCAAGTGTAAAACAAACACAAATGCTGTCATCCTAATTATGGCTCACCCACCTCCACTCTTCCCAATCTGTCTGTAGCATCTCCAGAAGACTCTGATGAAGGAGGCTCTGTTATGGGGAGTGGCCTTGATGTAGTTATACTCTCTGAAGAGGACATGGTTACTGTTCTTCACACTGCTGAAACTGCAAAAACACATTACATAGATAGGCAGTATTTCACTCTAATTCATAATATCAGTTAAGCATCAATTTAATTTAGATTTTAGATGACATCACATTCAGTCTGACCAATCAGGACAGGGTAATGTGCATCGCTGGCTTTCTGCATTACATTTACAAGGCAGTGAGAAAGCATGCATTATAATATGGTTTTAAACATGACAAAATTTTCATGAATGCACAAATGTGATTTAAGGGATGTACAGAGATCAAATATGTCAAATATTAGCAAGACTTAAGATACTTCCTAAAATGGTGATTAAATAAATATGACTGTATATTGCATATCTACTCCTGGTTTGGGATTACAACTTGTCAACTTGCCAACTTGTCGTTTCACTTTGTTATTGTATCCTAATAGGGTTTAATAGTATTTATCTCTCTCTCTCTTTAAATGACAGATGGTGACTGAAGGCGTATGAAAAAACATACTATTCAGCAAAGTAGCGGATCACCCCAAACTGGGTGTATTCCTCTTTATGCTCCAGTAGCTGGGTCACTGCATCGCTCAGGTAGAACAACACGTTACTGTCCGCTGTGAGAGAGACACAAACACACAGAGGAAACACATTTGTGATATGTCATTTTTAAATGAGACAGAGATTACTGGGAATCTAAGTCACTATGACATGAAAATATGCACCGCAGCGACAGAGCTTAGCTGTTAACACTGCGCAGCTAACAGAGCTAACACAGGACCTACCGAGGTATTCGTCAACGGAGATGGTGGAGTTAAAACGGTTCATTCTGCTCGCGTCTTCAACAGATAACATCAAAAATTAGCCTTGAATGTCTCGAGCGATAGTCGATCCGACTGGCGGTTTCTGTTCATTTATTTAATCATGTCATTATTGTCGCGTTGAGATTTTGCTAAGCGCAACACTGTCCTGACATGGTGGGCTTCCATGGAAACAACGGATGTTGTGAGCAACATTAATTAAATACCCCTAAACAACACAGCAATCAAAGGTTCCTCTGCTGTTTTCCACACTACTACTACTACTACTACTAATAATAATAATAATAATAATAATAATAATAATAATAATAATAATAATAGATAATAGATAGATAATAGATAGATAGATAGATAGATAGATAGATAGATAGATAGATAGATAGATAGATAGATAGATAGATAGCCTGTCTCACTAACCCTTGCCTCTGTTGGAACTAGTTAGACCAAAGGACCACTGAAAATGAGTGGCTCAACCTGTAGGTTGGGCAAAAACTTGTGCGACAAAACAAACAAGTGGAGGAAAAGCAGTTGAGGATTTTTATATATTTTTTTCCATGAAACATGAAAAAGAACAACATCATTAGTATAAGGTTATAATGGATTCACATGCCATTTATGGCTAAGGACTTCTGTCGAGTGTCTTCAGCCAACAATAACCTGGCTTATGTTGCATTTACATGTATGTATATTTGCAAATGTATTACATCAGAATTATTAACTTGTACAATCATGTAGTTGGATTAATTAAACTGCAGCCACTAAAAGTAGTAACAGGTAAATTGCTGTAATATATCATGTTAAATCAAATGCACCTCTTCCATAGGGAGCGCTTCATCTCACAGCAGCAATCAAATTTCAGCCAGCGGTAAGCAATTCGTGCGATGGTCCAATCAGCAACGGATTTTCATATGTTGTGGGCGGGCCATAGTTCAAATGCAACCAATCAATGATTTTGTCTCCCGACAAACAAGGAAGCCAACTATTCTATGGCTTATGAGTAAAATGTAGACGTGTCAGACATCAGATCATCATTTTATAGTGTGTGCTGGTGTCTTCTGGTCTGTATTTGATTCATCATTCAAATAGACTGTGTTTAAAGTCTGATTAAATACACGGATGATGTGCTCGAGGCTGCCCCCCTGTATCCGCCCTTCTTCTGTCTCTCCGCCCTTGGAGGCATTTCAAAAAACTGCAAACAAGTTTGACGTTGGCAGCAACGGTGAAACCGGAAATAGGTGTTAATTCATACCGAAAACAAGAGCTCAAAAGGTCTTGGTTCCATTTTTATGGTATGTAAATACATAAAACTGTACTCCTTAATATTAATTTACTGGTTATATCATCCAGTGCTTAATATATGTTAGTCAGTGCAGTACTTGGTTTCAACGAGAACTCTTAAAACTCTGGGTTTTATTGTGAAACGGAAGTGGTGTCGTGCTTTGTGGGTCGCTCTGGGGACGCTTGCATAAAGCTCGGCTGGGCTGCTCCGTACTGATTCCATTATCATCCCCATCGAACTAGACTGCCAGCGCCGCATTGTCTCCTAGAGACACAAGCAGGTAACCCAGCAATACAAAATAATTTTCTCATTTTAGTCAAAAGTCGTTTATGTTTCAGAAGCAGTGTGCTACGTTTGTGTGTTTTCGCAGCTGTCGTTGTTAACTGCGTTGTTAGGCCTGGCTGTGTTGGCGCGGATGGAAGATTAGCTCATAGCCTTGTTTCTAACCAGCTAACGGCGGCCACCGACCGCTAGCAACCAGTGTGGTCTCACTGTGGACATTTTCTTGACCAAATAAGTTTGTACCACCCATGCCAACAAGACAGGCGTTTGTTGTCAGTCTGGACTGCTTGAATTTTCTGCCGAAGTGGAGCTAACCGGAGGGAGAGGGGTAAAGTGCACGTAGCAACTGACATTGTTGTTGCTAAGTTAGCTAGTTAATGGCGCTCATCTGACCAGTATTTATCGACAGCTTTTGAAAATGCTGACCGCTCCCAGTCTGAGCAAACTGAAATTATTATTGATGGCAATCAGGGTAATGATTGTATGATAGCACAGTTTGCAAACGTTTGCTGAACCGATTGATTGTATCACTGGCTGCATTTGAGAGTGCAATCTGAGTGCACGGTGGGTGGCTGTACGTGGACACCCGGTTTTCAAGTATTTTGTCTGAATTCAGTGATAGTTAAGGCCCTAATGCATTTATTCTTTTATGCAGCTCAAAATTTCAGATCGACATATTTGCTTTTACGTCACCGACACACTGGTAAGACGCTATGTAAAGCTCCATTAACGCGACCTATTATTGAACCAGTAACTGGTGACAGAGGAGAAATTATTATTATTACTAAATACTAATTTTTGTTTTGTCCTCAGTATCCACGTGATGAGTTTTCTTAGCTACATCACCCACCCATAGTTTAGGGTTTGTATGCTGGCACCAATAACTTGGTGGAGCAAATTATTATTACTCTCTCAACAATCAAATGTGTGCCAAGCTTTTTCAGTTTCAGGATTTGTTCCCACACACATCCCAATGCCACATTACACACTGGTCAAAGAGGTACTTCACTTCTGTTGTTTGTATCAAAATGTTCTGTTGGCCTAAGTCAGCCATGGTGCCTGACAATAAGGAGCTTGTCTTCAACGGTTGTGTTATCACATGATGTCGTCCTCAGTAGTTTAGGTGCATGCCGAACCGTCCACATTTAAACGTATTTACACCTGTCTTATGAACAGCCACAGTCATGTTGAGTTAGCAATTTCCCTGTTAAGGAGTGCGTGGGTCCGTCAAGAGCCCAACAGTTATTTTGTGTGTGTCACATGTTTGTGGGCATCATGTTGTACATTTATAAGGCTAGTATTGTGACCTCAGTGTTTTGTAGAGATGTCTGATGTTTTTCAGCCCCTTTAATAGACAGGGTTGGATCAATACGAAATATGAACCCATAGCCACTCCCTAAATGTGCATTAGACAGTCACATGCCTATGCTTTCAAGTGGAAGTAAGTGCATGTAAATATGTCTGAGACCAAACTGCAACTCAAAATATAACTTAACATGAGTTAGTGTCTTATGGATGAAATTGACAAGGTATCTTTAAAGCAACTTACATGGAAATGCTAAGAGTTTACTTAGTTGAAACATGCTAATGCGGATTACTGCGAATGTCCTGAGGCTGAAATAACAGCTGGAGTCTCAATGTATTGAATCAGTTTTTCTGCACCACTGTGAGTTGAGGTTATGTATCTTTCTGTAGAAGCTAGAGCCAAACTGATATCCAGGGAAGATGATATAATTTACCCTGTATCAGTTTATCTGTAGGGATATAAGGGATGCTATGATCACATATTTTTGTGGCAGTACCAGTCATCTGAGAGTGGGATTGGCCAATCATCATGTCATGTCATACATTGCAGATATGTAAATGTAGTATTGCACACATTTTTAAAAATTCTACACAGCTTATTTTTATCTAAAAATTTAGATAATCATCATTCCACAGTTACACAAGCTGTTTATAAATGGAGATAATTTCATATTGTGGCTACTTCTCCTCAAAGTGGCTGCCAACTAAGATGACTCTAAAGGCACAATACAGAATGATCAGTAATGTAATAAAAAAAAACACTAGCAGCTAAAGGCACGAGAGGGTTGACCAGCTGAATGCAAACCATTGTGTGTGTTTTTTTTTGTTTGTTTGTTTTTAAAGAGTTGTTTCTGAACGTCATATTTATTCTGCCTCTGCATGTATTTACTTTTTAATAAAAGTTTAAAACTGACTGACCTAGATTACATATTGTAAAGAGTTCAATTTAAAATCTGCTGTTGTTTACTGCAGCAGAACTTGCAGCTCATGTGTATGAAGTTGTATGTCTTGGTAATTTGTGTGTATTTGCATTTTATCTCAAAACATTTGGTTATGTGCAGTCCTTGTGATGTTGAAAGTTCCCATCAGAAGTGTCATTGAACCCATGAATGCAGCTGAAAACACTAAAATTTAGATTTTTTTTTTTTTATTCTTGTTCCACGAGTGCAGGGATTTCTGTTTTAGTCATTCATTTAGCAGTAAACGTAAATCACAGGGAAGACATGAGAATCTAATGTTGCTGTTGTTTTTCCAGTTAATTAACCTTTGGGGAAGTCCACCCCTCGAGTGGCCATCATGGGGGACGATAGCGAGTGGATGAAGCTTCCCATTGACCAGAAATGTGAACATAAGGTAACTCATTCACTGACTCAGTTTTCCTAATATTTTCTCCAAGTCAGATAGTATCAGGACTCAGAGGATGTTACTGAAAAACCTGTGTGCCCTGTTGTTAAAATGTTTCCTTATACATTTTGGACAAGCTTATGGTCCCTACCCATCAGCTGGTATATACTATAGCTCATACTTGAGCTATACTCAGATTCACAGTTCAACTAGCACAGACACAGCTGCTGCCTGATTAGCTTTGTTACAGACTTGCTTATCTTGTTTAATTGAATCCTTATCCCTAAAAGCCTTTGGTTTGGGATTTAACTAATTCACAAATCCAATCCAAATCTTACTAGCATCCTATAAACCAATCAAACATGACATCAAACTTGGTAAGCATTTAAACAGGAAAAGATACAACACCATATTATTCTTTGGGTCTATGTATAGTCTGGTTTTACCTTTTCTCAAACTTTGCCCCTCACATAGTGGCTTTGCATAAATTAATCTCCTGACCAGCTCCATTATGCTGGTTTTATACAACATATTAGTGTCTGTTCTTTATGCCTGGATAGGTGATGCCGTTGATTTTCTTCATCTTCCTTGATGTCTAGTAGTACCATGAAAACACCCAGAGCAATAAAGTTTGAGTGTTACACGAGTGTGTTTTAAAGATACACTGGGAGCAATATTTATGTTATTACCATTTTGACCCATATACACCTGCTGCCAGAAAAGTGCTTTTTCCGGGTTATTAGGTCCATCTGGCTAAAACTAATACAACAGCAGGTAATGGATCCTGTCCACACGAAAAATGTAATTAGAGCTGAGGTGATTAGTTGAGGGGCAGCACGCAGTGGTTAGCACTCCCACTTCCTAGCAAGAAGGTTTGGGGTTGGATTCCCAGGCCCTGTTCTCCACGTGTCTGCATGGGTTGTCTCTGGGTACTCTGGCTTCCTCCTACAGTCCAAAAATGTACACACTGTAAATGTGAGTTATACAGATTTTTAGACTTTAATGGTATTATTCCAACATTTTACAGACAAAATAATTAATTGAGTAATTGGTGTGTTGGGGTGTAACAAAATGAGCAACAGATGTCTTTTAATCGACAATTAAGTGGCCCCAACAACCACTTCATGACATTGTTGCAAATGTTTTTAAACCTACAACGATTAGCTATTTTCATTAGGTATATGAGGACACTGACAACTGACCATATTGACAACTGGTTTAGAAAATCTCAGGATGTCTCATTAAGAAGTTGATGGCACAAGTCTGTGCACATTTAGCACAAGAGGGGGTAAATTAACTAGGACTCCAGGTCACATTTCAACAAGAAATCTCCAACCACCAGGCTTGAACGCTCACACTGTTGTAAAATCAGAGCACTTTGTTTCTGTGAATGAAATGCCTCCATGACTTGTGGGGTGCCTGTATAGAAGAAATTATTTTGGCTGATTAAATAATATTCCCTGCAGGTATTGATTCGACCCTTCCTGAGCATGTGAGCCACTGTGTTAAATTTAGACTCCACAACTAAATACAAATTGTTGCTGAGGTGGAACCAGAGCAAAACCAAGCTGAAACTAAACTGAGATGAACTGGGTGGTAGCTCCTGGTCTGTTTGGTTAGTCTGTACATAATCACACACCGGAACTTATCAGTCTCAGACTCTCTTACAAGTACTGACTTTGAAGCATTTGAAATGGGTGGGGATGGTAAAGAACGGAAGATGTAAGCCATTACAGACCTGCAGATACTACAGATACTTTCCATTTGACAAAATGGTTTGACAAATTCCAGTTGATTATTCACCTTTTCAAACATTGCGTTCTGTTCCTCATCCTGTTTTCTGTGACTTGTGTTCTTCCTCAGGTTTGGAAAGCCCGTCTGAATGGTTACGAGGAGGCTCTGAAGTTGTTTCAGAGAATAGAGGATGAGAAGAGCCCAGAGTGGGGAAAATATCTGGGACTGATAAAGAAATTTGTCACTGACTCTAATGCTGTGGCTCAGCTTAAAGGCCTGGAGGCTGCCCTGGCCTTCATTGAGAATGCTCATGTAGCTGGCAAGTAAGTAACAAGAATTTCATCTACACACTTGTTATGACTCAGAACTAGCTGGCATTCTGGGAATGAAAACAACCCTGCATTAAAGTAACACAGAGGGCTACCATGGTCCAGGCATACTGTTCAGGAGACAATCGAATATGGGTAATTTAGAGTAATATTAGACAGCAGCTTGACAACAATTTATAATGCTTGCAAATGGGAGTGCTGAGAGGTCATCTGCAAAAGATTGTGTCCTTGCATGTATTTGATTGGACAAGCAGAATTTTTCTGAATAATGTTGCGTTGCATGACAGCAGCACTGCCAGATGACTGTGCTGTTTTGACAACACCCTGAGGGCTGAAGTTGGTTGTAAAAGGCCCAACTTTAAAAAAGCAAAGGTTATTCAACCACATTTCCCACTGTTTTTTGAAGCTTTGTGTAACTCATTGTAGAGCTGCCCTGTGTTTACCAGCAGAGTAATGTGATGCCTGGCTGGTTGTTATTTATGGTGAGGCCTGGCAGCTGATCATGATGATACTGTATGGGCCAGCTGTAGTTGAGGTGTTGCCAGTGAAGCAGGCTTTCAGGACACCAGGTGCATTTGTTTTTGGGCGATCAACTGACCGAGCACTGAGATGTTCTCTGTTGACCGAATAAATGATTCATAAAGAAGAACTGGGTGGTGACCAGTGAAGTCAGAGAGTGGATGTAAGGAATGTGGTTTGACAAAGCTGCAGAATAGAGGGACAAAGAAACCATGCAGGGCTTGGACAGTCTGAATAAAGATGAGTTTAATACTATGCTTAAGGTGCAACACATTAGTTACTTGCAAAACAGAATAATAAAAAAAAAATTATCACAGACATTTATGATGATAGAGTACTGAAAATTATAAACCAGCATCTAACACATCTTATTTGTTACCGCTGTGTAAATTTCAACATTGCATCAGCTCCAGCAACAATCCTGGAGTTGTTACAGTCCTCCACAGCAACCAGTCAATGCAGGAGTTGGTTGCTGTCTTGTCCTCAAACAAAAGATGCGTGACAATAATGATCTGCCACTGTTTGCTTAACTCTGCATAATGTTTTGTCATTGTTGGTGTGGTTGATATCACTGGGACTCATGTTTCCACTTGCCTGAATTTGACCATTTAGGCCATGCTGTGCCAAGGCAGGATGATGTGTTTTCGCGACAGCCTCACAACAGATGGTAATTGATGGGCAGAGCCGCACAAAAAGTGCTGCTGTGGTGCTGCTAGGTAGGAGGGCTGACACAGTCACCCTCTCCTATTCCCTCTCAGTGGCTGAGCTATATTGGAGAGAAATGGCTCTTTTGTGAAGTCTCCTTTTGTTCAGCTTTTTACCTAAATCTCTGTTTTTGTTGTTAAGATCCTTCACTCCTGCGTTGTACTCTTCAGTGTAATTTCAGTGTTATGGGTCATTTATAACTGTATCAGAGCTGTGTCAGTTACAGACTTTCCTGCTGTAGATGCTTTAAGCTAATAGTGAGGATGCTTTACTGTGAAAGAAGTGTAGGAAATACAACATTCTTACCAGAAATGAGGAGTTACATTAGTATTGATAAATTGCTTAACAAGCTGTGCAACGCAATAAAAATCACTTCCACAATGCAAATTTATTTTGTGGTTAAGATTTTTAAGTACCTATGCAAGACTCAGGAAATTTAAGTCAGAAAATCAATCACATTCAACATTATGTTACCTCTGTATTGCCAGTTAAGTTGAAGATAGATGAATGTGACCAATTTGAACTGCATTACTCTGCAGTGAACAGCTCAGCTCTCAGATCTGGGCTGTTCCATTGGAAATCAGATTAGATGAGTATGACTTGACATAGTCATTTAATCTTCATAAGACTGTATTGACATGTGCATCCAGTGTTTTTTGATTGTTGTTGTTTTTTTTTTTCTATCTATATCCTTTGTTTCAGGACAACAGGTGAGGTGGTTTCGGGTGTGGTGACCAAAGTATTCAACCAGCCAAAGGCTCGGGCTAAGGAGCTGGGTACAGACATCTGCCTGATGTACATGGAAATAGAGAAGGCTGAAGTGGTTCAGGATGAGCTTCTGAAAGGACTGGACAACAAGAACCCCAAGATAGTGGTGGCCTGCATTGAGACACTCAGGAAAGCTCTTAGGTCAGTAATAATTTTCTGGCTTAGAGTGGCCACACTGAGAAACCCTTGTAAAAATGTAGTTGTCCACCCAGCCATTGGTAACCAACTAGACAGACAACAAAAAACACTTTCTCCCATCACCACGATTGTGAATGAGCAATAATAACTTGTTGTCCCTTGTCATCCTGTAGTGAGTTTGGGTCCAAGATAGTGACTTTGAAGCCAGTGGTGAAGGTTTTACCTAAACAGTTTGAGTCCAGAGAGAAGGCAGTGAGAGATGAAGCTAAGCTGCTTGCTGTGGAGATCTACAGATGGATCAGAGATGCCCTGAGACCTTCACTGCAGAACATTAATTCTGTACAGGTGGGACACATTCACCACACATAATCAGCTACCTCAATGTTCAGCTTCCAGAGTCAGGTTAAACGAAATATTGGTTGTTCTTCTGTCTCTGCAGCTGAAGGAACTGGAAGAGGAGTGGGTTAAACTGCCCTCATCTCCTGCCAAGCAAACCAGGTTCCTGCGTTCCCAGCAGGACCTGAGGGCAAAGTTTGAACAGCAGCAAGCCCAAGGTGGAGCAGAATCTGATGGTATGTTTAAATAAGTAGCAGTCTTCCATGTATGTATGCAAAATCTGATCAAAAAATGATGTTGTACTAGCATGGAGCAATGATCTGGTTCCCTCCCCTCTGTTCTTTCTCGTTCAGGTGAGGATGTGGCAGAAACAGCAGCAGTGGTGGATCCTTATGAACTGCTGGAAGCCGTGGAGATTCTGTCTAAGATGCCCAAAGACTTCTATGAAAAAATTGTACGTTCATCTAACTACGTGTAGTCTAATCAAATCATCAAGTATGACTTTATGACTTTAAGTTTCACCACTCATAAGGTATCCAAAAACAGATTTCTGTTTGACTTCTTCAATTTAGATTAAACTTCTGAAACACAAATGATGAATAAAATTGTAATTGATTTTTTTTTTGTGTAATGACAACATGGTGTAACAGTGGTTAGCACTGACTCACATCCTGTTCAGGTAAAACAGCTGTGTTTAGTTCCAGCTACCTAACATGTCTCAAAGAAAAAATGGATATAGCTAATGTCTGTCATAGTCAGGTGTTTGGCATATGTGACTTTGCTGTGTCTGTCCCTGCAGGAGGCCAAAAAGTGGCAAGAAAGAAAGGAAGCTCTGGAGGCTATAGAAGCTCTGGCCAAGAATCCTAAACTAGAGAATGGAGACTATGGAGACCTTGTCAGAGCACTGAAGAAGGTAAAGACAGGCGCTAGTCAATAAACACAGTCTCACTAGACTTATGTTGAGGGGGGTCATGGTGCCTTTGTTGTTCACTTACTGGTTTTATATTCTAGGTTGTTGGGAAAGATGCAAACGTGATGCTTGTG
This sequence comes from Caranx ignobilis, assembly GCA_021432705.1. Classification (NCBI taxonomy): domain Eukaryota; kingdom Metazoa; phylum Chordata; class Actinopteri; order Carangiformes; family Carangidae; genus Caranx; species Caranx ignobilis. The sequence goes on along the minus strand of MU269990.1, from coordinate 65,851,179 downwards.
TCACTGGCAGCTAAATGTCTGGCAGGACTGGCCACTGGTCTCAGGAAGAAATTTGGAACATATTCAGGACATGTAAGTTAAAGGAATTCATGTTTTATGACAGAAAATATGTTATTTGTCTTTTATGAAACTTTTTTTTTTTTTTTTTTTTAATGAAAAGTTAGTATTGGCACCTAAAAGAATTGCAATGTTGTTGTTTTTTTTCAGTAAAGTTATTGGGTATAATTGGAACAAACAATTCATTAGCTTTATTTTTATTAATTTGAACTTTTTTTAACATCATGGACTTGCCATTCTTTGTAAAAGACAGAATTTTGGTATAATTTAGGCCAATCCTGTCCTCCCTGCTACTCTGAACAAAGAATATAAAAGACAACCAAAAAAAGAGAAAAGAAAGACAAATAATTTATTCAATTAACACTTAATAGTAAGACGTTTTAAATGTAGATGGTGTGTAACCCTTGGACCTAAACTAGAAATATACTATAGATATAGATACTACAGATGTAGAGATGGTTCTGAAGTAGAGGGGGCTGACGGCTCAAGGTTCAGCTCTTTTACTCTAGACTCTAGAAATCACAATTAAACCTACATCCTGAGAGTAAAGACTAAAGGGTAGCACAAGCCCTTTTGAGAGATTTGTGGTCTGACCATACAGGGTGTTGCAGATGAAGACAATTTTGGATTCTGTTTTTTTGATAACCTTCATAAAGGCCGAAAGCTGAAATGAGTGTTGTCTGTCTTCTACCATAAGTGCTGCTGAAATTTTATCCTTTTTAGATACCTTTCTATTCTACCCTGCAGTCACTGATTCCTGCTAAACTGTGTATGTTTAGGTGGTTCCAACTATTTTGGAGAAGTTCAAGGAGAAGAAGCCTCAGGTTGTCCAGGCCCTGCAAGAGGCAATCGATGCCATCTTCCTCACTGTAAGTTCAGTCTAAATACAAGGATTAAACTTTTGGCAGTAAACAGTACTTCAGGGGTAATTCAATAAATAATAGAACTTGGAAGTGTGAGAGCAGTTGAGAATATAAACAAACTGAAGAAAAGCAAGAACGCAAAGTCTGACATTCTTAAGCCTCTTTCCACTTCCTCTTGTGACCTAAAATAAATATTATAGTATTTGTTTTGTGTTTTGCTCTTACAGTTATATGTTGTGGTATTCTAAACTGCCCAGTGCCAACTTGTCTTTGCTTGTCTTCTGTAACCAAACCACTAGCAAAAGGCCTGTGGAGAGTTACCTATGAAAGGAGCAGTCTGGCAGCCTCTGTGCTCAGTGTATTCTGTTTGTAGGATTTTCTGTTTTGCAGAAAAATGGGAAATAAGCAACCCTCTTCCTCCTTGATTTACTTTCTTACAAAGGCACTCAATTTAAAAATAATTGCACATCTACTAGAACAATGACCTAGTTTAAGATGAGTCCAGCTGTAGTCAGAATTATTTTTCAGAAATCATTCTTCAATTGGCTTGTCGTGTCTTTACACGGTGGCTGCAAACCCTCGTACAATGATTTCTAACTTAACTTGACTGTTGTTATTTATAGAGCACTCTAGTCACTCCACAGACCAGCCTCTAATGCATTTCAGAAGATGCCCTAATCTAAGTAGGATTGTTACTTTCTGTAGTCTATATAATGTTGTAGTTAATGTGATGTATCTTTTTTTCCAGACCACTCTCCAGAACCTTTCAGAGGACATCCTAGCTGTGATGGACAATAAAAACCCCTCCATTAAGCAGCAGGCCTCTCTGTTTCTAGCCCGCTCCTTTAGACACTGCACACAGGCCACGCTGCCCAAGAGCATCCTCAAACCCTTCTGTGCTGCTCTCATTAAGGTACACAAACCCTGGGTACCCTGGGTAAAAATGTCTTTGAACAGCACTATTTCCTTCCTCTTTTCATATAATTGTATATTATGAAAAACAAATTGTTGTTGTCCTATAGTTAACCATCAAAATATCAGACTGACATTAAATTCTGGAAACAGTAGGAAAGTACTGTTGTCAGAGAGTAGCAAGTAAAGCACTAATACTACTGTTCATCATGTGCTGCTCTTTACTCATTCGGTGATAGACATATAGGGGCAGATTAATGATACAGTGTTAAATAATTTCAGTTGATTTAGGAAATATTTCATCAACTGCTGTTTTCTATTCAACCACCACAGCAAGTGAATGACTCTGCTCCAGAGGTACGTGACGCTGCCTTCGAAGCTTTGGGGACGGCCATGAAAGTGGTGGGAGAGAAGGCTGTGAACCCTTTCTTAGCAGACTTGGATAAACTCAAACTGGACAAGGTAGGAATCAGCATAAATCTGAAGAAAAGCCACATCATCTGTTTATACCATTTAAGATTGGTAGAAAGCTTAGTTGTTGCCATTAACTTTTAAGCACTGCCTTTTGTTTTATATGACAATAGATAAAGGAGTGTTCTGATAAAGTTGAGCTCCCTGGTGGGAGGAAGGGTGCTGGGGGAGGAGGAGGAGGTGGAGCAGGGGACAAGAAATCTGCAGCTAAAGCCCCTCCCCCTGCTGAAGCTCCACCCAAATCCTCTGCCCCACCCAAGAAGGCGCCAAGTGCTGCTTCCAGCAAGGTATACACAGAGCAACACACATACACAAATATTAACTGTATGACCCTGTATCAAAATGGTATTAAGAGTCTACTGATTTTTATTTATTTATTTATTGCAGCCGTCAGGAGGTCCTCCTAAGAAAGGCAAACCAACCTCTGCAGGTGCTGGAAAATCCAAGAAGGGTGCTGACAATAAAGAAATCGCAGAGAGTGAATTGGCGGTAAGTCCGTATGTTATTATGACAAACCTTTTTTCAAACGTTAGTCCAAAGAAAAGATGGTCAGGTTTTATCTCATAATTGTGAAACAGTGATATGCACGTAAAGTAGTAGGAGAAATGGAGTTCCATCACTTCTTGAATACAGAGGAAAATAATTTCTTTCATTCCAGCTAGTACAGTAATGGTCCCTCTGGAAATCTTTGGAAAGTTTCTAATTTAGTTTTAGCTTTCAGTCATTCCATGGCTATAGATACTTGGGTTGTGTATTGCCATGGATTTCCTAGACTAGATTTGATTCAATTTTGATCTGTTTCAGAGAACTACCGCTCTAAATTGTCCATCTAACCTGGTGTGCATTATTACACTTTAATATCACATTATGTTATGAATATATCCGTAGCAGTTACATTAATGTACTTTCTATTCAACACTACCAACAGATTCGACATGCATCTCAAAAAATATCAGATGGAATAGTTGAGCAGCAGCTTCACTGTATATTAACAGGCTCACACAGCTCCTTCTTGCGAATTTTGCTTAAAGGTTTGCTTTAATCCAGCTCTACAGTTTTTCAATTGACTTCATAGCTTCTAGCACACTGGTATTGTTCATGTTCACTCATTAACATGGCATAGTGAGACACCGTGTTCACATGAAACACCACCATTATGGCAGCTCTGCTTTTTACCAGGGTTTTGAGGGATTCAGCAGTATTAGAATATTTCTGTTGCAATTTCAGATTTTCAGGTGTGTTTTTTTTTTCTCATCAGACTGAGGTGTGTGAGGAGCTGGCAGCAAATGTGCTTCCTGCTTCCTGTTTGCAACAGCTGGATTCAGCTAACTGGAAGGAGAGACTGGCCAGTATGGAGGAGTTCCAGAGGGTAAATGCAGCCATTACATAATATGGTTGACAACAGCTCTGATTTGTAGTTTATTTTAGATTCTTGAGTTGAAGTTTTCTTTGGTAACATAATATAAACTGAATATCAGCAGCTGTGAAAGGAAATATATTTAAAGTTTTCTTCATGAAAATGTCAATGTTGAAGAAACTCATTCTGGTTAGACTCTGTTACCTGTTACTTTCAGTGCAGAAGACCTGGTACTCTACATTGCCCATTGAAGCTATGAAAAAATAGATTTGCTTCTCCATGTTAAACTACAAAATGCATGGTTGTTAATCTATCATCCTTTTGTGTTTGATTCTAGGCTGTTGAGACCATGGATAAGACAGGGATGCCCTGCCAGGCTTTAGTCAGGATGTTGGCAAAGAAACCAGGCTGGAAAGAGACCAACTTTCAGGTAAGTGTCTCTTTCCTTGATGTTTCTTTTGAAAGTTTCTATAACTCCATGTGTGACTGAAACCAGAATTTATTGGGTTCCTTCACAGCATCTGCACTGCGATCATTGCTTCTTCTGCTTGCATTTTTCTTTCTTCTTTTATTTATTTTTTATTTATTTAGATTTTTTTGATTTCATATCTAATACTGTAAGATATGAACAAAATGTGTAAATATTTTTTAGGGTTAGTAGGTTAGTCATGATGTAGCAGACAAAGTAGGAAATGATGATAAGAATTTGTTTGTAACAGAAATATATATATATATATATATATATATATATATATATATATAAAAAAAAAAGGATAAAGGATATAATGGATAAAATTAGGAAAAACTGGGATTTCTAATCAAAAAACCTATTAATCACACACACTTCAGTTGGTTCATGATTAGTTTCAGACTTGTTCTAGTTGTTGTCTCACCCCTCAGTCTTTCATCACGATGTTCTAGTGGTTTTATTTCTGTTCTAAGTTAAAGTATCTGTCATATTTGGTTTCTCTCTATGTAGGTGATGCAGATGAAGCTGCACATTGTGGCTCTCATAGCTCAGAGAGGAACGTTTTCAAAGACGTCGGCCAACGTGGTTTTGGATGGCCTGGTAGATAAGGTCGGAGACATCAAATGTGGTGGAAATGCAAAAGAAGCACTGACGGCTATTGGAGAGGCCTGCTCACTGCCGTGGACTGCTGAACAGGTTTTCTTTTTGACAGTTTCATTGAAATAAGCATAGAACTTCTTCATAGAACACAAAGACACTTGTCTATGTTAAAGATGAGCATGCTGTACTTACAAGCTTTGTGTTTTCTCAGGTTGTCTCTATGGCATTTGCACAGAAGAATCCCAAGAACCAGGCCGAGTCCCTCAACTGGCTGGCTAATGCCATGAAGGAGTTTGGCTTTGCTGGGTAATTGTCATTCTTAATACTAGCACACTTTTTTTTAATTGACTTGACTTAAATGCTCTGATAGCATAGTGTAGGATTTAGGAAGACTAGTAAAACAAATTACAGCTCCTTATTGCTATCTGTTGACCTTTGACCCTTTCTCTTTCTCAGTATCAATGTGAAGGGTTTCATCAACAATGTGAAGACGGCGCTGGGTGCAACAAACCCTGCTGTCCGGACCGCAGCCATCACCCTGCTGGGTGTCATGTACCTCTACATGGGAGCGCCTCTGCGTATGTTCTTTGAAGATGAGAAGCCTGCTCTCCTTGCTCAGATTGACACTGAGTTTGAAAAGGTAAGGACTTTCTGGGTGTCTAAGATAATGCAAGACACAGAAGACACTCTGTGGTCATCCTAACAGTAGATTCTTTACAGGGAATGACTCATGACAGGGGAAAGTAAGACATCTGTTTGTGCGTTTCACTCTCAAAGATGCAGGGCCAGTCTCCACCACCTCCTGTCAGATTTACCAAGAAAGCTGCAGCAGAGGAGGCGGGTGATGATGGAGAGGAACAAGAGGAAGAAGGAGGAGGTGGAGGAGGACAGGACATCATGGACCTACTGCCCAGAACAGATATTGGGTAACCAGACAAGTCAAGCCTCACAGTTGACCCACACTAACTCATTTTGATAATTAAATCGTTGATATACAAGCTCAACCATTGTTCAGCACCACTGACCAAATATGTTGATAAAGCTGAGTTTCTAATACAGTGCCACTGTTTGTACAGTTGGGCATTTCCTCTTCACCCATTGGAACATTTCACAAAGACGATCATGGTGGCATGATTCTGAAGATACTGTAATACTGATGATGTACCTAGATATTTTTAACACTGAGACCATGTATATGTCTAGAAATATATGCACACAGTTGCGAATATTGTACCTTTTTTTTCTCTCTCTCTCTCTCTCTTTATCCTAATGTCTCTCTGTTTCCCCTCTCATATATAAGTGACAAGATCACCTCTGATCTGGTGTCCAAAATTGGGGATAAGAACTGGAAAATCAGGAAGGAGGGTCTTGAGGAGACTGCAGCAATCATATCAGAAGCCAAGTTCATCACAACCAACATTGGAGAGCTGCCTCTGTCTCTGAAAGGGCGACTCAGTGATTCCAACAAGATCCTGGTTAGTAAGAGAGAGCAGGTCTTCTGCTGATTCAGATTCTAACACCAGTGTTAGTTCTGGGCTTAAGGTTGTCTGTGCATCACAAACTGTTTTCCACTGCACAGCCTTGCCCACATATTGTACAGTGACAGTATTTCTCACTGAAATCAAACACTGAAATGCATTAATAAAATATCAGTGAAATGATTATCGTGTTTATGATCTCCAGGTCCAGCAGACACTAAATATCCTGCAGCAGCTGGCTACGGCCATGGGACCTGGACTTAAACAGCACGTTAAAGCACTGGGAATCCCCATCATCACTGTATTGGGAGACAGCAAGGTAATGGGCACATGCATTCACATCAGAAAAATCCCCAACAGTAACGCACATCTGTGCACTGAACTATAGCAATGTAGTGTTTGTAATTCTATAAATCTTTCAATTCCTTCATTCATTAATTAAGCAAAAAGATTTGATGAACAAATAAACAGAAAATATCCAGAGAATAAAACAGAACTAGAACATGCTGATGGAAAATAATTGTATGCAAAATACAGTAATGTGCACTGTGGAAATGTACAAACTTAATATTATGGAAAAGGGTAAAATGATGAATGAATGAGTATAACAAAGCAGAGAAGGCATGAGAAGATGGAAACCAGTCAGTCATGTCCCTAACTGTGATGATAATGGACATGTGTCTGTTCCTCTCCAGCCCAATGTCAGGGCAGCTGCTTTGACCACACTGCAGGCATGGGTGGAGCAGACTGGGATGAAGGAATGGCTAGAGGGAGAGGATCTTTCAGAGGAGCTGAAGAGGGAGAATCCCTTCCTACGACAGGAGGTAAACACTCTGTCTGGTACTGTCTGGAGACACTTTAAAAAATTCAGGTGTAAATGCAATGCTAATGAAGGAACTGTTCACGGGAAAAAATCTGTCCAAACCAAAGACCATGACCCCAAAACCGTGACATGAACTGAATTAAGGCACATTGATGCAGTTTTTTGTGAACACAGAATTTTGTGAACAGTTTCACCCCCAAAATGTACCATAAGCAAAATCATGGGCCACATGACACAGATTACATACATAAAACTGGCTTCATCTCCACAGGTGCTTGGTTGGTTAGCAGAGAAGCTGCCCACCTTGAGGACAGTACCGGGCGATCTGATGCTGTGTGTCTCCCAACTTTATGCCTGCCTAGAGGACAGAAATGGAGATGTGAGGAAGAAGGCTCAGGATGCCCTGCCCACTTTCATGATGCACCTGGGCTATGACAAAATGGTCAAGGCTACTGGGAAACTCAAAGTACTGAACTGATTTATTGCACTATGACTAATGAATTATTTGATTATTTTATTCGATAATAGACATGTCCATTGTCTAACTGCTGACCATTAGCAGGGATTCACAGCTGTCTTGTCTGTAATTATTTATCCTGTCATCATCTCCCTCCAGCCTGCCTCCAAGGATCAAGTGGTAGCCATGTTGGAAAAGGCCAGAGCAGTGATGCCAGCCAAACCAGCTGCTCCTGCCAAAACAGGAGGGGGAAAAGAGCCAAGCAGAGCTGCTTCAGGTTTGTGTGACATCAGAACGACTTAGGAGCCTCTGTCGAACCATGCCATTGTGCTGATAAGATTTGCAAGGGCCTTTCTTTTTATTCGCTGTACTATTGTTGCTTAGGTATGGTTTTTAAACATACTATTCAAAGCATACAGCATGTACAACATGCAATGGTGTCAATGAGCAGGTAGCAACAGATAGTGCCAAACACTGAACTGTGTCAATATGCCACTTTCATGAAGTAATCTGTGTCTGTTCTTTGCAGCCTCCCGGGCTCAGCCAGCTAGTGAGGACTTTGTTGACAGTAAACCTGAAGTGAAGAAAGTCAGAGGTGGAGTGGCTGCTAAGAAGGTATGTCTGAAGCAGTTCCTGTATAACTGTGTTGGTGTTCCCATAGAAACAGAAGGTTTGACATTTGACTGAACTGTCCGGGCTGACCAGAACAGAAAAGACTGGATTTGAAGATCTGTACCTCTCTAAATGTTCACGTCACCATTTTGACTCCAGTTATTGTCGACCCTGTCAGTGCTTCTGCATATCTGGCATGTACTTTCCTTTTTTTGTCATTTCCCAACAGTGAATTGTACATGCTGATGTTTTTCTATTCACCCAGCCTCCCTCCCCTCCCGAGGAACCTGCCCCTCCCCCTCCCTCCAAGGACAAGGACAGTAATGCTAGTAAAAAGCCTCCCAGCAAGGGCAAGGCTGCTGCTGGCAGCCAACAGGTAGATGTGTAACAGGTGTCCTCGTGACGAAACTCAGCCTAGAATCTCTTCTCACTTCATCTCCATGCTGCTGTTCATTAAAGCCGTTAGAGCAGCTAACGTGGACAGAGTTTCTCAGTCACTTGACAGTTGTTAACCCTCGACCGGCTTCTGTCTGCCTTGACCTGGGCCGATCTTGGTTCAGTCTAATCCTATGTCTCCTGTCCTGAATCACTAATAACTGTCACTGAATATACAAATGTGTAATCAAATTTTGCATTTGTGAGATGAAATCTGTTTGAAGCTTTAACACGTAACAACATGCTGACAGGAGTTCCAGTTGTTGTTCAGTGAATGCATGCTCACAGAAAAGGAGCACATACTGAGCAGTCACTTGTCACTTTGGTGTTTCAGGTCACTCCTCTGCATGAATGTGTCAATAACATGTCTGTTTCGTGTTCTGGAATAATATCACATCAGTGTTTCAACTCTCTGTGTGTGTTTTAACCTGGATTGAGATCTTTTCAGCGTAACACCCCTTTGTCTCCTATTTCTGTTCTTACTATCTATTGCTGACACACGGTGCGATCACACATAATTACTACACATCTTCAAAGCACTGTGGTTCACTCACTCCCCCTAACACTTTGATATTTCCTCCCTCACAGGGTGCAGCTGCTAAGAAGCCTCCAGCCAAAGGCGTGAGGGATGATGAAGATAGGTCCGGGCCAATCTTCACTCTCATCCCCAATGCTAAGGAACAGAGAATCAAAGAGGAGAAGCAACTGAAGGTAAGAACATTTCATCAGCGATTTCAACAGAAGTTACACAATGTAAGTCTGTGTTTCACATTGCAAATAATATTAGATAAAAATGGAATTAAAACTTTGTCCAAAGTTTATATTACCACTCTTTATAAGACACAGTCAATGCATATTTTTTTCCAGATGTACAGTCTGTGAATTTACAATACAATTACAATGTGCTTTGCAAATATATCCAACTATAACTCTAACCTTAACTGTGGAGATACAGCACTGTGAAAAAGTAAAACAAAGTGCCAATTCTGCACTTGTGTAGATGTGCTGTTTTTCCTGGTACTCAGCTGATAATATTTTCTCAGCCTCTTCAACAATTTCTCACAGTTTGTCTGTAGGTTTAGACACAGTCAGCAAGTATATTCAGTCTGTTTATTCAGTATAATTGTAGACGAAACACTGCTGCTTGTCGCTCCTCTATGCTTCAGCAGCAGAAACAGTCTGGCCTTACTTGTAGTAATTATGATACTAATAATATAAAAAAAAAAAATCAGCCATCAGCTTGTCTGACTGGCTTCAGGCTACTGATATTGTTGTCCATCGCAGAATTTGACCTTGGTCTATCTTTTGAACTGTAGATCCTGAAGTGGAACTTCATTACTCCTCGAGATGAGTATGTGGAGCAGCTGAAGACCCAGATGTCCACCTGCTTTGCCAAGTGGCTGCAGGATGAGCTTTTTCACTTTGACTTCCAGAGACATGTCAAGGCCATAGGAGTCATGATTGAGGTAATGTGTGGTCTCATTGATACAAGACGTTGTGTTTCAGGAGTGGAATCGTGGTGGTAATAAAGTTTTGTACGTGTGTTTTGCAATTAACAGAGGTTGGAGAGTGAGAGCGAAGCCACTATCGGCTGTCTGGACCTGATTCTGAAGTGGTTCACCCTACGGTTCTTTGACACCAACACCACAGTCCTAATGAAGGTGCTGGAATATTTAAAGCTGCTGTTTGCCATGTTGAATAGGGAGAACTACCACCTGACCGAGTACGAGGCCACCTCCTTTGTTCCCTACCTTATACTCAAGGTGAGAGCACATCACTCCAAGGTGATAAAACAAGCCTCTGTGAAGTTTTTTTCATTTGCTCACTCTCACCTCTCATCTTCAGGTTGGAGAGTCAAAGGATGTGGTTCGCAAAGATGTGCGGGCCATACTGACCATGCTGTGTAAGGTTTACCCAGCATCCAAGGTCTTTCCTTTCCTTATGGATGGAACCAAGTCTAAGAACTCCAAACAGAGAGCTGGTATGTCTCCACACACAGTGAGCTAACTAGCTAAAGGTGCACAAGTACCTGTTCAGAGTTGAAAGAGATGTATTCTGACCTGTTTCCTCCCTGTCTACAGAGTGCTTGGAGGAGTTGGGTTGTTTAATAGAGGGCTATGGGATGAATGTATGCCAACCCACTCCAGCTAAGTCTCTGAAGGAGATTGCTGTTCACATTGGTGACAGAGACACATCTGTCCGCAATGCCGCCCTGAACACTGTGGTTGCTGTATATAACGTCTGTGGGGACCAAGTTTACAAACTAATTGGACATGTAAGATAAAAATGATGCTATGTTCATTCTTTACTCGCCCCCAAAGTCTACTGTGCAATTGCTCATCACGCGTTCTCCCATTTTGTCCAGCTGTCAGAGAAAGACATGAGCATGCTGGAGGAGCGAATCAAACGTTCAGCCAAGAAAACTCCAGCAGCTCCTGCTAAGCAGAGCGCGCCAGAGAGGTCACAGAGAGAGCACCCAACCAACCCCAATGCCACCTTCCTCCGCAAACCTGCACAGGAAGACCCCAACAAACTCAAGTAGGTCTCCTCTGACTGAGATATGTATCTTTGCTGTTGGTGTGCTCATCACAAAATAGAAGAAATGCACTGCAGAAGTGACACATTGATTTTTCATTCAAGTAAAAGTAATAAATGGCAGTTAAGTTCTAATGTGATGAAAGGTCAACATCATACTCTCTTTATGGTGTAAAGTGTATGACAAAAAGATGATCATCACAGTTATTTTTGCATATATTGCAAACGCTGTTTCAGCTGAAATTATTTTTCTTTTCTTTTCTTTTTTCTTTTACTGAATTGAATATCAGAATGAGTCTCATACTAAACAGGCATGTTCCTGTAAGTTGGGAGGGTTATGATTTGTAGTCTAGACATCTGTAGCACCTCATTTTGCAATTTTGATTGTATTTCACTTGCTGCCTACAGCTTGTCTTAGATGAAGTTAAAATGTTCTACAAAGAAGGGAAGAGCTCACTGAATTTTAAAAGGAGATAAAAGTAACAAAAATGTAAATGGGACCACAAACATGGTAAAAATTAGCATCATCTCAACACTTATTTGGGCCTCACATTTATATTGGACATTGGAAAACTATGACGCAAATGTCTTGTGTGACATGTCTTCATAGTATCAAACCCTGATTTTTCCAGTTGTTTTTCATGAGCATGTTTTCCATTCTATCAACCAACCACCTCTTTAACTGTTAGATCCATGACGAACTTCTACTTGCTGTCGGCTCTTGCGACTTGATTGTAGTTACATTTCTACCATAAATCTTCTTATGTTTGTTTCTTTCATGACTAATCTGGTCTTCTCTTCTCATTCTGTTTTGCTGAGTCATTGCATGTTGGGTTGCTCTCACAGACACACACTTAATTTTAAAGGAAATTGAGGATATAAGATTCCTATACTTATGTCTGTGAGACCAACCTCAGTGTATATGTCTGGTTGGCTGGTGGGGCCGGCTGTCTGTCTCTCTTCTGCCCATCTATCTCTTAACCCCTCATCTTTCTTCCTGTGTGATTTCCTCCTTTCTCTGCTCTGCCTGCCTTCCTTTTGGAGCAGAATAATGTATCGCACGTATAGGATGTGAGTACCTCCTCCTCCCCCCCTCCTTTCCTTTTCTGTGTTGTCATGGTGATAATTCCTTTGCATGTATTCTAATATTCACCATTCATGATAACTATCAGAAAAATTTGTCATTTGAGTGTAATTCCTCACATGACAGAGAATAAAGAGCCAACCTTGGTCTTTACTGTCATGTGGGGAGTAAAGCAACAGACTAATGATCAACAGCCTTGCTGTCACTTTAAATAAGATTCATTCTTCCCTCATCACCCTTTCGTCTTAGTTACAAATGTTGTGCATATGGTATCCGGAAAGGAACTATCCTCTGAGTATTACAGTCGTACCAGCTACAAACACAGGGACTTTTTGGTTTGCCGAACAAATAAAAGAAATTGATTTAATTATAAATTGGAATATTAGAGTGTTTAGTGCTGAGATCCAACATTCAGCCTTTTAAAATCCAACTGAAGTCCAGTTCAATTCATTTAATCTATCTGGCACCAAATCACAACATTATATCAAGGCACTTCACAGAAGGTCCAGACCTTCCCGTATTATAGAGAGAAGCACATATAGTGATATAGTAATTGTATTATTAATAAGTCAGGCCAGCACCACCATTTTATCAGTAAAGAAGATGAGTGTGTAGCAGATCTGGATCCTAGAGCTGCAGAATAAGATGGAGAGAGAGACAAAGTACAAGTGAGAGAAGACACTAAGTTGATCTCTGCAGAGAGACACAGATGGAGATAAGTGCTCAGTGCATCAAGAGAGCTGCTCGTGCAGTCCAGCCCTGTAGAGACTGGTTCGCATGAAAAAGCTTTCTAAGCTTAATCAAAGGGCCTGACAGCTGCCCCGTTCTAATCCTACAAACTGTAGGAGCCACACATAGGCCTACATTTTAGAGAGGGGAGTGTTTTGCTGGGATAAAGAGGAACCATGAGCTCATTAAGATGTCATGGAGCTTGGTCATCAAGGGCTTTAGAGAAATGGAATGATTTTGATTATTCTTGGAGAGATTCTGGGAGATACTAACACAGAAGAGATGTGATCTCTGTTCCTAGTTCCTGTCAGTACTCTGCTGTAGCATTTTGGATTGCCTTGAGGCTCTTCACCAAGTTATGAGGATATCATGATAGTGATGAATTGTGGTAGTTGGAGGTAATGCATGCATGAACTGGTTCTTTTTGAGGGACGATGCTTTTAATTTTTACCACACTATGCAGGTGGAAGAAGGCCGGTCTAGAGATGGGTTTATATGTGAGGTAAAGGATATGTCCTGGTCAGAATGATTCCAAGGTTCCTTCCAGTAGGTAATGACATCCAAAGTACTGGAGAGTGGAGGGTGTGTGATGCAAAGGGACATCTCTTGTTAAATGGAGCAGATTTTGGATCAGCTCTTACATTAAGATAAGTCGGTGATGAAGCTATAATGGTACTTTTTTTAGTGATACCCTTACTTGCTGTGCTTTTGTAATTGTAGTGTAAAAGAAATGTGTCAAATGTATTTTGAGTTTTTAGATTCCTTTGACCAGTAGTTCAATAACAGGTGGAGCAGCAGCAGTCCTGGCACAAATTGATACAAATATCTGTATCTGTTCTGTCAGTTGGTTTTTAAAAGTGTTGATGACTAATTGTTGATCGTCAATGAGGCCAACAACCGATGACCGAAAATACTTAGAATTCAGTTGTATTTCCCAAACAATAGAAATGTAAAATGTTGGTTTTCAATCGGTGCTGATCAGCTCCAGCCCTGGCAGTCCAACCGTTATATGGAAACAATCAAACGACTCACACATTACCTCTTTAATTCTCCCAAACAGCTCTTAATTATTGAACACATCTTCTCATCTTAATGTTTGACTATTTCTTAAACATATTTCTCCTGGATAATAATTATACATTGGTTTTTTAAAGCCTGAAAGCAATAATTGGTACTAAAAAAAAGCAATTGGTTAATTTTTTAATTTTTTTTTTGCATACAAGGAACACCAAGTCAAACATTAACTGACTATCACAATAGACTAAAATTGCCTCAAAACATCAGGACACTCTCATAGATTCTCAAACTAAGAATTAAAAAAACTTGTCGTCAGACCTGGAGCTGAAAGGCACTGATTGATGATACACTGGACTAAAGACACTGTCCTGTCCACTCTCTCTCCCCCCTCCTTCTCTACATGTGTCCTCCAATCTCTTCCCTCTCTACCTCCATCTAGCCAAGCCCGTCAGAACACGCAGCACAGCGAGTCCTCCCACCCCTCCATCCCCAAGGAGTTCCAGTTAGACCTGGACATGATCGAGATGGACCAGGGCAGAGTGTGCGAGCTTCCCGACCTCGTCCAACACAAGCTGGATGAGCTGCTAGAGCCCATCATGATCCCTGAACCCAAGTAAGCACACTCAAGATTTACAAAGCGCAACAGATATTGAAGCGCAAATGCTGTTCAAATAGAAATAAAAGAATGCTACGTTTTTGAGGTTAATGTTGTTTGTGTTTTTGTGTTGGAAGGATGCATTCCGTGTCTCCACACTTTGATGACCTCCACAACAGCACGGCCTCCACCATCAACTTTGTCATCTCTCAGGTGGCGAGCGGTGACATTAACACCAGCATACAGGCACTGGCACAGGTATAACACACACATTTATATCTAACACACATTATCTTATGTACATTACCATTAACAGTCCTCATGGTGAGATCATGTGTGTTTTCTACCATCCCCCCCACAGATTGATGAGGTTTTGCGGCAGGAGGACAAAGCGGAGGTCATGTCAGGACACATCGATCAGTTCCTCATCGCCACCTTCATGCAGCTGAGGCTCATCTACAGCACACACATGGCTGACGACCGTCTGGACAAGAAGGATATCATCAAACTGTACAGCTGCATCATAGGAAACATGCTGTCTGTGAGTCACGGCCAGCTGCTGCTGCACTCATGTGTGGTGTGGGTAACTGACACACTAACATTTTTATGACTATCCTCTTGTCCCTCTGTCAGTTGTTCTCCATGGAGTCACTGGCCAGAGAGGCGTCCATGGGCGTGTTGAAGGACCTGATGCATGGTCTGATCACGCTGATGCTGGACAGCCGAGTGGAGGACATAGAAGATGGACAGCAGGTTATCAGATCAGTCAACCTGCTGGTCATCAGAGTCCTGGAGAAGTCAGACCAGACCAACATGATCAGGTTGGTGTGAAGAATTGGTTTACATGAAATTTCACTTTCAGGACCATGTTTATTCCGAGGCCCAATAGTTACTCTATCTTATGTGTTTGTAATATTAATAATAATTCATAATATCCATTTTCTGCCTGACTGTTGGTACTTTAGTCACACAGGTTTTGAATCCCCCAGTACAGCCTGGACCACACCTATAGCCTAAGTCTGTTGAGATATAAAATTTCTCCCTTGTGTTTGGGGTGTAGAAAACCTCCAGTGGATGGCGCTGAAGATCCTCATCATCTTGTTCAGATTCTCAAACCACCTCACCCTCAGCAGCTCTATAATTAACATGTGTTGTTGGTTGTTGTTTCTCTGCAGTGCTCTGCTGGTTTTACTTCAGGACAGCTTAGTCACAACAGCTGGTCCTCCGATGTTCTCTGAACTAATCATGAAGGTGAGGAAGGTCACAGCATGCGGCAGATCCTACATCACTAAGGCACACTTGAGTGACTGACTGTCATGCGTTTGTGTGTATTCAGTGTCTGTGGAGGATGATCCGCTTCCTCCCTGAGACCATCAACAGCATCAACCTGGATCGGATCTTACTGGAGGTCCACAACTTCATGAAGGTTTTCCCCAAAGAGAAACTTAAGCAGCTCAAGAGTGACGTCCCTCACAGAACCCTCAAGACTCTGTTACACACCCTCTGCAAGCTCACTGGGGCCAAGGTAACACGCACACACACACTCTCTGTATGTGTTGTATTCTGAGCATGTCGTCGTTGTGTCAAGTGGTTGATGTTTACATGAGCTATTGTTTGACCTGAAAGTTTCATTTCTGATTGTATTTTGTCTTGATGAACAGATCCTTGACCACCTATCAATGATAGAAAATCGAAATGAGTCCGAGTTGGAGGCCCATCTAAGGCGAGTGGTCAAACACTCTGGAAACCAATCAGGACTCAAGAGCGACCGAGGCAACGAGAAGTCTGGTCTGCGCATGGTGAGCATCACAAAAAAAAACATAGCAAAGTGGCAATTTTATTATAACACTGTCAAAATTTTAAACAGTCTCAGTATTTGTCGCTTAATCATTTATGATGTGTAACTGAAAGGATGAATTTCTCCTGTTTGCTCCCAGGATGATCGAATGTCGAAGGCAAAGGTCAGTGACATTCTGTCTGAAATCTTCAAGAAGATCGGCTCCAAGGAGAACACTAAAGAGGTCAGCTCACTGCATCCTGAAAACCACTCAAGACTCTGTGTTTCACCCGGTAGAATGTGTACCATTAAGTCTTAGTCCTAACCACAGCAGCCTGGATTTGAATCTGATCTGTGTGCAGCTTGTCATCCCCTCTCACTTTCTGCCCAGCTTTTTCTTTTTTGTCTTAAAAAATAACAAACAACAAAAAAATAGTTGTAACTTAAATTTGAGACAGAAATAAGTTTTTTTTTTAAAAACCAAGGGCATGGGCAACATGACTAATGTGTCAATGTTCTTCTCAGGGTTTGACAGAGCTGTACGAGTACAAACAGAAGTATTCAGATGCAGACCTGGAGCCCTTCCTCAAAAACACATCCCAGTTCTTCCAGAGCTACGTGGAGCGAGGCCTTCGTGTGATCGAGTCTGAGAGAGAGGGCAAACCTCGCATCCAGACCTCAGCAGGTACAACTTAAAGCTTCCACTGTGCACACTTAAGAGAGAATGAATGAAAAGCCTTTTATAGTAACCCTGTATTGTGTCTCTGCAGTGATCCCTCAGCACGGTGCTGACTCCAGTCTGAGCAGCAATGAGGAGCTGAAACCAGCTGTTTACTATGAGAGACTCAAGATCCTGAGACAGAGACAAGGCCTGGAAAACACCAGGGTTAGTTTAAAAAATCTTTTAATGTGAAACACAGAAAGTGCAAATGGTGACTTTACATGAGTTTAAACGAATGATGCAAAACAGAAAACTGTTTTTAATGTAGATCTGTGTGTCACCTTATTTAACAACAGACACCTGCTTGAGGGATTTTAGAGTGTCAGGTTCTGTTTTTGGAGCTTACACAGTTTATCCACTAGAGAGCGCTAAACACTTATCAACTGTAAAATGTTAAATAGCAGGATGTATGTAGATCAGTGCTCACTATTGATGTTATGAGAACAAATATGAGCAAATGTATTTAAATAATTTTAAGTTATTAAGAATTTTTTTCAGCATTTTTCTTTTTTAACTTAGAAATTATTCCTATGTGAGTGATATTTTGTGTGTGTACTGACTAGAAGCTAAAGCTCTCCTCTTCATCCTCTGTCCATCAGGGTGTTGGCGGCAGCGAGGACGAGCCTCAGCAGCGGCCCGCCATCTCCTCGCTGCTGTCCTCGAAGCCATCGGTGGCCTCCTCCACCGACATGCTACACAGTAAGCTGTCTCAGCTCAAAGAGTCCAGAGAGATGTACCAGCAGGAACACAACGCACATTCCCACTCCCCAACACATGCGCACACACGCTCGGCCTCGCCGGCGGCCAACCTGGACGACCTGAAGAAACGGCTGGAGAGGATAAAGAGCAACCGGCAGTAAGGAGCTCTAAGCCAACCACGTCACCACTTCATCTCATCTGCTCAGCCTGTGGAGTCCAACAACATCCTCCTTTTAACTCACTGTTTATATCCTGGTTCTGGGTGATGGAGGTAGAAAGCACTTGGACACTAAAGCCCACCCTCTATCCACAAATCCACTAGCAACAGACAAACACACCCTTGAATTTGAACCTGACTCCACCCACTGTGCCTGTATGTTGTTAGAAATCAGACACACCCTGGTCTGACTGTAGCTGAGTACATTCAGATTAATTAGGCTCAGTTAGCCTCCACACACAGACTGCAGAAACTATCCCTGGCTTTTTAGAAACAATTCACACTCATCCAAGATGTTTTGTCTTTACATCAACCCATTTTTGTTTTTAAGTGTCGACCGCGAGGACAGAAGAGACGAAGCTGCGGAGTGAAGGCGTGAGCTTTGAGTCTGTCACCTCGCCTCCCTCCACCCTCCTGTCCTGTCCAGCCTTCTCTTTCAGGTTGCCCTGTCCTTCCTCTCCGTTGTACACTTTTCACTGCATTATAATAATGAGATAGTGAACCTAACCTCCTTCTCTCTTGTCTTTAATAACACAACATTGTATGTTGTACATATTTAAAGGTTGTTAACCACTTAACTGTTATGAAGCGCTTCTCATGTGGTTGCAGGAAAATGCAAAATGTTGTTTCTTCCTGTTTCACCATGATGCACCACATCGCTGCTGCTGTGTTTGGATGAAGAAACACTGAGGTCACATCTGTAGTTGTGTTACTGCCCTAACATTGAACACTCGTATGCTGTCCTGGTATCAGTTTGTACTTTCAGTGACTACAGCCTCTGTTCAGTGTGGGCATCTGGTGATTTCGAATAATCACAGAAAGTTTCCTGTTGGCATCGGAAAAAGATGACGAGATGAACAGCAGGGGCAAAGGTTGATGTCTCTTTCTAAATAGCACATACTATAGGACTTGAAGCTCCAGCACTTAGTTTAATCCAAGTGTCTGATTGGTTTATTTCAGGCATTTTTTTCCAGTGTCTATAGAGCATACAGCATTTACATTGTGACATTGACCACTCATGTCGTCCCTCCGCCCCTGATGGGGTTGAAACTGACCAGGCTCTAAAAGCCGCTGCTGATGTTGAAGGAAGTACTTTCTGTTTGGTTGGGTTCACGTAGGAAAACCCGTCCAGATTTTTATTCTGAAATTCTTCTGTTGTGGCCTTCTAGTAAGCGATTGTCTAAAGTGGTTTTCAGTTTTCCTTCTTTAAAAGAAAAATATTTTGCTCCCAGATGAACTGGAAGTGATGAGCTGTAGTGTTTGGTTGTGATTTAAAAGCTGCAGATGTTTGGTGCACTGAGACTCAGATCCTGAGCTGCTTCACTCAGGACGTCCAGACCCAGCAGAGCTGTGTACAGGTGTTTGAGTTGTGTGTTGGACTGTGCTGTGGGTTGACATTTGGCTGTAAATAGTGTATGTACTGTCCTCATCAACACCCCCCTCAGTTATTTAACAGCAGAACAGGACTGAAGAGCCAACATGGCCATCACTGTAAAGCGCATCAACCAAACTTGTTGTGTATGTACGGCTCTTTATCCAGCTGATGGAAGTTCACTCTGTGTCTGTAGGCTTAAAGAGCATGGCATGAAGGCAGTGATTGTTTTTAATTTTTTCCCTGTAAATAAAGTTTGCGTTATTAAAACAGCTGTTTTAATTAAGTCATTGTTTTTCTAAAGATGGCGATGATGATGGCCCTGTTAGTCATCTGTTCTGTAGCTGAATGTTGAGTAAAGACACATAAATAACATTGTTTTTGTATTTAATTCAGATGTCTGTCTTACATTGTTGCTCTCCAGCTTTCCTTGTATAATCTATAGTGGAAAATGGCAATAAAGTCTTGTTTTTTTTTTAACAACCCATCTGTATTATGTTTATTTTATTTGTGATAATTCATCTAAAATGGTGTCAGCTCTCTGATTTATTGGACCCTAAATTAGTTCTGAGTCAACATGCATCATCATTTAATATTTTTCAGATATTCTGTGTCTTTGGAGACCTGGAGATTGGATGCACACTGTTTGTGTCTTCATGATCAGAGGCTGTGTAGCCCCTCTGCAGATGGTTCAAAAAGTCTTAAGACAAATCACAGAGTGTGTGTTCCTCCAGTCTTTGGGCTCTAAGTCTTCTGCCAGTGAAGGATTAGAGTCCAGCATCAAATTTTCATGATTACCCAGCAGCCTAAGCATTTTCAACCCCCTAAGTACATCTCTGAAACACTGACCACACAGGAACATGACGTCTCCTGTGTGTCTCACTGGTGTCACCTGCTCATTCCAACACCTTAGAGGGGTTAGGGTTAGGGAGGACTGAGCCAACCCAGAAATCGCACAATAATGTTCTCCATTTCAAATCACATTTTAAGAACTCCATAACATCAGCATCATATTATTCTTCTGATCATAACTTGCTCTTGTCCCATTTTTTTCTTGTCCATTCTTACTAATTTCTATGAAATGTTTTTGAGACTCTTACTTTGAAAGGTGCTATAAGAATAAATCGTTACTTCCCTGTTTACTCAGCCAAAGCACTGTGAAGTAAAGGATTCAGAAATGCCACACAATCATCACAGTAATATCTGCTCTTCATTGCGTTGTTGCTTTAAATTAGAATATATGAAACTGCCTTGTTCCCATCTATGTTGTGTTCCCACAAACTCTGTGGTCTCAGTAACGGACATTCATGAAGAGTGAAACCAACAGGACTCTACAGTTGGACATCCATCCAAACTCATCAGGGGGTGTCCAAGGAGCCAGAGGACACTAACAGAGCTTCAGATGTCAGACCCAACAACCAAAAGCAACCACCTCAGAGGTCTCCATCATCCATGCTCCTATGGCAGAGAGATGAGACACAAGCTGCTGTGTCTTATGAGACAAAAGCAGAACCAGCAAGAGTGGGACATCAATAAATCGGAGAATGGCAGCTCACAGAGACTTCCTGTCCACTCTAACAAAGAAGACCTGTCAGGACCAAAAAGAGAAACTTCTGAATACCAGGTGAGGAAAGCTGGTGGTGACAAGTCTAACTACTTATTTAAGATACTGGATATGTTTTTAAATAAATGACTTAAATATATTTCCCATAATTTTTTAAAAACATGTTTTCACTTAATATAGCGTTATGTCACTGTATCATGATTTAAAATCACATTGATCTTTGTTGGTAAAATGGAAATGATTGCTCATGTTGTAACTGCCCTGCCTGGGTACAAAGGCCCAGCATCTGCACTGTCACTGGGTGAAAAAACAAAATGTGTTGATATGTGCGTCAGGTCTGGCCTGGTGGAGTCTAAAATCAGACATCTAGTGGGAATCCTGGAGACTAATGAAATTGTTAACCTGGCTCACGTTCATGTGCAGCCCTTCCATGAACACAGGACAGACATCAACAAGTAAGGACGTGCTTTTATGGTTGTATTTGACTAGTTTCTATCCTGTGCATTTACTCTCAGTTTTGCAGTGAGGAAGCACGAGGCATTCACTGACCTGTGTTCCTCATTGACTTCTGTTACAGAGATGGAGTGGCTCACTGGACAGTTTATGGCCTCAGATACAGACAGGTCTAAAAAGCAGAAAATAGACCTGACTTCAGATCTCCTTTTATTCGCTGACACTAGGGATGTTGTTTTCCCTCTGCTCCTCCTCCTACATTTACTAGAAATGGAGCAATGATGTGTAAAATGATGATATTCTTATTTTGCTGCTGCAGTGTACATCCAGGGAAAGAGCTTGAAGATCTATAAAGAGGGGATGATCATATCAGCCATGTACAGCCCCAGACAGAGAGAAACTCTCCTGGAGGATGCCTAATGGTGAAAGCAAACGGAGGAAAGATTTGTGATGTGATAAGGAGCTGCTCTGCCCTCTCAGTAAGAGTCTGGACCTCAAGAGATGCAGCCAGAAATTCAAACCTGACCTGTTAGGCTACAGTTTGCATGTAGATAACACTGAAGTATTCATATGGCTGTTCCTTCTCTGTTAGAGTGAGCCTCCTGATCAACCATCTAGACCAACCAAGCCTGTGACTTTCATGAACAACACCATCAAACTGCATCTCCTCAGGTACAGCACACAGCTCTGAGTAGAAACCACACCACCACTCTCCCCTGTCCGCTCATGTCCTCTATATGACACACACAGCACACATGTTAAAAGGGTCCACAGGAAGTGTGTTGCACGGTAGTGACAGAGCTCGCTGTGTGGCATGCCTTTTCACCACAAGAGGGCAGTAAAGCTTGTCCACTCAGCTATACAACTGAAACACAGTTGCAGCTCTTGGTTTTTCTGCTCTGCTCTTGAACTGGTTCATTTACATACAGACTCAGTCAAAGAAACTGACAGCGTCGTTAAGCAGTGGTTCATGGGTTCATTCTTCCTAACAATCCTGCTCTCCACTGTTTCGCTTCCAAGCGTAACTGGCAGACAAGCTTCATCCTAAATTTGTTTTTCTTTTTTTCCCTTTTCTCTTTTTGCTATTTTATTTTGTTTTATGTGCATTTAAAAAAGAAAATTGAACAGTTTCTTTACAAATAAAAATTGCAAACTTTGTGAATATTGTGTTATGGTGATACAGTATTTGACAAAGATTGATCTGAGGAGGAATGTGTTTGCGTTTCAACCTCAGTCATCCAGTAGAATCCTTATTCTTGACATGTGTGAGGGCTCTCAAATGATTTAAAAAATTCTCAATTAATCGCAGTCAGGGGCCTTTCGAGACACTGTGAAGGCCTCAGGCAAGAGGCACCTTGGAGGCCCCCCACCTCCCACAACTGCGGCCACAAACATTAATGTTTAATTCATCCAAAAATACAAAACCATTCATGATTCAATTTTGTATACTATGGACAATGTTTTATGTACACAACCATTGGCAACATCATGTTTTCCCTGATATGGACCAATGTCAGCCATCTCTGGGGGCCTGGGTTGCCTGCCTCTGATCGCCTCTAAAATACCAATAATACTTGTATTTTGGTGAGGAGCTAAAACAAATGCATGAAATGTCCTGCATGTAAATGTATGTTAATGTACCATGGTGTTGAATTGTTTTTCACACTGTTTTCAGTGACCTCGAACTAAAAGTCATTCTCAGGTAGCAGCTCTACAATGTGTCACAGATAAACTGTAAGCAAACATGACAGGATGGTTACAATTATAATTACAGAGTAAAGTTATAGTCTTGATGAATGGATGAGGTTGAGAGACACAAAACTGAATAGGCCATTGGTCTGAGATAAACAGTGCTCTGCTCCTCCACGTTAAATCCTTTAGGTGCAGACAAACCTCAGAAACAGCGACCTCTGGCAGCAGCCGGTGACTTCTGACGGACACAGCAGTGTTGTTGATGCAGCTGTCTTCAGCCTCATACCAAAGCTAAGCTAAGCTAATGATTAACAGTTATATTATTTGTAATTGAGTTTAAATCCAGTGGGCTCGTATCAGCAGGAAACGAAACATCAACACTGAACAAAACCCTTTAATTATTTATTATTTATTTGAGAAAATATAAAGAATGCATGGAAAGAACATTTTGTATATTTAAAAGTTAAGCATTTAAACATTTTATTCTACAAATATTAAATCTAAAACAGCTCAGTGTACCTTATTTACTGTTATAGATACACTGAACTACATATAAATGTAACACAAACACTGTACAGGAACATGAGGCTGAGAAAATACAGCTCTGAATAGAGGAGGTTCAAGCACTTCTGGTGTTCACTCGTCTGCAAACTCTTAGGAAACTGTGATTTCCTCATTGTCCGACTCTTTGCTGGATTCTGATGGAGAGGAGGGGCTGTGGTGATGATGGTGGTGGTGGTGGTGGTGGTGAAGGTGTGACTCCTGGCTGTCCAGCTGTACCTGGCTGGAGGGCGCAATCCTGTCCAGCCGGTGGCAGTAGGTGCTGCCTACATCAGTGAGGTCTGGGTGGGGGTTGGTCTTAGTGGGGAGGGTCTGCTGGCGACATCCGCCCGTCGACAGCAGCTCCCTCTCCTTGGAGTTTCTCCACTTCATCCTCCGGTTCTGAAACCAGATCTTCACCTTCACGGGTCACAGAGGAAAACACACGTGTTAAAACAATGTGTCAGTCACAAAACTAGCTCGGCTCACAGCTGCTTTAACATTCACAGCATTGGAGCAAAAACCAATATGTTGTCGCCCTGAGAAGAAATTAGAACAACATCAAATCCTCCGTGGTCACCTGAGAGTCTTTGAGCCCCAGTTTACAAGCAAGTTTCTTCCTGTCTGGTTTGCTGATGTATTTCTGCTTCTGGAAAGTTCTCTCCAGGGCCTTCCTCTGCAGGTCTGAGAACACGGCCCGCCGCAGCATGCCCCTCCTTGGTTTCCCTCGGGGGGCCAGGGGCCAGGAAAATGTTCCCGGCACAGGAATCACAGAGGAAGAGGCTGGTTGAACAAGACACAGGATAGGGTGGAGGTTTAATGATCTGAATTAGCCCCATGAAGACATGTTGACCCTGGAGGTGTTAGCCTTCCCTCTGTTTAATGACTGATCATTACAGAGGGTCTCTGGGTCCCTGTGGCCAACTCTGACAATAAAGATTCATCTGCAAAATATATCCAGGGCTCAGCTCTCAACATTACTGAGGTCAGTAAGGGTTTATAATTCAGGTTTATGTGTTTATCCTTCACTCTGGTTAGCAACACAGATACACAATACAATAGAAATTTAGCTGGATTTATCTACTTACTATTTTTTAATTTACTTTGTTCACAAAGGGAATTCAGGCAAAGGTTCAACAAAACTACACCAAACCAATCAAATCTAATCAAAAAAAAAAAATCTCATCCAAACCAAACCAAACTAAATAGTTTATGATCGACATGTTGTCAACGGCTGAGATGATGATTAATGAATTAGTGCATCACAGTGGGCAGCGATGCTGAGTCATACTTTGTCCCGCAGCAGTTCCGTTGTCAGCTGCTACAGACCTGATCGTGTTTAACAGTTAAACCCATCATATCTTCTATGTTCGAATGTTTATAATTCTGTTTCTGCTGAACAAAGCCTCAGACACTCCTGTTTCCATCATCGGACCTCAGACTCCCTGATGCTGTCTATAAAAAATCACTTGATTTGCCTGGAGTTTGATATTTAAAAGCCCAATTTGTCCGTCAGTGGAAACAGAGCCTATGCTAATAAGACGGGCTCAGCTCACACTGCATCTAATGAAGCATGAAGGGGGATTGTTAGAGGCTGCGAATGGAGAGAGAAAGGTGATTGTGTTGTAATGAATTGAGTGGAAAAGGCCGTGGACAGGCCACTATATTACAGGCCCATTAGAGAGAGGTCAGTATAGTGAAGAGCTGTTAGAAAGTCTTTACACACAGGTTCAGTGTTATACACCTGCTGCAACTATTATTCCAGATGTTCTGTTACACACAATACACCACTGATTATTAATTCATCAGTTGCTCAGTGTTGGGAAATAATTCAAATCGTGTCCAGGTTCAATTTGATTCTGAAAGTAACGCTACAAACTCACATCTTTAAGATGTATGTGTGTGCATGTGTGTGTGTGTGCGCACGCACGCATGCATGCACGTGTGTCTGTGTGTGGTTTTGGCTCCTATTGGTCACGGTGCTGAGAGCTTTGTGGGCAGGCCGAGGGGCTCGGTGGGAAAACGAGGCGTTGAGTTCCTGAGCTGGGAAGATTCCCGCCTCACATTTAGACCATGACAAACGGCACTAATATATGTGAAGCGTGACAAACTGGACTAATTTGTAGATTAGGACAACTGGTGCTAATGTCAGCAGTCAGTGTATCCACTAAATAGGCCTTCAAATGGGCAGAGCTGTTTCCAGGCCGTCCGGGGTATTCCCAGGCTAAAAGGCTGACAACGTCTTTAACCAACTGAGACCTGTTTCACTCTGAGGAGCTGAAAATCCAGACTTTGTCAAAGGCTGTTTCAGATTTTAATGTTTTCAGTCTCAAACACACTCAGTAATTATAGAAAAAGATAACTACACTTTTCTCTATTTGTCTACTGAGAGTGCATGATTAATCACACTGATACAGCAGCTAATAATTGAATTCATGAATTAATAAGTTAGTCTGAAATGTTAGACATGTACAATGAGCACACTGAAACAATATATTAGTTATTATTATTAAATCTTGTGACTTAATTGTTCTGATCCAACATTTATTGAAATCTTTGGCAACAACCTGTGATTTACAGTAATGTAACAAAACTAATCAGAGACGATATCAAGAATAAAAAGTGTACTATTATATATGAAAAGTGTTTTAATGTGCACATAGTAACATAAGACTGGTGGTGTGAGGTGTGGGTGAGGCGGTGATTGAGTTGTAAAAAGCAGAAATTTGCTGCCTGTGTTTGTTAAAAATATCACTGAATCCCTGTGGGTGTGATTATCTATGAGACAACTGGATTATTTTTATCCTATCTACTGTCCTGTATACGGTTAAAGACAAAAAATGTCTTTCTTTTTTTTTTTTTTACTGAGATGACTGTAACTGTAGCTGCCTGGTGACTGATCACAAATCACATATTTATCATTAAGTATTAACATCCTATCCTATCCTGACTGAGCAGATGTGGAGAACAACGGAACGTGTTTTGTGCAATAAATGGTGAAAATGGAGGAGCACATCTGTCCTGGACTGTCCTGGAGTCACCCACCTGTGAAGTAGGCAGCTCTGATGAAGGGATGGAGGCCTCCATCAATGAGAGGCAGAGGGAAGGACTTGGTGTGTAAACTCTGGACTGAACAGAGAAACAACACAAACTAACTTCACATGATTCACAGCAGAACAAATAAGAGAAAAACTAAACTTAGATAATGTGATAAATATCATTATAGTGTCTCATGCTCAGTGACAACAGACAGGCCCACAGTAATAACTGTGTCTATGGATGAAGAAGAGAAAAAACTCAGCCTGTTTACAAACAGCAGTTCATGGTTAGGTCTCACACCTCTGTAAAGTGTTTATAATCCAAGTCTTATGGAGCTTCATTATTTCTACAGGTTCAACAGAGTCAGTATATTGTCTATATTCTGTATTTTTGATCATCTTAACAATAGTGTGAGAGGCAATTTTAAAATAATAATGAACTTATAAATACAACAAGGTGTTGTGATGTAGAATACTGCAGTAAAAATAAAAGGAGACAACAGAATGTCTCAGCTCTTACCGCTCCGTGTAGACGGTGCCAGTATCGCATGGACGCCAAACTTGAGGTAGCCGGAGTCGGGGCAGACAGTTGGAGGAGAGCCGGGGCTGCTGCGGGTCTGCGGGTCGGAGCTCTGGTGCACAGCTCGCTCTGTGCTGGGTACTAACGGCCGGGGAGAGGCGGCCGACCGCGTGCTGAGCGGGAGAACCTCCCCCGGGTTTCTGGAGGAGAAAGTCCGGTGCAGGTAAGTGACAGGTTGGTTCAGCCGGAGGAGATCCTCCACCAGGAAGCCCGAGCGTAGTGACCGGGTCAGGGGCGCGGGGAGAGCCGCAGGAGGACGCAGTAAACCCGGATAGAGAGGAGGCGGCAGAGCGCTGCAGGGGAACATCATGGCTGTCCGGAGAGGAGAAATAAAATGTCTTGCTTTTTTTTTTTTTTTTTTAAAGAGATTGTGTGAAGTAAAAAATTATAATAATAATAATAAGGAAGAATCTGAGCAACACACTTAGTCTGTGCTCTGTGTGTCTGTGTCTGATTTTATACACGGGAGTCACACACATGCACACCAGCGCGCGCACAAGTTCACCCTGAGCCCATCTCTCAGCGTGGAGCTGTGAGGGTTCAGGGTGAGAGGGTGAGGGAGGTGATCGGTGATTGGTCAGCGGCTCTGAGCTTCAGCTGTGATTGGACCTCAGTCAACAACACTGACATCGACCCCTGTTTGATTCAGTTGATCTGATTTGCTGCAGCACATGTTCATCTGTCATTCTGTGCAACACTTGATATAATGCAGCAGGAACGACATTTAGCCTGGATGTATTTTTGTACTCATCCATAATTGTGAACTGATAAAACTAATTGATTAGATGTTTATCTTGGTGATGAAATGGAGCAGGGGCGGAGCTAGACTGTCAACACAGAGGGGGCGGGGATGGCCCCCGTGATAAAGTCATTTTAAAATTCTCAACATGAAATAGCTTTGATAACTCCTCTCCTCCCCCAGCTCACTGTCAGAGCAGGGTGTCCTGTTCAACACAGGGCTCCACCAGCATCCACTGACCATCACCTCTGATAGACAGTACCAGGCAACATCACTGCTCACTTTTGTGCTCAGATTGAGACACACGTAGTTGCAGGAAGTGATGCTGGGACAACCACTTTCTTCCACCTGGAAAGCTGAACTCATACAGACCCCTGCAGCTCAACTTTCAAGTGTAAGACCAAAGAGAGAGAGAGAGAGAGCATATCAGTCTTGTTTTAGCTGACTGGCTCCGTGTCTCTTTGAGAAGTGATTTCAAATCACCTTTAAAGGGACTTGGGGCAGGATCAAGAAGATAAAACTTTTGTTTTCTTCTTTGTGGGACTTTTCAGTGGCCATTGTGTGGTGGTGGGTCGTTTGTTTACCCTAGCAGAGTCCATTACTACCACGCTTGTCTTCTTCCCGTATCCAAGTCGAAAGCCATTGAGAACACACATTCAGCATCATCCGACGTCACGTCCGCAGAACTGCGCAGGAAATTCAGACTCCGAATTGCAGTGAATTATACAGCACACAGCCTGTTCAAGGCAATGGAGAGATACGTGTGTGGGCTCATTCTTTTTGGTTTTTAACGCTTCATCACTCATTAGCATTAAAAAAAACTTAAAATGCATGTTTAATTTGTCACAAATTCTGCCCCAAGTCCCTTTAAATCTCCTCCTAAAGCTCGATACAGCACCTTCAGAGCTGCTCTAAATTGTGTCCAATCCCTCCACACAAAGTGAAGAGACTGTGAAATGACCTGCCCATGTCCATTAAACTGGCCCCACATTAGAAAAGAAAGGAATTAAAATTTAAAACATATCTCTACTGAAAGACTTTTAGTGAACCCATTTATCTTGTGTTTTATCCCTTAAATCAGTTTTTATTTGATTCAATCTTTAAAGTAAACCTACTAGGCACAATTAACTGATCAGGTCCAGGAGGCAGAAGGTGGCCTAATTAACTAGCCTTATTCACTGTAGGACTAGCCCCCTAACCCCTGAAAAACAGTGATTTGCTGTCCACTGTCTTTAATTTAATTTATGGAGCCTAAACATCAAGAATCAGAGGGACGGCAAAAAGCTGCACACCCCATGACACTATGTGTGATCTCCGTCTTTTTTTTCAGCACCTCCTCTGGAGCCACTTTGATGTCATTGTGCTCCACGTTAAGTCTTTAATTCTCCCGAGTCTTGAAAAACTTCTCTCAACGTGAGCAGTTGTCACTGGAAGAGTCCAAGTTTGACCTTCTGTCTTCACCACACAAACAGTCAGACAGTGAGCCACTGTGAGCCATGGGTGCAAAATCACATCACTGCCTTGTGTGTTGTGAATCTCTCTGAGAGTATTCGTGATGATGAGTGAAGTCCAGGACTGATTCAAAGATGCTGATGCTGGTGGATCTCTTCTGTCTTTTTGGCATCCCACTGGAAGATATTTGCAAACTCTGCATCTACATTTAAACCTGTTTACCTGTGTTGTAACCTCAGACCTTGAAATGATGAGATGTAGTAACCACAGCCAAAAACTCTTTGGTGGGACAAATATGCACACAACACTTCACTAAATAACACTAATATTCTTCTATTTATTCATGATACATAATAAATCTGAATCAAGGTAACTTTACAAACTCAGGTCCTCACACTCATTAAGCCCTGACCTTGACCTTGAGGTTCCTCTGATCCCCTTAAGCATGAAGCAGCATGTCATCCTCGTCACGTCATGCTGTCAGTCAGAGCAGCATCAGCAGCTTTAAGACCATTATGGAAGTATCTTGTTGGACCTGATAATGAATTTAATGACCAGGTTTAGATCAGTGAATATTCAGGCCTCTGATAATAATCCCCCAATATAAAATCAATAACTAAATTTTTTATTATAAGCGCAGCAGCACAGCAAGTATTTAATCACATAAAGCCAATGTGGCCTTTTTTTCATGTTACATCCTCATCACCATGATTTTTAAAAACAAACAGGCTCAAAGCTTCGTGCTGGTCTTCTGTTCATGTGCTGTTGAGTTGACTAGGTCTAAAACACCTTCTACTGCCTGTGAGCATTCTGATCAACTAATGAAGAAAATTATTTATTATCAATTAAAAATGAATTATTTTCTGCTTTCATTTTAACCTCTTACTGATAACTAACTGCAGGTATTAGCTTAGATTCTGTTTGCATACAAGTCGACCTTCTCACCTTTGACCTTTTCTGAAAGACAAACATCTTTGCATGTTTTTTTCTTGAGTTTACTGTCATGGCCTAGTTTGGGGAAAAACAGTATTAACTTTTAGAATAAACAGATTGTCACTGTGGTGGTGTTCTGACTTCAGAAAGACGGAGGGCAGAGATGAACAAAGAAACTCTTAAAGAAGATTTGGTCTGGGACTTTAGGGTGAGAGATGTAAGTCCCTGAGGGCGAGCGGTAAGACCTGTGACTAATGGTATTTTAGCATGTGCTGCTCCCCCCTCTCTGTCCACCTTCCATGTCGCCTATATTTCTCTGAACAAGCATCGTCTCTGGCCCAGTAGATGTTTGACAGCCCGGCCTGATCCCCACCGCGGGGCCCAGGGACAGGTCAAAACATCATTTAACATGAATGCAGGGCTTCCACTGGGACGCTCATTTAATGGTGTGACTGATAACGCCTCATTTCTCTGGCGTCACTGATATCTGTTTGATGTGACCAAAGACTTGTAATAGAGGAATCACTGAATGCCTTTTGACAAATCTGTTAGAGAACCTGGGTTCTTAGCTTGACTGGTCCTGAAGATCCCTGAGGTCAAGCAGACCACACCTCCTCTGCCACTGAATATTCTCTGGCCAACATTTTTGCTTTACATTTTTTATCCTGGTGTAGGTACGACCAGAGGAGCTGCTCAAGGACAGTACTTAGTGGCATCATCTGCTATATGAATTCAATAATTATGTGCCTTTATATCTTGTGGTCTCTGCACCACCTGCAAGTTCACACTGCAACATCTACACAGTAAATTAGTTTAGAGTAAGTGTAAAATACATCATGAGTGTACAGTGCATTGACGATTGAAGATGATGGCATTTAGGTCGTGGGATATTTCAGATATTTGATTTGTCTCAATACTCATTCCTCCTCCTAATTTTAACAGATTTATGGTAAAGGGACCTATAGCTCCTTTAGAGGGAAAATATTTACATTTTCAATTGTTGATTTTAGTTTTTAAATATTAGGAATTAAGTACATTTATATAGGCCTATATATTTATTTCTAATTTTCTCAGAATTTAAAAAAAATCTTTTTGTTTTGATTTTGTAACTGGCCTGTGGAACCTTTTGTCTTTGTCAATTCATAAACAGTAATAATCAAGCAAATACACTTTTTAAAAAGGAACTGAAACAAATTAAAAAGAACTCTTTAATGTTCAGTTCAGTACTTTCTATAGAGCAAGAGGAGGAGATACACACACATGCAACATTTGCTAATTTAAAATCACTGTGACTTGATCAATGAATAAAATGAATTTGGTAAAAATGCAATAACAGATAAAAAACTCTCAGCTAAGTCAAAGATAGAAATGAAAGGAACATATATAATTGATCTGTGTGTGGCCTCAGGCTGCAGCAGAGTGTCTTATGGCCTGGAGCCATGTTGAGAAGTTCTTCTCATTTTCAAGTAATTTCACTTAACTGAGCAAGCAACTGCTTTTATCACAGTGTGATTCAAATCTGCATTTAAAGCCCCTCACTCTGTTATAATCTGTTAAACGATTTTCCCTCCACATCTGATTAGAAGTCATCATGATGGCACGATCGACTCGTCAACAAAAGGAACCAATCACGTCAGGAGCAGCAGATCCGCTGAGTGGCAGCTCCTCTGGGAAATATGACACCTTAACCAAAACCCCTCTCAAACAGAGAGAGAGAGAGAAATTGCTGCATTCAAAGCATTTTATTCCTCCAGAAAATCCCTCTATTGTATTGAAGTGGAGCAGATGGTTCTCTGGGAGGGAATATGGGAATCAGCAGAACTAATTTCTCCTGATCTGACAGACAGACCGGCCTGCTGCTCCACTCTTAACCAGCACAACAGCTGTTGGTGAATTAAACCAGTTAAGACTCATTTTAAAGCTATTAGCCTCTTGAAGTCTTACAATATCAACCCTCCCCACCTAAGTCCCTGAATTGATTACACGTACAAAGAGTGAAAACAACTGTGTCTATTGAGAAGTAATAACTAGTTAAGACTCATGTCACAGCTCTGAGCCTCCAGGTCTTAACGAACATTCACCGACACTAACTCACATACTGAGGACCCGCAAAACACTTTCGAATGAAAGCATGAGAGGGATGAACAAAACCAGTGACCGTTAAAGTCTTTTCAAAATGATGATGACAAATGTCCAACATGAAGCTGTGTCCTGTATTTCCCTCATAGGCAACAGAGACATGTCAAGTCTTTTAAATATTGATGATACCAACAAGATGACTCAGGTCAGTTTAAACGTTTATACTGATTATACTGTTATACTGTGATTATACTGTTCAAAAAATTAGCTCTGTCATGTGGGAGACCTTGGCTGATCCAAAATGAAAACAAAAAGATAAAATACTTTGTGTGTATATTTTAGCCATAAATTTCTCCAAAAGTTAGCTATAGGCATTTTGTTATATTACATATTCAACCTAATACAACAATATTCCATAAAATTAGTTTTCCAATCTTTCCAAACCTTATAAAATATGGCTGTTATCAGTTAGTGATAGATAACCAGGGGGAAATGTTTGACCTTTCTACAAACTATCCAGCATTTGGTTAGGGTAGCATGGCACGATAAAGCTAAGGTTGTTTCACCTTGGGATGAAACTGTCACAAAGTGTCATGAGAAAAACAACAACAAGAAAGTATCAAATTGATCATTTATACACACATGACTATTATTTCATCCCATGATAATAAAAAAACCCATCAAAAATAGTAAAGGCTAAATGGCTAACAAAGAAACCACAATAAAGGTGCTAGCATGCTAGGCTAACACTTTTCACTTGAGTTTTCTGCTGGGCACAGCTAAATAATAACTCAGTGTATTTATCATTATTAAGATATAAGAGACTTTTATTTAAACCCCCACACATCATCTTTGTAGTTGTATATATAGATGAAATGTGAATATATCTACAGCTTGATAGAGTTTTTTCATTTTCCTTGAACAGAGAAAACAGACTGTAGCAGCAAGTTTCAGCCACAGTTTAGTGACAGAACAACTTCATGTTCAGTGGGAGCATGAACACTGGAGTCACTGTAAGAGTATTATTTTCTAATTCATTTTCTCAATAAATCAATAAAAAACCGATAGCCTGTGTTGCTTGGCCCAACTCTCTCTGCTTTGTGCCCTCTCTCTCTCTCTCTCACCCTCGCTCTCTCTTTCACTCTCTCTCTCTCTCTCTCACTGTGGAACAGAGTGGATTAGTAGAGCCTTCAGTGTCGGAGTGAAGCAACAAGCATTAAAGCCATATTAACTTTCCATTAAACATCACCTCTCTGTGTTGAGGGAAAAGAGACACAAGCTCTGGGATAAAGCTCTTCTCACACACACACACACACACAGAGAGAGAGAGAGAGAGAGGGGGAGTGTGTGTTCAACCCGTTCCCTCAATCTTTGCTCCAGAAAAGAAAATGCAGAACAATAAATACTGAGTGACACACTGTGAAATTTTACATTTAGACTCAGTGTACTTTTGCCATGTTTAACTAACTTTGCTAGGTACAGAGAAGACAGTCTAACGAGCATGTAGGAAAGCTCACAGTTGATGTAAGTCCACCTTGCTGGACGAACAACAGTAAGACAAATCAGAAATATAACGTGTCACAGGGAATCTGGTTACTGTTACATTTTGCTAGTGAATGTTGGAAAACGCTAACATTAGCTGCTAACCGTTAGCTAAACATACAGAACTATAGACTGGACTGAAGTTACTATAACAGGTCATATACACTTTTATATTGTTGTTTTTTTTCTACTTCTGTCTTCTTGTTTCTCTCTGTACGCAGGTGTATCTGTAGGTGCATGTCATTTTTTTGTAGCGATCCGCTATCATCTGTCTCCTACTGTGTTCTACTGTAACACCACAGAGGCCCTCAGCAGCACACCATTTTCAAAATCTCAACAGATCTTTTTTTTTTTTTTTAATCTGTGAGAGACCCCACATATGAGGATTTAAAAACAATCATTCACTGAACTGTTGTGATTGTATTGTGTGTGGTGTGCTCCAATTTTCCCAACACAGCATAAAGATTTGTCCCAGGACGGACACACCAGAGTCTCGTCCTCCAAGCCAGAAATCTCGCGTGATCAAACATAATCTGACGTTTCGCTTTGTTGATGGTAGCCATGGAGATGGTAACCATAAATCCATGTGGTAGCCATAGACATAATATACATATATTATGTCTATGTCTATGTTAGGCATCTATTTTATGTATGGATGTATTATATGAACTGGATGCCGGATGGCCGCCGTTCATTTCAATTGGAGTCGCTCGCCTGGCGCATACCATGGATGTATAACATTATTTCTATGGTGGTAGCCCATGGATGTATGTGGTAGCCATACCGGTTTGTTATGCTTCCGTGTTCTTCAGTCAGCTCGCTTCTTTATTGGCTACATTCATTTCCACGTCACACTCCGCGGAGTCAGTGACTCGGGATTGTCGAGTCACTGACTCCCCGCACACAAGGGGACTTTTGATCATTAATATTGAACCGGTTTGATATTTAAGATCGTCGGCCCCAACCTTTTTCCGAGCAGATCGTCGGGAGAAATTGTGTAAAATAATGCTGTCCCTGGTCGGAAGGGGGAAATCGGGCCCAAATCAGCCAGATTATCTTCATGTGTGTACCAGGCTTTAGCTCTCTTATGCCTTGAGCAGCTTTGATACATGCAGTCCCCTACAAGTGATCGCTGATCCATTCATTATGAAGCAACACGATTTTAACACATTGGCCCACTGGCTTAGCGCCACGACTTTAGTGACGTCAGAAGCCTATGACGTCAGTGAATTTTACCTTTGATGTAGGAAAACAGATTTTTCCTTTATTCTTTTATGACATCATAATGTAGAATACTCATCAGGGTGTCGCTATAAGACACAGACATTAGCCCTTGAAGTGAGCTGTATATGCCAAGTTTCTCAACAGTCAGACGAGACACAGACAAGAATCGCACTGGAAAGATTTTCTAAAAGCCACCATGTCTTCGAGACCTTTGAGGCCGTGTATGTCGGAACTATCAATCAACAAGTCTGGACATGCACAGTCTAGTGAACGTCAGACGAGACACAGACAAGAATTGCACTGGAAAGATTTTCTTAAAGCCACCATGTCTTCGAGACCTTTGAGGCCGTGTATGTCGGAACCATCAATCAACAAGTCTGGACATGCACAGTCTAGTGAACGTCGGACGAGACACAGACAAGAATCACACTGGAAAGATTTTCTAAAAGCCACCATGTCTTCGAGACCTTTGAGGCCATGTATGTCGGAACCATCAATCACCATGTCTGGACATGCACAGTCTAGTGAACGTCAGACGAGACACAGACAAGAATCGCACAGGAAAGATTTTCTAAAAGCCACCATGTCTACAACAACTAATAGTGATACCACTGCGAACTCAAACTTAGTCAGTGATACCAATTCTGATGCTGAGATGGAAAACACACATGGCACTACAACAACTAATAGTGATTCTCCTAGCGCCACATCTGACACACAGATCCATGGGTGTGTTTCTATTGTCATTGTGAAACTGCTCACCAAGAGCAGTGTTATAGACATGTGGGATGGTGAGAATTTACTCACTTACATTAAGCGGATGGTCGAACGAATAATGCACGGACTCAGTGTAAAACCAGGATACAACCCAGACACCAAGGATACCCAGAAGATATGCAAGACTGTCTACAGGGTCCTGGAGAGGATGTTTGGTGGGAAGCGCAACCTCAGGACTGCGATCCTCTCACAGCAGCCCAAAGCGGAGGAGACCATTGTCAAATGTGTGCAGGCCTGCATCTCAGACCACTCAGCTAAGGAGGAGGAAACTGGGTTATTTAAAAGGTTAATTAAAGAGCAGAAATGGGATATCCTGATCTGCAGTGGATTAACCATCATCTTCTTCATCCTGGCTGCCATCTTTCTGTAAACTTCTACTGAACTCCCTGTGCTGGCATCATGGGTTTTCTCCGGGGTCTCCGGTTTCTCCCACACGCAAAGTTTGAACTTTTGAACTCAGAAGTTTGCACAGGACCACACAGGGATTCAGTACCGGCCATGGTCTCCTCAACAACATGAACTGAGCCAGTATTGAACTCCCCTTTGTTGGCAACATGATCTCCGGTTTCTCCCACACACACAAAAAAAGAAAAAAAAGAAAAAAGAAGATTTGAACTTCTTTTAAAAGCTGAAAGGTGATTCTACCAGCTCCACATCTGACACACTTAAAGAAAACCATACGTGTGTTTCTATTGTCGTGGAACTGCTCACCAAGAGCAGTGCTACACCACTGGAATAGCCACCATTTTCTTCATCCTGGCTGCCATCTTTCTGTAAATTTCTGACAGTGGCACAGGTCACACTGTGATCTGTCCACCGTCAGAAGTTTGCACAGGACCACACAGGGATTCAGTACCGGCCCTGGTCTCCTCAACAACATGACCTGAGCCAGTATTGAACTCCCCTTTGTTGGCAACATGGGTTTTCTCCGGGATCTCCGGTTTCTCCCACACACGCACACAAAAAAAAAAAAAAGAAAAAGAAAAAAAAAGAAGATTTGAACTTCTTTTAAAAAGGTGAAAGGTGATTCTACCAGCTTCACATCTGACACACTTAAAGAAAACCATACGTGTGTTTCTATTGTTGTTGGGAGACTGCTCACCAAGAGCAGTGTTACAGACATCTGGGGTGAGGCAAGGCAAGGCAAGGCAATTTTATTTCAATCAGGACAGACTAATAAGAATACGAAGACAGATTTGTGAAATGCAATGACATTTATTGTGCCCAAGACAACTTTGGCGCATAGACCCCGGGGGGTTATATCGGCTTTGTAAACAGATCAATGAATGTGAAGCTTGCATCTGAAGCCGACTTCCCCCCGTGCCTAGACACTGGTGTGGTATGGAGATGATGTGGTCTGACGTGGAAGCCTCTGGATAACTGGTTCGGATGGAGATGGTCTGAGTCTTGGATGAGGAGGTGACGGGGTGGAGGTGGGATGAGGATTCTCGGCTGAAATGACAGCTGCATAAGAGCAGAGAGAGAGGACGCTTTTTAAGTTTGACGCTAATGACCGATTGGTGGAGATGCCGTTCCAATCCTCCAACAGCTGAGACCAAAATCTCAGATCGGAGCGGCAGCCCTCATTCAGAGAAATTTGATCATGGAGGTTAGGGCCTGATGAGGCTAAGTTGAGCAGTCTGGAAATGAATGAGCGACCCTGTGGGATTATGCGCATTGCGAAATTGAAGTGGCCGAGGAGGGACAGTGACTGTTGTTTAGTGATGCTTTCGGCTGACACGAAGGACTGAGTGATCTCACGAATCCTTTTGAGTTTCTCTTCAGGGAGAGAAGCCCTCATTTGGACGGTGTCAAGTGTAATACCCAGAAACTTTAAAGATGTCGCGGGGGGCCACGTTTTTTGCCTCTGAGAGGGGCACGCCGAGTTGACCGACAAGATGTTTCAGTTTTGCGAGAGAGGTGCCGGAGGGGTCATTAGGGGAATCGATGAGGAGGAAATCGTCCGGGAGATGAAGCACCGCTGGGAGTCTCAAATTGTTTAGCATGATCCAGCAGAGCGCTTCTGACACCATGTTAAAATGCACGGACGGCTTCTGCAACCACAAGTGAGCCTGACGGCGAACTAGAACTTAGACTCCCATTTAATGCCGAAAAGATGCCACTGAGATGGGTGATCGGTACAATTTTGAATGCATCTGTAATGTCCGCTTTAGCTAGCCATGCTCCCTGCCCAGCTAGTTTGATCAGCTGTATAGCATTATCTACGGTGGCGTAATGGAGTGAGAACGGAACGGGAGGAATTAAGCTATTGACGCTCATGACTGGGCCCGATCGAGGAGCTGATAAATCGAAAATTAGACCTGGTGGCGACCACCGCGAGCATGGGATATGGATGGGAGCTCAGGGCTGCTGTTCTCGCTACGCACTGCAGATGTTTTGTGCATTTTCACTGAAGTTGTTATATATGAATAACTGACTGTCTGTTGTCGTGGAGGGGTCCTGGTAAGCTCTGACACAGCGTGTCAGAGTGACCTACTGTGGCATGATACTGTCTGAATCATGATGAGGATCTCGGAGTCCATGTTGGATATACAGGGCTGCTTTGCTAGAGAATGCTTTGTGATACTGATAGAATATGTTTTTCCCGTATCTGAGGTTCAAATCTCCAATCAATGCCAGATAGGCATCCAACTCAGCCCTTCTATCGGGATAAACTGAGCAATGACATCTCTGAAAATCCCGAAAGCTACGAGGAACTCTCCGATAGAGAGGTCTCTGACTAATCGGGGTCGGCAGATTTGATGATGGCTGTGAAATTCTCCAAAGAAGAGAGTTTTCTATCATATTCCGGAGACGGGGGATGAGACTGATTAATGTCTTTGCCTTGCAGGATTTTTTGCCTTAGCCGGGGAGAAATGTTGGCTGCTGCAGGGATGTACGGCCTACCTAAAGTGGGTGAAGCTGAAGTGCTTGCGCCAGGAAGTGGGTGAAGGAGAGGGAGTGCA
Organism: Caranx ignobilis; assembly: GCA_021432705.1. Lineage (NCBI taxonomy): Eukaryota > Metazoa > Chordata > Actinopteri > Carangiformes > Carangidae > Caranx > Caranx ignobilis. Next base: position 65,812,320 of record MU269990.1, on the reverse strand, counting down.
GGGGCTGAAGCCTTTTCTAGCGACTGGAGACAAGAGTCGATAGCCTGGACCGATCTCACCAGTGACTGTATGCTTGATACCAGGGCGTCCTGTGGCAGCGTGGATGGAGCAGCTGCGGCGGCGGGTGGGTTGCCAGTAGCCAGAGGAGGGGCGGCGGCGGCGGCAGCGGCAGCGGCAGGAGCAGCGGAGACGGAGGCCAGAGGAAGGGCGCCGGCGGCGGTGGCGGCAGGAGCAGCGGATACGGATGCAGGAGGAAGGGCGCCGACGGCAGGAGCAGCGGAGACGGAGGCCAGAGGAAGGGGGCCGGCGGCGGTGGCGGCAGGAGCAGCGGATACGGAGGCAGGACGATGAGCGGTGGCGGCAGGAGCAGCGGAGACGGAGGCCAGAGGAAGGGCGCCGGCGGCGGTGGCGGCAGGAGCAGCGGATACGGAGGCAGGAGGATGAGCGGTGGCGGCAGGAGCAGCGGAGACGGAGGCCAGAGGAAGGGCGCCGGCGGCGGTGCCGGCAGGAGCAGCGGATACGGAGGCAGGAGGATGAGCGGTGGCGGCAGGAGCAGCTGAGACGGAGGCCAGAGGAAGGGCGCCGGCGGCGGTGGCGGCAGGAGCAGCGGATACTGAGGCAGGAGGATGAGCGGCGGCGGCAGCAGCGGAGAAGGAGGCCGTGAGAGGAGCCGCGGCTGCAACAGCAGGAGCACCACGGGTGGAAGAGGAGGAAAGCTGGAGAGGAGCCGTTCTCCTTATTGGACGAGATGACATCCCGCGGCAGGCAAGCAAGAAGCAGCAGAGGGACAGTGACAGAGCAAAGGCCATAAAGAAATATGCAACGCAGTGCAGAACTCAGCTGCATAAGAGCAGAGAGAGAGGACACTTTTAAAGTTTGACGCTAATGACTGATTGGTGGAAGAAGGACAGGTGGCTGACTGTGATTGGATGAACACGAGTAGGGAGAGGTGGAGCAAGAGAGACAGCGGGATCATTGACTGGTGACTCAGTGAGCATGCTCGAACAGATAGTCTTCCTGACTGAACCATGGATCTATTATAAGAATATAATACATCGATGGACTGAACCTTCGCTTAGCTTCATTTCTATAGCCCGTTTTTACACACAGATTGTCTCAAAGGGCTTTACACAGCACTATGACAACATCCTCTGCCCTTTGACCCTCACATCGACTGAAGAAAAACTCCCAAGAAAACTTCTTTAACAGGGAAAAATGGAGAAACCTCAGGGTGAGCAACAGAGGAGGGATCTCTCACCCAGGACGGGCAGACGTGCAGCAGGTGTTGTGTACACTGCTGGGGGATGGAGCTCTGAAGAGATGTGTGGAAATACGGAGAGGGTGCGAGACACCAAGGCCAGACTACAAACATGACCTGAGCCAGTACTGAACTCCCTGTGTTGGCATCATGGGTTTTCTCCAGGGTCTCCGGTTTCTCCCACACACACACACACACACACACACACACACAATAAATAAAGAAAAAATAAATAATTAAAAAAAAAAAAAAAAAAAGATTTCTGAGTGAACTTCATTTAAAAGGTGATCTATAAAGGAAGATAAGATGTGATCTGACATGTATGATTTTCTTTCACTTCTGTGTTGGCTTCATTGAAGTCTTAGAGGTTGCTGCTGGATAAAGATAAACAACCATTTTCACTATTCACACTTAACAAGTTGTTTAATTTAATTAGTACAAAAATCTATAGATTTTCTTTCTTCTTTTTCTTTTCTATATTTCCTTCACTTGTTCCCATCAGATAATGTTCAGATTTCATGGTCATTTCTTTTGTTTCTTGTGTGAATATATGGATATATCATTTTATAACCATTTTATTATTCTATGAGAACGAGCAATGGAATTACATTGCACTGGAAGTATGATTTTCTTGGCTCAATAAAACATATTTGGCAAAATATTTGGAGATAAATAGGAAATCAATTTCAATGAATACATCATCACAATCACTTTGTGTTTACTCTAAAAAAAAATACAAAAATTCTGATGGTTCAAACAGACCATGACATGAGGTATTTTTAACAAAGGAGACATTTCCTCTTTGCATTGGGACAGTTTCCTTTAATTTCAGCAAGTCATGAGGGAACACACTGACATGGAATTAATTATCAAAGATGTACAGTACATCTATTGAGAAGATATAGCCTATAAAAAAGTCAAACTTGAGATGAACAGAATCAGTGTGGGATATACACTTACTTAATTGCTATTTTAAGGAAATTATGACTGCAGACAAAATCAAATAAGTTTAGAACAGTATCTTCTTATATAAATACTATAATATTAGCTGACAGACAATATAATTGTAAAAGCTGATGGTAAATAAATTACTATTTTGTAACAAAAGAACAACAAGGTGTAACAACAAAAACATAAAACTTAACTATTATGTCGAGAAACGATGTATAGATGTGCAAAAGATTCAGAAAATTAGAAAAACTCTACAATAAAGTGCTTTAACTTGTACATTTATACACTATTTCTCATTATTCACCTCTCTCCTCAGACTCTGTTTCTTGGCTTTTCTGAAGGCAAATGTCTTCAGGTGGTTTATCATCACGAGTGAACGATGGACCTAAGATGTGCAATGTAACAGTCAACAATAACATCTCACTATAGGCAGATAAATACATTCATAAAAGAAATTTAATTTTGGTGAAAATTCATCTGCTGTGTCCTCACCATCCGACAAGGCACTGACTCTTGACACAGGGGCAGGTGCTGTTGCTTAGGAGCTCCTGGGGATGTTTCATATGGTATTAGTTCAGCTATCCGACCCAACAAGTTATTTTCACAGAGACGAAAAACTAGAATCTTTAACAGAGAATCTAAATACAATATTATAATACATTAAAGTGTCAAAGCTATATTTGGTCACACATGATCTTTCCTCTACTGCTCAGACTGCTCCTAACCACTCACTCTGTCAGGCCAGCTCTTCCTATTGCTGCGTTTTTAATTTATGTCATCAAACTATGAATATAAGAAAGAAAAAAAACTCCCAACTTGCATTTTGGATCCAAGTTTTGCATGAATTAGGCTGGACAAGCACACAACTAAACAAATGTCACACCACATCAAAATCATGTGGTCCTGTTTAAAACACTAACTGTGGTGTAGTTCAGTAAAGGACAATAGGAATACAGCACCAAACCACATAGTGTGTCTGTCCATAGGTGATAGGCTGTGATCCACAAAATGAGAACATAATAAGGAACCTGCATGTTAAATATAATCAAATGTCTGACTGTGACATTTTACGAGAGAAACTTTCCCACAGGTAATTAAAGACAACGATTTTACCAAGAAGGAATGAGGTTCTGCTGATTTCAGTGAATCACCTGGTGCCAAGAAATGTAACTGTTTCATGAACTGACTGAAAGTGAAGTTTATGTTTCAAAACTAAAAAATAACTAACTGCTAAAACAAATGTTAAAAATACAATAGCCCATGTAGTTCATGTCTGACTCATTGTTTTGGTCTTCAGCCCCTATTGCTCCCATCTAACTGATATTTTTCTCAGGAGTGGGTGGAGACCAAAGCAAAGCTACAGGAGATGAAGTGTCAGGTGAAGAGAGTTGAATCTTTTGATTGTATTTTTGTTTGTATTAGACTATGCATTATGTGTTGTCACTCCTGACCTTTGACCTCGCTGCTCCATCAGGTCAAAGTTCCACTTATAGACAAAACTATCGAAAGCCCTGTCAAATAATACTACAGATACTTTGTGTTTAAACTGATATACATGTACATAAGATCAGCATGTTAGCATTGTTATTGTGAGCCTGCTGGCATGACGACATTAGCATTTAGCTCAAAGCATTGCCTCACAATGCCATTAGTGATTAGCCCGTGTTGCTGACAAATATGAGAAATTGCCTGGCTCACTGTCCCATCACAGCCTTCGTACACTTGTGACACAGAGCACACTCATTGAATGCTCATTAGTTGTAGGATTGGTCATGGGAGCTCAAAGCAACTCATGGCCGTGCTAACAATCCGTCCCATTATCAGAGCTCTCATTCTTACATTCACAGCCCATTCTGCTGTGGGAGTCTTATAACGTTGTGCAGCCCTTCACGGGGAGGCTTTAAGCACCTGGCAGGTTGTTTAGAGGGGAGCTTGTAAATGCCTGTGGTTAAAATGGGCTCTGGGGCCCAAACACAAGCCAAGCAGTGCTGGGGAGGGAGACTGTTGTGGTTGTCAAATCTAGTTTACGTTGTGGTTTTGTCAGCCGAGTGGGGAGAGAGAAAGTGACCCAGTGCTCACACCAACCTGTTGCTTCAGTGAACGTACCTCCGCTCTTTTTTTGTGCTATTCAGATGGAGCTTTGGAGCGTCATTTGAAAACCGCAGGAAAACACAGTACATAGTGTGGAGTATCACACAGTAATCACTGCATACATTCAGCTGCAGCATCACAAAGTGACTCTATGTTTCACTAGTTGAAAAATATGCTGTGTATTTGTACAAAAATCTCTGTATAACTTTTAAGCAGCTGACCTGCTTAAAAGACCTCTATCTCATATTATTGATAATTCATGTTGTATTGATCTGTAGCGGCCTTTTATTACACCTAAAACATGAATGTTCATTTACCCACACACTGTCAGCTGTTTACATGATATATGATATATTTGAAGAAAGGAGGAAACCAGATATTTCCCAATTGCGATGATATATCACAAGTAAATTGAGGTTTAGAGGGGTCCGTTAGAGAACATGTCATATATTTTGAGGCTGAACATAATCGGAACAAATCAAGTTTGAAATACTTAAAATGCCTGTTTTATTATAATGAGAGTATTAGTCCATCACACCACTTCATCCTCACTTCAGCATAACTTTTTTTGCAATACTAAATTACGATCAACTTAAATCCTCCTCAGTGTTGTGTGTGTCCTATGTGTGTGCTGTCACAGCAGCAGTCTTCCTCTGAATATATATATATATATGTATATAGGTATCTATCTCTGCTGCTAAACTGCGTATTCAGAGGGACTGTTTCTTTTAAAGGGAATTTTGTTTTATCCTGGGGTGTACAGAGAGCCTGGGGAAGCACTAAGCCGGCCTGATGGGTTCAGTGCAGGGTTGAGGGCAGAGACTCAGAGCTAGCCGAGGTGACGAGACCAAGGTTAGCACTGGGCTTAAAGATGAATACGGCCAGTCTTATTTCTGAGGTGGGCTGAATACAAGGACGCCAGCGCAGCATTGCATGGCTAGCAGGTATTGAGGCGTGCCACGCCACATAATTGGATTGAATGCCAGCCATGGTATTTATGTCACTTCTCATCTTGTCAATCCCATAACAGGCATGGCAACGGCGTGGGGATCTCCCATGGTGACGGGACTTTGCCTTATTCAGATAGAATGGAGAAAAAAGAGCCAAGCCTCATTTAATTCACGTTTAATTCTCACTCAAACCGTTTTAAGGGCTGATGTTATTTGCATAACAGGGAAAAAGGGACTCTCCAGGCTTTTCCAGTGTCCCTGTGTGTGTGTGTGTGTGAGAGAGAGAGAGAGAGAGAGAGAGAGTGAGACAGAACAGGAACAGTGTTGTAATTGAAAGTGTATAGTAGGCTTATATATGCATATGCTGAGGGACAAGCGTTCTCACACGGATCAGCAGACAGAGAGATTCTGTTGCAGGACACTCATGCGTAGCGCTGTTTATCCACCGATTGAAATTGTTGATGTGATGGCATTTCCACACAGCGTGACACAGTTACATCTCCCCATCATTAGATCTCCACATTGAACAAATACAAAACCACTTTGCCTCACAGACCTGGTCTTATAATTAATGATTAATGTGAGACTCTGTGAAAGTAATCCACATTCAATAAAGCGTTCACGTCAAATTGCATGTTCATCAGTAGCTCAAATGATCTCTGTGGGAAAATCGGTTATTGGGCACATGGAGAGCGAAATTAAAATAGATATGAGAATGTGTGAAGACACTGCAGCCAACACTTGTCTAGTTCTAACTAGCTGTGTTACAACCTAAATCAATGAAACAGCACTGATCACTGAAAAGTGCACAACACTACACAATGAACAGATATACAAAATATTGAATATGTAATGATAATGATGATGTGAACCTGCTGGCAACAACAAAGTTTTAAAATAATTAAACTCTCTGTTGCACATATTGTCTATGTGGGTGTTTGTGGTACTGTCTGTACGTCTCTGGCTGGTTGAAAATAGTTGAAATGAAATATAAATCTCACCTTTGTGGCTTGTACAGTATGTTTTTGTATGAGACATCTTCTTTTTCAGAAACGAAGTCCCACAACAAGTAACACAAAGCTGAGGTTTATACACAAACTCCCTGGACTAGAAATGTTTGGATCAGAGTAACAGCAGTTTTGGTGCAATAGGGGATTAGGAGTTGGTGTTGGTAAATTCAAAAACTTGAAAATTCCTAACAAATCAACCATATGTGCTACAGTTTTGCAACTTTCACCAAATGTAGTCCCAGTGTTGCGGAAACTTTTCTACAATGAAGTCCAGTGTAAATGTAAATCCATCAAATGTAAAACTTATTAAACCTTTCTCCTCCCCAATTTTTACTCAACTGACACCAAATTTGCTACATTGCATCTTCAGACCGTCCTTCACAAAACTGCCTCCCTCATTCTGCTCTCATGGGAACAACTGCAGTCAATGTAACAATGGCATTTTTAAACACCAGTTTTCACTTATGGAGCAAAACACTTATTGTTAAAAACAAACGCTGTCAAGATACAATGTATGTATTTTCAGATTTCTGTTTTGATAACATTTTGACATTTAGACAATTTTTGAAATCTGCTGTCACCACCTCTAGATGGTTACCTCCATGAGTTAGTGAGTTAGTTAATTAGTCAATTACTCATACTTCTGTCCTTGTTCCTGCTGTTTGTGGTTTTCCATCCTCTACTTTCTGATGTCATCGATATTAAACAATGACATAAAGCAGATTTCCACTCCTGTCTTCTTAGGGACCCTGAACCTTAAACACTGTGACAGGGCAAAAATAGAATAAAATGAAAACAGAACATGTGGAACTAACAGGACAATTCTATTAACTCAGAGACCCAGTCAGATGAAGCATATAGCACCTTTTGCCATGTTTTCACTGCTAAGAATTGTTAGGACAACTACTTCACACTGTTTCCACTCACCATCATCCTGACAAGTGTCAGTCAGGCTGCGAACTGATCAGCCTGTTTCACAGCGGGTGTTTTAACATGTAGCAGGAAAAGCACAGGCGCAGTTAATTGCGTTAACCATGGTGCATGAAGCCTGTCCCATTTCAGAGCTCCACCTCTGTCTGTTCCCAGAGTCATAGAGGCTAAAACAGGTATGTCCTCCCTGGCCCAACCTATGACCCAAGATCCATTGCACACTTGTAAGTAATGTAATACAAGAAACCAGAAACCAACACCAACACCTTTGTTTATGTTGAATAATAATCTAAAAATTGATGGTGACTTCAGTTTCTTAAGTAAGTTGAATGTTAATCTAACCTCAGGCCTTCTATATCAAGTTAGATTTGTGTCTATTGTGTATTTAAAAAAAACAACAACTCACAACTGAAAACAAGAACATATCTTCATTGGCTGATACACGCTAATTAAAATACAAAACTTAACAAACACACAAACAAAAGAAAAATCACCACAGGTTGCACCTTTATTCAACATTAGATGGTTTTGTATTCAGTCATCAATTCAATGACAGAAACAATGATCAGCCTGGAGGAGGAAAGTACAGAGCCCTCTAGTGACATCTGACAAAAAAAAAAAAAAAAAAAAGTAGTGCGTGGCCACACATTATTATTTTTTTATCCAAAGTCACCAGAGGGGCTCCCTAGGAAACAGTGGTGTGGTGATGTGGTAATGTTGGTGTCTCTGCCTCTACAGCTCTCCTTAATCCTGAACTTCTGTCTGAAACATCGGTCCTTCCTCCCTCCCTCTCCCCTCAGGACTAATCCTGGTGCAACCTTTGATTTTAACCTCAGCTCTCGCCCTTGATCTCTCTCTCCCTCGGCAGGGAGAGAGAGGGAGAGAGAGAGGAACAGAGGGAAGAGGGATAAAGTGACTAATCAGCTTCCTGCTGCTCCTCTCTTCATGCTCTTTGTTGGCTTTCGGCCCTTTAGCCTGTCTCTTTGCTACCTGCATGCAGACACACAAACACACAGCCGCATGTTATGATATGCACAGACTACACATGTATATACGTACTGGTGGTTTGATCTGGTTCCCTGGTGGACTCCATTGTGTGGGGGCAGGAAACAGCTAATCCAGTCCAAGCCGACCCAGTCAGGGATCTGTTGCTCATATAATCACACTGGCAGGAGTTCTGATGTGGGAATAGGAGAAAGTAAAAATCTATCTTTCACATCTCGAGTGGCCTTGGTTTGTATTGAGGGTGGTGGTGGGGACAGGCCGGGCCAAAAGGCTCCTGATATTTTCAGGAGGTGTTAAAAAGGTCACATCCCCTTTTGCCTTCAACATTTTATTCAGAGTGTGAGGAGAACAACACCTCTGTAATAAAAAGGATGATATATTTCAGGATTTCTTATTCTTACCAACGTTTATTTTGTAATGAAATGCAGGAAATATGTTGATAAAAGATTTTATTAAGGTTGTTGTGTGAAAGGGAGCAAAGACCCACCTCATGTGATCTGATGTAGGGAAACAGGTTTAAACTAAAGAAGACAATGGTGCAGCAATTTAACATGACGTTGACATGTTGAAGTGAGTCTGCTGGTTGTAGAGGGTTGTTTCAAGCATCTTATTCAAAGATGTTCTTCAAACCGTCTCTTTAAAGTTTATCTGGAATTAAACAAACATTACCACAACCTGCTTTCTCAAATCGCATGGTGAGATGGTTTCTTAGGCAGCAATGAGGTTTCCCTGCAAAAATTTTAAGCAGCAGGAATCTGTTTATTTATAACCCATCACAGACCTCAGATCAGCTCATGGTCTGATGAGGAATCTTTATCCAAAGGAGCATCATTAGGACACTGCCTGCCTGCCGGTGGTGGTGGCTTGCGGGTGGGGGCACGGGATCTTGTTGTGGGCAGAACTTAACGAGCACATTCACAGTGCAGATATTCAAATGTGTGAAATGACATTTAAATATCCATTCTGAGAAAAACAAACACCTTTGACATGACAAGCTGACCGACAGTCTGACAGAAAACCACCACTGATGGTACAAGCAGCACGTCCATTATCAATAAAGGACATTTCAAAAGGCTGAATTCAAAACTGCACAGAAAGAAGAGGATAAAAAACATTCTTCTCATTTCCTGTTTGAAAACTGTGTCCAGCCATTCTTTCTTATACAGCGAGTGTGCATGAAGACACACACGTGCACACACACCAGATTACGGTCATGGTGCACAGCGTGAGTGCTATTCATTCCACTTCCTGTTTCAGCTTTGTTTGATAATTTCACATGGACTAAAGTCAGCAGCCCACGCAAAACAGCCTGCACGTGCACACACACACACACACACGCACACACACCAGAATAAAGGAACAGCCAGGAGGAGATCCCCATTTCTTCCATATCAGGGTTCCTTTGAAAACTTCGACCCAGAGCTGAATGAGAGGTTTCATTGAAGCCATTCACCTCAATGATCTGCTCTGATGTACTCACAATCAACCATATCTGTCATACATGGCTAGGTCTGAGAGAGAGGGAGAGAGAGGGTGAGGGGATAGAGAAACAAAGAAAGATATGAAGGTTGCAAGAAAGAGAGAAAGAAACAAAGAAAGAGAGGAGGAAGGAGAGAAGAAGGAGTATGTCATGCAAATAAATATGGCATCTACATTCACGTGCCACTCTCTATGTCAAACACACACACACACACACACACACACACACACACACACAGAAAGTCAACAGTGAGAGGTGGGACACAAGCATGGTCTTTAGTTCTGCCTTTTTCACAACCAGACAGTAATGGTATCAATTTACCATGGGCATTACCAGCATGCAGACCCACACACGCATGGACACACACACGCACACGCACCACACACACACACACACAAGTAATCCCTTACTTAAAGGGTAATTTCATGGGGGTCTGTCTTGAGTCTTGAGGAAGGTAAAATCCAGACACCTCTTTGCTTCGCTGTCAAAGTCAAATACAACATGTCCATACATGGACATTTATTACATTTAATGTATTTTTAATGTATCTTGTGGAGATACCAAGGAGCCTGCTTCACTAACACAAACTGTTGCACCGAGAAGCTCAAACGTTGAACATGGTGGAGACCAAAGGTGTGGAGAAATGGCAGGAAACAGACAGAGCCTGGTAGATGAGCTACAAGTGATCATTGTCCATAATACTGCACTCCATTATATTTAACATTAACCACACAGCTGTGATACCAATCATACAGATGTACTGCTTTAGTACTCCCAATAAAGTATCACTAAAAAGCAGTTTAATATGTCTTCCACATTAAACTGCTTTGTTTTTGATGATGAGTGAATGATTGTAAGTATTGTCAAGTCTGTGCACCTACTGGATTCATGTCTGTAGGAGGCAGATACGTGCATTTGTGTGTGTGTGTGTGTGCATTGCGTGTGTGTGTGTGTGCCAGCCCTCCCTTCAAGTCTAATCCCTGTGATAGAAGAAAGATCATGAGAAGTCCTCTGGCCCAGCAGCGTGCTCCACTCTGCCATATGTCAGATCTGCTACATTCTTCTCAGCCTCCTCAATCATTCCCCTCATTTACCACAGAACCCCCACCCTCTCCATCACACTCTCCATCCATCCACACCTTTTTGTGTTGAGATAATTGTTGCTTTTCTGACTGAAAAGAGAGAAAGGAATGAAAGGCAATCCTACGTGACCAACTGCATTTTGACATCATCTGCATGTCCCCTGGGGGGGGGTATAATCCACAATTTCTTCAACATCAACAACCACAGGTCAGTCAGTCTCATTTGCGTCCCACAGCTCACAGGAGTTCATCATCTACTACTAAACTACACTTCCAGGCTCAGTGGGTCACAGAACATGGTGTGACACCTGTTATGTATCTGTATCTGAATGTTATGACACAAGGAGTCACAGTTATGAAGTCACAGATGACTTCATCTAAGATATCAGTGAGATGACCTCCCATTGAGCAGCTGTTGTATCTTTGTTATATAAAGGTAGGAAAAAAAGTTCATCGTCATGTGGGACTTTTTAACTCAGCGGTGTAAAACCTGTGATGAAACCAGCTTCACTTCTCTCTCTCTCTCTCTGTGTTTGCCTCTCATCTGTGATTTGATGAAGCTTTTTTATTGAGGCAGTTGAAGCCCTGCTAAGCCACACAGCTCTATACATACGAGGCTCTGATGCTGGAGGGTCTGGCTGATCGCCTCGCTCAAGTGCTGCCGCAGCAGCAGGACTTTGAAGTCCCTCATTCATCCATCTCTTTCTCCTCTCTCTCCTCTCTATCAGTGTCCTGCTCAGGACTAATACCATAATGATGTAAAGAGGCAGAGGAGGAGGGGCTTTAAATTAGAGCGCCGTCTTTCTGTCTCATTGTGTGTAATAGCTCTTATTGTGAGAGCTGTCAGGCCACAAGTGATCTCTGAAGGAGGGATAGGGCCATTCCTTCTGCCACCCAGAAGAAATCATGAAGGGAGAAGTGGATCAGGAGAAGGAGTAGGGCCAGTGTAAGTGGGCTCAGACCAAAGCAGAGAGATGTGAGAGAGTGCCAGCGCTGCTTGGATTTTAATTAAAACGCCCGGAGGAATTCTAAATACCTCTATTCTCTCTGCCTCTGGGTTCAGAGCTTAATGTGTTAGAAAACTTGTCTGGGTTTTAATGGGCGATGGAAGAGAGGGGGGCTGATGAAGAGGCTGCTGAGAGCAAATGAGAGGCTGTTTACAGATAAAGCTATTACCATTCCTCATTAATCAATTAACTCTTTCATGGATAATGAAAAGACTCATTAACTCCTGGTAAAAAAGGCCATGGGGGGCTCGTAAAGAGAAGAGGGCTGCAGGCCTGAAAATGTGCTGAGAGGCATTTGAAAACAAAACTACACTACACAATAGTAAAAGAAAATCAGCGTTTTCAACCCTGCTCATTTAAATTGGTATAATACTTGCCTTGCCTTGCCTTGCCTTGCCTCGCCTCGCCTCACCTCGCCTCGATTTCCTTGCCTCGCCTTGCCTTGCCTCGCCTTGCCTCGCCTCGCCTTGCCTTGCCTCGCCTTGCTTTGCCTTGCTTTGCCTTGCCTTGCTCATTCAAGTTAACCCAGGTCATAAGTTTCATACCAGACAATGATTCGCTTCAGACAATCTCACACTCTCACCCTGTGGGTCCTTTTCAGGGTGAGCACAGTGACTGCTTCCTTTCTCAGTAGCCAGCGTCTGCATCTTTGCTCAGTCTACACACTGAACACAGCAACAACAGCTTTGTGTGACGAGAGAAAATGTGAAACATTTACTAAACCTTTACAAAAAAAGACAGTCTGCTTCTTCTGAGTAAAGAATCTGTCATTCAAACTTGAATGAGTGGAGTAGGGTAGCTTCAAAGTGACTGAGAACAACTGCAAAATATTTCTGCTTTGATTCAGTGATGCTCTGCTTTATATCATCTCTATATAGTCACAGTTCATATGGAAACCTCCAGAGCTGTGGTGCTGCCACATGCTGCAGCGACAGACAGACACATATCTACATTTCAAAGTTCTGCAAGGAAGGTGTGGCCTCTTTGAGTGACAGGTGATCACTCAAAGAGTCTGCACCTGCCACCAGCAATCTCTGAAGAAATGGGGATATTCAGTCTAATCAGAGTTTTATTTTAATTAGAGTTTTATTGTGAGATTGTGTCTTGACAGCAAAAATTCACCAATTCTCTCTCTCTCTCTCTCTCTCTCTTTCTCTCTCTAACCTTCCTCAGACTTTGCTGCTCACTTCCTCGGAAAATGTGCTGGGAAGAAGTTGGTGAGACTGAGGGGCAGTTGGATTTAAGGCTCTTTTCAGTCGGAGAGTGAGACTCTATAAAAGAGGCAGTGAGGCATGCTGGGTGGCAGGGAGCAATCTGCTGGCTGCTTCTACCTGAGAGGAAACACAGGACACACACCCGCATGCACACACGCACACGCTCACACTAACATCCATACCAATGGGCTGTCAAGTGCAGCTGAGAGAAGCTGTGAGTGGGACGATAACAATGGACCCTTGGGGCCACAGAGTGACCCCAAGGAGTCTATAATTCAGAGAGGGGGTAGTCTATCATTCATACACTCACACACACTCTCTGAACAGAGTCACAGGGGCAAGACAGGCAGTTCCTTATCACTGAGGAGAGGCGGAGGGAAGGAGGGAGGAGGAGGGAAGAAACATAAGAGGAGGGCTGAAAGGAGAGGAAGGAGAGGGATGTAAAGAATGGAGAGGGTGTAAATAGATTTCAATAGTGCATTACAACAGCAAAATAAGTTTCAGTTTCTACATGGACAAGAATCAAAGAACAATACGTTTGTAAGCAAAGGCCAGGTCCATGGGGTCCACAGGTCCCACGAGTAAAAAGGGATATTACAAAGAAACATTTCATTTCACCACCACAGTTTTTATTTAAGTTGCTAGATCCCACCTGTATCACTTGTCACCTCTCTGGCCCACATTGCTAGACATGGTTGGGTTATATTTTCATAGATTCAAATCCTAAAAAAACATTATCTCGTGGCACTTTTCATATAGAACAGGTTCAGGGAGTACAATGTGATTTACAGATCCAACATCCACCCATGACCAAAAGTTTGTTTTGTTTAACAGGAAGAACCCTTGAACAGACCCAGGGCCCTGATGCGTCACCATCAGCCTTGACTGGTTGGGATGAGAGAGGGAAAGCGTGTAGGTGGGTCCTGCGCCTGTGGAAGAAGAATTACCTGCAGAAGTTGACAGAAGTGGAGAGACACAGAGCCCAAACTACAGAAGAGAGAAGAAGCCAAGTTACTTGATCCAATGCTTTACACAAGAGTAAAACTGCAGTGAGCTTCAACAAAGGGAAATGTTAAACACGAAGAAGGTCTCTGCTAGACTCAAACTAAAAGATGGTGTCAAGGAGAGGAGCCTGGAAGCTTAGGGCTCTGCTGCCCACTCTACTCTTCCAGACTCTAGGAACAAGTAAAGCATTCTGGGATGATGAAGCTGGTGAGGAAAAGGCAGCATTTAGCAGCCAGTGAGAGGGTGGACACCAAAACAGAGTTCACAGGACGACTCATGTTCTGATTATATTCATCAGGTTGATACATGCACAGCTCTGAGTGAAGACTGATGTTGCTCTGACTTGGTAAAAAACACAGTTGACACTAAAGCAGCAAAATACAGACATTTCGCGCGCACACACACACACACACACACACACACACAGTTTTTCAGCTCATTAAGCAGAAGGTTGCGTATCTAATCAGGTTTTGTAAGAATGGTGCAGGGTCATTATGATCTAATTTACCTTTAGTGGTTATTCAGCTGGGCAGAAAGAGAGGGAAGAGGAAGGAGGAGGAAGGACAGACTATGGTCCGGGTCTGAGGGGAACTTGTGCACCTTATTTGTTCTTTATACTGACATGAATCTATTCTGTATAACTCCACAACAAAGATTGTACACATATGCAACATTAAGTTCACCATTCAGGTAGGTCAAATGCTGCAAATCTCTCACTGTGAATTAATATTGTACCTCAATCTGAGGAATTGTTCTGATTCAGTCTTATTGTTCTTCAAGGTTATGGTTGTTAAAATAACAAGATGTGTTCTCTCAAAGTTAAGACATCAATATTAGGATCTAAAATGTATATATGTATTACATAAAACACTGAAACAATGTTATATAATGTGTAATAAATGTGGATACAGACCATCATTTGGAGCCAAGGGTGAAATGCAGTTAATAAAATAGATAAAACATAATAACAAAACATATAGAAATCTTAAATCATATTGAAAATTGTATTTTAGTAGCGTGATTTACATAAAGATTAGTTTGTTAGCATTTAGTAATTAAAACTGCAATAATTTGTTATTAATAAAATCGCCCTCAGTTTGTTATATCATTGTAGCATCCTTCAGCATATTGTTCTGCTCAAATAGTCCAGGTCAAATTTCATGTTCTGGTTCAGTCTCATCATGTTTAGCTGTATTTCCAGCAGCCACAGTATGTAAATCACTGGCCCAGTACAAGGCTGGAAATGAGCTGGTGGACCCTGCTCTTTGCCTCTGTTTTCCTGTCAGGCCCCTGTGTCTGCCACAGCCAGGGTCAGAGGCTTTATGTGCTTCCCATTTGTCAGTCTATATTTTATACTTGTAAATGTGATATCTGAACACCTTGGGGGAATTTGTTCAAGTTTGGCATAAGCATTCAAAGGTCAAAAGTCAAGATCAACCTGACCGTGCAAAACACTTGCACTTAGACTTTTGGAATTAAAAAAATGGAAAATAAAAAAATCACACTAAACTGTCAGTTGTGTTGTTGAGAAACAATGAGTTCAAATCACATTTTTCTTCTTTTTGGCACAATGTCCTGTAGAGACCAACTGGCCCAGACGTTGGACCGCAGGAGCTGTTGCATGGTGCAGCAACATGTCATCATGGGGATCGACTTCTTCAAGTGTGTTAAATGGGTTAAAGAGTGGTGTCCTGGAGCAGCAGTGTGTGTCCTCATCAGCAAGCAGAATAAAAGCTTCCATATGGTACTAGTAAGTCAGTTCCAGCACCCTGCCAGGAGGGCTGACCACCTGCCAATCAAACAGAGTTCACAGAATAACAGGAAGGTGTTAAGAGCTCAGGGCAGACTCAAAGAGGACGTGGACACAGAGGGGTGGAAAAGAGGAGAAAGGTTTATTGAAGAGAATTTGCTGCACTATGAGCTGTCGGCAGGGTGGTGGTGGTGTGGGGGGTGTAACTTGGCTGGGGTATCATCTCAAGATTATTGATACAGATTCTGTTCACCAAACCAGTTGTTATCAAACACATATCAAATAGTAACAATTATAAAGTACTTAAATACACTTTGGAAAAAAATAACAAAATGTGGTGTCTTTATAGAGTGTGGGAGTGTTGCATCACCAGGAGCAGGTCTTAGAGTCATTACAGGTGCATGTTCAAGGCCATGCTCTGAATTAGGCTCCTTGTCAGGTCAATTCCAGCGAGTTCTGAAATCAAACATTTACCTTATTATATCCTTCTAGAGAAGATGCACATGTTAGATTCACAGTGATGTGTGTAACTTTGCTCAGCCACCACTGTCTCTGTTTTACTTTCTCATTCATCCTCCTCTCAGTGACATAATAAGCCATGTGGTATAATGTTCATGGTAGGTGCTACCTCACTGACCAGCTGTGGTTTTCTGTTTTTTTTTCTATTTACTCTAGGATCAGACTGGTATCAAGTGTCACTGTGAGTAAAACCTTTCAAAATAGACAGTCATTTGAACCACTCATAAAAACTATAATCACATCAATTTTAATATAAACTATCATAAACATCACATCATTTTATTCCTTTAGACATTTGAAATGAAATGTTTTGTAA
This sequence comes from Caranx ignobilis, assembly GCA_021432705.1. NCBI lineage: Eukaryota > Metazoa > Chordata > Actinopteri > Carangiformes > Carangidae > Caranx > Caranx ignobilis. The sequence goes on along the minus strand of MU269990.1, from coordinate 65,795,752 downwards.
TTAGAGGATCAGTGTGTGGTTTATGTTTTTGTCAGGTGTAATGAAATCCCCTCTGCTAGTTCCCAGTATGTTTCATTCACAAGAGGGTGAATTCACTGTGACCTTGATGTTTCAATATCAAAATATAATCAGTTCATCTTTCAGTCTAAATGGTTGCTTTGGAGAAATTTCCTGTGTGTTTCCAGGTGTCTCTGAGCTATTATGTTTCCGAGTGCAACATTCAGATGGACAACCAGAAAACATACTGCCGTTACATGGAGGTATAAAAACCCGCAAAACATACATTTGTGAAAAATACCATGATATCAATACTTCTGCATTTTGCCTCTAAAGGTCTTTGTGTTTTGTCCATAAGAATAAAATGTAAAATTGTCTCACCACAAACCCTCTCACCAAAGCTAATGCAGTGAGCTTCTACCAGGAACTTGTGTATGCATGTCATTTCCAAGCACTCGCATTAATCTTTTGTAATAACACTTCAACATTCTTGGTTGTCTATGCATGGTGGAACTGTGTTTCTTTTCAAATGCTTTAGAGAAGTCATTCACTGACAATCATTCACTCAAACTGCTCGGCCACAATACAGCTCCATCTACTACAAATCAAAGCCTCTTAATGATCCCATTCTGTTGATGCTGAATTTGAACCGTTTGTAATTCTTTGGGAAGCTTTTGGCACATTTGATTAGGAGATTAGAAGAAAACAGAAAATTGGTTGAAGAAAAAAAAAATAAGAAAAGCGGCTTTGCAGGGTGTTTACAGATTTCAATTGTGTGGACTGACAGAGGGCAGGGTGTGTGGTCGACATGTTCAAGTGCTACTTCACGGTCACATAGGGCTGGAGCTCTGATCTGCTTAGATCATTGGACTGACAAAAAAATCTTTTCTGTGGACCCATATTTCAAAGCTGGTATGCTCAGTGGTGTGGACTAACCTGCGCTCAGTTATGAGTCTGTATTATGTCACGTTACAGGAATTTGAGAGGCATTGGATGGCCTATCAGATCCAAGGACTAATGACAGAGCTGTCAGGTTAGAAAAAAAGCACCAAACCAACCACGTCTTCCCGAATCTTCTAGTAGCTCACACCAGCCTTCCCATGACCCAGTGGCTCTGGGTCTTGACCCACTGCAAGGTCTGATCAGTTGACCTCAATTTGCACTTCAGCTTCACACCAAAAAAGGGCCTTCAGAAAAAGTCTGTGTATGCAAAGAAAAGTGGCAATTTCCAAATCCCTTCAATGTGAAATGGACATATTATCATACTGTAGAATGAGCGGTGTGGAGCGAGGATGGGTAGAGTGGTTAGTCTGATGTGAACTTAGCAAAAGCTAATGATCAGACCACAGACACTCCTCTTTGTCTAGACCTGTGCTTTTCTGTCTGTCAGCAACAACTGCTGATGTGTCCTAGATGGAAGAATAATCAAGATCCTTTAGTCTGTAAGTAAGTAAGTAAAAGTTTGAATTCATGATGAAAAAACACATAGCAGACAAAGAAAAGATTACAGGTTAACAGCGAAATGTGCGGTGGCAAGAAAATCAGAGTCAGGCCTTAGGAATCACCTACATTTACATATCTTTGAATTAATAAGTGTGGTTGGGAAAAATATGACAACTAAAGACCAACTGGAATCAGGAGGAAACCTACAAACCAGACTGAAAACCTGGGTTTTTAAGTTCTGCCTTGACTTCTTAAAAAAACACAAACGTTTTGAGCTTTCCTGAGGACACAGTGGACAATGGAGACAATTCAGGGCCAAAACAGCTTTCCTGGGATGTGGCACTCAGCTAAGATGACTAACATGGTGCATGATGCTCAGGCTCACGGCGCTGCTCGGCAGGTGAGCAAGTAGAGTCAATGACTGATGATAACAGTTTGTTTATTAGCTCTTAGTCACAATAGTTGGAATATTTGTTAAAATGTTTGTTTGGTAGCATATTTAGAATGACACCAAATGAACTTTGAGCCTTTGTTTAATGTAGTAAAATCTAGTCATAATGCCCAAAATGACCACCCTATTATGACAATTTCAATACAAGTTGACTAGTTTTATTATAAATGTCCACACTGAGACTGAAACCAATGATTTCAGGAGGTGAAACATTTGGCCACATGAGGGTGCTCTGCACACACTTATAAAGTGTCTCCCTTACACTCTACCACATCATGTTCTCCACAAATATTCATTGACTAACATTAGCACAATTATGTATGTATTGTCAAGTAAGCACTTAATGTACCTTTCCAATCTTCCAGTAAGCCTGCAGCTTCAGTATGGTTACTGTTATACAACTGCCATTGGTTCTCTCTTATAATTTATTAAATCACTTAGTGACAGACAAAATATATCATAAACCATAAGCAGCCATAAATGCGCATAAATGCATAGGGTGTATTTCAGTCTCACCGACTCTCTGAGCTTTCTGCAGTGCCTTGAATAATGTCTCGTATCCTCTTTGTGTCTGCCTGCAGTGCTTCATTGTGACAGTCTATCTTCAGAGCAGCCTGGTAGTCTTGTAACCCTGAGAAACATGTCACAGATACATCAGCTGGCAGCGCAGAGCAGGTGGCAGTCACAGAGTCATCGTCCTGAGACACATGCTTACATATGATTGCCATTAAAATGCACATCCAAAATTGAAATATGTATAGTACCAAATCAAAGACAAAGTGTGTCTGTTCATACCTTCTGCATAGAGCTGTAGCTGGCAGAAAGCAGATCCTCTGCGTACATGGGCTCTGGCTCTGGCAGCTGCATTAGCAGCAACTGGTGGAGTCAGCAGATCAAGGGCCTGCAAGGACAAGTGTTTCAAAATCATATTATCACCTTTGTAAAACTTTACTTTCAGCCTAACTCACAAACTGAAGTGTACAGAGCTCATGTCAGAGGTGGCAATATAGAAGGAACTAAACCTGAATCAGGAAATAATGGTCTATATAGAGCTGTTGGTGTTATTCTGGATGACTTCCAGTCTGATCACCATTGGACACACTTTAAGCTGTAGTTTAAAGTATAGACTCTGACAGGCCTCTTCTACAGTCCATCCATCCATCCATCCATCTGAATAACTTTGCAAGTAGAAAGCAGAAAATGTAAAACCAGAGTACAGACCTTAGAGGAATCCTCAATGGCCTTGTGAAGATTTCTTAACTTCAGGTGACACGCAGCTCTGTTTGAGTACAGAGCTGGGATCTTCCTATTGAGCCTGATAGCCAGGTTGTAAGCATTCACTGCACTCAGGTAGTCCCCAGTTGCAAAATATTTGCTGAAAGAGTCAGTTTAATGTGTCATTAACAAATGAGCATTGTTGAAGAGATTTGAGAGGAGGCTTCACTTACTCTGCTTTGTCCTTTAACCAGTCAGGGTTCTTGTTCTGCTCTGTCAGGTCCTTCAGCTCTTCAACATCTGCATTTACTGCACGTCTGGCTTCAGCTTGTTTGTTGAGCCACTGTTTCATTAAAGCATAAGTGCACAAAAAAGACATTTTCATATTCAGGACATCAACATGCAAAGGGACCACTTCTCTGTAAAACAAATACAATAGAAACCATGCTCATTCAAAGGGATTAGATGAATTAGTTGACTGATTGATTTTCACATGGGACAGATGCTGCTTGGCACTGGCATGTGTTTTTTTTTCATGAGCGTCCTCTCTGCTCAACTCCACAGTCAACAATCCATCACTGAAATCCAACTTGTCCTCAGAGGCAGAGCTCTGAGCCATGTAGCTGCTGTAAATGTGAGAGGACACCATCTGGCCAAACCCTGTCACTAATGCCATGCTGCATCACAGTACTTCAGCTCCTCCCGTCATGCTCGTGGAGCATACATGCCATGGAAATCACTAAAATGATGAGATTTGCAGGTCTTGATGTCATGGTCACTTCAACAGGCTTCCTCACAGTTTTATGCTATAATCGTACACTTATTTACAGTATAAGCACAGAATATGATATATCAGTTTCTTCTCTGCAATATGTGAATTTTCAGAACCACTGTCTTCCAACACACTCTCAGCAGGCCAACACTAAAACTGAACAGAGGTGTGGCTTGGTGATGGCGTGCTGTTTAAGGTCAAAGTGATGTGTCTAAATAGAGTTAGGGTGATTTTTTTTTCTGTTGTAGTAACTAACCCTACTGCAGCTTTCATGTATCATACAGGAAAAGTCTAACATGACAGTGTTAAACTAAGCAACCTCCTAATGGGATGATTCCCATTGGCTGATCCTGATGCTGATGACTCACCTCCTCCTCCTCCTGTACACGTGATTCCCTGAGGGCTGTTGGGAAAACCCGTGGGGTAAATGTGACTTGAATGTTACCAGCAGGTCTTGGTGGAGGCAGGAGTGCTTGTTTCTTCTTGCACTGTGGTTCACTGCCTCTTCGATCTAAACACAGGAATATGTTCATTAACATACCACACCACAGACCAATTAATCAAAATATCATTGAAATCCCTGTATGACCAAGTGCAATATCTAATATCACAGGAGCTGCAGTTGTTAAAGTGTGACAACATTGTCTGTGGTGCTACAAATCATCATTTTCTCCAAATGAAGAAACATCTTTGCCCAAACTGAAATTGTGACTCAAATCACAATCGCAATCAGCCAAAAGTATTTAATACAATTTTTTAATTTTTAATATTTCATTGCAGATTGGGCAGCCCTAGCAGAGAAAGAGCAAATCTGATCATACAGGAATGTACAAACCCTGTTTGACATGTCTTCCAGAGGAGCATGTGTTCTCTTGATTCTCTGTTACAGCTTTCGGTTTGTTCTGATTGTCTCTCTGACTTTGGGCTTTTGCTTTTTCTTCTGCCTGTTGTTTCTGTCTCAGTTGCCAAGCTTCCAGTTCAGCTGTGGTTTTCTCTCGCTCTGCATCCTTCATTTTCTGGATGCTGTCTCTTTCCTCCTTTTCGAGCTGAGACAAAATAAAACGTGCTTTATATATAAATTCCAATACATTTGACAATTGATATTTTTGGATGCCTGCTGATGCTATATGAGCAGACTGTGATGTCACTGTGGATGTTACCTTCATCATTGTCTCCAGTGCATATTTTTTCTCTGCATGCTGTTTCTTTGCCTTAGACCTGGACTCTGCAGAGAGTTTCTCCTGATATTTCAACAGGGCTCTTTCTCTGATCTCCTTCTTTTTTTCTTTATCATCTGAAACACATGTATTCAAAGAGTCGTATTTATTATTGTCTTATTATTTGTAAAGGGGTATTCTTTCAGAGAAACTGTGCTGTCAGACTTTTATTACAATAATGACAACATCATCCAGATAACCAGTTTCTAGCTGATCTATCACCTTCTATCAACGTGTGCGATTGAGACTGAATATCTGTCCTTTAAAATCTGTTCTGTTCTGGTTGTGGTTTCAGGAGCAAAGGCACAGAGCCATGTGCACTCTCATTCCTGCCTCTCGTCATCTGTCACTGTGTCTACTTTGAAAACAATGGGGCAGTAGCAAGTGTTGGCATGTGACACCAGCTTTAGGGAATGTGGGGGAAAATGAATTGTGAAGCTGGCCAGCTGGGTGTCATTCAGTGGTGACAACTATCAATCTCACTCCATCAGTGCACAATCACCATGGCCTTTCCTGTTGGAAAGTGATGCACAGTCTCAATCTCAGATGTTTGCTGGCTTAGTTGTGGCACAGATGTGCAGCTCTGTTGTCTGAAATCTGAAATGTTGGACTGAGTAACAACACATGATACTCCCTGTAGTTCAGCAGCCGGATCATTACACATGAGAAACAATTTGCTTGCGCTATGAGGTTCTACTAATCTCTAATAGGTTGAGCCCTGTAGTGGGTCGAGTATGCAGTAGTTAGGTTGCGCGACCCCAAGAGAGGTCGCACTCAATGGCCTTGTTCCCTCTGTTTGGGTCTGTCCATATTCACACCATTTTGAATTATTGTCTCAAAGGTTTGGTGACATAACACTTGCATAATGAGTATTTTATGTGTTTGTCTAAAAAGCACATGTTAGCCAACAGAGGGGCCCCACGGTTATGCAATGTTTTAATTTGGTTCTATATGTCTTTTTATAAGCTTAAAAAAACTGCAATTAAAATAACAGTTGCTTTAATGTATCTATTCATGATATTGATAATGCAAAATTTATTGTGTGACCCCAGACTCATTCAAGCCCTGGATCTCCAACCCTTGAACCACTCTTGATGCCATAAGGAAAAAGCTGCCTAACTCAGATGGGATGGAAGATCAGCTGGATGCCTTTACCTGTTGTTATCATCAGATGTTCCCAAATTCTGTTGGTCCTCTTTGGCAAAGTGAAGATGACAACACCATTTCCAACCTTTGCTGAGCTTCTGTCATCATCAACAGGTTCGAACAGGAAGGCCTCAAACAGAAACGGAGGGTGATGCACCTGGGCACAAAGAAAAATGAAGATTACTTCATAGATAACTAACCCACTTTCAACATTCTTACATATATGAACCATCATATATTCTTTATAAGAAATACCCCTGTGAACAGGGCAGTGGTAAACACTGAACTGTTATTGAGATATTGTACAGTGGCCTTGAGGGCTCAATGCATTGCAACTTGCAACAGCTAGAATTTCATATTTGTATTATTATGTGAATCGTGCAATGTTAGCATTTTAATAAACCAAACAAGCTCACCTTATTTTCAAACGCCACAAAAAGGAAACTGTCTTCACAACTTTTAAGTCAAAAAACACTGAACAAAAGCTCTCCATAACCAGGTCCGTCACTTTATTGTGTCCCCAGAGGAGATTCTGTCCGGTTTGTGAGGTTTTTAGAGCTCTTTGTTGTCAATTTGATGTTGTTTTCTGAAACTGCTACGCGTTTTCGTAATCTGCAGTGAGTTGAACCATCAGGGCCACCGTAATTTTGTGTGCCTCAGTCATATAGACTGTAAAACACAAAGCTAGCGTTATCTCTTTTCTTCAGACCGTAGCTTACATCCTTGTTTTGTAGAGGTTTGGGACGCTGCTGCTTGTTGCCTTTAGCTAACTTTACCTTGAGGTATTCGTCTGTCGAGACGATGTCCACTTTCCCGGCTCTGGCTCCTTTTAAAGGCACATGGATGAAAACCGTGGTGTCGGTCTGTGTCCATGAGTAGTCCGTCACTAACAGAGGCATTTTCACGCAGCTAACCTGACGGTCAGTCTCTACAACAGTTCACCTGCCCCTAAATAACGATGTATTACAGTTAATAACTGACTTCAGCCACAAAAAAGAGGAACCGTGAACAACAAGTCGGTCTCTGGCTCAGTTGTTGTATAGGGTCCTGTTGCTATGGTTACCGTAGAGGCAGCCTGCCCCCTTCAGGTTTATCGGGAAAAAAGTATTTGAGAGCTAAAACAACACATTTACAATACAGGCCTATAAAGATACAGTAATAAAGCTATACAGTGTGTGACACGTGGAGGCAAGTTGTGACTTCCGACTGTGGAGCAGCACATTTTAAAACCATAGGTAGGCCTGCCCAGTGCTTCCCGAGGGAGACAGTAAATTGTAAAGAGAGATGCAAAAGTCATAACAATAACGCAAACTCATAAATCTACACTCTATGTGAAATATTTACACTTTTATTAGACAATAAGAAGGAGGAACAAAGGGTGCAGATCATAAAAATGGAGATAAGCTTACTCAATAGGTTGATTTATTAAATAGTTAATGGTTTTCAATGAGCACAGTGTCACAGCCTGAAAAGTCTCTCTGAATTCTCTCTAGACTCTGAATCAGTCTAGTTGGTATTTGAGTAAGAAGACAAAGCAGCATATTGAATTTCACCACCATCATCAAAAATATTAATTCTGCAAAAAATATTTGAGATTATTTGAATCAAGCAGTACATGCTGAGCCTTTTCTCCTGTGAGTCTGAGTGAGTCCATGTTCACCTGTTGTAGGTGTGTGTGGGCTGCAGCTGTGTGACCTGTGTCTAAATCAAGCCTGATGACAAAGACGTTGTCAACTCTGATGGTGGCTGGCTTGTCTGGGACACAGAGTGGAGTGGTCCATCCACACACCAAACACTGATATGAACTCCAGAGAAAAAGGCAAGAACACACATTTTGCACTGGACACTTGGTGTTTATTTATGTTTCTTTTAGGATTAGTGAATAAAATCCTCTCATGACGATCTCTCTTTGATTTTAGTGGTTGCATCAATTACCATAGAGCCCCGGAAAGCTACAGCAGCCTGCCTCCCCTGACTCAAAGAATGACTTCACCAATTCTGCATAATTCAGCCTTATTCAGTCAACCCAGTGCTCGTTCTGAGAGCGAGTTAAATGATAATGATAATGATATGTCTCAGTGGATGGCATTACTCACTTATCAATGACCAAATAAATAAATTATAAGGAAAGCTCTCAAAATAGTTTGTAAATGGACCCTAATTTCAGGTTTATCATTTGCATTTGACGAAACACTGCCTTCAAATTATGTTTGTTTCCAGACTTCATAAAGCCTGTGCGCAATCTGTGAACTCTCTGGTCTCTCTGACCTGACAATCAAAGATACCTGATATCGTTTTATCAGAATATTACAGAGATAATCACAAGGCCAGAGATAACTAAAGTCAAGGTGATCTTCTTTATAGACTTTCTGTTACAAAACCACTTACTGGTTCTATAATTAATTTCAACATGGTATCAAATCCCCTTATCAATAAGCTGTAAAACCCTCTGAAGTGCTGGACACATTGTTCTCAGAGGTTCATTGTGATACAGTCTATCTCAAAGGAGGGTTTGAGTCATGTGAGATAAAGATTTACAACAACTGGCTATCTGTGCCTGTGTATTCTTAGCTTTACAGCACATTTAGCATTTCCACATCTCTCCCACAACTGAGGAAATGCTGCACTTGTTAACATGTTCATATCTTTTATTGTCCCGTAAGGCTTGAAAATAACAGTGAACTTCAGATGACCTCAGTTTTTTCCTCACTCTCACAGCAAAAGCTAGACATTATCTAAGGTTTTGGGTCACAGTGCTGTCAAGTTAAAGGAGGTAGAGGATGTGTTACTTTGGTTTTATGGAGTAGAGCAACATGAAGTCGGGGGCTTTAAGAGATATTGACTGGTTACTAACTGCTAGACTTAAAGACTGGTTTCTGAGCTGTAATAACCTGTTCAGTTTTATGTTACCCAAAACTGAAGCCATAGAGGATAGTGATCCATAAACCCATAATCTTCAGTGTTTATTTATCTGCCCTCATGTGGACTGGCAAATAAGATTTAAAATTAAGATTTAATTTTATCCATATTTTTTTTCTAATCTACAAATGCATTTTCTATAGGACGCTCAATTTGCACTTCTTGTGCAACTGGGATTTGGGATGAGATTGAAATGATAGCAAAGTAACTGCTCTGCCTGCTGTATCCAGGTTTTTACCTGGCCAGACCAACCAATTAGATACAAATGTGATTATCTGAATGTAGCATGTTTGAACCAACTGGCAAGGACTAGATAAAATACTTCTCAGTTCTTGTTTTAATTTTGGGATGAAGCAGCAAAGTTTGGTGGCTGATGGGACAGTCAGATCACCACCACCCCTAGGCCCCTGTCTAGAGCTGGACTAGCCTGGCTTAATTAGCTGCTAGATGCATCACCATGTTTAGCTTGTCACTAACTATATCTGCTTGAAACCTGAGGACTGCTATCTCTGTGAGTTTAACAATATGATGCTTTAAACATTGCACAAAGCAAATGATCATTTGTCGATAGAAAAATGAAAAAATAATGTTTCATTTTGTAATTTTCTTCAGTGTGAACGATCCTATGGTTGTGGTTTATGACTGGGACACTGGGGAAATCAGTGGTGATGAACTGTCATTCAAAATGTTAGATACATGCAACTAAAAATATTTTAATTTGAAAGTTAATGTAAACTGTAGTTTACATAGCTAATATGAAAGTCAGAGTTTGAAATTGGAGAACACACTGAGATCATTCAGTCACCTTTCTAATCCATTGTGTACTTCCAAAGTGCTAATACTAGCTATTGCAATATAAGAAGCAGATGGTGTCTCTACATGACATTATATAAACCAAGTGGAGCAGATAGACAGCTGTTTTAACTGGGAGGGTTTAGGGCTACAAATGGATTTCACCTGTTTTTCCTTTCCTCTCTCTAATGACTTTACAGCTGTGTGACTGTAAGGACATTCATAAAAAGGTAGGATTACGGTTAACTACTCTGTTAAACTATAACTACATGATGTAAAGCACTTGGAGATTACTGAGGCAGCAACAAAGGAGCAACAATATTGTTATAGATCTGTTTCCCAGTCAGACATGTAGATGAATGAAATGCTGCACTGCACTTAAACATTTGTGGTAGCTACATTTTGCAGATGCACCTTTTGCCTAATGTCAGCAGTGTTTTAATGCTGTATAATTAGGCAGATGCTGAACTTACTGGATAACCTCCTCAGAAATGATCATTTTAACGAGGTGCTGCATACTGTGTTACAGTAACGGTTCATTTTTATGCAAAAGCCTTTCACCATGGCCTTGCAAAACAGCACATTTTTAACAGTGTCATGATGTACAGCCCTGCCGTGTGTTGCATATTGTGCATATTCATATTTGAATATGCACAAGATAAGCTATTGATGCTAAGATAAGCTAACTGCTATCTTCTATATTTACCATACAGACAAGAGGCAGTATCGATCTTGTCATCAAACTTTCATGCCAGTCTGTTCCCTTGAAATCTGCCACTCTGTGATGTGTGGGTGTGATTCCTCCAGGTGAGGTGAGTATTTACAGTGTCACTGTTAATGTATCACCTGTCACTGTGAATGGGTGGGGTGTTACTACCTATGGCTACGTATAAAAGTTCACCTTCCATTCTGCTCTGTCTTGGTGTGGGGCTTCAACGCACGCAGAAAACATGGGGAAAGGATTTTTCATTAGTAAATCTGTCGGGGTGGTGGGTATCATCTTGGGTGCTGGGGCCCTGGCAACGATCATAGCTCTGTCTGTTGTTTACTCACAGGAAAAAGCTAAAAATAATCAAGTCTCACCAACTGATGGAGGAACAACATCCAAACCCCCTGTTACAACTCCACCATCCAATGAACCTTGGGACAAGTATCGACTACCTAAGTCCCTGGTGCCGGACCACTATAATGTCACTCTGTGGCCACGACTGACTCCAGATCCAACTACTAAACTCTACATCTTTACTGGTAAGTCTTTATGAGTCTGATCTTCTAAATCCAGGTGGTTTGCTGTTGTACAAAGCTGTTGGTTTCACAAGGGATCCAGAGTCTAAATCTGCTTTCCTTGGTTAGCAATATTTAAAACCTCCTCTCAAAGCATTTCTTTGAGATGAGAAAGACTTGAGATAAAGACTGTTAGAGGTTCTGGAGGGTATGATGTAGAAAGAAACTGTCAGCTTACAGGGATAACTCAAGACCCTGTCACATTTATCACAGCCCTATGGCTGCAGTATAGCCTTCCATAGCTTCTTGATATATTTACGTGTTCACTCTAAAATCTAAACCTAAACCACCGATACAGACTTGTGGAGAGTAGCTGCTTGGTCTGTTCAATTCTCTAATATACTGACCTGTAACTAACCTCTACGAGCTTTAAATTTGCTGTTACACAACCTCGGTTACACTCTTGAATTTCAAAAGCAGATTCTTGAAAGTTACAGCACAACATGCAAGAATTCAGATTCAGCCTGACTAAGTCCATGGTCACTCTTTTTTGGCACTTTATAGATATAATTTGTGTGGCACAAAAGACACTTTTGTTTTGAGCCTTGTGGTATAGGAGCAAATCTTAGATAATGTTGAGGTTTTTCAATGGTCAGCTGACCTTAAGAAGGAGGATAATTTCTTGACCCATAAATGAAATGTTCACCTTCACCTGCACAAAAACCTGAATGATTTCAGAGTAAGTGGACACTGCTTTGTTTGAAGGGTTGGCTCAGCCATACAAAGAGATCTTTCTCGGTTACTGCAGTCATAAATCTGAGCACACAGGTCAGTTTAAGGCAGAGCTTCATTTTCTTTCTCTTGCTCATGACATGCATATTGATTCATATTGTTTCAGGTGAGTCCACTGTGGAGTTTACAGTGGCAGAGGACACTGACCTGATTCTTATCCACTCCAATAAACTGAACTACACCAAACTAGAGAATGACCATTTGGCGAGACTCACTCCCATCAGCAGTGGAGCCGAAGCTGTCTCAATCAAGTCTTCCTGGCTCCAGCCTACAACTCAGTACCTGGTCCTACAGTTGAATGGTAAACTTAAAAAGGACCACAAGTACCACCTCTACACCAGTTTTACTGGAGAGCTGGCTGATGACCTGGGCGGCTTCTACAGGAGTGAATACAAGGAGAATGGAGCCACAAAGTATGTGCATCTTGTGTCAGATTAGGTTTTCAAACACAACTGGAGTAAAACGGAGAGATGTAGCAGCAAGAGATATCCCAGATGACTTGACATGAACTTAAAACTTCATTGTTAGCCTAACTTAAAGACACCCTCAACCACTCCAAACCTGTATTGATATTGATTGTCTTATTAGCTGGTTTGAGGTCGTCACTACCTCACCCAGATATGTTCAGGTGCATGGCAGCCTCTCCTTTGATGCCACATGTAGCCACTCTGCTTAATGCTGCGCTGCTGGAGAGATGGCTTCAGTGCCTAGTTTTAACTCATCCTAAAACAGTAGTTCTGTTTTCACATTTCTACATCACAAGTGTTTATGCTAGAGCTATCCTAGCACTTTCCCCTTGTTCTTGCTAATCAAAGAGTCTCTGTAGCTCCTATCTCTTGACACACAGACTACATTGATATGAATTTTTATCATTATGGTCTTAATAAAACTCTGTGCATGTATTTTATTAAAAGTTTGAGTTGTTTCCTCAAACACTAAGCTTCATTTGTCTGTTTCCTGTCAGGGTTGTTGCTACAACTCAGATGCAGCCAACAGATGCAAGAAAGGCTTTCCCCTGCTTTGACGAGCCAGCAATGAAAGCTATTTTCCACATCACTCTGATCCACGACCATGGAACTGTGGCCCTGTCCAACAGCGAGGAAAAAGGTTTGTTGCACTTCAGTAATAATTGAATATAATTCCTTTTTTAAATCTATTTAATGTACAATATGAAGAAGATCATTCATGACGTTTTTAAAGTAAGCTTTGTTACAGACAGAAATAATGAAAATCAAATCAATTTAAAAATGATTCTTACCATTCTCTCGTACAGAATCGAGCAGCGTCAACATCAATGGCAACAGCTTTCAGAGGACAGTTTTTAAGCCAACTGAAAAAATGTCCACCTACCTGCTGGCATTCATTGTCAGCGACTTTGGCTACATCAACAACACCATCGATAACGTTTTGGTACTTCACCTTCCCTTTTTCATGAATACGGCTTTTATTTACAAGTATCTTTTCAGTGTCTGACAAGGTGTCGTTAGATTGGGCAACAAAATCACAGGGATTTTTAATCCAACTCATGGTAAAGACGTTGTTCACTTTTGCCTCATTTTCTCTTAAAAGTGACAATTTCTGTCACTGGCAACACAGGCTAGTTAATTATTTTGTATATCATTGTTTTCTTGTTGTTGAGCTTAGCATAGTGTACAATAACAGTTTGGATGGAGTTGCACATAATAATGATGTGATGCAAATGTAAGTAAAGCCACTGGTGTAGGTTTTCTTGCCATTCAGTGGTAGCATCTGAAATGACACTGCTGCATTAAGCAGTGTATAGATCTAATATTCTAGATAATTGGGTTGAAGTAGTACGTATACATTTGCATTGCATTTGCATTATTCTACAAGCAATAATGTGATCAGAATCATTTTAAAGGTGCTTCAAATCTAATAAATAATCTAGATGTGATAACTTTGATAGCAGACAGTTAAAAAGTGATATCCATGGTATGTATATTCCAACTAACAGAAATGTCCATCATTACTCTGTGTTTTATTGTGTGTGTTGTTCTGTGTGTTTAGATCCGTATCTTTGCCCGTCAACCTGCCATAGCTGCAGGGCAGGGAGAGTATGCCCTCAACATAACCGGTCCCATCCTCAAGTTCTTTGAGGATTATTACAAATCCAAATACCCTCTGCCCAAGTCTGGTAAGTCTGCCACATGTATGAGTGGCGATAACATATCTGATATCCCCACAGTGGTCTGGGGTTATTGCAGTCATGTTTATTGCTGCCATTGTGTTGATTCATTGTCCGTGCCTTCAAAAAAAGCGCTGTGTCAAGATTTTTGAAAACAGACTTATCTGGTGGAAGCTTTTCATTTTGAATTTTTACAAGTGGACTTTGGAAGCTGGATGTCATAAGATCACATGCACAGAGATAAAACTTATGACACGATTGTTTTAGAGTCTTTCATGATATTATTACCAATCTTCAGCCAACATTTGTCTAGCTCACAGAGCACAGTACCTGATTTATCTTCTATCCACGTTACACTGTAACACTTGTGCAGTTACAACTCAGGTTGTGTCATTTTACAGCTGTATCAAGAAACTGCAGGTGATTAACCACAAATCTCTCTCTCTCTCTCTCTCTCTCTCTCTCTCCTGTTTTTATTGATTCAGATCAGATTGCTCTGCCAGACTTTAATGCTGGAGCCATGGAGAACTGGGGTCTGATCACATACAGAGAGACAGCTTTGCTCTACGATGAAGAGTTCTCATCCAACTCCAACAAACAGAGGATTGCATCAATCATAGCTCATGAGCTGGCTCACATGGTTAGATTTGAACACTGCAAACTAACACACTTCAGTACAGTAGCTGCTATTATTACTGCAACTGAATATTGCTTGCAAGAATTTATTTTTATAATGAAAAATAGGATCTTGATCTCCACATTAACATTTGTCTTTTTTCTTGTGAAGTACGTACTCACAGACAAAATCACCGCCATAACTTGGATTAGAATAACCCATCTACTCACATGGCACCATAGCAACACTGATGTATTCTCAAGCAAGGACAATGTCCTGTCCAAATCTGTATGGTGTTATAAAAGATTTGGTTGTTGGGGGAGATAAACTAACTAAACACTGGCAGTGAAAAGTAAACAGTCTTTCTTCCCATCTTCTCATATCATAGTAGGCATGACCCAGTAAGTGAAGTATGGCAGGGTCATTGTCTTAGAGGTACAAAGATGGGCTTTTGCTACTCTGTGCTAAAGCTGGATATTCCAATACACTATTGAAGTAGTGGGGAAAAATCTTTAAAAACGAATGACAATAATTGTCTTAATATTGGTATAATTCTGTGTGACTTTGTTGATGAGATGAGTCAAAAATCATAAAGCATTCAAATCAAGTTCAGTCAAAACTCATGGCTGCTTTTGTTTTATTTATTATTTTCTATGTGCTTTTCTTGTAGTGGTTTGGTAATCTGGTGACCCTGAGGTGGTGGAATGACCTGTGGCTGAATGAAGGCTTTGCCTCTTATGTTGAGTACCTAGGAGCAGACAAAGCTGAACCCGACTGGAATGTGGTGAGGAGTAATGTCAATGATCTAAACAGTTAAATGCTGGTGCTGGTGATGCTGACAGTGATCGGCAGTGTTGTGAGTGAGCTATCTAATCTGTCTCCAAACAGAAAGACCTCATCGTGCTCAGTGATGTCCACAGGGTGTTTGCCATTGACGCTCTGGCCTCCTCTCACCCCCTGTCCTCCAGAGAAGAGGATATCCAGAAACCAGCACAGATCAGCGAACTGTTTGATGCTATCTCATACAGCAAGGTGGCCCCTCTCTCTTTCTCTCTTCCTCTCTCCTTCTCTCATATGTACAGTGATGTTTTATTGCCTCTGCAAACATTATATTATATCACACACCTTTACCTTTAACTTAAACCAGCCTGAGAAGTAGCAAACACTTTTTCCATGTTGAGATCAATCATGGCTTTGATTTCCTGCTGATCCAAAAAAGAAAAACATTTCAAATGTGCTTGTTCACCCTCAGGGAGCATCTGTCCTGAGGATGTTGTCGGATTTCCTGTCCGAAGCTGTTTTCACGCAGGGACTCACGGTAAGGACTGTATTTACCTGAAAAAATGACCACATGCCACTGCAAGGCTCAACCCTTTTTTGTTTGATATATGCGCAGTGGATACACAGTTCTGGACAAGATAAGTTACAGGAAAGACTAAATTCACTAGTAAACGCAGAGCAGAGAGCGGGGACTAGCAAATGTTGGCTAAGAGCCAAGAGGTGGATGTTCTGCAGTATGAACATTATGTGAACCAGTGTGCAGACTTTACTTACTGACATTTGATCAGAGTTTTGGTCTGGCTAAAAGGCAAAGTGTTTGACTTGCATCATTGTTCAGCACAAAACATAACTTTGTTTTCTCTGTCCTCCTGCAGACCTATCTAGAAGAATTTAAGTTTGGGAACGCAGTCTACACAGACCTGTGGAAGCATCTGCAAATGGCACGTTCTCCTCTCCAGATGTTTTACACTGAAAAATTTAGCTGATGTTTTATGTCATAGAACATCAGGACGGTCCAGCATACCGCAAGCTGTCATAACTTTTCTCCTCTGTTTCACCAGGCTGTTGATAATTCTGGCACTAAGCTACCTACTACTGTCAACAACATCATGAACACCTGGGTACTGCAGATGGGCTTTCCTGTGGTTACCATAAATACCGCCACTGGAAATCTATACCAGAAACACTTCCTCCTGGATCCAGACTCTGAAGTCACAGCTCCATCTCCTTTCAAGTACGTACACTGGCTGACTTTCATTTATCTTTCCCACAAGACCAGTGAAATCATTCTATTTATCTATTTACACTTCTGAGCCTACTACTGCTTATACCTATATTATCACTGTTTTTATAGTAACACTGTTATCTGCACTGTCACTATACAGTACATTCAAATAAATGTAATTTGGTAACACAACATTTTGGGGCAAAAATGCAATTCAGTGATTTGATGCCTAAAAATAACTTTCTGATGAAAAAACAAGAAACTCATACAAATTACATAAACTTCAAGGACAAGTACATGCAAATGATGTGAATCATTCACTTTTTGATAAGAACAAAAAACATATTTTAAGTTGCAGTCCATTAGCATGGGTCAGTTTACCAGAATCCCTGAATAGCCTAACCTTTATGTGTTTATATGCACAACTAATCCAAGCTGCAAGGATGACAGTGACACTGTTAAAGCAATGTTGAGATTTTAACATGGCTTACAAAGACCTCAGTGGCCATAAGACATACAATATTTCTGGGGTATCAGGGCCAGAGGGAGCAGGGTGGTTTCTTTCAAGATATCTATTGTTTTCTGAGTGATTGAATCAGAACATAACAGATTTCAGATTAACACTTAGTAAAACTAAATACTGCCAGGTCGGATGGTGGCTCCATGTGGGTGGGGCTTAGGGCATGGTGGAGAGTGGAAACTGCGTTGCTGTGACATCCCAGATGTAACATGACATTTGTTTATTCTACAGCTACGAATGGATTGTCCCAATCCGATGGATGAAGAATGAAACAGTCCAGGCTCAAGTATGGCTGGAGAAAAAATCAGGTATAAGGCACAGACACCATCAACAACAAGGAGATTTTATGCTGACTTCTGTTTCTGACTGTTTAGTGAGTGGCAATATATGAAAAGTTGATGCAGGACTTTGTTGATGATCAGATTTATTTACGTATTATTTGACTTCAAAAGGGAAAGAGTACAGCAGAAAACTAAGCAGCAAATACAGAACTGAAAATACCATAATACAATACCATAGTATCATGAGTGAAATAATCACACAGTCAACACCATGGCTGAGTCTTTCCACATTAAATTGCAGTGAACCAATTCAAATTCAGAGAACAAAATGAAATGGCAATAATGATACGCTCCAACCTCCTTGTTTTCTATAGACACTGACCCTGCCATGAAGACAACAGGAGCTGACTGGCTGCTGGCTAACCTCGACGTTGTGGGTTACTACAGAGTCAACTATGACCAAGGCAACTGGGAAAAACTGCTAAATGTTCTGAGCTTGAATCACACTGTAAGACACAGTTGTCTGATGCATGGTGATACTACCAACAACACAGAGTTATGATGCATGACCTTAGGCTTCTTCTGAATATACAAGTGACAGGGGGTATTGCTTTTGTTTTTTCCAGCAAATCCCAGTGATCAACAGAGCTCAGTTGGTGGATGATGCCTTCAACCTGGCCAGGTGAGTCCTGCTAATATGACATATAGATATATGTATAGATGATGGAAACAACAGGGAGAATGATCACCTCTAACTTGTCTGTAATCCTCAGTAAAGCTGTAAGTCTTAATTAAACATAGTCCAGGTGGCAGCATCCTCTTTAGTGATTATGTTGATAATGATACAGTCGTAGTCAAATATTACTATTACCCCAAACACAAGGCACACAGCTATTTCTATTCTATTTTATGTTAAAGGATAAATTATTAATTGATGATGTGATTTAATTGTTTTGGAATTATTAAAAAGTATGTAAGATCAAGAAGATGTAGATCCCATTTAGATTTGCCTTTGTTGTCCCAATCTCCACAGAGCAAAGATCATCCCTACAGTGCTGGCTCTCAGAACCACCAAGTACCTGGACAAGGAGAGAGACTACATGCCCTGGGAATCAGCCCTGGGCAACCTGGACTTCTACTACCTCATGTTTGACCGCACAGAGGTTTACGGTCCCATGCAGGTGTTTCCCTTCTGCCAAACACAACACAAACATCTAGAACTATTAGGACTTTAATGATCTAATCCTTATGAAAATGTCACATTTCTCTAACTCTATGCTCCTTGTTTTTAGGCTTATCTGAAGAACCAGGTAACTCCTCTATTTAACTACTACAAGACTCTGACAGAAGACTGGCGCAAAGTACCTAATGGACACATGGACCAGTGAGTAAAGAGAAATTCATGTGAATCTAGATTGTACTTTCTACACAATGGCAAAATAAGAAAGTTAACAGTGAAGCAGAATGAGCAGTGTTACTCTTTATATTCGGTTCATCTGTCAGCAGTAGTGGTCACCACACATTAAATAATAAAGATGGTCACATGGACAGTGCTTTTTTTATTAACATAACCTTTGACTTATTATAAGTCAACTAAGGCTACATCCACGCTGCAGTTTTCTAAAATGTACTTGCTGAAATGCTGCTGGACCTGTTTTAATTTTGAAAATGCTGACACACACTTGCTGCTTGATTCAGTCTTACCAGCCTTGACAGCCAGAGAAAGCATCATGAATAATGAATTATAAGCATTATAGACCTTGTTGTCTGGCAGCTGCTGTGAAGTTAAACTTACATGTTCATTGCAATGTCTGCCTAAGGTGTGATGTTATGGACAGTGACAGTTCTGTTCTAAATGGATATGTATTAGTGTGGATATAGCCACTCTCCACATCATCTTAGATGATTGCTGAATTTGAATACTTAGGAAATAGCTTAGTTAGCATAATAACCTTTCTGACTGTGACTCACTGTAGACCCCTACCTGTGCTGAAGCTATGGAGCTGCACATGGCATATTACAACCTCATGTCACATAAATGAAACAATGACTTCTTATCATACGACAGTCATCACCCACCCGTGGCAAGAAACCATGTTGGGCTGTAGAGAAAACTGCTGCTTTATTTAATCCATTTCATTTCCAAATTTGTTTCCAAGCCTTAATGACATTGTAAAAGCTCTGGTTTGACAAACAACAAAGTTCTGTAGCTGCTGTATTCAGTACACTTGCTAAATAACTAAGGTTTGCATCAACGCTGCTTTTAGTGCTCAATTATCTAAGAAAAGCCATAACTGGCCTCACTGAGGTGCATTTTACAGCCATATTGCTAGCACTCAGTAAGCACTCAGTCCAGTTCATTACTGTTATGTATGGTACCATAAAAAAATGTTGAACATTGTTTCTAGGAAATGGAACAGTAAAAGCCTGAATCAAACATCTGTTGTTACAATAATGAATCATATATATAAAAAAAAAAAAACACTAACAACAAAAAAACTGCCAAATGTTGCACCTCCTGCTACTAGAGAAAAAGAGTGTTGCACAAAAACATTCTTCATTTGTTTACCCTGTTTTTTCTGAGGGTTTTCTCCCTGTGCTTCTCTTAATACTCCCATTCCCCATGTCTCCTTTCTTCAGGTACAATCAGGTGAATGCCATCAGCCTGGCTTGCAGGACAGGCCTCAAGGATTGCCAGAATCTGACCACAGCATGGTTCAAGATCTGGATGGACACAGGGATTAACCCGTGAGTGTTCACATCATCCCACTGTGGAACTTTCTTCCTGTCCTCTATCTGAATTCCTCTCTTCTGTGGTTAAAGTGCAACCGTCTTCATCATCTATCTTCTACTAATCTGTAATGGTGTTGTCTGTCTTCAGGATCCACCCCAACCTTCGCTCCACTGTGTATTGCAATGCCATTGCAGCAGGTGGTGCACCAGAGTGGGAGTTTGCTTGGTCACAGTTTCAGAATGCCACCATCGCTATTGAAGCTGACAAACTCCGCTATGCTCTCTCCTGCACAAAGCAGCCTTGGCTGCTCAACAGGTCTGCTCACAGACTGTCTTGTAAACACAGTTGCACAGTATACTATGATGCATAACTAACTTGCTCACGTCTATATTCTCTGCCTGTTGCCCTGCTTTTACCCTCTCAGGTACCTGGAGTACACTCTGGATCCAGAGTTGATCCGAAAGCAGGATGCCACTTCTACCATTGTCTACATTGCCGGCAACGTGGTTGGACAGTCTCTGGCATGGGACTTTGTCAGAGCTCGATGGTCATACATTTTCACTCAGTAAGTACATCAGTACTTTTTATTATCCTGTTAAAATGAGTCACAAGGTTTGTTATTTTTCAACATGAACCAACTCTGCTCAGCATTTGAATTTGTCCGCAACGTGACAAGTTCAGAGGCTTCACAGTTCTGAGTTAAGGGTTATATAGTGTGTTAGATAACACATGTCTGATGTGAGGCAAAGTTACACATTAAAAGATCCAACATAATCATATGATCGATGATAAACATCTTTACTGTCAGGTTTATTGTCTGGAAGAGCTTTTATTGGCTGAGCATGCCTAGAGTAATTCAACTTGTTTCAGGTAACCTTTCATCTTCACCCATAAACCTCGGCAAAAACATGAGCCATTCTTCGTTGCTAGCTCCATTGGAATATAGAGTTGCTTTATTCATACATCTTAATATAAATGTGATAATTTAATAATCCTAGTTTAATACAAATACTGTACACATTTACTCTCAGTATGTCAGTATAGTGCATGTATATGCACTATATGTATTCCAGTGCTCACACACCTTGTTAAAATATTTACCTGAATGATGATAAGCAGAAAGCAGTGAATGACTGACAAAGATATTGATTTATCTCACACCAAAAGTAAATGACTGAAGGTTTTAAATGTAACATTCAGATAACCGTGTTATTTATGAGACTGATGGCTGTTGAGTGAGCAGCAGTGGGTGAGCCCACGTGAGCATCCAGAGAAGGAAAAAATAAATCTGGTCCATAGCAAAGACACATGTTTGTTTTCCCTTGTAGTACATTCAGCTTCATGGCCTGAAACTGGCCCATATTCAACATGACTGAGGTGCCGCTTCCACATCTCGACTCACACTGGTGCACACGCAGAAAATCTTCTGGCTGTCAGTCTGTACAGAGCTGGCAAACAAAAATATTTTAACAATAATAATGACACGATACATCAAAGGTCCTGATTATTTCTCATGTCTTGGTTCTGTTTTCACTCACAGGTACGGTGGTGGATCGTTCTCCTTCTCCAACCTTATCAATGGAGTCACTGAGCGCTTCTCCACTGAGTTTGAGCTTAAGCAGGTGAGATATTCCAGTCTTTTAAAGTTTTTACTAAGGTCAAGTCTTTATGTGCAGTGCTGTATAATATCTGATGAAGCTCACAGTCAATCACAGTCTAAATCACAGTGACTCATGTTAATTTTCTGTTTGCCTTGACAGCTGGAGCAGTTCAAAGCAGATAATGCTGATGTAGGTTTGGGCTCTGGGACCCTGGCAGTGGATCAGTCCATTGAGAGAACGCGTGCCAACATTAAATGGATTGCAGAGAACAAGAAGAATGTTCTGGACTGGTTTAACAGTGAAACGAAGACCTTCTACTAGCCCTTTATTTACTTCATGTAATTTCACAATGTTGTTGTACCTCTATGTAAAAAGAGAGTTACATGTGTTTCATGTCCTTCCAAGCAGAAACATAATTACACTAGATTAAGTTTTGATACTTAATACTTGATACTTGCTGTTGTTGTTTGTTTGTTTTATACTTTAAAAGAAATTGCAGTACTAAATATAATCTAGATTATGTCCCTGAAATGACAGATTTGCAGATGAGGGGATTATGAGAAAAGAGTTTTATTATTTTGTGTAATATATCAAAAGCTGTTCTCACATTACATCACCTTACAACCACAAAACAATCATTTTGCACGTTAATGTCAGCTGGAAAAATATCAAACTGACTGTATTGTATACCTTATTTTTCTCTGTATTGTAATTGTGCCAATGCTGGTTTTGTTTGGTTTTTTTCAACATTCCACTTCACCTGCTCTGTACAGTAACTTCTGAGAATGAATGTTTGAGAAAAATTTGGATGGTAATTTAAGATGTTCTTTTATTTATTGGTCGACATTTGCAAGAGCTTTGTTTTCCGCTGACCCTAACACGGCTGCTATTAACATCAATCTTTAGATGAGGAAAGAGGTGAACCTCTAACAGTCCCAGAGCGTCTGTCTGTCTGTTCAGATCTAACAAACGCTGCGTCTGAAGTTGATCCAATGAGCCTGACAGACGGATGGATGGATTAAGTTGAACATGAGAAGTGACTCTATAATGCTGTAAACTGTACATGATGGTAATAGCTGCACTTTTAGAAATAAAATTCTTCAATTCTCTGTCTACACGATGTTTGAAATTTATTAATTTTATGTCTCATCTATCTTCATTCCTTTTTTTCAAGTACTTGTGGATTTGTGCAACCACTCATGTAATTGAAGTGTAATCATATTAATTAATTATTACACATAAAGACAGGCAGACATAAAGACAGGCAGCACACAGTCATGAAATTGTGTCTTTTAGTGTGGATGGTTTGTTAAACAAGCTAATCACACACTGAATTAGTGGTTTCTGCTTGTGGGGTGGGGGTCTTCAGCTCTGCTTGCCTATCTGAGAAAGTCACACTTTTTCACAGTGAGATCACACATCCATCCTGTGGTGACAGTTTTCCTTGTATATTTCAAGTCAACAACTGTATTAAAATGAGATTAAGTGCAGTTTTTACTGTTGCAATCTGTTTGTCTGAATGTTCAGTGTTTCCGGTTCCTCTCCAGTCGTTACTCTGTACATACATCACACCTCCATGACCTGACAGTCAGCTGAACAGCACCAGAGGTTTGACATGTGAACACATTTTGACAGAGACAGGAAAATATTCACATCCTCATTCTCAGCAGATTTACAGCCAATATGTAAACATTCACTAAAATGTTATTGTAGATAATTCATCACAATGGATGTGTGTGTGTGGAAAGGATGGGAGGAGGATGGGGTGTTGTGACAGTCACTTCATCATTTACCTGAAGAAGCAGTTTTTGTGAGCAGGTGGTCTTACTGTGGATCTGTATTGTTTCTTAGGCCATGAGGAAGAGGTGCCGACCCAGCAGGTTTTGTTTTGTGTCCACGGTGTTGGGCCTGATCTCCGTGGCAACCATTGTCACGTTGTGGACCATTGCCCTGACAGGAGAAAACTATGTGGGTAACGTCACAGCTCCATGGAACAGGTAAGACTGTCTAACACTTCTATACCTATAAAACAAAATGGTGCAATACAATGTGAAATCACTTTACTGTAAGCACTGAAACTTGTGAACTGGCTTACACATGATTATTTTACTGGTATCACAACAAAAAGTAAAAGAAAGTTAAAAGAAAAGAAAGAAAGAAGAAAAGCCAGTGCACCTTGTTGTCAGTTTGTTATTTCCATTGACCAAATATGAACCTTCATCTAAAATGTTGGAAGAGATCAGTGACGGAAAACTCTCTCTGAACTATAGAGCTGCTTTATCATGTTTGTGTGCTGATAAACAAAAAATATATACCGTGAACACATCCTTTTCCATGTGTGTTAGACTATGATGTATATAACCTCACAACAACTCACTGCCTGTCAGTAACAAAGGTGGAAACTCTGAAACTGTTCCCTCCCCTCAACCATGACCACAACCTCACACTGACACAACAAATGAATATCACTGTTATAAACAGCAGTATGGTTACATAG
This sequence comes from Caranx ignobilis, assembly GCA_021432705.1. Classification (NCBI taxonomy): domain Eukaryota; kingdom Metazoa; phylum Chordata; class Actinopteri; order Carangiformes; family Carangidae; genus Caranx; species Caranx ignobilis. The sequence continues at coordinate 65,771,384 of MU269990.1, read as the reverse complement.
CAATACTCACCCAGTATGAAATATTAATATACTCACAGTGTGAAGTTTTTAATTATAGTAATAATAGAAAACCCAGTGACCCTGCATAGATAAGCTAATAATATGATGTGCACCATATCACTCCTACTTTAAGAAAAATAAACCCTAATGAATTGGCTATTATTTCCTGTAGATCAGTGCTTTCTTGTTTCTTGTGTTCCTCTAACATCTCCACTTGAGATCATTCTGAGCCTGGCTCTGGTGTCTCTGGCTCGGTGTGCTCCTGTCGGCTCATCACCACTACACCTGGAAAAACTGCTCCCTGTAGGTGAAGGTGGCTGTGATTTAGCTGCTGGGTTGTTGAAAATATGGCTGTATTTTATACTTTTATATTGGCAGGCTCTGGTTTATCAGTTACATTTACACAAGCTTATGAACCATGTTTTTTTCTTTTCCTCATGATCATATGATATTGTTGTTGATGTTTCACCATCAGTTAACTGCCTTAAAAACACTGGTTAGTGTGTATGTGGGCGTGAGGGGACAAAAGGTGGACCTGTGAAAAACTTTAATCTACAAGTGATGTACCGCTGCCCCCTAGTGGACTTTCAGTTTTTCTGCCAGGATTGTTCCCTTTTATTTCTGTGGCATTTGAGCTCTGCAATAATACTATTACACAGACTAATGGTAATATCAATAATAATAATAATGCTAACAATTAGTTAACAGTTTTAGTTGGATCCTGACCTTCAAACACAAGCAGCAGATTCAGGTTGTAAATTTGACTGATGGTGATGCATCGGTCAAAGTTCAATAGGTATCTGCCTTGTTCCTCTTTGGGTTACTGTTGATTATATGTCACTTTCCCACGCTGTCAGAATCAGATTCCCTCCATCTACCACATCTGACTAGTGATCTGTCTACCTGTGTTGCTAGATCCAATCAGGATGGCTGGATGCCATTTTTGAAACATATTGCAATTCTGTCCATCTTTCAGTACTACTGTTGCACAACCAACCTCCTCCCCATTGCCACCATGACCTCCATGATGTCTAGAGACACTGGGCCGAGGGTTTCCATCAACCAGCAGCCAACAGCACCTGGAATCCAGGGGATCCAGTCCTCATATATGAACCTACGCTTAAAAACATGACACTTCACATCGCTGGAGTCTGATCAACTCTCTCTGTTACTCACCATGAGAAATGTTGTTATTCACTTCTGTTGTATTTCTCCTCATTGGACTATCTTTAGTGATGCCCCGGATCTGAGTTGACATGTTAAAGCATTATTTTTATTTTTTATTTTTTTAGCTAGGCTGAAGAATACTTCCATCTGGTTTTATGTCATCTCCCTGCCTTTTCCCCAAACAGCCAGCAGGGCTGTCACAGGGGCTCATGCAGAATAACTGTCTGCACAAGATGGTGCCAAATTTATTTGTAGTTTGGGAGTTTTTGTTTCGTGAAAAAAGATTCTGCCAGTCATGTTTCCATTTAACTCAGCTTTTGTCCTATCCCTCTCTTAGTTTGAAGACTGTTGTATGGATGATTTGGCACAAACTGAAATACCAAGAACCAATGCTCTCTATGGTGAGAGAGGTCTGGGTGCCTGATGTATGTAGGATACCATTAGACACAAGGTAAACGGGTGGTAGTGCACTGATGAACTCATTTTATTGGTCTGATTTGTCACAGCCACAAATGCACACAGCAATAGACAGATGGAGTCGGACAGTGAAACATTTTGCATTGGCAGGATTTTTCCTTCACCAAAAGTAAAGAAAGACAGTGATGTAAAATAGAAAATATGCAAACAAAGAACACATTATGGCTTTTTGTCTCTGCTTTACAGACACTTCAGACACAGATAACAGGTCCAAATCAAGATAAAAACACACTATTCAGAAGCCAGCCCCCAAACTGTACATCAACAAAAACTAACAGTACTAGCAACATGTTCATAGACAATCATACACAAGTAGACTTGGCTGCATGGTGGTGATTTGCAAGCAGTGATTTTTTTTTAATGTAAAAAAACAAAAAACAAAAGAAAATCATACAGTTGCCATTTATTTCAATTAACAGTCTGTATTTTTTCTTTGTGTTTTTGTTTCTAAAGATAAAATGTGATTTTCCAGAAGTTTGAAACTCTTTTTAATGTGTTTTGAGTTGAGCAGATGATGATTTTGCATAATCATTATGCCGACTGTAGAATTTCAGAGGAAAGTGTGTCACCTGAACCATGAATCTTATAAATACAAACTATTACCTTCAATTGTAGTGATTATCAGCTCATCTAACAGCATGTGAACCCCCTTCCCATGCACTTCCAAAGTCTGAACTGAACAGATGTGAACAGACGAAAAGTCAACAGAGGATTTCATTTCACTCTCATTCTTCAAATATCTTCCATAATTTTTACGAACAAATAAGTGCTTTTTAACTCTGTTTAATCACCGTCACTGTAACAGCTAACAATAGCATATAATGAATCAGCATAAAAATAAAGCAGTGACAAAGCTCTGGCCTATCAAAGGGCTCATCCAGCCTACGAAGAGGCACAGTGGACACTTGCAGATTCAAGATCACAACCAACAGCAGAGGAAGGTAAATCTGCTTCATCTGCCTGGTAACAGGATCTTCAATTCAAACTAAAATACTCTGGGCTGTGCAGCTTCTTATTGTCAACATGTTGTCAGATCTATGCCCGGTACAGAGTGAAAACCCAATCAGGGATCACTTCATTTAAAGAAAAAAAAACTGCCAAAAATGAAAGTGAAGAAATGATGAAGTTACATAACTGGTGAGTAAACTGTTAATGCTGATTATGTAGCAGTTACACATAATGTAGCTCCTCTCAAAGGCTCACTATCACAGTTGGGTGTTTTGGTGGAAGAAACACATGGAACATTGCAGTTTAGCTCTGTGGAAACTAATCTCTAGGAAATCGGGTTTTTTAAAATTTGAATCAATAACCGTTTATGTTCTGGCCAGTGTTAAAAGAAATACATTAATTCTATCACTGTGTTCTTATTTAAGTAATCAATCATTTCTTCTTTGCTTAAGGTTACCGTATAAAATGATGAATGTAAAAATGCTTATCACAGGTTGATGTATTCAACCTACTTGTTTTGTGTGACCATACACCAGTCACAAAACAAGTATCTGAAAAAATCACTTACAATGGTTCATGATGAAACAAGAAAAGTTTGTTCTGTTTGGTGTGTTTAGCTGAATTAGTCAGTTAATTCTTTTTTTTTTTTTAAGACATAGAACGAACCTCAGCGTGTCAATATAAGCATAAGCAAGCTGTTTGAAGGCAGAGTCAGTAATGTCCATATTTTTACTTTCATATATTTTCATGTCCAAGTCAAATTAGGACAAACTGTCTACAATGTGGAACCCAAATACAGGAAGTTGTGAAAACAAACATGATGGGAGAGAAGATGGTGGACAACACACAAATAAGTAGCCGCTCCACTTGGAGTAATCTGTAACTTGAGCCATCACTGTGTCATTCTGAATATAATAAATGAAAGGTAATACAGTGCTGAGGTTACAGGACCACTTGATGCTGTGAGCGACAGCTCTGTAATGCAGGACAAACAAAACTTTGAGTGCGTCAGAGCTGCTGGTGACTCAGCACAAGACCAGTCTTTTCAAGTATAACTGACACTAAGTGGAGGGCAACTTTGACCTCTGAGCAATTCAAAGCGTCTACAAGCACCTTTCACTATTTTGTTAGCTAAAATAAGACAGAGGAAACATTTGGTCAGTGTCTGACAAGACTCCATGTCATTTATGGAGCCTCTGGTAGAAAGGCAAGAAGCAGAGAATGTGACACCCAGTTAGATCATGTGATTTAAGCCTCAAGTTGCATTTACACAAATTAACATTAAGTCTATTTTGTCTTAATTGATACATTACATCACACATAGCATCACACATAAGAACAGAACTCACTCTCAGCCTCTTGTTGAACACAGAAACTTGTACGATTAAACCCCTAAACTACTAAAATCAGTGGAAAGAGCTAAACCTCCCTCAACTTCTGTAGAACATGTACAAAATGAAAATGGTGCAAATGAAAAAAAAATATATAGAACTTGGTTTTTTACATTTAACAGGCGTGAGTTTTTTCAATTCTTGCTTTCAAACTTAATTCTCACTGGAGGATTTTCTCCCTGGTGTCAGGGAGTTTGAGAGCCACAAGGCCACCGCACACCAGCGCCGTGAAGGACAGTAGGATGGGGACGGCTTTGGTGACGCCCACAAAACTGGAGAAGATGGTGCTGCCGAGGATCGCTGCCAGCTTACACAGGGCGTTCAGCACGCCGAACGCTGTGGCCCTGTGAGACCAAGACAAGACACTGAGACTGACACTTTCATTTGGATTTTGAAGATGTTGGACGTTTTTTCCAGATGGAATACAAACTACAGAATTCACTATCACTGTCAGTAACAGAAAATGTCGGTACCTTTTAGAAGCAGGATACAGCTCCACGGTCACCACCTCGATGCCGTTCCACGCAGCTGCACTGATGCCACAGAACAGACACTGCAGGGTGATGATGGCCGACTGGCTGAAGCCCAGGAACAGGAAGAAGCTGCAACCTGCTGAAGTTAGCATGGAGCCACCTGAGGAGACCACAGAATCCACACTCACTGTCTATTCATCATTCATCCTTGAGACTATTGGAAACAATTCAAAGAGTATGAGCTGTCTAGTAAAAATTTAAGCGGCAACGAGCTGAATGAAGAAGAACTTAACATTAACGACACAGTCAGCTGATCTCTAAGAGCTGACTCAGCAGCAGAGAGGAGCATCTAAACCATATCCACCAGGAAAAGAAATAAATTGATGAATGATTTGCAATGAATTTATAACACAATCATTATTATGAGAAAATAACACACAACTTAAAGTTAAGTCACTGGTCTTTGGTCACCACTTTGAATTACATTTCATCATACCTTTGATATACTATCAGAGAATAAGTTTTCAAATTTATTTTTCCCAATTAATTACAATCCTTGTCTTTAGCCAAAACTATTAGACCCATGTTTACTGATGCTTGATGGTATCAACTTTTTGACACATATAGTTACAGTGCAAAAAACACAGAGAAGGTGGTGTAATGATGAGCGTGGTAGTGCCAACATTATGGACCCATTTTCAACAATAACCCTCTCTAATAACCTTGTTAGAGAACAGTATGTTATGTTAGATGTACTGAAACACTGAACAGCTGGACATGTGCATTCAAAAGTTTAGAGAAGATCAAATTAAGTTCACCATTAAAAGTTAAAGTGCATTTTAGGTGCATTCTGAAATTGCATCCCAAAGTCGATTATCTCAAAATTTTGTGAGTAGTGTATATAAATGCTGCATGTATAACAACATACCTACTGCTCACATGGACTCACAGACACAACCACACCACTACTACAAGGGTTGGTGCCATGCAAAATTGAAACATCAACAACAATCATCAGCGAAGGGAAGCAAACTTCCAAACATCACCTATGATCTTGACCCTGCCGATCTTCTCCACGTACAGGGCTGAGATAATGTTGCCTGGCAACACCGCCAAACTGCCCAAGAAGCTGACCAGATAAATGAGTATGTCGTTTTCCTCAGTGGTGTCCAGGTGGCAGCCTTGTTTATTATGCTCAAAGGTGGTGTTCTCCATCTTACAGTCGATGAACTTCTCCTCCCACAGGTCTACAGAGAGCAGAGATTACCAAACATAAGATGGAACTTGTGGAAGAAGGTCAAAAGACATTGGTCAAGGTTTTGTACATCATGGGATCTAACCCTGGAGAGGCAGAACCCTGTCGTGTTTGTGCTGGTTTATCGATGCAATGAGCTGGAATGAGCTAGAAACATGAATCTTCACACAGTTACTGGAAATGACGTGCAAATCTTTCCCAAGAAATAATCAATCGTCTAATTATCAGTCTGATAGGCCAAACCCCTCAGACCACAAGTCTTTTTACCCTAACTTCTCACCCTACAATGTGGGTGGGTAATTGTTAACTAGGCCTAAATAAGCACTGTGAGCCTAACTTACAGAGGACACCACAAATGTGTGCGCCTCTGACCTGACCTGTAACATCACAACCAGACAGTTCAGTGACAAAAAGTCATCCCACACAAAGACATTATAGAGAAGAAGAATCAAAAGTATTTTTAAATTTGAGCAGGTTGAACTCTAACCTGGTTTCACTGATTGTCAGTGCTGGAGCTGTACTTCCTCTGCAGCCCAGCTCCTGCTCAACCTACCTGTGTTAAAGAAGACAGTGGAGCGGATGGTGCAGTTCTCAAACACTGTGTCTGTGGACCTGATGTCCTCAAAGTGACAGTCTTCAAACAGTGAGTCCTCAAACCTCACTGACTTCATCTTTATACTGATGAACCTATGGGGATGGGATGGGACACACACACACACACACACACACACACACACACACACAACAGACAAAGAAAACATGGACTTTCTTCTATTGCTGTGGCAGCACAGAATCAGAATGGACAAAATGGGCTGTGTGTATTAAATCCAAGATGGCCACCACTGATAATACTGCCATGGAAATAAGCACTGTTTCACTCATGGGCAGTGTGATGGAGTGAAAATGGAGGCGTGATTACCTCCATGGCAATATCATAAGTGACAACCCTGGTAGCTACAGTATTCATGTTAGAATTCAAAGTTAAAGCCCATCACGTCTGTTTTTAATTCTGTAAGGAGCATAGAAGTTAAATAATATACAGTACTGTCACATACTGTATATCTGCATTGAAAACCTTCCTCTGCAGAGGTGAAGCAACCTTGAAGATAGACACCATCATTTTGTTAGAGAACCCAGCAGCAATCCCAGGTTCCTTGGCTGAGTGAACTGAACTGCACTGCACCGCACAGAAATGTACAAGAACTGACAGACACAAACACATTTGATCACCTCAGGCAAGGACACGTCCTCAAGTGTGTGAAAATATATTTCACCTTGATAAAAACTTTTTCCTCTCCACAGATTCATGAATAAATATAGAGCCTGGAATACCTACACAGGCGTATTCCTAACACCAGCACAACCCTCTGGGAGAGGAATTTCATATGAACAAGCATCTCCAGCCTTTTCTGCAGAGGTAAACAACTGTGTATCTGCTGAAGCTCTGTCTGTGCTGCTGCTCAACTGAAAGAGCTGTCACCGAAGTGTTCAGCACACAGAGTTAATAATCTACAATTTACACACACAAACACACACACACACACACACAGGTGAGCTCTGATGTCACAGACACACCCACACACACACCCTCTGTCCACTCAAGCAGTTTTAAAACACCGAGATAAGAGGAACTCATGGGATTTGCAGGTGCTGTAACAAAATCTCTGGTGTATCTTTACTGGCTTCGCCCACATGTATCACAAAGCTTACATGTTTGTATACAGAACCAAACAGCTTATAGTTAACACAAACAGTGATCAAATAAAAACTGTGAAGTCTTGTTAAACCTGCCGAGGTTTAGTGTCTTCACAATGTAACTCAATGGTTTTTGTTCTGACCGTCAGCGTATGCAGTGAAGTGACATTAACCTACAGACATTAACCTGATGAACCACAGCATGCTGGTTTCTGATAACAACACAACTGAGAATGAAATGACTGGTAAACCTAATGCGGTCTATCTATCAGACACCCCTGGGGTGAGGGGTCTTAAAACGCAGCCACCTCCTTCTTCACACTGCTATTGTGTTTTAGCACACAGCAATGTGTTAAAGGGTTCAGATACTTTCTTCACCAAAGTGCCTGAGAAAGTCTGAATGCAGGGTTAGGACTATCATTTCTGGTAAGTAACTTCCTAATGATAGTTTTTTGGGGAAAAAAAACATTTCCTACGAAACACACTAACAACTGAAACCTTCAGTTGATCTATACAAAAATAAATAAATACAATGTAAATACATATAATATACATAAATATCTTCATAAATATGTTGCAGATTTTTTTTAACTGAGTTGTTTTGCTCAGTATCACACTTCTATTGAAACTAACACATTAAACACACATTTCAGTACAACAGACAATAGATGTAGTGTATATACATCTGTATAACCTGTGTGCTTTGTGTCCAGGAGGTGACATAGTGAAACTTACTTGTCATTGATATATTCTCCCTCTTTATGGATTTGGTTCTCCAGAGAAAAGTTAAAGTGGTAGTTCTCCACTCGTTCTCTGTGGAAAACCTAAAAGCAGACAAAACAACATTAACCACTTTTTTCTATCTTTGTATTGAATGCCCAGCTTTAATCAGTGTGATGATTTGTGTTTTCTCTTTTCTAATCTAACAGACTCAGTATTTTATATGCTCCTATTCATTATGGTACTGCCTAGTAATAATGCAAGTTTAAAATCTCCTTTTATAATGAGCTTTTCAATAATGACTCATAGCACCACCTGCTGTCATGGAGGGTGGAGAAAATTCTGCACAATCAGAATAGAAAGATTGTACCTTATATTGTTTATTATGTATCATTATTATTCAGTATACTTGCTGTTGACCTCACCTTAACCTTGTTCTTGTACTCCTTGTACTGCAGGTGTTTGATCATATCAGGGAACCAAACAGACAGACCATAGTAACTGTGACAAAGTGTAGATGGAGAGAAAAGTGCATTTTACAACCACAATGTAAAACAGAAAAACAGCAGCACCCCTGTGTCACATTAGCGTCAGAATCTGCTCTGCGGAGATCAGCCCAAGATAATAACCATGTAACTGCAACATGCCTGTTTTAATGCCACATTGTGATCCCCAGGGTTTCTGTCACTCTGCTCATCATTCTGCTGGTGTCTCAAACTCACCTGAAGGCCATGCAGAACCAGATGACAGCCATGAAGAGAGTAGCAAAGCGCAGCTCTGCAGACAGGAGAGATGCCATGTTCCTCAACACCTGAGACAAACACACATGTAAGAGTGAAACAAGAACCAAGTCCCGCTGCTGTCAGCTGTTACCACTATTTTTTATTTTTTGACAGTTTGACTGATATTTACCAACATAAATGTTTTAGACATCAGTTCGAAAATGACATATTACTCTACTCCGTCAGAGCAAAACCTTGTGTGAAGCAGGTGTTAATGGTGCAAACACCACCACAGTCACAGTCCTGTGCTCTGACGGAAACACACAGGAGACAAGAGAACAAAAACAACTCTACACCCACAGAGATTGATCATTTTGAACATACCAGTTTGCAGAGTGTTAGTGAACGCACAGCCCATCTCTGTACAGGTGTTCCTGTGGCGCTCTGGATCTCTATGAACTCGTCCTCTGCCGTCTTCGGAGCCTTGATGTGAGTCACCTGAACAGAGACACAGAAGGAAACAAAATCTGACCTTCGCCAAAGCAACTTTCCCTGAATAGGTCAAACTCTTAGCTTCATACTGAGCTTTTTTTCCACTGATCACACTTTTTAAATCAAACTTCCTCAAGTTCCCCCCACCCTTCATTTCAAGGAGGAATACATCATAAAACAGCTCATCATTTAAAAACACAATGAATTGGCTTATCAGAGAGATTCATGGGAATGCTGCATGCATCCGTTCACTGCATGTCTGTATCTGTATCTGAATGTATCTGTATTGTGTTGAGTCCATGTTGGTTCCATGTACTCACAGTAAAGACTTTTTCTGGCTGTCCCTTGGCTCTCCAGTTGGTGTCATGGACCTGCTTCAGGATCATCCAGGCCTCATCGTGCTTGGCATTCTGCCCAACACACACACACACAAACATACACATCTGACTCCACTCAGTAACCACCATCAGTTAGAAGGAGTGAGGAGCGATGTTTATGCAAGCGAAGCTTATGTAAGGCCTCCACTGTGCAGGTTAAGGCAGTGCATGATCAAGTAAGAGTGTGTCATACATTATTGATTTGTTCAGCATCACAGAAGCTCTGTGTTCCACGGTGAAATCACAAGGAGTTGCCTTCTATATTAACTGTTAGGATGGAGAAGAGTCTCACCTCCAGGAGGAAGCGAGGGCTCTCGGGCATGAAGGTGAGTCCAACCAGAGACATAATCGCAGGAAGAGCCGCAACCAGGACAAAAACCCTCCAGCTGTGGAACTGCAACTCTGTGCCCATACTGAAGCCCCAGCCTATACACATACACACAAACAATGGTCCAATCAGCCTCCTTATGTTTCAGGACTGGACAACTGGAGTCAGTGTGCTGGTAACCACTGTGGTTGAGGTGTCAGAAAACCTGCTTTGTTTCATCAGACTAGGCTTAGACGTTTCAGGTGTTTGCAGTTATTCTGGATGAGCCTGAAAAGGCAACATTGGCAGCAAAAGCAAGAAATGAATTTAGATCAACAGCTTGACAGATCTTCTCACTAAAACTTGTGGTGGGGAAGAAAATTTTTAGTCTCAACACAAAGTCCTAAGCTGCCCAGTAACTTTCTGGACAAATAATCAAAATGAGTAAAATGATAGAATCTGTTACAGATTTCTAGGGGATGGGGTTTTTCACAGTTGATATGATGCAAAAGCGTAAAACATGATGAACCAGAGTCACAGGGGCTTTGTTCCCTCTGCTTCAGCTTTATGGACTGTAGTACTTGATGTTGATGTTATTCTTTATAAGGTACACCCTCAAAACCCTATGTTAGATGATGCAATGACCAACTTTCATGTTGTTTACTCATCTGCCTGAATGTTAACTGTTGATTTTAATCTCTCACCGTATCTGGGGATGATGCCCCAGGCAGTGAAGGAGGCGTAGATCCCACCGATCATCCAGAACATACACAACCAGGACAGATGTTCTCCTCTCTTGTCCATCTGAAGAAACTCTGAGAAGTAGGAGTACACGATCGGCACTGTGCCACCGATGCTGAGAGCAGGGGGAAAGGGAGGGAGAGAGAGAGAGAGAGAGAGAGAGATCTTACTTTTCTTTCTCTGTTTTATTTTGCTCTACCATGCCCTTATATTATATTTATATTATATTACATTATATTATATTATATTGTATATTTGCAACTGGATACTTGAATGTCCTTTGGGATCAATAAAGAATCTCTAAGTCTAAGTGGTCAGTAACACTATAAAGAGCTGTAATTCTTTTCTTTGGATTTCTATTATGACAGATGGACTATTCCTGAAATCAAACATTTTGCATTTTATTGTTGTAAAGTTAAACTGAAAATAAGCATGGGACACTAGGATGACTCTGTTTCTCTTGTAGGTGACAGGATTTCTGTTGTGAAATTTGATATGTGATAATACTTCATCAGAAGGACAACAGCACATATGTGACTGCAGCAGAGAGGTTATGCAGGACGTGCTGTAACTCCATCCCATATACCTCTGAGGAGAGCATTGTGTGCGTCTGAGTAACGCTTTTGCTGTGCTGTGTGTGACCTAATTTCTAATTTAGTGTGCGTCCCTGTGGACCACAGTTATTCTGGGATGGAGCCACCTTCTGCACATGGATGTTGCTTCGTTTGTTGCATTGTAAGATAATTAGGAAGAACGTTGAAGATCAGCTGAACCCAGAGTTCGTCTGAGGGCCAGAGCGCTGCACACAGGGAGGTGAGAGGTTTCAGCACCTCAGGATTTACATACCACACAACTCCTTCTGCAAATAAAGCTTTATGCAAAAATCTTCATCTGAAAATTCAAAATCTTTTTAAGTAGCTAATTAAAAAATGAAGGCGGTGCAGCCTGGTCCATTAGGGAAATGTTTCCACTCATGATGTCAGTATTTCCAAAACCCAGACAGGCTGCAGTCTATCGGTGACTATAGACCTGCTCTGTGTTGTTTAGTAGATACAAAAGAGACATAGCCTCAGCTACAAACAAAAGATATTCTTGTTTGTTGCTGATATTTAAGTTTTTTTTTAAAATTAACATCATGTCAGTGTTCTCCTGACAGTCCTTGATGTTTTGTAATACAGATATAGCTGAGGTTGTTGTTTTATGTCACTGAGTGAAATAAAAATGACATTTTGAAGTATCTTAACAGACGTCTTCCTTCCATACCAAAAAAGTACTAAACTTGATTCAACAGGAGATTTGACTTGATAATATGAGTACACTTGCAGTGTATTTCTATGTTTATGAGTGAGCTATCAGAATGTAATCCTATTTTTAGTCTACTACAGTAAGTGCATTTCAGATGAAGTATATAGATGGTTATATATGATTAAAGAGGATAAGATACGAGTGAAGAGTTCCGCTTTGGGACGAGCCAAACGTGTGGCTGAGGGTTGGTGAGCCTTAAATAATGAAGCCATAGGCTGAGCCATCTGCTGCCATGTCATGGAGGGGTTGGGCTTTTGTTAGTTTTTCTTTGCATTTGGTTGGTTGGTACTGTTGGTTTGACAAAGTCATTTTGTACAAAATTCATTTTGTTATGGACAATTTATATGATAGACTTTTATATATATGATAGACAGTAAATGTTGTAAAAACAATAGATCAATCACTTTACTCCCAAAAGAGCAGTGTAAATGTGTGTGTGTGTGTGTGTGTGTGTGTGTGTGTGTGTGTGTTACCCGATGCCAGAAAGAAGTCTGAAGAAGAGGAAGAAGCCGTAGCCTTGGGCAAACGACGACAGGAAGGAAAAGACACAGTTTATTGCCAATGCCACGATCAGACAGCGCCGACGGCCGACTTTGTCTGCCAGGCCGCCCCACACGAACGCTCCCACCATCATGCTGAGAAAGACGATCAGACCTGCACACAGACACACAAAGTATGATCATGACTATACAGTAACTTTATCATTGTAACCCTAATACAGAAAGCCCACTAACAATTTAACTGTTTTAATTAAAACCCTTAAACCAAATCTTGGCAACACTGCTGTCACACATAATATCATATACACAGTTGCCCATAAGGTTGAAATCTTTTCATTAAATGAATTGAATGTGATTTATTCTTATTCTAGTGTATATCTTGGCAAAACCTTATTGACCAATCCTCCAAACATGTCACTGTAAAGATTAAACCACAATCAACCTGTATAATAGGAACACAAAGAGGAATGAAAACAAAATTGTTCCAACTTTATTGGGTAAATGTGTAGATTTATATTTCAACAGTAACTTATAATAGTGTTGAAAGACAGAGACAACCTTTCCTCTGCAACTCATGTAGTCAAGTTTGTTATGTTTTTGATGGTATAAGCAATTCACTAAAATATTAGCTCATTGACATGTGACATCCCACAAATGACCCAGTGATCAGAGTGGTCTTCAGACTCTGGACAATCTTTATCGAAAGCACTGTGTTTCCCTTTAAAGCCTCTGGAAACATGGCTTTACATAGTAAAAATGCTTATATTAGATCAAAGTCTCATTAAGCATCCACAAAAGTCTGAATGAAAATTACTATTCATAACTATTAGAAAACCTGGTTTTAAAACAGCTCATTTTGCTGTTTAGACCACTTGTCAGGACAGAGTGGGCATGACAGATAACACTCTGACTGACAGCTGCCTCGATTTGATTGACATTTCCCCTCTGTTGGAAAAAAAAATGACATGCACGGCACAATGGATGGATGGATGGATGGATAGATGGTTAGATAGATAGATAGATAGATAGATAGATAGATAGATAGATAGATAGATAGAGTTAGCAGAGTTAGCAGGAGCAGAAAGGTTTTGTTGTGCTGCCACTGGGGGGCGGGATGAGACAACTGACGTGGATGATTTATGATTGGTTTGGAATTTATTGTGTAATAAATCTCAGCAATAACCACGCCCATTCAAACCCAATTTCAAAAATGTACAAAAAAATAAAAGACAAATATTTCGAATTTGGATGGAAACTTATTTCTAATTATTTTTACAGGGTAAATATTATGTACATAAGACCCTAAAATACATAGAAGACTTTTGTGGATTTGGGTTTCCAGCGGCTTCAGGATTTGCAGTGTGTGAACCATGTGTGACACTGCTGTGTGTATACTGTCATCTCTATCACACAGCCAGGCTTACTAACATCAACTCTATGCACTCAGGTTTTATGGTAGAAAATATGTCAGTGCACTCAGCTCTTTCTGGCCATTCTTCATCAGCATATAACTGTATAACTGCTGCCAGATACTGGCAACACTACACCACAGTGCAGATGGCTGTGCTACAGGGGAGAGCTGACTCCGTGACTCATCATATTGGGTCTGCAACTAAAACCTCATTCACACATACTGTACAAACATGCCTTGTTCTAAATAAATGGAGACCTTACACAGAGTGTGACAAACTTTCTTTCCTTGGTTTTAGTGTGGCTGTATTATCTTTTGTCTATAACTGTGTCCCTGGAAACACTGAGATGCTGTTTCCAAGGTCGGGACAGAGTATCGATCAATGAGTGTGTCTGCTGACTAAGCACAAACACGGATCCATCTCAAACACTGCTCTGGGCCAAGCTGGTGGGAGAATGGAGGAGGTTTGAGACAGGAGTGAGAGGAGGATTGTGGAGGAGGAGAAGAAAGACAGAGCAGGAGTGGAGGGAGAGGACAAGTATTGAATAAGTTCAGAAAATCTACTTTTTCTCTGCACTTCAGCCACAAAGTCTCTCTGACTGCAGCTGTGTGGCTGTTCAGGTTGGAGAACTGGATGCACTGGAGTTGACCTTTGACCTTTTGATACAGCATGCCATCACTTTGTAATTTATCCTTTTAGACATCTGAGTTACACTGGTGTAATAACTGGTGTCTGAATGAGGGGAAGTGAGATGGACGGACAGAGGTAGGGAGAGAGATGAGAGAGAGGGGCCTTCTACTCTATTCTTCTCCTCTTTTCTTTTCTACTACATCTGTTTTCTCTCCTCTGTTTTGATTCCTTCTCTTTGTTTCTCCACTACTCTCCTCTTTTTATCCTCTACTGTTGCCTCTCATCTTTTCTGCTCCTTTTCCCCTCTTCTTCCTCTTCAACTCCTCATCTCTTATCTTCCCTCTTCTCCTCATCCGCCTCCCCAAAACCACACACCATTCAACTACCAGCCTACACACTCACACCCTCATATACTGCAATTATATACACAAAGTGTATATGGGCCAATACACCAGCACAAGTTATTGTACACATCCTCATGCAACACGCTGATTCATTCCTCCCCCCTCCTCAGAGCCCATTAGCTAATTACACTGCAGGAGCAATTTGTTGATTGCTGCAGGAAATCACTGACTCTTTGGATGCTGAGTGTGTGTGTGTGTGTGTGTGTGTGTGTGTGTGTCTGTGTGTCTGTGTGTTTTAATATAATGATAAAATGATAATATCACACATTAATCTTGTTGAATATGGTACTGACTGAACTGTCTGACCTGTCATGACTTTTGGTAACAAAGAAAACAGCATAAGAATCAGAGTCTGGAAAATTAGCAGGTAATTTTTTTTTAACATTCACTAATGTTACTACTGTTTCTGCTTGTAACACAACACCTGTACATTTGTTCTCTGCACCATTAACACAGATGAAGGGTACAGTATGAAAGGAGACTGACAGAGAGAATTTAACCTGTCAAACAACAAATACATAGAAGAGCAGAAGAATCGTAGCAGAGTGCTGCAAATAAAACACTAAGGTAAAGCTGGAAATCCAGTAACAACTAACAGTCAGAAGTAACCTGTCAGTTTTCTTTAGATACTGGTTCCATTATGTACTTATTTCTTACTGGGGTCATGATAAGAGCACAAAAGCAGCAGGCAAATATAAATTGGTGAGAAATCAGGCAGAAATGAAGTCAGTGTGGAAAACGGAGAGGGATTCATTATTCTCTGGACTAATTATGGGAGTGGAGACAGTTGCGTGATGAGGTGGAGGAAGTTCAGGTGGGAAACAAGTCTGGAGGCTTTTCATTTGAAACATCTGTGCAGGAAGTGTTTCAGCCATCAGCAGAGCAGCCACAGTCTGAACTCTTATTGTCTCTTCCCTACCAATCTTACCGATTCAGTACTGCTTCAATATTGACCTAATAAACCCTCAGAGGATGTAGCTACTAGTAAGTTGTGTTGTGGATTGTGTTGAGCAAAGACTTCACCTGCAGTTCTCTCAGAAAAATACATCTCACAAAGAAACCACACTGTAAATCAACAATGACTCATTGAAGCTCTTACCCAGCATTCCTTTCTCTGCATTGGACAGGCACAGATCCTTTTCTGCAGACGGTAGAACAAAAGCAACCACGAAACACTCCACTCCATCGGCCATTAACGCCAGGCCCAGCACCACGAAGAGCGTCCACTGGAACTTCCCGTGGCCACAGTCTTCCATGATGTCCTCGTACTGTTCAGATAACTCCTCCAGTTCAGAGATGCCACTTCTGCCAGCTCGAGCTTTAGCCCTGGGACACAGAGAGAATACAAAGTTTTCAGGGTAAAAGGTCAGGTTAAAAGATTTCTCAACATCTGACTGAAGAGAAACTGCCCTGTGAATTCAGCCAGCTGTCCACAAATGCTGTATAACGTGCCACACACCCATAAACAGAACCTAAAGTCTCTTTTCCTGCATTATGCTCTGGGCTCTTAGTGCCTGCAGACGCTGGTGACCTACAAACTCTGTGCCTGAGCTTCTCCTGCTGCTCTGCTAACATGTTTGATTTTCTCATAGCCAGAAAATGGATGCCTATGTATCTGACTTCTGCGTCCAGTGAGAGTCCCTGTTCTTCTGTGTTTTCATCTGACAGCATTAAGAGGAGCATAGTGATAGTGAATTACACTAACTAGTGAATCTATGAATGAATAAGAATGTGTGTAAGTCGCATTGCTGTTGGCCCTTCTACAGTTGTAAAGGTCAGCAACAACACTGTGGTCTAAGAACGAGATGGGGAACTGAGATGAACTTACTCTACCTGAAGACCAAGTGATGTTACATCAGTGCCTTTTGTATTGATTTAAATGGTGAAGATCATTTATATCTGGAGGTGACTATCAACAAAACTAAAACATTTTACACAAATCATCTACACAGTGGAGAAAGTTCAGAGAGCTGAGGCCCAGAGTAAATGGACTATAACGGCGCCAGTGTGCCACCATCCTCTGCAGTCACACTGCTGCACATCTGACTGGTACAGGAAAAAGAATAAAAAGCAGAAATGTGGCGTCTCACCGAGCAGCTCTCTGTGCAGCCTTCACCTCATCAGGATGGGGGATCCCCTGATATTCTCCCTCGTACATCTGATCCTCTTCATCGTGTCCTTCGGTCACATCACTGGCTGCGTCCTCTTCCTGGGGGTAGTCGCCACCTTCCCCATAAGTTCCATAGCTGTCACCTCCTTGTTGGTACATGTTGTTTTGGTAGGGGTCAGCCATCTTGGCTTGCTAAGCCTGCTCAGTTGACTTTAGAGGAGGAGCTTTTTGATTGGCTTGTTATGTCTGGTTTAAAATGAGAAACAAGTGATTGAGATGAAACTGATGTCTGACTTTTTGTTTGTTAGAAAAACATACTGAGTTAATTCACCTAAAACTCTCTCTAGCTTCTTCTAGTTAATAGACTGTAATGGTGTTAACTGATGATTTCTTAACATCACAAAATGTGGGCCGGTCCCAGTTACTGGTTGTAGATGTTGTGGTGCTGCTGGTGACCCCTCTACAGTTGATCTGTCTTAAGAAAAAAAGAGGGGAGGGGGAGACAGAGAGAGAAAGAGTGAGAAAGGTACACACAGCAAAGGGGGAAATGTTCTTTGTTTAAATATGTACTTTCCAATATGTTAAAGAAAAAACTTGATGTAGTCATGTCCCATCACAAGTTGAAGACTTATGTAATAACCAATGTCCAGGTGAAGAGGGTTGGGGGGTGTTAGAGTGATATTTGGGTGAGGGATGAGGCGGGGCTGGGGTCAGGGTGGGAGAAGGGATTACATTATATCAGTGAGTGTCCTCACAACTATAGAAAGATGAACACATAGACACATGTATCTTGTTGTTATTGTTTATTTGTCTGTCTCTGCAGGAGTGGGAGGTTTTGGAAAACAGGGCAGATGGTCACAGTGTGATGGTCACTGCATGAGGCAGTGCCCTTATCTTGACCTGTTGTGCATTCACATAAGATTATAGTCAAACAAGAGAGATTATCGCAGGCATCTTTGTTTGGTTTTATTGGCTGTATGTTGTGTCCCTCCCATAGCTCAAAGAGCTATGAAGTTTACTCGCCATGTGTGTGAACTTTAAAGGCCTGGTTCAGGATCTTGGTTTAAAGGTCACAGTTGTATTCATGCATTAGCTGTATTGGTTAAGTTTGATGGGCTATGAAATCTATCGTGACAAATATTTTCTTCACAAATATATAGACAGATATAGATATATAGTGAAAATCTGTATTGGTGTCAAAACAATAGCATCAACAACACAGCTGCACAAAGCTCCACACCCCCTTGTGGTAACAATGCATAGATTATAACCTGGATAATTCACAGAACCACAGCTTCACAAGTACCTCTGAAACTTTTATACTATATATATTACATTAGATCACCACTGTTATGTGATATCTTGCCTCAGTTGCAGGATCTTACTGCTGTATTAGTACTGGCTTCATTCAGACAATGCACAGTTCGAAAGGTAAGACACTGCACTGAATGATCCTCTGATTTATCAGCTATCATATCAACTAAAACAGATCACTGTTTCAGTTGTCTTGTGTGTGTTTGTGTGGTTTCTTCCACCTGTGAGGCTCCATCAGGCTAACAGCACTATACCATTAGTGGGTAGGGTGATGGCAACTGGATCGCTGCACTTGTTCAACTGTTTAAGCTCCGCTGTACAAATGGTAAATGGGCTGCACTTGTACAGCTCTTTTCTAGTCTTATCAACCACTCAAAGTGTGTTACACTACACACACACACACACACACACACACACAGACACACACAATAATGGACTAATTTTTAATAATAAAAATTGATCTCAAAGATTACAACTTCATGTTAGGTCACATGTCTCCGCCTTTTCCAGCTTAGATTGAAGCTGGTGGTATGACATGAAAAACACTGAGCCTCAATCCGAGCAGTCAAATGTAAACACTTGAGAGGAAACCTCTCAGTGACCAAAGGTAACACCAATATAACAATGCTGCACCACATGATGGTTCATTCATTTCAGTGGACGTGAGAGTTTCAGATACTCATGATATTGATTTGAGAATAACCACCCAGCCCGACTTCTCACTCACTAGTAATGCATTAGAGGAAATCAGAAGCTCTGCTCTAATGTCTACAGTTCCATATGTACTTTAATACACACGATACAACGCGTGAAGTGAAATCCTTCTGCTCACTTGTTGCCTTTTGAAACTATTTGTCAGTCACTGTCACTCAGGCAGCTGTCTACTCTCACATCTCACTAGCTGAGGTCAACAGCAGGTGGGATTATGATTTTGATTGACATTTGATTTTCTCTATAAGAAGTCACAATTTAAAATTCTCCATAAGACATATGAATAGTCGCTCTTCGGGGCTGAAGGAAAATTCACCATTAATCTTTGTATTGATGCTCAGACCTGTGCAGTGATGTTTCACCCATCTTACCTAAAGCTTAGAGTAAACACAACAGAACTGCAAATGAGCAACATTTTTTATCTACAGTGCGTTTAATGTGAATAATGTTTGTTTGTGGTTGCGGTGTCTTCTGAATCGAAAATAATAAGCACAAACAGATGAGACTGAAAAACTGACAATTAGATCAAAAAGACAAGAAAGTAAGAGTGATAGAAGGTCTGATGACTCAGCAGTGGTAAATGATTGTGTGATGGTCGTGTTACTCCTGAAGGCTGGCCAGCAGGAAATTAAAGTCTGGATAGAGTGGGTCCGACTCTCTGTCACATGACTGACTCAGCTTTATCAGCCCATATTGACCGACTCTCTCCTAAATAAGCACATAATGAATCTGATATCAGAGTCAGCAGAGCGCCTGCAGTTTTTCAGCTACTTTAACCTTTCATCTCCCTCTGAACACCAGTCTGGACTGTAGGATGGTATCATTAATTTACTTATCCATTTAAGAGTCCACAAAGGAAAAAATGGTATTCGTCCACACTGCTTGGCTGTGCCTTTATAAATATTGTCTTGTCATGCTGTGGAAAAGTGGACAGTTCAAGAAGTGAGAAAAAACTGCAAAAATGTCAGTAACAAATAATAAATACTGATAATAAAATGTACAGATCGATATGTATGAAACAGCATAGCAGCATGTGAGGTTTGCACATTATGAGTCTGTAAGTTTGTGGTGTGATCTCTTGTCTATTGTGTAGTGTTTGTTGAACAATCTGACAGCAGCAGGGAGAAAAGCCCTGCACTATCTCTCCTTTACACTGCTGAAGATCTATAGTGCAGACATTATAAGAGCAAAGCTTTTTATTGGTTTTCTATTTAAGTTCACTTAATGATGAGTTGAGTGAACTTCAGTGACCTCCCCAGTCTCCAGACCTGGATCCATAGAAAACTTTTAGGGTAATGTGGTAGAACAGAAGATTGGCAGCTTGAATATACTGTACAGCTGAGATCAGAGATGATGTCATGTTAACATGGAGCAGCGGAGACAGAACTGAGGCTGTTTGACAGCAAAGAGAGGAGCCACACAGTGTTGTTGTAGTGCTCCTAATAAACTGTTGAGTCTATGTCATTGTATTTCTACTCTTGTTGTTCAACATTGATGGCGTATCAATATCTCCCTCAATCCTAAAAAGCAGAGGTTTAATACGTTTTTCCTGGGTTATCATCTCAGCTGTTCATGATTATATAGACTATATGCTACCAAGAGTGAGGATGAACTGAGATCAACCTGTAAACCAGGACTCATGCTTTAAGACTTTTTGGCTCCTCCTCTGATGAGTTACTGCAGCTCAACACTCAGACAATTGTTGTTATCTTGTGCATCAGTCATATCAAAGTCCTTATAGGCAAGTCACGCCAGTCAAGCCACACAACAGGATAGAAAAAAACATATATACATGATTGCAAGTGAAATTAGATACAAATCAAAACCAAAGACAGAATGATGTTTAAAATGTTTTTTTCTCCACAGGGAGTACTCCACTACACATGTGCAGGATTTACATCACCATCTCACTGTCCAAGGCAAAAAAAGAAAAAAAAAACCTGCCTCAAAAATTATGTATAAAAACAGGCTGCTGCTTCAGGAAGACAGAGCAGCAGGTGAGTCACTAAACCTTCAGTCCAAGTCAAGTCTCAAGTGTTCAAGTACAAGTCAAGTCTTAATTACTCATAGTATGAGCCCCAGGTCCGAGCCTCAGCATCAGGATCAGACTTGTCCTACACTCCAGAAGTACAATACAGCCAGGTTTGAGTGAGACAGGGACTGGAAAATCAATATTGACCTAAAAACAACACATTGAGTAACTGTTTCTGTTTCAATTTTAAGCCAAAAGATGAAGTGGTTTATAAACTGTCTGCACCTGTAAGTGCTAGTTCATTCCTTGGTCCTAACTTTCTAGCAATTTCAGTGAACGCTGTTGATGCTGAGACAATATGAACAACCCTGAAGGTCTTTGATGAGAGAATTTTATGCAATTTATCACATCCAATAAATCTCATATGCTGTTGCACTGTGATTGCTTTCCTGCCTCCTAGAAACAACTCTGCAAACAACAGTGTTGCAGCTGTTCCACTTCTGCAGCAGCCTCAGTCTGAACACTGTCAAAGAGTCAAGGTAGGAATACCTGCACCTGCACTTGCACACACAGACGTGGAGCCTTTCTCTTTCAATGAATTCACAGTCAAACCCAAAAATCCTTCGTCAGACCACCACCAAATCTCTCTCAAATCCAACTGTGTCACAGAGAAAAGATGTCCGTCAAACCTAAGACATCTGGCAGGTCACAGTCAGCAGCACCCAGCAAAAGTATAAATGATAATAAGAAAACAAACACATCAAGTTAAATTCAAACAACAAAAAATGAACAAAAAAAAGAACGACTGTCAAAACCTGCAAATCAAACAAAGAAAATATATGACCAGAAACAAGGGAATGCAACAATCATAAACGAATTTAGTGATGTGAATCATGTTAAATACAATTATAGCCACAAAGATAAAACATTACAGAAACACTTTTATCTCCCTGCCCTCATACTAAAAGAGAGGACAGAATCCAGCTTGTTTCACTTTGACTCTAAGCAGCTTCAGACACCATTAGAGATAAGATCAGCAGGAACTCACTTTGAAACCATGGAAATACGTTAAAAACTACAAAATATGGAACCGATATTAAAAAAGAATCAAAACCTCTTTAAACTTCCTCAATTCTATGAACCAGCTAAAAGTACATTTGAAGACTTTCAGAAGCAGAAAAGCTCTGAAATAACTCCACTTGGTTATTTTAAAAGATAGGGGGGTTTCACAGCAGACCACAGGCTCAAACAAGGACACCAAATTTACACTTGGAACAAAAACACTGACCTTTACAGAGCTGCAGTCAAGCCTGTTAAAAGTGAATTTACTCGAAAAAACACAGTGACTGGATAGACAAAACATTTGACAAGTCCAGGCCTGAATATTTGACTCGACTGTTAACGAAAACGTTTGACAGACATCACGCTGAAGACCTGTGTCAGAATTGTGATTCAGAAGAAGACCCAACAATATTAAATCAAACCAGCCAAGAGCAGAGTGGGAAAACTATGGAAGCCCTGCAGAGCTGAGCAAAACATCCAGTTCACAGACAGACCACTGTGCCTGCAGGGCAGAACCTGGCCAATATCCTTGAATAGTTAAATGAAATCAATCAGTCAATTAATTATTCAAATTCAGAGGCAAACCATGAAATTTCAGAAACACTTCCAATCCAACAACCGTTCTTTTCATGTCTCTACAGGGCACTTCAAACACACACAGACACACAGAAAATCTGATCAAATATTGGAACCAAATCACAAAGTAAATTAGAATTGAATTTGTCTCTAAACAGAGAGTGGACGATGGCAGAGGACCTGTGAGACCACCTGTGAGACATGTAAGGATCTCAGATTTTCTTTGAACAAAAAAAACTGTATCCTGGGTTCATCCTGATCCTCAGAAACTCCATGCATTTTCTATACTGCTTATCCTTGCCGAGTGACGGGGGGCTGGACTGGAGCCAGTCCCAGCTGACATAGGGATACACCCCAGAAAGTTCACCAGCATATCAGAGCTACATTCACATCTACAGACAATTTAGAGTTGCCAGTCAACCTATTGTTCATGTTTTTGGACTGTGGTAGGAATCTGGAGAGAGTCCACACGGACACAGGGAGAATATCCAAACTCCACACAGGAAGGCACCAGGCCTGAGAATCAGCACTATCCTCTGGTGTCCTGTGGTGGTCGGCCCAAACAGAGCCAAGAGAACTGCTGTCCACTCATCTCTCTCCTGTCTGCTTCCTCCAGCAGTTAAGGATGTGGGGTTTCCTGCAGCCTCACTAACCTGCCCCCTGCTGTGATGTGTTTGTATCTGTGAAAAGGTTGAAACAGTGAGGCAGCAGCAGTGGACTGATGATGCTGCACTGTTGATGAAGTGCTGGGCCCTGGCCGTGGACCAGCCCCCCACTCCTCCTCCACAGAGTGGCAGCTCTGCCCTCTTGCGTCCACAGAAAAAAAAGAGCTTCTTCACTGCTGCAGCTGCTAATGTGGCTTCTGACTGTCCATTCACACTCGAATTTCATAAATCTGGAATTTAAACTGTGACAGATGTGACGTCAAGAAAAAAATACTGAAGTACGAGTAACATGAGCTTCAGAGAAATAGTTCACAATAGACAACCCTGTCCATATGGGCATGACGATGCTTCATCATGGGTTGAGAAGCTGCACCTCTGCTGGATTGGGCAACCAGTCTGTTATGATGACAACTTTTTCAAATTATTGAGTAAAGAAACTGATGTGTAAAGAAACTATGTGAGCTGAGAGACAAAAACAACCAGGCTCAGACTCATGAGGAGGCTGAGGAGAAAGCTACAGTCAGCCCAGTCACTTAGCCAGGATTAATAATTCATCACGTTCCTATCTACAGCAGGAAGAGACCTCACACACACACACACACAGTCTCCTGTTTCAAATCAGAGCAGAAGTACCCTAAGCTGCACTCTGGTTCAGCAATGTGATCAAATATGAGCCATCAGCTGGTTTTAAAGGTCCAGGCCAGTGTTTTTCCATCTTCACAAAAATCTTCTATATATCTTACTACATTCTTTATGCATTCATTTCCCCGTATCATGAAGGTCACATTACAGGGACTTAACACGTCTGTGAGGTACTAATCCATCATGGTGAACATGGCCATGACTGTTTCTGAGGGATCTGGTAAAAAAAAAAAAAAAAAAGGCAGATTTCAGGTTCCAGGTGGGCGGGGCTTGGTGCAAGGCTGAGAGTAGTGACAGGCTTTGTTGTGACATTGCAAAGTTGCAGAAGTCATGGCGGCTCAGTTTCTAAATACAGGCTGTGTGGATTTCTCTATGGACTGAGGCTTTGATACCTTCACAGTATTAATATAGAACCTCGACCTGCTGTATAATCAAATCAACATAGACATAATATGGGAGCTTTAAATAGACCACAAGAACCGGGGCCAGACTGTCTTCATAAGAAAATGTATTTGTCACTTCTTATGATGTCTTACGACTTATGTACTTTTGTCTGACAAAGATGCTGACAATGGCTGTGTGAACATGGTACTGTGTGTGACAGTGAGCTCGTGCTAACATGCAAGTTTAGCAATATTAACATGCTGTAAAAGTCTGGGGCATCACCACATGTGCTACACTTCAACCTGAAGGCAACATGACAAGTTCTGCACAGACATTGTCAACCTGCTAGAAGCACAAGGTGCAGGGGAAGGTACTGACTATGACATGATCTATGGATCACACTGGCCTCGCAATAAACACTGCCATCCCATTGTCCTGTATTCATGATTTTTGTTTTGCCTATCTTGTCCTGATAATGTTAACAAAAAGACACTATCATCTCTACCATGTGGGTCTCTCATCCCTGAGACCCACATGACCCAGATGACATGCTTCAGACATTTAGACTGTTTTAGAAAGAAAAAAAAAAGGCAGTGATGGACCAGTAAAATATTGATGATTCACTTTTTAAAGGCAGAGCCAAGTGTTTACTGGGAGAATGTTCATAGCACTGACAGATGTTTACTCTGCGTGACTTTACAGTCATTACTATACAAGAAGCTTTGCCATAGCTCATTTATAGAGGACAGTAAAGGCAGAAAGCCCAGCTGCTCTCCTAAATGCTTGATAGGAAGTCCCATGTTACACCATAAATGAATCAACAGTAACAACAAAAACTCAACAAAAGTCCTTATCCCAGTGTCTACAGGCTAATGGAGGACACGCATCACAAGAAAAAGAATGAAATATGAGAAGTGTGTTTGCATTTGTGTGCGTGCATTGATTACATAATGCTGTTAGCAGGCCATCCCTGCTGAATATGAGCTTTCGTGCTTCCTCCTTGTTATTAATAGATTCATGCTCTCTTTAACTTTGCACCTTGTTAAGCACCCAAACTCACTGTCCTCCATATATTTGACATCAGATTCAGTAAAGTCTCGGTAGACAGAGGTGTGGGTCTATCAGGAGCAAAAGTTGAGATGTCCAGTCTGTTCATACTCTAAACAGTATATCATTTGCTCTGCTCAGACTGGAAGTTAAAAATAAGACATATAAATACATTGCAGAGAGAAAAACTGTATTTTGTCTGGGAATTATGCATTCAAAAATCTCCATCATGATTTTAAATACAGTACCTGGTTGTGTTCAAAAGCAAAATCTTAAACTACACCATATCCTTTCTGTGCATGCAGAGACTCAATGAAATAATAATTATCTGCTTTATAATTTAAGATCTGCACACTACACACAACCCAAACCATGGTCACATACAACACCAGCAACTCAAACTACACTGAAAATAACTTACCAGAGCGGAGTCAAATTGAAGTTTACATCCAGTTGTTGGTGTCCAGATCTAATACTAATCTTATATCTAATTCATAGCTATAAAATGTTACACTGTATACGTAAAGAGCATCAGCGCACAGAGACTGGACTGAGAGATTAGAGCAGCAGAGGGTAGTGCTGCCTCTCTCTCTCTCTCTCTCCCCCTCCGTTCTCTGCAGCACTCCTCCCTGCCGCCACCCACCCACCACACACCAAATGGTTCAGTCCACCTCTGTGCTGCCGTATTTGCTAGAATATTCCATTTGGCTGACTGGTGGAGAAAGGGTTTGGAGTGGGGGTGGGTGTGGGGGTGAGAATGGAGAGGGAAAGAGAGCATATGGGAGCCTGGTGGGAGGGGTGGATGGATGGAAGGAGACGGGGAGGGAGGGGTGGATCAGGATGTGGCATAGAGGGGTGACAGATGTGTTGACTTGAGCTGAGATACTTTCTCTACACTGCTGTTGAAATCCTGAAGCTTTACATAGATGGCGTTCTTTCTTTCGCTACATATGGCTAACATTCATTTTCTTATTACTTTTGACTTCACTCCTTCACACACTAACATCTGTCTCCATAGGTGGAGAACAAAACCAGTGTTAACTCTGGTCTCAATCGTATATTTTTCTCTGCTGAAGTTAGCATGCTGACCAGCTACAGCAGCCCCATCCTGTCTTTTTCTGACATTAAGTCAAATATAGTGTCCACACTCCCCTGAAGAAGTAGCACTGTAGTACTTTTTTGTATGTCTAGATCTTGTTGTGAATGCTGATACTTTTCCTACTGAACTTAGGTGTCTCAGCAATTAGGAAGTGGTCATCTGATCGGCTGCATGTTACCATCCTACACTCACATTTTAGGAACTGTCCAGCTGTCCAGCTGACCAGCTTTACAAAATAACAGAAAATGTGAAGGACTGACATTGTTGAAGAGTTTAAAACAATGATGACTATCTACACAGAGTCATGTTATGTACAGAAGTCATGGACATGTTGACAATTACTTTGCTGGTGTTTGGCCACTGGAGACATGTCTTTGTACAATATATCTTGGATGAAGCACAGTGAGGACTCAACATGTTATAGGCTTTATGCTTTTTATGCTTTTACAACTAAACAGTCCAGATTCCCATGTCACAGCCTTGTTACTGTGTAATCAGCTGATATTAAGTTGGTGCACGTAGCTAAAACTAAGTTGTTCTGCTGTCCTGCCAGTTTCACTACAGTACATTCATGGGGTCCAGAAAATGAACGCTATATTGCGTGGTCACATAGCTCTGTGGGGACTGCACATGCTGTGTGTGGTACAGAATAGGTGCTCCAAAGGCAGACCATATGGAGCACCCATTATGTGCTCATTAATGTGTGCCAGCTGGGAGGGAAACACCTAAATTGTACACACACACACACACAGAAGCACACAGATGTTCCATGGCGTTTCTGATGTTGACTTCCCCTCAGGCCGAAGGAGGAATGTGAAGAGTAATAATAGCACCATGTTCATTAATTGACTGTTTGCGAGGATCACAAACCACCATCACTCACCATCATTGTGGAATACATGACTGGAAAGTGAAACTGCTGATTTAACTACACTGATGTCAAAAACATGGACATGGTGTGGAGAACAATCAATGGCCAGAAACACCTCACAACCTGACATCAGTGTCTAGTCTTAACTGAGCTCATTCACTCTGGTGTCATTCACTGTTGTTTCTCATAATGATGCAACTGAATATCCTTCACTGCCATTGATGTGATACCTCTCCATGCCTCTCCAGGTTAGGGTGATCAAACATGGTGCATTGGTGACAGCCCAGTCAATCATTACAGGTGTTGGTGACATCAACAATATGTTCAACTGAGTCATATGCCAGGTTTTAACCTAATGGGCTTCCTTATCAATCACACTCTGGACATTTAGCTGAATCAATAACTTGATCATTGCAAAAACAAGCGTTGACTTTTTCTGTTCAAAAGGTTATGATTTACCAAAAATACAACCTATTCAAATAACAACATGAGAGCATCATGCATTTTACCTCTGAAAGAGTTAGGTCTTCTGTAGATGGTCGTCAGGCTGCTGTTTGACTCATACTGGATGTAAGATGTATTTTGTTGTGTAGATACAAATAGAAAGTGTTGTGTATGGATGACTATGGGCTGAAAATGTTCCATGACCAAGAGACCACTGATCACTTGGTGTTATAACTTGTTGAAGATTTTGTCGTTTTCTTGTGGGAAACATCCTTATTTTGATATTACGTATCTTACACCGTACTGTAAATGTGGTTTATCCAGCACAAAACTGTTTTTCAACATGAACCTGGGGTGTAGAGAACAATGAAGGTCCATCAGAGACCCCCCCTCAGACATGAGCAACATGGTCTGGACCAGATGCCCTTAATCCCCCTGACTCCCATCACCAGTTGGTTGGATAGGTGGGTTTGGTTTGATCTGCCAGCAGCAGTATATGACAATAAATGTCCACAAACAGACGCACGCACGCAGAGGATGACGAACAAACTTAATCCCAGTGGCAGTGCAGTGTAAAGCTGATGGCAGAGGATTACATGTGGCCAATTGTGTCGACCAGTCAACCAGGCAGGAAACACATTCCCATTCCAGTCATAAAGAGACAACACTGGTCTATACAACATATCGCAAAATTCAGTGACACGTTATCTCTAAACCCACAACACTGAAGCCTGTTCTAGGACTCACACCCAACCATCTGAATTTGCTACGAGCAGTGTTATAATCTGATGTGGTTAAAGACGATTTTTGATTTGAGCAAGACTCTAGTGGATGATTCTGCAGATTACGATGTGATGTCGATCCAGAAGCCATTTCAGTGATGGGTCTGCTTTGTTTGGCACAGCAGAGCACATCAGAATGGATTGGTTTAGACTGAATTGCCAAAATGTTGAGCCTGCTCCCTCCACAGTCTGAATAAACTGAAGTAAACACTAATTACTGAAAAGCCCTCTGACATAATTTATGCTCAGCTTTCTACTTTCTCTACAGCTATTATTATAGAGTATGAGATCTGACATTATGACATACTGTGTTTTTACACCCAGGGCTGTGTCTGGACTGTTTGGTGCTATCACAAGATCTTCTGAGAACAGCACCTGAGAACGCCAATCTTTTCAATATTTTTTTTTTTTTATGGTTTATGATATTTATAATAATTCCTGAGTTGTTAATTGTGTCAAATTTAGCAGGTTCCTTTCCTTGTTGTCATGTGTGTTTTTATATTTTATACACAAGGGTCACTTATGTAGCCTGTGACCCTGATTTAATAATGTTCAGGATGTGATATAGAACATAACTTCATTATTCACATTTCTACTGTATGTCAACATTATGCAGGTTGTCCTCTACTGAGGAACGCATGTCATTAATGAGACTTTCATTTCTGACTGTCCTGATCAGGTTTTATGATACAATGGTAATGGTCTTTCAGGATACGGCAGTAAAAACTAATGTTTTAGACGTCAATACTTCATCATTAAGAAAACATGGGTATTTCTTATAGTGTTTTCTATAACATCCATAGAGAGAGAGGGTCTCACTGTGACATATTCAGACTCTCAATAACTTCAACTTAAAGAAAATGCTGAACTCTTCCCCCAGCAGCAGCCTTGTGTGTGGTGTTTTCCTGCATCATTCACCTCTGCTTATACTGAAAATGAAATTTGTTTTTAAAGCCAGGGTCATCCAAGGCACGTTATCTTCTCATCCAGTCCAGGGCCTGAACGCTCACAGCATCTACAGGTTCATTCATCATCTTACTGGTATCACCTTTCAGGCATCATCTCTGAAATAAAGCCAGCTCACACCAAACATCTGCATTTGCTACGAGTACATTGATTTAAATCTGATGTGGTTAAAGAAGATTTCTGATTTGATCAAAACTCTGGCTGGATGATTCTGCAGATTACGATGTGATGTAGATCCAGAAGCCATTTCAGAGATGGATCAGCCTCGTCTGGCACAGCAGACCACATTAGATTTAAGTGGTTTAGACTGAACTGCCAAACTGTTCAGCTTGCTCCTGAGTCTGAGTAAAATGAAGGGAACACTAATTAATGAAAAGGCTTATGACATAATTCATGTCTACCCACTGCAGAATTCCTCCAGCTTCCCCTGCATCTCATTCAAACTCACTGGATTTCTTAATAAATATTGACCTGGCTGATTTATCTCACCACATAAGTTTGGATAAATTTCATCTGGATTTTCAGTCTATTGCAGGGCCACGGATGAACAACTCACACACATGCACATTCACACCTACGGGCAGACATGGGAGAATATACAAACTCCACACAGAAAGGCCCGCACTCACATTTCATCAGCATCAAAAAGCTGAATAGATAAAGAAATAAAAATTTCTTCACATTATGTTTGAGCAACAATATCTCACACACATAGAAACCCATATGAGGTCCCAAACTTAAATAACATGACCAGTGGTGAGCCACCAGACTTTCTCCTGACATCATCACTTTTCTTCCTCTCTCCTCCTTCCTCCAGACGCTCCATCTTTTCTTTAATTACACTACCGGCCTCCTTTTTTTTCCCTGCTTCATAAATCAGGCCAACCTAAATAGCAATGCCTCATACTCTCTGCAGCATGTCCTCTCACCAGCTTGTTCAACTTAGAATTTATGAATGAACTGTGGAGCTCTGTGACTCGGTGGAAAATGGAAATACTCTCTGCATCAATTGTCGAAATGACTTTTGAGCAATTCACAGGACAATCTATGACTTTTCAGAAGCTGACAGAAGCCTCACACAGACATTCACACACTAAGTGAGGTCAGCAAGGTCAGTAGCTTTATAAAAGCTAACCAGTGGGCTGGTGACCTGAGTTATTACTCAGCAGGAATCCCTCAAGGTAAACACTGAGCTGGTGAAAATATTTTTCAAGTTCCAATTAGTTCCCATGGAAGGTGAGAAGTAGGACCGCAGGAGCATTTGACCCTTTGTCATTATGTGACATGTAAACAGTTGAATAATACCTGTGATTACAGTAAAGACAGTTTTAAAAAATATATGGCTGGTGCAACATAACAGTGTTTGCCTTAACCTACTGTATCTACTATGGCTGAATTCTCCAGCTATGGGAGCTTAAACAACATATGGAGACAAGAAGAGAAGGTGATGGCAAGTTTCTTTATTTCATTTAGGCATACTTATAAATTTCATTCTTTTAATCAAGAGAATGAGTTCAGCAACTAAAAGACCTGCATCATTTGCAAGACAGGGACATCATGGAGCATTTTTCAAATAAATAAATGAACTCCCATACAGTCACATACGGACAGTGCTTCTGCTTTAATTCACTTTGAGCAGACACTGACAGTCTGCTTATTAATTCATCAGCTCTGCTTGTGTTGACAAGACATGAGCCTGATATCTGCAGACAGCTACAGCTAGCATTAGCTACCAGCAGGGGCGCCCTGAATAAAATGGCACACGGTTTTGCTCGACTGAAATGGCTTCACATCTCTTTGCCAGAGATAAGATCGCCTCAACAAACACAATATTTGCACAGTTAGAGCAATATTCATAATTAAATACTATTCATATATTTACTCAGAAACAGCACAAAGACCAAATCTCACACAAGATCAAACCTTGGGGTCGGAAGGACTACTGGTGCCTTCAGCCACTAGTACTAAAACTACTAGTGCAAGCACACACCTCCTGAGTGAGATGCACATGCTTGAATGATATTTGTAGCATAATGTATGTATTGTAGATGTAATAAAAATAAAATAACTTAAATAAAAGAACAACCCAATAGCACCAGAACTAATGACTCATACTGTAAATCAAGACCAGCTCCTCTAGACCTGGGTCACCAAACCACACTTTCCACTTTGGACGTGGTAGGTTTGCTGAGCCAACCTCTCTGGCCAATCTTTTTATTCATTTGAAGCTAATAAGACTTTATTTTATAATTCCTTATCAGAAGCTATGTTGCAGTCACCCTTATTTGCCCTGTAATAGACAGTCAATACCAAGTTTTAAATTAAAAACCCTAAATGGATTTCAGTTTATAAACCCCAGTGGAGAACCTTGGCCCCAGACTCTGGGCCTTCAATAGGACCATGGGACCACACGTGGCAATAAACAATCAAACAAAGATATAAAAAAAAACAATAGCCCTATATCACAAAGAAGTTCATCATATTAAAGGTTGACTCATGTCATGTGCCTTAACACCGCAATACCCAACATAAATTCCAAGGTCAACCTAAAATCAATCAGTGCTCACAATGAGACCAGCACAGTTAACAACCAGCAACTTGTGGAGATGTACTGTAGGTCCTTTCTGCTGTCAGTCATCATGCAAAATATCAACTCTGCCCAACAAGAGTGATGAGGAGCTGGGGATATAGATGAAGACTCAGGAAGCAGACATTTTTTCAAATCAAAACAATACTTGTGTACATCCCACCAACGGCTACTGCTGAAGTTCCATGAAGCAGTCAGCAAAGACTTTCTGCTTCCTCATGGCAGGTAGGGCACAATACACTGCAGTGATCTGACCATGGTTGTTGTTTTTGAAACAAAACAATTCACAGAAGCCCAGCTGACTCATTGACGTTATTTGGCGAGCAGCTGGTGAAAAAGTACTGTTGTCAAAGTAGTTGAAAGAGCAGTAAAAATGGAGGCCAGCGGCCCTGAGGTGGAAAATTCTCCGGACGCTGGCAGTTCGGACCGCGCCAGGAATAAATGCTGCGCCTGTGTTAGAAATAACTGGTTTCAAATCACAAGGCTGGCAGTTGTTGCCCTGGGTAAGTGACAAGTCGGGTTAAATCCTTCAGAGACGTAACTTAGCTAACTGGCTAACTTTGAACATGTAGCTCGCCCCTTGGGCTAACTGGCTAATGATATCTTCGAGGTAACTGCCTAACTTTCACTATTATGTGTGATGTCTAGCTACTGCATTGTGCTAACCCGCTTACTACATAACTTTGAACATGTAACTTTGCTAGCTTGCTACAATTTTCTTTGTTGCCATCCACTGGTGTCCTCAATTAAAATAACACTGTGACTGATAGCAAGGCACAATTTAACCAAAAAAACAAGACCAGTGGTGCTCTCAATGTATTGTTACCCTCTAACAAACAGAACATGCACTTCAACTGGGAGCAGCAAAGTTTTTACTCAACCTTTGCTTTATTTTGTGGAGTTTTTTTGTATGTATTTGTCGTATTTTGTGAACTACTGATGGATACTTCTGTGGGGAGAGGAGATTCTTCAGGATTCTTCAGATCCCACCAACAGCTACTGCTGAAGTTCCATGTGAAGTTCTCCATGAAGTCGTTGCTAGGATACAGACTAAACATCCTGAGGCACTTGACTTCAGTCATGTCTCCCTGATGGACTCACTGAGGATGTGGTGGAGAGATACACGCTGGTGGAGGCCACTCTGAACAACTCAGATCATCCTCTTCATAACACCTTGATGGACCAAGAAAAGAGTGGTGGTGGACGGCTCCTCTCTCTTCACTGCAGGACAGAGAAATATAGAAGATCCTTTGTACCTTCAGCCATCAGGTTTCTTCATTCTTCTGCAAATGGTTGATGAGCTGACAGACAAATGAATTACCCTTTGGGGATTAATAAAGTAATTCATATTCGTATTCGTAAAGGTAAGATACACAGCTGGGGACTGAAACTTCTGTAAATAAGAGCCAAGTTTTAACCTCTATGACAGTAGGTTTTATGTGCTCCGTGGAGTTCAAAGCTTTTTATACCCTTTTCTTGCTCGGTTTCTGAAAATGTCTTTGTTTTTGTGTCACAGGCATCGCCCTGGGTGTGGGTCTCAAGTCCTATGTCTCTATGTCACAAGCCAACATCACTCTCGTTGGTTTTCCGGGGGAAATGCTCATGAAGATGCTTCAGCTTGTCACCGTTCCCCTCATTGTCACCAATGTGATTACAAGTAAGTCGCCGCTTGTACATCTGAGTTACCTGTTGTTATTCATGCAGCATTTAAAGGGTAGTTGTAGCTAAACTGTGTGTAGTACTGTGCAGCTTGTAGCTGAACACGAGTCACTGTGGTCACAATTACAGTGAAGTATCTACCAGTCATACCAGACCAAGAGACTGTAACCTCCTTAGAGTATCCAGATTACTGAGGAAGTGTTTATTATTAATAAATCTACTTTCCACTGGGAAGGAAAAAGATTTTATTTGTTTAAAAAACAGTCACATGTTGTAACAAACATTCACTTGGACTCAAGAATGAACTGTTTAGATTTTAGTGACTAAAGTCAAAGGTGAAAGTTGTGGTGACCTCACAAAATTAATATTTTAACTGACACTGGTCACAAAGTGATGATGTAACCTGAAACTAGTCTGAGTGTGTGTTTTTGTTCTTTGTTGTTTGTCCACAGGTGTGTGTGGTCTAAGCATCGAAACCTCCAGAAGAGCAGTACTTTGTGTCGACCACCTTCATCGCCGTGATTATCGGTAAGAGCAGCCGCTGAGAGGAGGAGCTCAGTAAAACAAAGCGTTTCTTTAACAGATATTAGTCATTTGAAGTGTTGGGTGTATTTTTTTCTTCAAATGAACTTTGTAATAATCTATATTCAGTGGGGCACGGCTCTGGATCATGTACAGTGGGGACAGCTGTGGTGCCTTTGTGCTGCTCACCTGTGGAGCAGGTGGAGCACACAGGCAGTGTTGGTCTCTTTCGCTGTGTGTTGCAGGCTTGATCTTGGTCATGACCATCCAGCCTGGGGGTGCGTAAGCCGACACCGACAAGAAGGTGTCCTTCTCCACTGTCGAAGCCTTGACGGATCTCGTCAGGTGAGAAGAAAGCGCTGCTTTTTTCCACAAACAACTCCCAGGTCAGTGAGGCCTCTAGGTCTGTACAGCTCGGCCCCAGAATCTACAGTCTAAAGAGCTGAGCAGAGTGAGACACGTAAAGGTCCACTGGAGTCTGAATTTACAGATCTTCACTCTGGTGTTTGGGACGAGTTTCACTAAATGAATGATGCTGCAGGTGAAAGAGAAACACTGCGTTCAGAGGAAGGAGGAGAGTCTGAAAAAGAACAGAGTTCCTGGAGAGAGGAGCTGTGAGCCGGGCCGGTCTGAGAGACACTCACACTCACAAGCTCCGTTTTGTTCACTGTTCACAGGAACATGATCCCAGGACGCCTGATCCAGGCCTGTTTCCAACAGGTGAGCTCTTCCCTCAGGTGAACCGCAGTGTTGTACAACATGTGTGCTCTCAGTCCACATGACAGCCAGGACTTTTTTTGTTTCTGTGTCACAGTACAAGACTGAGAGGGTGGAGGTGGAAAGTGACGAGGATAAGCAAAACTCGAGCTTGGGAATGGTAAACGCCCATCCACCGTCACCATGGAGATTATTCTGTGATTAGTTTACTCGACGCATGAAGTCGGTCTCTCAGACCTTCTGTCACTGACATGTTTTCGGTCGCGCTGCAGAACACGACCAAGGTGCTGCTGTCGGGCCACTACATGGAAGGGACCAACATGGCGGGCCTCATCTTCTGTTCCTTCTTCTTTGGCCTGATCCTCAACAGGTTGGAGGAGTGGGATGGCCTGGTGGACCCCCTCACCACGCTGCACAAGGTCACCAAACTTGTGGTCGGACTGATCGCGAGGTGAATTCGGCTGTGTTTGGATTCTCACTTCATTCTTCCAAATCTCTGAGATGAGACAGACCTGAGTGTGGATCCGTGGTGTAACGTGACGTTCTCATGACCTCACTTCCTCCTCCAGGTGTGTGCCAATTGGGGTACCCTTCATGATCGCCTGCCACGTCTTCGAGGTCCACGACTGGGAGACGACCTACAAATTTGGAAAGTTCATGCTGGTGGTTCTCATGGGGTACGTTCTCAGTTGTCTACCAACACACAGGGGCACAGAGCAGTGAGTCTGATGCCCTGCAGCGTAGTTATGAGTTATAAGTTAGGACATTGTCTGTTCTGTTACTGTTATTTCCTTGTACCTGGTGCACAGCCCACGAAGGCCAATCACAGATCAGCTCTGCAAGCCAAAAAGCAAAACACAGACGCAGCCTTCGATCGCTCTCATGTTGATTCACTCATCTGTTTCTTCTGTCAGTGCTGGGGCTCGACAGTTGTCCTGACTCCTGGGTGATGTCCTGCAGGTGTAAACAGCAACAAAATGAGTCACACTCTCAAAAAGCTAAGCTAAGCTAAGCTAAGAGTGAAGTCTTCCAGTGCTGGCTGGAGGAGTGGAAGGCCCAGAGACTCATTTCACCTTTTGTCACTTTATAACGGACGCTCACACACTTGACTCTGTTACTGGATTCGACCTGAGCCACCGTGTTTTGTTGTGTTGTTATTGTTGTTTATGCCCAAATGTGTGTATCGGAGCGAACACATGTTCTCTGTTCCACAGCTGTTGAACTATTTGATTTATGTGTTTATTTGTTTCCAGTTTTGTATTCAGCCAAAAATACAAAAAAAGAAAAAACAAAGCAAAGGAAAACTTGTTGTTTGTGTCTTTCAGAGACCGCTTCAGTACTGTCATCAACGTCATGGGCAATTGCGTGGGCGTGGCACTCATTGACCACCTATCCAAAAATATCCTGGAGGAGATGGAGGAGGGGCATGGGATGACGAGGTGAAGCTCGACGCCCACTGAGCATCAACATCATCGTCCTCACAGAACAGAAGCTGCTGGTCTGGTTCACGTGTGCAGCGACTGACCACCGTGTTGTTCTCTTCCTGCTCTGGCATGCACGACGCCGAGGGCCTCACCCCCAACGACATCTGGCTGGACGTCCTGCCCAACAGCCTGCCGTCTGGAGATACATATTTCGATTGCGAGGAACCTGAGGAACCCTGAAGTGATGATGAGGATCTGTGATGTCAGTTCAATGTTCAGAGATGAAACGGGCTTCTCTTTCATTTGTTGTCATTAGTTCTAGTTTGTTCTAGTTCTACTGAATTGACCTCATTTATGTGGATTTGCGAAGTGTGTTAGTGACGTGGTTGATGTGATAGATACAGTAGATAGAGACTGAAGTGTAGTGATGAGTGTGACATACATGTAATGTCATGGAGCCGGTTCACTTTCACAGAATCTGTTTGAACTGAACTGAATGTGAATGTACTTGATGTGTCACTCTTTGCAGGCATGTGTTTCACTGCCTGAGAAATAAAAAGATGGATTATGATTTCATTCATAGCCAATAATACTGTTTAAATGTTATTTAAACACTGGTACATCCATATATATACATATATCAATCAAGGAACTCCCAACAATCCCTGCCACTAATCTACATGAATGAGTCTGCTCTTTATGTGCAGTTGATGGCATTTTGTCATTCTTTGTTTTTTCTGTAAAAAATGGCACCTTCCATAATCTTTAGATTTTACTTCACAGGTCTGTGGCTCGTATGAAGCTCACACACATTTTATACTCACACACACACACAGTGACACTGCAGTGGCAGCTGTCTGTATTTTGTGGGTGAGCCCAGCCCAGCAACTGTTTAGTATTCCACCTCAGTAAACAAGGAACATTATGTAACATCTGTGAAGTTCTGGGACAAGATGTAGAACCTCACACTTGCCCCTTGATGTAGAATCAACATTTATCACTATGTTGATTTGTATAAATGTTTTAATCATGATGCATTGTATTGAAACACACCAGTACAGACCACACTGCAAAGTACTTCTATGTAAACCACCATCATCATTTTAAAACAATAATAAGCTTTCTCAAGCACAACAAATTAATGGATATGAATGTTTTTCACTGACAGGGATGCATGTCTTAATGTCATACAGTAGTAATTTAGATGATTACAGAGAAGACATGAAGATGATGGAGAGGTTATTTACTTGCCTTATCTCCTTTAGGAAACAAGAAAGGCAGGTGGGATTTCCCTCTGCTCCCTCTCCCTTTCTGGATGCTGGAGATCCCAAAGCACTGATGCAGAGAGGAAGAGAGAGAGGGAGCAAGGAAAAGAGAGAGAGAGAGAGAGAGTGGGAGGGAGCATTAGGTTTCTTGATGCAGTCTAGACAAGGTCTGAATACTTATCAGCCCAGCGTGTTTGTGTTACAGAGAGTGTGAGCGGTACCAAAGTGAGGGTGCAGAATCAGATGCCCCTTCATTTTATTCTATGTGCCTAGTACATGATCACACACACATATACACACCGTTATTGTCACTATTCTTACTTTGGTTCAAGAAGATGAACTGTCGTTAATCACTGCAACAATTTTCCCAAATGGAAATGTGAGTGTGTGTTGGACCATGTGAACCTGGATGCAGTGAGTGTAGTAAGCTGTGTGAACCTGTGTGATTCTGAACAAAAGTTTGAACACATCTCACAAAAGCCAATAATCTTTCAGACCTGGTTCTCACCATGTCGTCCTCTTCATCATGTCTGTCAGGTCACGCCCACTGTGACAGATGTTATGACAGATAAGCCTGGTTGCCCACATCGGCTACAACCCACATTATTTCTTAAATGAAGTGAAGTCTGCAATCCACCTCCACTGCGCTGCTACGCTCACTCCTCCTCTCACTGGAACTCATATCCAATATACTTTTAATTAGGGCTCATTGTTTTTTTTTTTTTGTTTTTTTCACCTGAAGCTTTGGCCTGCTGCTGCTGTCAGCAGCTCACTGCCACATCGGTCTGATTTATGCCGCCTCAGTGGAGCGAATTCCCCCTGTTCACGTTCCCACTTGCTGTGCCAGAGATGTTACTCACTGCTCAGCGGCTGTTCTCTGAGACTGTGCTGAGACGACAGCCACGCCATGGATTTAAACAATCAGTTCTGTTCAGTCAGTGCTTGTTGTGGTGGTCCGCTGCACCACAAAAAAAATCTTCTCAGATATTCACTTCTCTATCTTAACATTAATCACCAGCATTTACACATGCATGCAGCTGGCTTCTCATCATTCCTACTGCCATCTTTGCAAGTAGTCAGGTTTAAGATGGTTGTTTTTGTTTGTTTGTTTCATAAAACCTAGATCAGCCTATATTTTTTGTTTTTTTCTTAATTGACAGATGAGGCTGGAGGCAGACGTTGAAGCAAGAAGAAGCTTCCAGAATCCAGGCTGGATGATGAAGACGGGTTCTGCTACTCTGAAGTCGGGACTGATCAAGATCTCTTGTGCAAAGACCTGTTAGTTATAAGTGAGTAAGTTAGATTGAAAACATTACATGTGCATGTTCATGATTGACAATGAGGTTTATCATGAGGTGTTTGAATTCCCTTCCCAAGTTTAAGTTTTTAATCGAATTTAAAGCTGGGGTTGGTAATCCTGGAGAGCTAGCAAAATTTAAAAATTGCACCTCCTCTGAGTTCCTCCCCCTCCCCTCCCGTCAGTGTGTACGTCCAAGCCACGCCCCCACAAACTGGAACGCGCACCGCACGAAAATGAGAAGCGGTAGGAGAAGCTAATATTAGCATTAGGCTAATACAAGCTACAAAAGTAGCTACGTTAGCAAAAGTTACACATTTCATAAAAATAACAAATCCTCCCCGAAGCAAAGCATATAATCACCTGTCCAACAGAAAGAGAGCAACCTCAGCATCACTTCAAATCCCTCAGTTGTCTCCACCGCTCAAAAGCAACACCGATGTTTACTCTGGTTTGACGTCTGGCTTTATCCAGAGCCTTTTGTTTGCCTTTTTCTCGGGGCGAGTCGTTACAAGTAACGCTGGAAGTAGTAACTGGGGCTGCATTTTCTCAGCCATTGATCATAAATGAGCATGAAATCCGTTCTGCTGTAACTCTGTACGCCGATTTCTTCCGGCAACAGCGACACGTGAAGATTGTGCACACGCGTGGGAGACAGGGATCGAGGGGGCGGATACAGAACTAGACATGGCGGCATCTGATTGGTTTTTGCTCCTCGCACCGAGGAGCTTGGATTGGTCGGAGTTTTGTCAGTCCTGCAGCTGCCACAGAGGACTGATCATTTTCGTTCCTTTTTCTGATACATAATGTTTTGATTACAGGTAGAAGGACCATTTCACCCAGTATAACAAAAAGTGTTTCTGAACAGGATTACCAACCCAAGTTTTAATCTTAGTCTGGTCCATATACAATAT
This sequence comes from Caranx ignobilis, assembly GCA_021432705.1. NCBI lineage: Eukaryota > Metazoa > Chordata > Actinopteri > Carangiformes > Carangidae > Caranx > Caranx ignobilis. The sequence continues at coordinate 65,731,338 of MU269990.1, read as the reverse complement.
ATGATCTTGGTGAATAAACAGATAAAGATGATTTTTTTTATATTAATCTTTAGTTTTAATCTTTTTGATTTGTCTCATACACATGGGTAGTTTCTGTTTTGTTGCTCTTTGATCCATGACAAGCAACATTCAATATGACACGCAAAAATCACACTAAAGCTCAGCTCAGCTTCAGGTTGATTTTTGTAGGTGAATATCTCAGGTTCAGAAATGGGAGCCAATGGTTTGTAAATACTAGTCCAAGCTTACAGGTCCAGATGAGGCCATTAAGAGCACCAGCAGAATCCCCAGTGGACCCATCCATGTCAAGAGCAGGAGTGACTTCCACTAATTCTCTGTAGAACAGCTGCAGTATTTCATAATTCATGCTCATGGGGTTTGATGTTCAGACAACATCACACACGTGCACACACATGCATGTGACTTCATTCTTAGATGGTCCAAGGAACAACAATAGGAACATAGGGTTCTTCTTGTGGCTCCTCTCATTCCCACTGTGGTTTTTATTCATTCAGCAACACCGAACATAAGGAGTGGGAAGAGCTCAGTATTATTTTGAAACCTGTTTGTGTTCAAAGATCTCCACATGTTCAATCTCAAAAATGATGTCTACACTTTTCTTTATCTGTAGATGTATTCATAAATATTGACTGTAGTTATTGTGAGTGAGCAATGGACATGTTTGGATGGAGCATAGACCCTACCTGGTATTTAGAGCTATAAGAGCTATGATAATATCATGTAGCCTACATTCATGGCAGGGGTTAGGGTTATTTTGAATGAGATAGTTATATAAACTCATATGTTATATAAACTTAAAGATTGCACTTTATACTCAGCTTGAGAACATGTTGCTTTTAAGTCTGCACCCAAGCTTCAACCAGTATACTTCAGTCCTTCACAATAATGTCATGGTGCAACATTTCCCATCTCTGCAGTACAGACTCCTTCATGTTGCAGTGTGTACCACCACCTGCTGGATGTTTTCTGAAACTCTCATTTCCAGCACTTGAAAAATGTCGGCTAATCCAAGGTTGGAGGGAGAGATTCTTTGACATTTGGAAATAAAATTGAATGCATCCCTGTGTATTTATTTTTGAAACAGCAAGTCTCGCTAAATTGACCTGTTACAGCAGACCAACAAGGCTCTCTGATTATCTAATTATCTCTTAAGGTCTTAATTAGGCCTTCAAAGAGAAGTGGTGTCTCTGTACTATCACAGGTGACAGTGCAGATTCAGAATTTTGTGTTTGTATTGACCATGTGTAACATAATGGGGCATTAGGTTGGTAGTTATCAGTGGCCATGAAATGAAAAAACACACTCTTCTTGTTAAAATAGTAGAACAAGGACAAATGAAATTGTGTTTCCTTCAGATTCATTTTTTTAGACTGGGTGAAAAATGAATGTGTGAAAGCTTCTGGGATAAAATGAAAGTTATCATCACAGACTGAGAAAAATTTATGTTTCCAAACTTACAGAGCAGAAAGATTAGATTCACTTGATGTAGGTGAACTCATCCCAGCAGAAGTTCAAAATGAACTTACATAAACCCATGCAGTCATTTTTTAAAGTAATGAAAATCTGGTTGACATTAATCTAGAACGTACCCCGTAGTATAATATACAGAATATTGTAGGAAGTATAGAATAAACCTTGCTGTGTGTAGCTGAGTCCTGCATGTACGTGCAGTATGAGTGTTGCCAATCAAGTTGTCAATCATCTTACACAACAGGTAAGTACTTTTTTATTGTGTGATCTGGTTGTTCTCCCTTAGAAACTGTTCACTTAGAGTGGTGTCTGTGCATTACATACTGTAATACTAATGCCATGTAATTTGGTGGCAGAGCTGAGAGCTGCTCTACCTTCATTCAAAACACTTCAACATGACAAAAATGATCCAGCGCCTGACTCTTCAAATTCTGACACAAAGTCTTTATTTCTTATTTGTTACTTGATCAATACATGGACAGAGACAGCTTACTGTGTATATGTATTTATATATAATATATTTAAACTTAACAATACACATCTTAATGTCAACAAAGCAGTTAAGGAGGCTTTCACATCAGGGACCCTGGCCCGGATCCGAGTACAATTGACCCCCATGTCCAGTTCATTTGATTGGTGTGAACAATTAGTGTGAACCCTGTGTACTCTATCCATCCTCTTGAAAAGGTGGTCTCAAATACATTTCATGTATAAGGGTATGGATTAGGGTTCACATCAGGCATGAAAAGCACTGTACCAAAAAACAAAAGTGCACAGATATTAATAATGTGACATTTAAACTATTCGATTGTCTCCTTCAAACATAGTGGTGAAAAGATCACTGTGGTCTAATGAGGAAATTAAAGATGTGCTTAATGAAAACAAACAGCCACATCTGGACTCTACACACAAATGCCTGTGTTTATGGTATAGTTGGGGAGTATTTACATAAATGAGTACAACAGAACAGCAGAACACTGGAGCAATAACATAAAAAAAAATATCGATGAAATGTACTTTTCTTTCCATCTTCTGAGTTTTTATCTGCAGATGTTAAATCAAGATGCATACTACTGTTTTGGTGTGTGTAGTGTACTTGGGTACGGAGCAGCAGTAGGGGGACAATCGTACTCAGGCACGTACCTCACATGAACACGCCCTAAGAGTCTTTCCACTTTCGTGAATAGAAACATTCCCACAGGGAAGACTCCCACAATATGAAAGAATCCAGATGAGAAAAAAGGAACTTATTGCTCAATACAAATCAATCATAAAGTTAGTAAGAAGAAGAATAGTAGCAACAGACATGAACCAATATGTAATATATATATAATACCAAGATGAGGTTACACCCTATTGTTGCCTAGAAAAAAGAGAAACTCCAAGGGAGAAAGAACAGAAACATGTTGATCTTCACAATACAGTAGCATTAAAGTGTTCAGTTCAGGTAACCTGCTCGCTAAATAAAAAGTATCTACAAGTGCAAGGAGGACAGAGGTCTATACAAACTGATCTAGAGCCAGTTTACGAGAGGTGTCAACTTTCAAAAATCGCTACTGAACTTCACTATTTGTAGACATTTAGGAGGAGCAGGGAGGAGCTGGGCTTTCATGTACATAGGTATAAATGTCAATGATGCGGAGGCAGGGATACAAGCTCAAACAGTAGTGAGGGGGATCTGAGGGGATGAGGTGGACAATACTGTACAGCACTTCAGAAAAAGGACAAAATACATTCAGGAGCACCCCCAGGCAGATTGAGCAGAAGTAGTGTAGGAGGAAACCAAAGTGTAGATGGCTGAAAATAGCTCAGTGAAGCGAACACTGTAAGATACAAACTCTGTGCTACATGCAAACTTCAGTGTCGATGAACTGACTGAGGTGTTAGATCATCAGACCACTGTCCTCTCACCACCTCTCCTTTCAACCTGTCAGGATTTCTTCACACTTCAACATTATCTCATTCAACAATTATTTCTCCAGCTTCAGCAAAATCACATTCTTTCCTTTAACATTCACTCATTCAACAAGTTTTCGGGTCAGAATCTCTCTCTGTGTTTTGGTAACAATCTCTCCTACTGTGTCAGCCTGTTGCTCTGTAGGGCCACTGGTGCACCACAAACACCAGTGGTATTTTTAGAAAGTGACTTCAGCTGATAGCCCTTTTGGGTGGCGGCTGGGCTTGCCTGTGAGAGGCGGGGCACCTTGTTTTTTTTTGTTTGTTTTTTTTGTTTGTTTTTTTAAATGGGGGAGGTGGAGGTAGGTTGGGGGTGGTGGTAGAGGGGGTCAAGATGGCTGGGGGTTGCCCTACATTCCAAGCTTGGCGCCCAAATGGCTCCAAAAAAGCCCCGCCCCTTACAGGCCGCCTCAGGGAAGCGCACACCTCAGCGATTGGAAGCTACGCCCCTGTGACGGGGTCAAAGGTTGTTGTTTTTTTTTTTTAATATCTGTAAAAATGGAAACAGCAGAAACTGACTGTAGAACATGAACACAGGTCGTTATCTGAGCACCCAGTGTCTCCATGACGAGCAAGGAGGTCCAGTATTACAGCAGACGACAGCACACAGCCTCACTAGTCTAAGACTATACTTCTATACATGTACTGTACTGGTGACACAATGGTTACATAGCACATCTAAACACACAAGCACATCGCATGAATTCCCACTAATATGTGAATTTAATTCATAAATTTAAGTCTTTTCTTTGGCTTAGTTCCCTTTCAAGGCCCAGTCCATGCAGCTGCAGTTGAGGTGTACGAATGTGTGTGTTAAGGGTAATATTTGTGTGTGTGGCTGTGGATACTACTGGTTGTGGGTTGTGTTGATGTAACCACAGAGAGGGGCTGGACACTGGAAGGGGAGGCTATTGCAATTTGTTTAGTGGCGACCCGAAAGGTAGGGTGTGTCGGGTCAGCCTGGTTCTGCCTCGGTCCCCCTGGTCTGGTTTGGTTTGGGTCAGAGTGTGATTGTCATGTTAGAGACCACAAAGAGCCGACTACAGGTAGAACCTCATCAAGGTATGAGAATTAGGCCATGTCCAGACGGCCATGTAGAAAACACAGTGCTTCTCATGCATTTGAACTGGAGAATGAAGGTGCTGAGGGATGGTGACGTCGTCATTGGTAAGAATGAGTTCAGCATTTCTGGACACAACGTGACGTCTTCCAGCAAGGCGCTGTATTGGCCGATTTCAATCATGCATGAACGTCCTGGATTGTACTTCACTGTCTCATTTGTACATGGAGCAAACACATCTGACTATAAATGTCTAATGTGGCCTTGCACACAATGATGTCAATTTCATCCATGGCTCTATTAAAATGGCCACATGACGGATACTAATGAAGAATGCCATAACACTCGATACTACTCAGGTACCATAATACCCGATGATTACATTCACATGCATTTACATGTTAATGAATACCTATTCTAGCTCATATTCACAAAGTGGATTGTCTTAGGAATGTGAAGCTGCACCAATGTACCTCTGAATGGCAGTGATAGGGGAACTTTTGAACCTTTTTAAGTGTTATTTAGGATACTGTTTGTTTTTGATTCATCCCGTCCCAGTCAGAGAAGTGACACAGCGAACATAAAAAGTGATTCTGTCCCAATTAGTGTGACCAAGCTAATCATATATCATGCTCAATTAGCATTTTAGCTCATACAGACACAGTAATGTTCTTCTATTAGACACAACTCTAGTCCTACTCTAGTCCTAAGTCTACATGCCACTTACAACATGGTACATTAAACTATCCAGCGCATTACGGTGCATTTTCACTTAGATATTCACTGACAGTTTCATGCTCACTTGATTTCACATGGCGCAACAATAGGTGAGTGATTAATGTTCATTTCTACATTTCATTTCATTTCTGAGTTGTTAGTTTTTTGCATGCTCGTTGAGTGCTTCATAATAATTTTACTGCTATATTAGTTACATTATACTGCATATGTATATCATTCACTTTATGCTGATTTGATACTACAATAGAAGTTGCTCATGAATCGGTCATCTTGCTAAAACACATTACACTTTGGCCAGATTATCATGGTAAAAGCAATAAAAATGGATGAAGCTACTCATGTCATCTGAACTACCTGGTGGTATAGTAATTAGGTTTCTATGCACTTGCAAGCTCAGCTCTATGTCAGTAGTACACCTGCTCCTCACACAATCCCCACAGGGCTGTTAGATGGAAGTGCCTGTACACCTAAAACATATGTATGCCGATGACACCACTCTGTTCTAAGACTAGTTCACAAGTTAAAAATCTTACAGCTCTACGTCAGCGTGGTGTACTCTACCTATGCTCCTAGACTAAAGAAAAGCTAATTACATCTTCTCTAAGAGCGCCAGGTGCACTGGGCTACGATTGGCTGTGTTCTGATGTCTGTCAAATTCTGGACCCGCCCCTTCTGATGCTCATCTGTCACTCACTCATGGAGAGAAATAAGCACAGAGAGAGATCCTCACACTTCTGTACAACAACAAAAAAAGCACACACTGTATCCAAAATACTGATGCATATCTCTTTCTCCTTCATGGCAGCGACTAAACCTTCCCCTTTTTTTGTCATATCCTGCCCTCTTGCCATCTCATGTCACAGTATCAGCAGCAGCTCTTTGTCACATATTGCTGTGTGGATTGTTGACAGACAGGGTTACTTTTTTGTGGGGGTGGGGGCAGGGAGGGAGGGTGTGGTTTTAAAAAGGGAGACAAGCAAAGAATGAGGGAGACACTTAGCAAACACAAGAATGACACTTCAAGAACAAAATCAGTTGGCACAGAGGGGGTGGAGCTGAAGTGAATATTTAAAAGGTGTGGCTGGGTGTTTTAGTAGCAATACGTATGATATTTTACTGTAGAGGACGAGGGGGAAGAAGAAGGCAGAGAGCTGTCTTCATTTTGTTTTTGAACCTTCATTCCTGTTACTGTCACAGTCTACCCTCCTTCATGTCTCACGCCCTCAGTCCTTCACTTCTTTTAAAACTATTTCCTCATTATTATTCATCCCCCCCATCCTTGGCTCTTCCTTTCTCTCTCCATTTTTCCACCTCCTCCCTCCCTCCCTCTTCTATGGCTCCTCAGCAGGACACCTCCATGGTCTGGGTGACTGTGCCGACTCCCTCGGTGCTGTCAGAGTGGGTGCAGGCCCGAGAACGGGAGCCATCCATGGAGCTGGCGCTGGTCAGGGAGGCCGTCCTGGATCGGGCCAGGCGGGTCATGCTGGCAGAGGGCACTGGAGGGTGGAAAAAGTGAGGAAAAAGAAATCAGCATTACATTTAATAAAAAGCTGTGAGATCAGCAGATGTTGGGGAGATGTGGGGAGAACATGCTAATGTGAAGAGTTTCCCTTTGTGTTGCTGGTGAGAAGCTGACTGACTCACACAACAGCCGTGTGTTGTTGGGTTAATGTGTCTACACACAGACACATTGTCAGTGCCATGCTGGAGAATTTCAGGGCTCAGTTTATATTTTAAAAGACTCAGTTCTCTTTTGAGAGTATAACATCATTATTATGGAATCGTATTAAATTACACTGTAGATTAGCATTAGTCAAATAATTAATTGTATTAGATCAAGTGAGCAAATGGGCCTTTAGTGCTGTTTTCAAAGTCAAGAATGAACCCTGAAGCTCTGAGTATCAAGTCTGGATCTGAACGGGTTATTCTTTCATCTCAAAATCATAATCATTAATAAAAATCAAAATCACTAGGGTTCATGCAAGGAAATAGCATTTACATTTCATTATGTTAATGCAACTGTCCAGGGATTATTTTTGTTGGGAGGACAACTGAACACATTGTAAAATAATTACTACCTGTAGTTTTACTTAGAAAAGAAAACACACACTGGGTTCAGCACCATATGAGTCTGACTAATTGCTGGTTCTTGTTGAAGTGTCAACATCTACTACCACTGCTGCACAATCTTTGTATGATGTGCAACAAAGCGCTATGCTCAGAGTGCTAGACATTAATATGAAATATAAATAGAAAACTTGATACACCTTTAAATGTTTAATTTTTTAAATTGTGCTTATGTGTTTTAAGCTCAGCACTTTATTCATAACCCTGAGGACAACTGGAGTTTTCTACCTTGTGCTGAGTCAGCACTTTACGTAGTTTTAATTAGCAGAGTTCACATTTGGTCACAAGAACTCAAACTCTCCTTTAAAGCCCAAATTATTGCTTCACTAATGCTGCTGATGATTTGCTCTTGATATTGTTGCTCAAAGCTAGCTGAGGGCCATGCAAAGAGCCATATTGGAGATGCAATGGTAAAAGAGATGGGGGTGGGGAGGTTAGGAAAGTATATTTTTCCATGGGAGGAAAAATTATTTCTGAACAAAGATGAAATTTAATGTCTATGCAACAAAAATAAATACTTCAAAAACAGCCCAAAATAGTGTATTAATAAAAAATGAAATTAAATCAACATAAATTTCAAAATGCCAATGTCATCGAACGGGGCAGCAGTAAGAGGTCAGAGGTGAACGGGGAGGAGGAAGTACCTGGCCCTCCACTCAACCTCCGATCCTTCACATAAGCGACTGAGAAAATAGGGCAAGGAGACAGAGGGCAAGATTAACACAACTCATATCCCTCTGCACCAAGCACATGGCATCACACCACACTCACACATCACCGCTATAACACTTGTGCTTTACAGTGAATTCATTTCAGAAACACACTGTCAGACTGTTGTCATGGAAACTTACTGTAGCCCATTCCCTGCAGGAAATACTTGAAGGCCTCAGTCAGTTTGCCAGGCTGCAAAACAAGACACCAGAGTTTTGGTAAATATGGATATTAATGAATCCATGTTGGGCTTTCTTTACTTCACTTAAATCACTTGGCAGCTTGTTGACTTGTGTGTGTGTCACGCTGTTTGTTGGCATGTTACCTGTGTGAGCTGAGGGAGTCCACCAGAGTCAGCCATCTGCAAAGAGATGAGAAAGAGGGCTGTGGTCAGCCAGAGCACAAACCACATGATTTATCTCTTTTTGATTTATTTATCTTTAATTGAGACATTGAGTCTGGTATTTTCTTCTCATCTACAACTGTAGCAAAGTTTATGCTCCTCATCTTATTTATTTATTTATGAACATTTGCAAATGTGGAAATATGGAACACCATTATAAAACTAAACATATTTTGCTGATGAAACAGATCTGTATAAGTAACTTTTCCAGTGTTTTTTCTGGGTGGAGCTGACTTTCAATGAACACTACTTTGTAATATTTATCTACTAATTATAAATATGTATATATACATATACATGTAAAGATCAAAAGTACAAAGTGGTAAACACTGCATTTTGTACATTTGAGACTAAAGAGCAAATCATGAATTATTTAACATCATATTTTGTGTATATGAAAATTAGGCCTGCAAAGGTTATTTTGTCTGTTTTCCATTGATTTTGACTGGCTTGCATTTTCAAAATGAAGTTAAATAAATTAATCTAAATGTTCATCTTATCTGAAAGAAATACTTAGCATTATTGATTATTATCAAATGCAGTTGTTGTTGTTGTCTGAGTCAAACAGCAGCTGTTGGTACCTTCAGGAAGGTGGTGTTGGTGGGATCCAGTTTGGAGTTGCACTCCACCTTGAAAACAAAAAACAGCAGCTTGAATTGAATGAGACACAAAAAGCTTCGTCATGAAAAGCTTGATGTGGTTTAAACAGAGTGAGGATGCAGAGAGGAGCTGTGGATGTGCTGTAATGTCCAGTCTGTTTGTGGAGGCTGTGTTGGTCTGTGTGCATATGAATGACCCAGATACTGCAGTGAGCTGCAGAGATGAGTCACTCCAGCAGCTGAGAGCACCCCACCACACACACACACACACACACACACAGCTACAAACAGTACACATGCACAATGCATGAGCATCCTCTTGGACACATATGTTTTACTTTCTGATGCATTTAGCCTTTAATCTTTCACACAGAAAATCAAATGACATATTTCACTTTCCAAACATGTGAATTATGAAGAAACTAAAAATACACAACACACAACTACACGTGTCATGTATGTCTGTGTGATATTTATTGACTAAATGATGTCTTTGAAGTTCTTCTTGATGCATGTGCAGATATGATGTCAGATGCTAATTACAAACCACATGCGAATTTACAACCAAGAGCTACAAGCTGGTGATCAGCAGGACATGGGAATATGTGTCTAATATTCATGCGTCTCATATATGAATTAGAAGGATGTATCATGTAAGTGGAAGCACTGCTCATGTCAGTGGGTATGAAATATTAACGTGACCTCCATCTGTCACATCCAATACAACAACCTCTGTTTATATCTCTGCTGCCCTAGAGCCCTCTCTCACTCTCCATCCCTCCATCTTTCCTCCTCTTTCCAGGGGCTTTACAACAACAGCGTCTCCTGCACCCTCCCTCCACACCCTTGCCCCAATCCTCCTCCACCCCCACTGACAAAGGAGAGAGTAAAGTTTGATTTGAACATGGAGTAGATTAACTGGTGCAGAAGCATAAATATCTGGGCCACTAGGAAACACCAGAGACAGAGCACGGCCATCTGGCCCCTGGAGAACACACACACACACACAGACCTTAGCATCTTTCAAAGGAATGTATCACACACACACACACACACACACACAAACAGATGGACAGACACACACAGAGTCCCTGGGGGGTGGGGGGGCTGTAGTGAGAATGAACCAGGTCTCTGCTGGCTGACTCATTCCTGTTTTCCTGAATGGGGACAAACAGTCGCTAAGTGGATTTACATGCCAAGTACAAAAGACTGAAGAGAGAGGGGGGACGGGGGAGTCAGGGCTACTTTGAAGGAAAGAGTCATCTCTGTGGGTGACTGAGTGGAGCTCATAGTAACGATGGCAGGAAGTTATTTGAAGGCACAAAGAGATAAGAGAGAAGATGGACTCACCACTCCCTCCTCAGCAGGAGCATTGTCTCCTACAACCAGCATCACAGGACACCTGCAGGGACACAGCAGCCATATTAGACCAGTAGATGTGGACTATTATGGATGATTATGATTTGAAATTAAAGTTACATTAGGTTCATTCATGGAAAGAAGGTTTAACTACAGGTAATCAAAGGTTGATAGAGTTAGAGAGTGATATTATTGACTGTGATGTGAGACTGTGTCTGCAGACTCACTTCAGAGTTTTGGCATTCAGCACCGTCCCACTGCGGTTCATCTCCAGGTCCCTGCGACTGCAAGAGTAGAGACATCATGAATGGTGTGTGTGTGTGTGTGAGCACAAGCATGCATGTGTATGTGTGTGTGTGTGTGTGTGTGTGTGTGTTTCTTTGTACCTGTTGTACATGTTCCAGAAAAGCTGCAGGTTGAACTGGTTGACAGTGTTGTTGATCTGTTGTCGGTAGCTCTGCACCAGCTCTGTGTTGTTCATCAGCTCCTCCTGCATGCACACACACGCACACACAAAGTTACAGACAGGTAAACTGGTAAACAGATGAGAAGGTAAAAATAAATGAATAGCTGTTTCAAAATTATTGCTTAATACAGATGTAAACATAGGTTTTGCTTTGAGAAGTAGGAATGTCAGTTTTACTGTCTTGTATTTTGCTATGATTCCTGTACAGTGAGCTCACCTGGCTGAACAGATGTGGCAGCACGATATCAGGCAGAGTGCTGGTCAGACCTGACAACTGGAGGAGAAAACAGGAAGATGCTTATTGTAGGAAAACAGGTGGCAAGTTTATCAGCTTTCAGTCTATGTACGAATTCAAAACACAGTAGGGACAGGCACCTTGGTGGCGGCCCAGTCAATCCATCCTTTTCCGTTGGGATCGATGTTCAGCAGAACCAAACCCTCCACCAGGTCAGGGAAGATCAGCTGAGAGTGGCAGACATAGAAACTGATTGAAGACTTGAGGACACATTGAAGCTGAATATCTGACCTGATGACACCTCAGCACAGAGGGGGGAAATCATGACTTGACTTACAGCGAACTTGGCCAGAATGTAAGCTCCAGCTCCAACTCCGATCCCAACGATGCTTTTGAATCTAAAAAAATTAAATCATTGACCCATTTAAATGCTGTGTTTCAAAACTAAAAGATAAACTGTGGTAAGCAGTTCATTTCCACTGATGCATGATGGGTAAAAGTACTGAAAGTGTGCAAAGATGATCTGAGGTACAGAAAAGTACTTTTGTTGTACTGTACATGACAACTGTTTTCAGTTTCCTCTCTTTCCTAACTTGCAATTTATTGAAACAGGAGTATAAGAGGTCGCTTTAATGACAACTGTAAAAACAAAGAAGTGACTTTTATGAATTTACATGTCATAATGATTGTTATTGTTGTACATGTCAGTTTTATTGGTTTTTGTTTAATTCCATTTGTCTGTCTCAGTAATTATTGCCAACATTTTCAAAGTATTAAAAATATCGAAAAACAATTATGTAACTAGAAAAACTGAGCTTCAGAGAGCACAGAAAGAACAGATCTACCAGACGGCAGGGACAATAGACTTTTACAGCCACAGAGAAATGTCTTGTTTTGGCCAATGTGTAAAAAGAGCACATGATGTCCCTGCAGATGGCTGCTACTGAAACACTGGCTCTGTGGGAATTAATGTGGGACATGTCATCTGAAAACACAGAGCACCAACCCAAAGTGCTGCACCACAGTGGGCAGCATCCCGGCCAGCTGGTCCATGGTGGGGTACTGGTACCTGTAGAGAGAGAGAGAGAGGACAGTGACGTGTTTTTACCTCATAACTGTGATGCATTCAAACACATTTTAAATACACTGTGAAAATGGAGGTAACAATGTTAATTACAGCTTTATCTTTTCATCAATGGCCAAACCACCTGACAACCAAAAACTTGTTCACATCCTCCATTTGTGTGTGTGTGTGTGTGTCCGTCCGTCCGTCCACATACCCCTGTGGCATCTGGGAGGCTCCAATCTGCTGTCCCGGGGCATCAACATGACAAACCACAAAGTGCTTGGTGATCTCCTGCATGTCCTCGTTGTTAAAGAAAGTGTTGAAGCACAGTTTGTCTGCAGGAAAGAGAGATATGGAGGGGATTAAACAAATAGAGGCGACATGAGTAGAGAGGACAGAGACAAAGGATGAGGGAAGACAGCAGAGGGCAGCAGGAAGAGAGGAGAGGAGAGGAGAGGAGAGGAGAGGAGAGGAGAGGAGAGGAGAGGAGAGGAGAGGAGAGGAGAGGAGAGGAGAGGAGAGGAGAGGAGAGGATGACAGAAAGTGGATTAAAGGTGAACATCTGTGCCAGGGAGGATATGACAGTCATTACCTCAAACAGATATTCACCTCAATCTTTAACAGAAAACTGACACAATGCATGATCCCATACTGTTGTATATTGATTGTTTTATATGAGAATGGTTCATTGATGTGACCCGATGTCTGGCGTTTTTGTTCAGGTCTCTCATGTATTCTCAAGAAACAAGCCCCAAAAATGTTTACTGTTGATAACTGAGATGTTGCCAGTATTCCAGGATTTTAAACTTTTCTCATAATTTCCTCAACATTGTTTTCAACAAAATCATCATGGTCAGTGGACTCTTTCTAAATGATGAGACTTTTTGAGGGACTGAATCTCTTCCCTTGTTTTTCTGACACAGCTATTTTCAGAGTGACTCCCTGAGGATTTCTTTCTGAATGTGAAGCTCTACCTCTTGAACCACTACACACTCACAACATTGAATCCTTTCTTAGCTGGGCTACATTTATAATAGATGTCAGCTCTCCTTGCCGTCCTCCCACCGGCTCTGCAGATGGCCTACTTCCAGCCCGTGTGTGTCAAACTCGGTGAAACCACGCAGCAACATTGTTTCCTCCTCCAGCTCCGAGTTAATTTAACGGACCAATTAGTATGACAGCTGGGTTAGAGATGGGGGGAAAAAAGGGTGAATGCTTAATCTGATCTCAGAGCCATAGCCCGTTGGTGGGGTTTATATCCAGTGGAGGACAGAGGTGAAGTTGGTCCCACATCCTCCTGCTGAATCAGCGGCATCAGTCTGCACTACTCACTCAGTGACCTACTTTATCCCTTTGCACTTGCACTTTCTCCCTCTCTCTAGTTATTAAGCCTCTCTCTATCGTCCCCTTTCTTTTCCTTTTTTGTTCCCATCATCTTATCTTTTCCTCTGCAGTCGTATCAGCCACACTGATTCCTCTCTCTCCATCTCTTCTCTCCCTTATCTCCAGCAGCTCCTCTTCTCTGACCTCTTTTCTGCTTCTTAAACCAGCCTCCATCTCTCTCTCTCTCTCTCTCTCTCTCTCTCTCTCTCTCTCATCCTCTCACACCTTTATAATCTCTTCTCCATTCTCCCACTGTTTTCTTGTTCCCTCTACTGCTGTGTTTTGAACTGGCAGCTCTCTGTGCCATCTGCTGACTGGGAGCATTGTAGATGGATTTATTTTACAGGAACAATGAAATCACTACCAGTGTTCCTTTTATGTCATTTTCCACTGTGTCCCCTCACTTGTCTTGCTTTACTGCTACGTTGCTGCACCACAGTCAGGTGATTTAGTGACTGAGCCTTGTCCTTACCCTGCAACAAAAGCCATTTATTTGTCGCAGCCTTTACAATCTCCATTAAGTTTTACTGCTATGTGATTTTTATTTCTTCTTTTAGTGTAATTTTTCCTTCTGATTTATATCTTTATTATTTGGTTCTAACATAATAATCTTTAAAACAGGCGACAAAATCCAGACATATCTACAGTCATATCAGCAGCCAGCAGAGCTGTGGATCATATCTGGTCCATCACACACTATCCACCACCCCCCATCCCCTATCCCACCTCCACCCATAAAGGCAGTGCTGCATTGCTGCTGGCCCCACCCCGCCTCCCTCCGCAGGATGGGGATGTTTTTCTGACCTACATTTCATCGATGCCTCTCGCACTCACGCGCTTTCAGTCGCCTCCTCATCTACTCTTCTCCTCTGTTTGCGTCACCACTCATCACACTCTCTGACTCTTCTTTGTCTCATTGTTTTTGTTCTATTTTCATCTCCTCTGTTTATCTCTTCATCTGCCCTTCCTCTCCTCTGCTCGAGTTCATTTTATCATCCCTGCATTTGGTAGATGTGCAGCAGATGTGTATT